>CM071569.1:73079577-73350157 GCA_036426205.1 Ascaphus truei | reverse complement strand
CAGATTAAAATGTGAGACCGCTTTTAGTTTTGAAAGCACTTAGACTGGTGGCAGAAGTGAGAATTGGGTAGACTGTTCTAGTTGTGGGGTGCACGATAAGTAGGAGTGACTGGATATTTTGTTGAACCTTGGGAACATGAGCAGTCTGAGTCAGATCTCCGATCAGTGTTACATGTGGTGGGGATGAGGAGCTTGTTCAGATACGAGGGTAGTTTGCCCAGAAAGTATTTGAAGGCAAGACGGGAAAGATGGACTTTGCGCCCAGACTCAAGTGATGACCAATCTAGTTCTTTGAGCATTTTGCAGTGATGTGTGTTGTAATTGCATTGGCGGACAAAGCGGCATATTGAGTTGTAGAGGGTATCAAGTTTGCCAAGGTGAGTGTGGAGTGCCGTGCCATATACTATGTCCCCATTGGGTAAGTATACAGAAACAAGTTCTGAGTATCGATGCTCAGTGAGTCCAAGACACATATAGCATAATCAAATCCTGAGTAGTATGCAAAAGGATATAGGACAGGCTCTGATAAAAATCCGGTGATACCCTAAGACCGCGTGCATAGATATTCCTATTGAGGTATGATGAACTGGCAGTACATGTGATAATGACAGGCAATGGCTGAATAAGTGATCCTGTCAGAATATATATCACTGAGACAGTCCCTCTGGAATAGCACTAGCATAAAGGTCATCTTATCCAAATAATAGTAAAGGAAAGGGAATTATTCAGTCGGCAGCCCATCCTGTGTGTGCGTCACGCCTGAGGTAGCAGAAGAAGTAATCCGGAGGATAGAAGCGGAGCACAACAGCTGAAAATAGGGGGCTAAACACACGCAATAAGGTTAAAAATTACAGCTCTACAACATAGCATGAGGTTTTTTCTTGCCTTCATATATATCGGTTACGTAAGCCTGGATACATTTTGGGATTTTAAAAGGTGTTGTGTTTTTTTTTGTTTTATTGATGCAGGTACAACACGCCAGCAAGCAGATTGCAGTTGACCAGCAATACAAAGGTATTATTGACTGTGTCGTCCGCATCCCCAAGGAGCAAGGAGTCCTCTCTTTCTGGCGTGGTAACCTTGCAAATGTCATCAGGTACTTCCCCACGCAGGCACTTAATTTTGCCTTCAAAGATCAGTACAAGCAGATCTTCCTTGGAGGGATCGATAAGCACACACAGTTTTGGAAGTATTTCGCTGGGAATCTTGCTTCTGGCGGAGCTGCAGGAGCCACCTCCCTCTGCTTTGTTTATCCCTTGGATTTTGCCAGAACACGCTTGGCAGCTGATGTGGGAAAGGCTAGTACAGACCGGGAGTTCACTGGCTTGGTGGACTGCCTTGTCAAAATCACCAAGTCCGATGGACTACGTGGCTTATACCAAGGCTTCAACGTCTCTGTACAAGGGATTATAATCTATAGAGCTGCTTATTTTGGAGTCTATGATACTGCAAAGGGTAAGTGACTCCATATATTAGGCCTACTATTTACAGTTTTGGAGGGCACCGTTAGTTTAAACCCTTAAAGATGTTGAAAATGTACGCAAATTAGCGTTAAGATACTACTTTAACTGACTAGCGATTTTGGATTTGCCAGAAATGTACTGCCGTGTATTGCCGTTCCTCAGTGAGCCCCATGGGTTCTGCTTGCATAACAACCTAAGCTCCTACCACTGCTTGGTTTAATTTCTCTTGCAAATCGTAAGTATTGCTCTTAATTGAAGATATTTTACATTCTAACCAGTCTTGGAAAGACATGTCAAAGGGCACACTAGCAGTTAATTTGTAGATGGTGAAAGCCCATTGTTTATGATGGTGCAGCTGGAAATATGGTTCATCAATCATAAAAGGTTGTTTAACTAGTTGGTAAGAACCTGTATAAACCCCAAAAGCATTATAACATGTTTTTTCTTTTGCATCCACCATGGCATCATTAATCTGAGTAAAGCGGCTTTTTTTTTTTTTATAGCTTGGTGCAAGATGAGCATTTGATCACTGTATAAATGATGTGCTTCCTGTGACTGAGCTACCTATCTTGTCTTGTCTCAACTGGGAGGAAGGAGCTTTTCCTACTCCCCCTTTTTGTTTTTAGGTGTCTGTAGCCAGAAGTCTCCAGGCTGTAGCAGTGCTGCCTTAAGGTGGTAGCACTCTAAGGAAAGTACTCGGTCCATTCCTTCAAGGTCTAATGTAACTTTTTTGGTTGTCCCATGGCAGTAGGCACCAAGGGGTTAATTCCCACCCACTGAGACGTGACAGAACCATTCTACCTGTGGGAGAACCTATAAATAGCCACCTCTACTTTCCAGTTAGTTTAGTAGTTCCCATAATAAAAAATATAATCCAATATATTAGTACATCCCAGCATACAGAGCAGAAAATTGGTGCACACTGCCATGGGTTGTCTACCCAGGAAAAGAAAATAACCATTTTCTTTGCTTCCACTATCGAAGTATTCCACTCAGAAGAGACAATACAGGAAGAATCTGCTTCTGTTAAACCAGAAGCAGTGGATAACTTTATCAAAATGATGTGTATCACATTGAATATCCAGGAAATGGGGTACTTCAATAAAGCATTTATCGGTTTGCAAATATGGCAGGTTATTTTACCAATCCGTTAAAGATCTGATCACTCGAGTGGTCCTTTCACAAAAGTAGACTTTCAAATACACTCTAAAGACTTGGACCCTTGCAGATGATGCTGCATGGGAGTCGCTGGTGAAGATTGATTGCAACAAACTCTAGATGCACCACAATCCCTTTAGAGGATAGACTATCATTGGGTAACTGAATAAAAGGATCTTGTACAAACCATATACAACATACAGTATAAACCAGCCATGGATAATTGTCTACATTTGTAAACCAAAACCTCATTCACTGTTCACGGTCTTGTAGGAAAATTGTAAAAATTTGAGGGGGGAAGAGGTTCAACAGCTGAAGGATTGATCAAGGCAATTAAGCATTTGATTGAAGAAAACATCATGCATGATAGAAGCATTTTTGATTTGTGCAAATCCAATGTACTTGTCATAAATCACCAATCTTTGTGCAACTGAGACATACGTGTTCATTAAAGCAGGAGACACCTAGAACATTCTACTTCCAGTACTCTATTCTAACCCCCATGTTGAGTGAAAAATTAAAATATTTTGCTATGTAGTAATTTTGGGTTGGCTAGATTTAACAGGTCAGTTTTCATGCTTGTTGTTAATACATTGAAAGTGGTTACTCATGTTAGAACTTGAGTATTTGGGGTGCACTTTTATTATGAGCTTTCTCACTTACATGTAAATGGTTAGCAATCATAATACATCAGGATAACATTTTATAAATGGCCTAATTTGCTGACACTCATTTTTAGTATGGTTTTGTCATTAACTGGATTCCTCTCCCATTTTAATCCAGGGATGCTTCCAGATCCCCAAAATACCCATATTGTAATAAGCTGGATGATTGCGCAGACGGTGACTTCTGTGGCAGGGGTAATTTCTTATCCTTTTGATACAGTGAGGAGGCGTATGATGATGCAATCTGGACGCAAGGGAGGTTGGTTGTCTTTATTTCAGGGTAATGTCTCAATGTTTTACACCTGTACATGGTAGCATCGGACGTTGCGTACTACAATCATTGCACTTTTTTTAAATCGTCATATCTGTTATGCACTAGGCTCGATTCTAGACCAGTAACTTAACACATTTTGGCTTTAAATGTCCTGCTCAAGAAAGCTTGTATGGTCTCCAAGCAGGTGCCCTACTAAATTTACAGAGTGCAATACCCCACATCAGAGCTTGATGTGTTTGCCTCTAAGCTTTCTAATAATGGTGTAGAAGGCAGCAGAAGAAAGTAGGGCACTGACATTTGTTAAAATTAGGATTACTTTGTCAACATACTTTCCATAATGGATTAAATATCCCTACAGCTTTCATAATTGATCATGATTCTTTCTAATGAGATTTTAGTCGTTTTAATGTACCAGTTTTTCTACCTTTTTTGAGGGCAACGTGTCTTAACATTTTCCCTTCATCTTTTAAATTCCTTAGCGGATATCATGTACACGGGAACAATAGACTGCTGGAAGAAAATTGCTCGGGATGAAGGCGGAAAGGCTTTCTTCAAGGGGGCATGGTCCAATGTCATAAGAGGCATGGGAGGAGCTTTTGTGCTCGTCTTGTATGATGAATTTAAGAAAGTAATATAAGTGTCTACCTTTAACATTGGAGCTATTTGTTCTTACAATGTGGAATGAATGTATCTGAATGAACCATTGAGCTTAATCATGCTTCTGATTTATCAGGGAGATATGCATAGGCATGCAGCCAATAATGATCTTGCTTGTAACAGCAAAATTGAAATCTTCGTCTCAACTGGTCATCTCTAAAATAAGAATATATTCTGTGGCACTTAATGTAATCGCTAAACCTTAATGTACATTACATTGTATACATAGAATTTATGTAATCCTTTGAACAATCACGGAATACAATTGTAGAATATACCTTTCAATGTGTCTTGATTTATTTACATTTAAATTTGTGTGGCTCTTGGCCAGTAAGTTAATGTTTGCCGTGTGTTCACCTATTCCAAATGTGATGCACATTTAACAGAAAGTGGATCTAGGTAATGCAAGTCAAGAATCTGATGAGATGTGATAGTCTTTATCTCTAATGGATTTCAAACTTTCATTTACAAAATCTGATTGCAACACATTTAATCCATTTTATTGAAAGTTGTCATATGCTCGTTGTGGTTTTCTAATGCATGCAAAACAGAAGGGAGGTCCCTGCTCAGCCCTGTGATAACGTATTAGATGGGTGCTATCTGGGAAGGTAGCTATTGAGGAACACGAGCACCCCAAGCAGGTTATTAACAGGGGGTATTTGCCTCTGTTATATCCTGCCTTAAATGTTGCACATTTATATGCAATGATACTATTGTAACTAAGCATGTGTAAATTCTTTTGGCAACGTATTAGCATCAGAATTTTGTTACAATAAGCCCACTGGGTCATGCACTATTAACCCCTACAGGTGAAGTATAAAATATTCACTAAGCACACAGGTGCTGCTTTAGGTTTTAAATAATAGTTTGTGTTTCTTTCTATACATAATAAAATGTATTTATACAGAAAGCGATGCATTGAGCATACGTTCTAAACTCGTAAATTAAACACCTACCTATTGTCTGGTAAATCTTCAACATAAATGCGATTTTTAGTTTCCGATGGCATGAAGAGGGAAGAAAGCGAAAAGCCAGCCATGAGATCTGACCCACATTTGTTTAATTTACTTTTCTGTCTTTAGTTCCTCTTTTTGTATATTTGGAAAATTCAACACCATTGTGTCAAACCAGACAGAGCCATAAAAATGCAGTTTTAATGCACCCTTTTTTTGTTACTTTATTGCTTAGAACTGTCACCCAAAATGCAGAGTTGGCATGAATTTATAACAATGGGTAAGGCTTGATCTCCATTAGGAAACACTGCTGAATAAAATAACTGACTCTGACCACCGAATTGTAAGTAATCACATTTTGAGCATAACATTAATTTTGTCATTACTATTTGTACTTACAGTATCACACAAAGCAAAATGTAAAACATTAGGATCCCTGACCGTGAGATTAGGCTTCCATATAATGGTTTAGTTAAAACAACATTTCTTGATCAGTGTCAGTGGCTACAGTATTTTGGCTTAACATATTAGTCTGACAAGCTAAAATGATCGGAAAAACAGAACAATTCAATCTCTTGGCTGCACAAGTGCAAAGAAACTGTTACATTTGTAGTATTAGATATTCTAAATCTAATGCAGTCTTCCTGGTTCTGCTGCTGTAAGACTGAAATCATCACCATAGTTCATTGTTTCCAGTAGAGTGGGAAAAGTACTATTTGTCTGTTTTTGCCAGAAATTGAGTCTAGCTTAAAGGAAAAGACTCGTTATGTAAGAAGCGGAAGCATACAATACTGTGTAGCTCAAGGTGTAACAACCTGCGGTTGAGGAATGTCCCAGAGACCGTAATGAATGACCAAATGAAACCTGATGTAATTGGCATAGATCAAAGCTACTTATTGGAGACCCCATTGGCCTGCCTTGAGATGGACCAAGCCTATTGCGTGCTGAAACCACAAGACCATGACCAAGGTAGACCAAGAGACATCACTAGATTACGCTGTTCTGTTAAGAAGGAAATGCTTAACAGCAGAAATCTCTTTTTGAAAGTGCTGATCTGCATATATTCAGCAATGTAGTACCTATGAAACGCAACGCTACGTAAAACAAGGTGTTTGATACTGCTGGGGCTTTCTCTTCCATCTTCAATCTACACCGAATGAGAAATCTGTGTCCATGAGGTTACTAATGGAAGGCTCTGGCGTTGTCACACTTGGCCTGGAGGCTCCAGCAGAGTTATTCAGGACACCACCCCCAGCTCACTAAGGTTTGCTTATCTGGAGATATGTATCTGTATCTGATATGTTTGACGTCTGAGGTAGGATATGCTTTAATTGAATAGATGATCCAGGGCACAATGCGGATTTTCAAAAAAGATTTAATTTATCAAAATGGCACCAAATACGACTTTTTGTCCTTCTCAGAGGACTTTCAAGTGACTGGCATGCAAGTCACTTGAAAGTTCTCTGAGAACATACGAAATGTTGTATTTGGTGTCATTTTGATAAATTAAATCTTTTTTGGAAATCCGCAGTGTGCCCTGGATCATCTATTCTGTTAACTATCTCAGGATCAGCAGGCAGTTTTTCCTGAACCAGGAGCACCGGTTGTTGCAAGTATTATATTTCATTGGTGTGCAGCTTTTCTATTAATTATTGTAGGATATACCTTCACATTTTAATTTAGATCGGTGAGAACCCTATGGCCAAGAGTAATTCAAGTAAACTGTCTCAAATGGAGTGTTTCCCCCATCAGATCCTGTCCCCCCACCCCCAATTGTGTGAAGTACTAGAACCTTTGCAATACACTTTTGGGGTGGGGAAAAAATACTGTAGGGGTGAGGGGGAAAAAATATCTATTTCTGGAAGTGTAGGGGTATATGGGGGGGGGATGTAATATTTTTATATTCCATGTAGTAGTAGTAGTATCATTGGGGCAAACTCGTCTGAGATTCAGGCATATATGAACCATGGGGATTATATATATATATATATATATATATATATATATATATATATATATATATGTATATTTTTTTTAACCTAACTACTTTAGGTATGCATTATCTCCCATATTTTGTTTTTAACAAATGTTGAGGAAAGTGAATAGGGTCCAGTTTCTTGCAATTAAGCATTTATTTGCAAGGAGTATCTCGGAGGCTTGTTGGGTCTTGCAATTGCAAAGTTATAGGATAGGCTGGCCTAATATTATCCAGGGATCCCATGGGATGTTATTTCTCAATATTCGGGATAGTAACTGTATGGTCCTGTCCCAGAATTGTCAATTTAGGGCATAACCACCAGATGTGACTTCTTCCCCTTTGCCCATATTGACTCCCTAGTGGTGACACAGTTGGAAATATTTTGTGGAGTCTGGAGGTGGTATAATACCACAGGTTATAGTATTTTGTATGAATTCTTTTTAGCCATCATGCATATAGAGACTTGGCTGTTGCTTCCCAGATGTTGCTCCAGTCATCTAGATCTATGGCCGACCCTAGTTCTCTTTCCCAGTCTAACGTGTGCATCTTTACATTCATTATCATTTGGTAGCTGTTTAATGTAATACCCTTCCCTGCATCTCCCTCTCGATACATGAACTAAAATTGAGTCATGGGCTCTTGGGGTCCAGTTTTAGTTATAAAAGGACGTATTTGGAGAAACTAACAATTCTGGGTTTAGGGAGCTTAAGTTGGTCTCGAAGCGAGCTTAATAATCTAGTTTCTCCTTTTAGATCTCGGGTCACATATTGAATATATTCCTGCTTTCTTCCACAGAGAACCCTTTTATATCTAAGCCCGTCGGAAAAGCTTTGTTCCCATATAAGGGGATTCATAGAGAGGGATTTTTAGTTAAATTGTTGTAGTTGTTTAAAGGCATCCCATATCTGACAACTTTGTTTGAGAATAGGGTTACTGTGGGCTTCTTTTGGCCTATGTTTTTTCAGAGACACTAGATTCTATTTGTACCCATCTAATATCATTTTGTAAGGAATCGGAGAACTCGTCCTCTGCGACGTGTTCCCTCCTTACCTGTTGTCTCGCAGGCCTCTACTCTGGCACCAGCGTGTGCACGCACCCCCGCTCTGCTTAGAGCGCACGCGCAGCCTTCAAGAGTGCCACGGAGCTTAGCTCTGCCCCCCTCGGATGCTCCTCGCTACACTCACGTGACATCGTGCATCGCTCCCCAGCTGCGTGGCAAGTACTTGTCTCCTGCAGCCAATCCTTGCCTCCCCGGAGGCTGCGTCTCCGTTCCGCCTCCCTTGTGACTGGTTCCTGTGTTCTGCAATTCCTGTCTTACCTTGCTAAGCATAACTAGTTGGAGCCTTATGCTTCCACGTCTGTTGTGCCTTGCTCCCTGTCTTGTGCTTCTCTCTACAGTTAACCCTTTATGTACTGACCCTGCTTGTAATTGGAAAATCCTGTGGATACTGGTCCTGGCTTACCCTCGACTCTGCTGACTTCTCCAACCCCGACCATGGCTACACGGACTACCACTATTCTGACCTCTCCAACCCCAGACCACGACTATATGGACTTTAACCATTCTAATCTCTCCAACCCAAGACCTTGGCAAGTATCTGGACTATAGAAACAAAACACTGGATGGCGCTCAAACACTTATCTAGTGAGGTGAATAGTACGTGAATGTGAATATAAAATCTATAATTATACTATACAACGTGAAAAACACAGTGAAATAAAAGCAAAAGTCTTGCTACTACCCCTAAAAGCTTGTTTCCTAAGCTTGACGGACAATATTCTCAACAATAGGGGAACCCGACAGGTGCCATGAAATAAAGAAAAATAACATAGTGCAAATTTGATTAATAAAGGTGAACAAATGTAAGGTGATCGTAGGTATTCTACTCCCAAGTGGAGCAGAATAATAGGCAAGATCCCACACAGTGGCAAGTTCTTCCAGGGGTAGTACACAGGAACCTTCAGGAGCTCAAACAGAGGAAAATAACCAATAGTGCAGACTATAAACAGATTTATCGGCACATAAATAAAATGGAGGCTTACATAGTGTCAGCATAAATCGGGCATTGGATGAGAACGGGTCGTTTGTCGCGACCTCACTGCAGCTGCTCCCTGCGTTCGCGGCCTCGATCGACGTCACTTCCCCTTTCCCGGGTTGGACGTCCACGCTGACACGCACACTGCTTCCTGGTTCTTTCTTCTCTCTCCTCCTCTACGGATTCTCAGATGGTTCAAAACAACGTGTTTCGCTGCGCTTGATTGGCAGCTTCATCAGGACTCTACAGTGTATGCAAAGGGCAGATTTGGATCTGGATTCTGAAGGGCAGAAGCTTGTAACGCCAACTTTGTGGTGAATCCCTGTTGTCAGGATCGGGGTTAGGTGATGCACCTCGCGCTGACAGGATCGTGCGCAGGCGTTGTCCATGAGCTGTCAGGGGCAGGATCCAAACACAAGTTAGCACTGACTGCAGAACAGCCGATTCATCTAGGACACCTGCAGTGCTAACTCTGCCCGTGACGATCAAGTGGTGTGATTATTGTATTCAGCTGTGCTCCTTGTCTTGGCACTACAATCAAGAGTCAATCATCTGCTTCAGCTGTGTACCACTCATCCTATACGTTCACCAACCTTTATATGCTCAGCGATCCCTGCTCCAAATCGGCTGAGCATAGTAGTCTCTTCCTTAGGGACGAAGTGCTGTCCTGTCCACAAGCTTCTGCTTGCCGAACCCTGCCCGTCTTGCTTTACCTTGTCTCGCATTCCAGTTACCTTGACCACAGACCCCTACCCTACTTCCCGGACCTCTGCAACCCTTGGCTTGGATATCTACCACTACCTTCGACCTCGGCTAAGTGACCTCAACTATCCTCCAGTCTCCTGACCTTGATCACAGCGAGCATGTCTACTACCTTACCTCTCCAAACCCTGACCCGGCTACACGACTATGAACCTGCACACAGGACGTGGCCTCTCTGCTTCAGGTCCGTGTTTACAAATCCCCACCTCTTCCTCGCGGTCCCATCCTGTTTGGGGCGTGCACTTATTACACCTGTTCACAAAACTCATCCCATAATAAAGGGTCTTTCACTCCTTTTTAGAAGGTTATACAAAGGTTTAGCTTTGTCTGTAAAACCTATAAAATCTCAGCAAAATCCGATAAGTCCTAAGAATTGCTGAAGGGCGGTACATGTTTGTTGTCTTGGCAATCTCTGTATTAGTTGTTTTGTTGGAATATGGAGTTCTACATCCAGCTTGAATGACAACCACCCCAATATCAGACTTTCTTAAAGGAGCAATCCAAGCCATTTTTTTAATTGTCTTATATTTTTTTTACATGGGATTGAAGCAGGGGGTCTCGCTTGAGCTGAACCCAATTAATTTCAGCTCCGGGAAGCCCTTGCTTCCAGAGATACTGACCTCCAAAGGTGATGCCAGTATCTCGGCAAAATGTAAAGCTCGCGCGTCACACTGGCCAACAGGAAGCCGATTGTAGTGTGAAGATAGTCAGCGCAAACCTCATGGGCCTCCCGATGTCGATGGAACCGAATGAAATAAAAAAGAATTAAAATCTCAGTGTATTAGATACACATGTGGGGATGGGGGAAGAGGGGGGGGTGGGGGTGGGTGGGGAAAGGGGGAGGGGGTAAGGGCAGGGTGTGGAAGCAAGGAGGAGGATAATGCTGGAGGGGTTGATAATTGGTTTTCCACTTTAACTAATCAAAGAATACATAAAATTATGGATTCAGTGACTCACACGGGCTTGTGTGGTGTCTCTCCCTCAACGCTGACTGTAGTGGATTGATTACAGACTCATATGCTGGAGTCTCAATATACATAAAACTCACACGGCCTGATGTGAGTCCTTGTCCTCAGAGGGTGATGTCCTGTATGGATGGTGTCTGGGTTGTCTCAGCAGAATTATCCCCCGATGGGTGTAGTGTGTGTGTCTCCTCTCCCCGTTTCCCAGATGACCAAAAGGAGTGTATGCCAACAAGGGTTAACAACAATAAAAAAGGTCTTTAATGGGTATACAGTGGAGACATAAGCATATGAAATGCAAACATGTGGTGAACCATAACACAATGAAATACAATAAAATAAGACACAATGAAATGAAATAAAGCAAACACAAGGACTACACTCACACTTGATGTCAGATAAAATGGCCCAGCCTCAGCCGCTCGGTACACTCCTGTACGGTCTCCTCCTCCGTTCTTGTTCCCACTGGCGCGTCCGGCAGCGGAACCGGAAGAGGGGATCTGCACCGGATGTCCTGTAGTGTGCTGGGTCCCTCTCTCAATGAGCTCCGGCAGGGAACAACATGTTTCGCAATAAGCTTCGTCGGGTTCCTCTTCGTACACAATCACATATCTATATTCCAATTTATTTGAATAGCTTAGGCGTTGCAGCACTTTCTCCGCCACAAATCCTAGGGAGCGCCCCAGTTCAAACAACCTCCAACAGGAAGCCGAACCTGATGACTTTACAGCTTCTTATTGGCCCACGGGGCATGGGAGCTTTGAAATTCTGCCATTACATAAATCCTGCTAGCTGAGCGGCTACCATAACCCCCTACACAGGTAAGTATCTCTGGAAGCAGGTGTTCCCGTAGCTGAAATTAATGGGGTTCAGTGCCCTGGAGACCCCCTGCATCAATCATATGTTAGAGGCAATCCAAGCATGCAATATTTGTTGTTGTTTTTTTGTTTTTAGCTGTGCTATTTCAGGATTCAATTTAAGATGTGATTGGAAAGTTAGGGTTAATAGCGCATCCAGCAAAATGTAATACTGCTCTCTTGTGGCCATTTGTAAAAATACATCCACATACTGCACAAGACAGTCTTGATGTGAGAATGGTTTTTAGAATTTCAGCCAGACACTGATGGGATGGGGGCGGGGGGGGCGCTTCTCCTCCTCACCCCGTGGGCCCCTCCTGCCCCCCCCTCCGCTCTCCCCCCTCCGCTCTCCCCCCTCCCCCTCCGCTCTCCCTATAATATATAAAAGTCTGCTTGTTTGTTGGGTTTGTGGTCAAGCTCTCCGCCACAGTCAGCGCCCGCACCCGCAGTCCAACTTGAGGTGAGAGTCTGCTGCTCGTCAATAAAGATGGCTCATCAACTCATAGTATAGTAAGTTTGATATAATGTGATATGGTGAATCAGGTAAGTAATGCACGTACCAAAAATTCAATCTTTAAAACATGGCATGTTTAGTGTACATGTTACCACTACAGCAGACAGCCGGCTCCCACTTCGTGAGAACGACGTGGTCGTCCACGAACATAGCGTATCGTGTCACTAAAATATTCACCATCATAATGACCCAACCTTGTTGAGATATAAAGGAATCCAAATTGCCACCCTAGTAGCAGTGGAGGGGACAGAATAAAAGCTCTTTTCAAGCAGAAAAGCTTTTGGATCTATAAAATGAAAACATTGTTCCCTATGGGACTAAATGAAGAATTAGACATTTGGTCACTTTATTAGACTTAATGAAATATGGGTTTATTAAATATTCAGTGTTACCACTGGTTTATTGGCCATTATTTATCATTTTATATGTCATTTGTTTTTATGGTTCCAGTATATTTTATTTAATATTATACATGTCTATTTAGATTTGAGCTGCTTAAAGCAGCAGTTCAAGCAATATCCTACATGTGTTTTTTTTTTTTTAAATAAATCAGTTCTGTACTATGAGAAAATACTTGTAGCATTTAAAAACATGGTTTTAGAGACATTTTTAATGTTTCTAATGTAAGAAGCATTTCCAAAGTGACAGTCCCCTTCCACTGCTGATAGGCTCTGGCTCTTGAGCCCCGCCCTCTCTCTAGCAGTGCACCAATTGTATCTAGTGTAGGGATGTCTCAGTTTGCTTCTAACTTCGCTGCAGCGTGTATCTGGAGGAAGTGTATGGGCCATGTTGTTGCGCAATAGTCAGGAGTGACTGTCAGAGCAGAGAGAGTTCGCGCATGCGCAGTGCAAAGCACGCGAACAGGCGGCCAATCAAAAGAGGCTCAGCACGTAAACTACAACCCACAGGAGCCTCAGCAAAGTCACCTGATGCCAGGGAGCGAATAGGAGTGCAGGAATTGCGAGAGGCAGGAAAGGGAAGCGTGGGGGAGAGACCACGCTAGCCAGAGGGCACCGGAGGAGCAAGGGGAGAGGTAGTGTGTGTGCAGGGGGTCAGTGACCCACCTGCGTAGGCAGATTCCCCCTCAGGCCCCAGTGTATTCCCTCAGTCACCATAGCTTGTGGTGCTGCAGGGACGCCCTATATTGGTAGCGACACATGCCCCTTACTGCATAGACAGATAGGGACACAGTGTGCGGAGCTGCGGTTGGTGATAGTCGTTGGGGCCCAGGCTGCTGTACATCATCCACTACTCGTGAGAGACTGCGCTGGATCGGCGGATCCTTTGCAAAGTTGTTGCCGGTCACCCCAGTGACCGGAAGGTATTTACTAAGTGCACCAACACCGGTTAACAGGCGCTGATCCCGCCTTAGGGAACACTCTTTGGGGACACTAGGTGGAGTGACCAAAGGACTGAACCTATATACATATCTTTAGTTATATGGACACGGGGTGGGGGCACGCGGTGACGGGACAGTGACATTTCTCTTTATGAGTGTGGTCGAGCCACAGGTGTTATATTGCAAGTAGTTGGTTAAGGATACATTGGGTGTTATATGTGTGTTATTGCTTTGCCTATAAGATAAGGTTCTATCGATGCTTAGTAGTAAACAGTTACAATCTGATGTGTGTTGCTATTGTTCTTGCCCAGGGGAATCTTACTCATTGAGGATCCTGGGTAAGTGGAGGTGCTGCCAGTACTATAACTATTACCCCAGGCTCCCAGCTAGCAGAGGCCCAGATCTTCTTGAGCCAACAGGTGTGTACAGTACCAGTTGTCACTCTGAGCGTAGGAAAGAGGGCTACACTAGTAACTGCCCTGTCAATCATATTCCAAAACTACATTTCCCATAATGCTGAATTAAATAACCCAGAGCAAAGTAATTGATTACAGGAGGACGGATCTATCTGCAGCTTAGCTAACCACTTGTCAGTGTGCAGATTGTATTGATGCACATATTGAATAGGAAAAAATATTTATTTATATTTTTTAAAAACGACAGCTTGAACTGCAGCTTTAATGCAGCGTACTACCAATCAATTTCTGGCATATTAGCTGGTTTTGTTACTGTACCTTGACTTTCATGTTTCTCATAACTGGTGTATTAATTAGAATAACATTCTAATCCTGAAATCACGATGTCTAACAATATCTTTGTTTCGTTCCAGTGTTTCTGTGATACGTGACGGTTTTTGAGATATTTCTGTGTACAGTATACTGTCTGCATTTTGTTTTTAAATATATGTTTTAGTGATATTATATATTATTAAACTATTTTTGTGTATGTTGATACTGATTGTTAATTATGCTGTTATAGCTGCGGCCCCTTTTATTCTCCAACATCTCCGAATTTTTCAGGATTTTTTTCCGAATGCCACGCACTTCACTGCACTTCACTACGTTCATACCGCATTCTGACCGCATTTATACCGCATTCATGTTGCATTCACACCCGATGTTGATGTGTTTATTGATAATGGTTCGGATTTAATTGGTTGCAATTCTTTGCGTATCCGCCAGATGGCAGATATTCATGAATTGTAATGCGCTTGCGCTTCGGTAATGTGTCGACTTGCAGGTGTTTAAAAAAATACCACAGTGGTTCATTGTAAATTGGCCTTGGGCTGAAGGAAGAAGTTACAATAATGTATCAATTTAGGCTTTTCATATTGATGAATGCTGACTTCTCCCAAGCCTCCAGGGTCAGTGGGATTTGCCAATAGCCTTTGCTCAAATCCATGGTGGTCAGATACTTTGCCCCCACGAGTTCATCTAGTAACTCATCCATGCGGGGCATGGGGTAAGCATCTGACACCGTCCCAGCGTTGAGCAACCGGTAGTCCACACAAAACCGGGTGGTCTTGTCCTACTTAGGAACTAGGACTACTGGACTTGCCCAAGGGCTCTGGGATGGAGTAATTACCCCAAGGGTCAGCATCTCCTCAATCTCTCTCTCCATACTTGTCTTGACCTCTGCTGACACTCTATAAGCGTGCTTATGCAGAGGCTGCAGGTCCCCGGCAGAGCATTGCTCGCCGGATCCTCCAGCAGTGGGCTACAAATGGCCAGCACTGCTCCCATACTCGGTGCTCTGTATTCTTTCAACATGTTGATGTGGTATGTTTTGTGCCTCTCAGACGCTACCTGTACAACATAGTTGCACTCATTCACCTTTCGGATAACCGAGTAAGGTCCCGACCAGGCAGCCATCAGCTTGTTCTCCCGAGTGGGTTTGAGAACAAGCACCTGCTGTCCTGGGATGAATTCTCTGCTACGGGCTTGCCGGTCATACCATTGCTTTTGCTTGGTCTGAGCGGCCCTGAGGTGGTCCTGGGCCACCCCCATGAGCATCTCTAACAGGTCTCTGAGATCTACTACAAACTGGATCACTGAAGCATCAGTAGCAGTAGTCTCCTCTTCCCATCCCTCACGGAATAGCTCCAGATGTCCACGTACCCTGCGGCCATATAGTAGCTCGAAGGGGGAGAAGCCTGTAGATTCCTGCGGTACCTCTCGGTATGCAAACAGCAAGTGCTGCAGGTGAATCTACCAGTCTTTCCCCTCCGCCTCTATAAAAGTCCGAAGCATCTGCTTCAGGGTACCATTAAACCGCTCACATAATCCGTTTGTCTGGGGATGGTAAGGGGTAGTGCGCCGGTGCTGTACACCGCATGCATCCCAGAGACAATGTAACAGTTCACTCATGAACTGCGACCCCTGATCGGTTAGGATCTTACTAGGGAAACCTACCCTAGAGAAAATGTTCAGCATAGCTGCTGCCACTGTCTTGGCACTTATGGTGCCAAGCGCTACCGCCTCAGGGTACCGGGTGGCAAAATCCACCACCGTGAGCACTTCCCTGACCTGCTAGGAATCATAAGGGGTCCTATAAGGTCCATCGCTACCTTCTGGAAGGGTTCCCCTATTATCGGTAGGGGTCTCAGGGGTGCATACACACGGTCGCCCGCCTTACCCACTCGCTGGCAGGCATCACAGGAGCGGCAGAAGTTGCTCGCATCCCGAGATGCCCCCGGCCAGTAGTAACGCTGTAATAACCGGGCTCGCGTCCTTGTGCCCCCCTGATGTCCCGAAAACGGAATAGAGTGAGCTACCCGTAACAATTGCTGTCGGTACCCCTGGGGCACTACTAGCTGTCGCTTACCGGTCACCCCCTCCTCTATCCCGGGTTCCCTTCTTCTTGGTATAGGAGACCCTTATGCCATAGGCAGCGCTCAGTGCCCTCCCCTGCCTGAGATTCGGACGCACGAAGTCTCACGCCGGCCAGGGTAGTGTCTACCTTCACTGCCTCCCTAAACTGGGCGGGAGCTTAAAGTGCAGGGGATACTGGCACCCCATAACAGGGCCTGTATCTCCTGAAGTAGGGGGTCCTCGGACCTGATACCAATGCGGTTCAGCTCTGGAGACCCCCTGCTCATGTACACTATTATTAAAATGTATTTATTTAGTGTACGATCGCCTGTAACAGACTTGCATGGAGATACAGAATCTCCATGCAAATGTTACATGCGGCTTTTTTTTCTTTTAGCTAGCGTACGTGAAGGTTAAGAACGCTAGCAGGGGGAAAAAAAGCAACACGTACGCTGTGGGTGTTTTGAGCTATTTTGAGCATCTTTCAACATGTTGATGTGGTATGTTTTGTGCCTCTCAGACGCTACCTGTACAACATAGTTGCACTCATTCACCTTTCGGATAACCGAGTAAGGTCCCGACCAGGCAGCCATCAGCTTGTTCTCCCGAGTGGGTTTGAGAACAAGCACCTGCTGTCCTGGGATGAATTCTCTGCTACGGGCTTGCCGGTCATACCATTGCTTTTGCTTGGTCTGAGCGGCCCTGAGGTGGTCCTGGGCCACCCCCATGAGCATCTCTAACAGGTCTCTGAGATCTACTACAAACTGGATCACTGAAGCATCAGTAGCAGTAGTCTCCTCTTCCCATCCCTCACGGAATAGCTCCAGATGTCCACGTACCCTGCGGCCATATAGTAGCTCGAAGGGGGAGAAGCCTGTAGATTCCTGCGGTACCTCTCGGTATGCAAACAGCAAGTGCTGCAGGTGAATCTACCAGTCTTTCCCCTCCGCCTCTATAAAAGTCCGAAGCATCTGCTTCAGGGTACCATTAAACCGCTCACATAATCCGTTTGTCTGGGGATGGTAAGGGGTAGTGCGCCGGTGCTGTACACCGCATGCATCCCAGAGACAATGTAACAGTTCACTCATGAACTGCGACCCCTGATCGGTTAGGATCTTACTAGGGAAACCTACCCTAGAGAAAATGTTCAGCATAGCTGCTGCCACTGTCTTGGCACTTATGGTGCCAAGCGCTACCGCCTCAGGGTACCGGGTGGCAAAATCCACCACCGTGAGCACTTCCCTGACCTGCTAGGAATCATAAGGGGTCCTATAAGGTCCATCGCTACCTTCTGGAAGGGTTCCCCTATTATCGGTAGGGGTCTCAGGGGTGCATACACACGGTCGCCCGCCTTACCCACTCGCTGGCAGGCATCACAGGAGCGGCAGAAGTTGCTCGCATCCCGAGATGCCCCCGGCCAGTAGTAACGCTGTAATAACCGGGCTCGCGTCCTTGTGCCCCCCTGATGTCCCGAAAACGGAATAGAGTGAGCTACCCGTAACAATTGCTGTCGGTACCCCTGGGGCACTACTAGCTGTCGCTTACCGGTCACCCCCTCCTCTATCCCGGGTTCCCTTCTTCTTGGTATAGGAGACCCTTATGCCATAGGCAGCGCTCAGTGCCCTCCCCTGCCTGAGATTCGGACGCACGAAGTCTCACGCCGGCCAGGGTAGTGTCTACCTTCACTGCCTCCCTAAACTGGGCGGGAGCTTAAAGTGCAGGGGATACTGGCACCCCATAACAGGGCCTGTATCTCCTGAAGTAGGGGGTCCTCGGACCTGATACCAATGCGGTTCAGCTCTGGAGACCCCCTGCTCATGTACACTATTATTAAAATGTATTTATTTAGTGTACGATCGCCTGTAACAGACTTGCATGGAGATACAGAATCTCCATGCAAATGTTACATGCGGCTTTTTTTTCTTTTAGCTAGCGTACGTGAAGGTTAAGAACGCTAGCAGGGGGAAAAAAAGCAACACGTACGCTGTGGGTGTTTTGAGCTATTTTGAGCAGGTACGTTTAAAAAGGGCTCAAGGCCTTAGTGAATCGCGTCCCTTACTTTTTAACGGACATGCTTTTTTGAACATCAGAACGCAAAGCCATTGAGCTTAGTGCATATCCCCCACAGTCTTTTTCATTCTTATACTTATAACTAATCTGAATACTTTCATAATATGCATTAATATGTTTAAAACTAATTGAAAACAGCTTTTTTTTTTAAATTCTAGCCAACATTTTGCTGGGTTAATTTAATGTATGCGAACTGTGTAGCTGCTTGCATTCCTTTCAGAGAGGGGGAGTGGGAGGTGGGCTACGTGTTGCAGTGAGTTGCATACTGTACATCTTCAAGAGTGAGAGAGCTGAATTGATTTTTGAATTCAGTATCAATCCCTACCCATAATTGTCCTTGCAATTCCTTTATTTCTCTGCTAATCTCTTCTCCTGCTTTTCTTTCCACAAAGCATACTATTTATATTGTTTTCCTGATACAGTTCTAGAAATGTTGTAATACTGATTTTTCAACCCTAGCACTGGACATTGCTTAAAATGTAGGTCTATTTCACGTGCTATCCTGACATTTAACTATTTATCATTTCTTCCTCATGTATCAAGAACAACTTGTTCAAAAGCTCAAATTTCCTTTTATCTTTAAACATTCCAAACTTCCTCCCTTCTACTTCTTTGATCCTGTCTAGGATAAACAACATATAATCATCCGAAATATTCAAACGATTACCCCCGGGGATGTTGGTATCCAATGAATATTTGGGGGCTTTTTTCTTAAGCCAGTCCATTTTAAACGATAATAAATACTGTATATGGACTTAAAAAACAAACTTTCAATTTGATTATCATGACTACCTTCTTTCAATATGTACAGTCATGTGACAAATAAAGTACACCCTCTTTGAATTCCATGGTTTTACATATCAGGGCATAATAACAATCATCTGCTCCTTAGCAGGTCTAAAAATTAGGTAAATACAACCTCAGATGAACAACAACACATTACATATTACACCGTGTTATGATTTATTTAACAAAAATAAAGCCAAAATGTAGAAGCTATGTGTGAAAGCTAAGTACACCCTTACTGCTTCCATAGGAATTAAGATGCTAAGTAGCAGACAGGTGCCGCTAATCAAATGCCCTTGATTAATTGATCATCAACAAGTGTGACCACCTCTATAAAAGCCGAAGTCTTACCAGTTTTCTGGAGCATTCAGGTGTGCGTTAACACAATGCCAAGGAGGAAAGATATCAGCAATGATGTTAGAGAAGCAATTGTTGCCGCTCATCAATCTGGGAAGGGTTATAAGGCCATTTCCAAACAATTTAAAGTCTATCATTCTACAGTGAGAAAGATTATTCAAAAGTGGAAAACATTCAAGACAGTTGCCAATCTTCCCAGGAGTGGACATCCCAGCAAAGTCACCGCAAAGGTCAGACCGTCGTTGCAATGCTCAGAGAAATCTGCAAATACCCAAGAGTTACATTCAGACTTACAGGCCTCAGTAGCATGTTAAATGTTAATGTTCATGACAAGTACCATTAGAAAAAGAGCTGAAAAGTATATTTTGTTTGGAAGGGTTGCCAGGAGAAAGCCTCTTCTCTCTAAAAACAACATGGAGCACGGCTTAGGTTTGCAAAGTTGCATCGAACAAACCACAAGACTTCTGGAACAATGTCCTTTGGACAGACAAGACCAAAGTGGAGATGTTTGGCGAAATGCACAGCCCACGTTTGGCGAAAACCAAAAAAACAGCATATCAGCACAAACACCTCATACCAACTGTCAAGCACGGTGGTGGGGGGTGATGATGTTGGGCTGTTTTGTAGCCACAGGACTTGGGAACTTGCAGTCATTGAGTCAACCATGACTCCTCTGTATACCAAAGTATTCTAGAGGTCATGTGAAGGATCTCTCCAGAAGCTAAGCTTTGGCCGAAAGATTGGAGTCCATTGCAAGCAGGACAATGATCGCAAGCACACCAGCAAATCTACAACACAATGGCTGAAAAAGAAAATAATCATGGTGTTGCAATGGCCCAGTAAAAGTCCAGACCTCAATCCGATTGAAATGCTGTGGCTGGACCTTAAGAGAGCTGTGCATAAACAAATGCCCACAAAACTCAATGAACTGAAGCAACGTTGTAAAGAAGAGTGGGACAACATTCCTTCACAATGATGATGTGAGAGACTGATAAAGTCATACAGAAAACGATTACTTCAAGTTATTTCTGCTAAAGGTGGTTCTACAAGCTATTGAATCTAGTTTTTCACACATGGCTTCTCCATTTTGGCTTTATTTTTGTTAAATAAATCATGACACTGTGTAATATATCATGTGTTGTTGTTCATCTGAGGTTGTATTTACCTAATTTTAAGACCTGCTAAGGATCAGATGATTGTTATTATGTCCTGATATGTAAAAACATGGTATTCAAAGAGGGTGTACTTTCTTTTTCACATGACTGTAAGTAATGAATAACGTACCGTTACAGAGAGCCAGCCGTAGGGGTGCGCACTCCTCTGCAGTATAACCCCTTTTTGCTATATCCTTGCTCAGAGACACCAACCTTTCCCTGGGTCAATCAAGTGAAGTAACCAGGCAACCTGGGCGCTGATCCTGTCTCTGTTCTTGGTCTTAATACTTCTTACAATCATGGACGTCCTTTTCTTATCTTCACGGTTAACCACATTTTTCCTCCTGAACTAGACTCCTTAGACAAAGTTTACTGTCTGGGATAAGGTATAGAGAAACCCACTCTCCTTTTGGGAGACACGAGTTTGGTTAGACTTGAATATCAATTTATCAGGATTTTGGTGTAGACAGGCCTTACACATGATGCAACCGTAGAAGCCCTTGGGCGTTCTGAGAATGTTTGAAGCATTAATAGTTTTTCTCTTAAATATTGTTTGGACCAATCAACTCTTTACATTGGGTGCCCTACTGAATATCACACTAGATATATCATGTAAGTGATCTTTGCGTACAGGATCTGTCCTTAAAATATGCCAGTCTTGAAATATAATGTTCTGATTATGTGTTGCTTCTCTGTTGTATTCTGTAATAAAAGACTTATTAAACCTATTTGATTCTATCGTCTGAGTTTTTCTATTACTATTTATATTTGTATGTTCACTTCTCTATATTTTGTTTGTTTTGTCAATGACACTTATTAATTGTCCGTTCACTGTAATTTCTTTCTTTAAATTTGCTATGTGAAGCTCTTTATCTGCTCTCATAATATTTTCTACCGCATTGCATCCATCTTTGTGTGAAATCGAAGTGTACAAAGAAGTTATACCGTGACCAATATAAATATATCCTGTTATTCAATTTTTTCCAGAGTTTATAAAATATCAGTTGTGTCACGAATGTATGATTTAAAAGTTTTCACATTTTTCATTTGACTACCAATGTTAATTGGTCTCATTAAATAGAACGATAGGGTATTTATACCATCATAGATGGTATCAGATTAGACTCCTGAAGAAGCGATTAGCGAAACACGTAGAATCCATCCTCCTTTGATCATTCTTCTGCGCATGTACATTCCCTGATGTCCTGGACACTGGAGGAGTCGCATCATACCAACTAGTACTTCCGTCTGGAATAGAGACGTCACTTCCGGTAGAACGATGAGGAAGCAGACGCAACATCCACAGAGACACCAGGGAGAGGAAAATACCTATACAATGTACCGATCACACATATGAATGTGAGTTTATCCTGTACCTCCTATACAATATATCTTTTTTGCATACTATGCCATGAGAGTTCTCTCTACTTTTGCATGAATTGAATCGGAAGATTGTTGCTTCATCCACACACAAACCTACCTGAGCCCCAGCCACCCCATGCTCCAATCAGAGAGAGAGATTGAGTCTCTGATTTGTCTCATACCATATGACAATCTGTGAGTGTACTAACACAAAGTATATACATATCTAGACTTTATTGGCATTGGTCGCACTATTGTGTGTTCTTTATCTTTTACATACTCCAGCTGTGAATACTCTGCGCTCCCCTCACCTGGAAAAACAACAGGTACTGCAGAGACCAAGGAACGGTCTCGAGGGTTTTTCGAGCGGTTTTTCATTTATAATCACAATTTTCACTATACACTAATTGGTGGAGGTTGTGTAATATTTTATTGCGTCACTTTGTATATATACATTTACTATTGTGTTATAATTGATCACTTGATTCACTTTTTCATTTATTTTCAAAAATGTTCAATTCATTTTGGCACTTGCACTAATTATTGGACCATTTATTCAGTTTCACAAAGTGCCCGATTACATTTTTTAAATTTTATACAGACTAGTGGTTCTAAACTTTTATTAATTGTGCATAAAGCAATCTAAATTAAGCAAACAACGTTCTGTCCTGCATATGTAATTCAATATATAAATCACAGAAGGCGCATTGTATTGTTCACCTCCTAGGTTTTCATGGTTTCAGATTCTTATTACTAATGTGCCAAAATGTAAATTTGGGTGTGTGCCGAGCATGCGAGTTGTAAGTGAAACTTCTCTGCGCATGAGCGAACGGTGCTGGCCGCATGTGTGGGTTGTGCTGGCTACTTCTGTGCATGTGCAAGCGGCGCTGGCTGCTTCTGGAAACGCGAGAGCGGCACTTCCCACTTCTTTGCATGCACAAGCGGCATCAGCAAGGGGCTAGCACGTGAGCTTGTGAACACGCATGATCACTTTTTCCTCTCCAACAATGATTTTTAGTGCTGTGAGATTAGCCATCGGGGGTGCATGCACTAGTGCACACGCCTTACTTCTGTTATGCATTTTCGTCTCCATGAAGGAGTTTTGTCCTATGAGAATTGAATAGGTGCCAGCAAAGAAGTTTCTCTTCAAAACCAGTACAATACCAGTCCGATGAGCAAAAAACAGTTTTATATAGAAGGATACGGTGGGTCAGTCTCTTGTGGTCACAACTGAGCAATATTCAATCCTCCATGTCAATCCATGCTGTGTCTGTTACCCGCCCGTTTTCAGCAGCACATGGGGGGACCTGAGCAGGCTTAGTTATTCCCTCCCCCCACCCACCAGCGCTGTGTTCCTGCTCTCCTCCGCTGGCAACCTGCTTCGCTGCAATCCTCTGCAAGTAAAAGGAGTATTAGAGCACCAGGACCTATTTTATTGGAGACCATTCTTTTTGGAACTCTTCTTCTGTACTTCCCAGTCTTACCACGCTGCCCGCTAAATGGACGACATCCCAGAGAAAGCTGTTACCCTGGGGCCAAAGATTACTCTGGAACAGCAGATCCCCCCCATCCTGGACCTTCTACCACCAGATGTAAAGATACCTTTCAAGGATTGTGCATATCTTTTCACTCTGTAAATAGCTGAATTCTGGTGGGGGTTGCCTATACTGAGAAATGCTGCACAATTGTGTGTCTTTGTCTGTCTTCCCCCTCCCCTGAGAGTGATAGGAGTATGACAAGGGGAGAAGACAACTATCTCTTTCAATAAGACCAGTCCTGTTTAAAGATACCTTTCAACGTATGAAGACTACTACTATATTGTAAGTAACCAGCAGCGGGAGAGGGTTCTCCGGGGCTTTATTGTGCTGCGCAATAGTGTGTATTTGTGTCCTCTCTTTCCTGCACAGCATGGATTGACATGGAGGATTGAATATTGCTCACTTGTGACCACAAGAGACTGACCCACCATATCCTCCTATATAGGACTGTTTTTTGCTCATCGGACTGGTATTGTATATCAGGGCCTGCGCCCAGGACTGTAAACTCTTCATTACCATTTTCCATACAGATCCCAGTGGAAGGATCTGTTTGTATGTCCATAGGCTGCCATCCTGTACCCTTGTTTATACGAGGGAGGGATTATTGAGATTGTATTAGAGTTATTCACTGTGCACAGACATAGATTGTCATTATTCATTGCATATATCAAGCACTAGTAGTTATAGCCCTGCTATCTTGCGTTTTTTGCCTTATTATAAGTATAGTATAGTCACAATATTGTTTTAATAGTTAAGCGCTTTTTCGTGTGTTATAGTTTTACTTATTTTAGTTCACGTAGCTCATCAAAAACAGTACACACTGATTTTTAGAATAAATTGCAATAGCCAGAAACATATCAATACATTGACTTTGGATTGTCTTGTCTTAATTATAACAATCTGAGTAAGACCATAAGCTAAGCCTTATGACATTGGAAAATATTTACAAATAAGTACTAAGTCTTAAGACACCTTACATCAATTTAATTTAATGGGTCTGCAAGGAGCAATATATTTACTAAGCAATGCTAAACCATAAGACATATGGAATGGGCTGTAAAGTGTTCTATGTCTTAAAGTTAACAGCTATTAGTCTATATCTATACAAACCATAAGCCCATATTCATAGAGTGGATAAAAGCATAACATTTAGCAGCCCTATGGCTTTAAGCACCCTAAACAGACTTTTGCCAGTTAAACCATGTCGATTTACCTTCCCACTAAGCAGGAGAGTTGTCTGTGAGTGTTTTGTTAGATATATTTAAGCAGTGGGGATCGGAACTAACAATTATTATGTGGCCTCAAAACATATTTTTGGTTAGAAAAAGCTTTAAATTGTGGTGCGTTTATTATTTTCATCATACTATTTTTATTTTCATGGGAATTTTATGATTCTTTAAGTTGATATATAGTTGATACTAGTATAGCCAAGAGCCCCTGGCTATAGCCTTCTACTGGCCTCAAAACTATGTCCTGATAGGAACTGGCAGTGTTGGGGTTAAATTCCTGCGCAGGGTCTAGCATGCAGTTGCAGCCTGGATGGGTACTATGTTGCCTTATCCTGGGGCAGGCCTAACCGGCAGTTGGAGTGTCATCCCAAATATTCAAAGGATTACCCCCAGGGATGTTGTTATCCAATGAATATTTGGGGGCTTTTTTCTTAAGCCAGTCCATTTTAAACGATAATAAATATATTGACTTAAAAAACAAACTTTCAATTTGATTATCATGACTACCTTCTTTCAATATGTACAGTCATGTGACAAATAAAGTACACCCTCTTTGAATTCCATGGTTTTACATATCAGGACATAATAACAATCAACTGCTCCTTAGCAGGTCTAAAAATTAGGTAAATACAACCTCAGATGAACAACAACACATGACATATTACACTGTCATGATTTATTTAACAAAAATAAAGCCAAAATGGAGAAGCTATGTGTGAAAAACTAAGTACACCCTTACTGCTTCCATAGGAATTAAGATGCTAAGTAGTAGATAGGTGCTGCTAATCAAATGCCCTTGATTAATTGATCATCAACAAGTGTGACCACCTCTATAAAAGCTGAAGTTTTACCAGTTTGCTGGTCTGGAGCATTCAGGTGTGTGTTAACACAATGCCAAGGAGGAAAGATATCAGCAATGATGTTAGAGAAGCAATTGTTGCCGCCCATCAATCTGGGAAGGGTTATAAGGCCATTTCCAAACAATTTAAAGTCCATCATTCTACAGTGAGAAAGATTATTCAAAAGTGGAAAACATTCAAGAAAGTTGCCAATCTTCCCAGGAGTGGACATCCCAGCAAATTCACCCAACGGTCAGACCGTGCAATGCTCAGAGAAATTGCAAAATACCCAAGAGTTACATCTCAGACTCTACAGGCCTCAGTTAGCATGTTAAATGTTAATGTTCATGACAGTACAATTAGAAAAAGACTGAACAAGTATATTTTGTTTGGAAGTGTTGCCAGGAGAAAGCCTCTTCTCTCTAAAAAGAACATGGCAGCACGGCTTAGGTTTGCAAAGTTGCATCTGAACAAACCACAAGACTTCTGGAACAATGTCCTTTGGACAGACAAGACCAAAGTGGAGATGTTTGGCATAATGCACAGCACCACGTTTGGCGAAAACCAAAAACAGCATATCAGCACAAACACCTCATACCAACTGTCAAGCACGGTGGTGGAGGGGTGATGATTTGGGCTTGTTTTTGTAGCCACAGGACTTGGGAACCTTGCAGTCATTGAGTCAACCATGAACTCCTCTGTATACCAAAGTATTCTAGAGTCAAATGTGAGGCATCTCTCCGACAGCTAAAGCTTGGCCAAAATTGGGTCATGCAACAGGATAATGATCGCAAGCACACCAGCAAATCTACAACAGAATGGCTGAAAAAGAAAAGAATCAAGGTGTTGCAATGGCCCAGTCAAAGTCCAGACCTCAATCCGATTGAAATGCTGTGGCTGGACCTTAAGAGAGCTGTGCATAAACAAATGCCCACAAAGCTCAATGAACTGAAGCAACGTTGTAAAGAAGAGTGGGACAAAATTTCTTCAAAATGATGATGTGAGAGACTGATAAAGTCATACAGAAAACGATTACTTCAAGTTATTGCTGCTAAAGATGGTTCTACAAGCTATTGAATCTAGTTTTCCACACATGGCTTCTCCATTTTGGCTTTATTTTTGTTAAATAAATCATGACACTGTGTAATATATCATGTGTTGTTGTTCATCTGAGGTTGTATTTACCTAATTTTAAGACCTGCTAAGGATCAGATGATTGTTATTATGTCCTGATATGTAAAAACATGGTATTCAAAGAGGGTGTACTTTCTTTTTCACATTACTGTAAGTAATGAATAACGTACCATTACAGAGGGCCAGCCGTAGAGGTGCACACTCCTCTGCAGTATCACCTCTTTTTCCTATATCCTTGCTCAGAGACTCCAACCTTTCTCTTGGCCCGTCAAGTGAAGTAACCAGGCAACCTGGGTGCTGATCCTATCTCTGTTCTTGGTCTTTGTACTTCTTACAATCATGGACGTCCTTTTCTTATCTTCACGGTTAACCAATTTTTTCCTCCTGAACTAGACTCCTCAGACAAAGTTTACTGTCTGGGATAAGGTATAGAGAAACCCACTCTCCTTTTGGGAGACACGAGTTTGGTTAGACTTGAATATCAATTTATCAGGATTTTCGTGTAGACAGGCCTTACACATAATGCAACCGTAGAAGCCCTTTGGCTTTCTGAGCCTGTTTGAAGCATTAATAGTTTTTCTCTTAAATACTGTTGGGGGCAATCAACTCTTTATATTGGGTGCCCTACTGAATATCACACTAGATATATCATGTAAGTAATCTTTGAGACAAGGTGATAGTGTAAAGAAGGCGCTGAAACAATACTAGTGTTCACCGGTCTATAAGTGAATAATTAATAAAGTGTATAAAAATACTTATAATAACTTAAGTGCATACAATATAAGTGACTAATAATAGTGAAAAAAACATATATAAATGGTTGTAACCCCTGCTCAAACCCTCTGGAAGGGACTGTCTTCACTGGTCCCAGATGATCAATATATGTTCTCACAACCCAGGGGGAGCATGAAGGAAAAAACAACAAAAAACACAAACTAAGTGCAGACTGTAAACTTCAATTTAGCAGTATGTGAGGAAACTTGGCTCTTCTGTAAAGCCTACTCACAGGATGGCAGATGATTAAGGGCATTAACTGGATCTGGTGAATCTGTGATGTCGTCTGGATAGACAGGACAGCTCTCACACATAGGCATCAGGTAGATAGGAACATGGAAAAATAAAAAGAAATCTCCATGGTGCAGATCAGTATAAAAAGGATAACTTTATAGTGTAGTTTAAAAATGTGCACTTACAATAATACAAACAATATCAAGCATTTAGCACTTATGCCAAGTGACTCAGGAGTGTCTGGATGTGGCCACCGCTCACCGCTCACCGCACCGCAGCTTCTTGTCCTCTCCACGCAGCAGTAATACTGGAATTGCCTCCAGGAACAGGCGTGACCGCCACACCTCCAAGGTAGCCCCTCTGTGCCCCGAGAAGGCAGGCTCGATCACCGCGCTGCTGTATCTGTCCCCTGGATGCCGGGTGAATCACCTCCAGTCTGATTTTCGTGGCGATCCGTCACTTCCGGTTTGCGCGGGGCTCCGTCGCGTCACTTCCGGTACTGCAGTTTGACAGGCGGCTGGCAGGGCCAATCAACACGTCTCCTGGGCGGGTCCTCTCTACGCGTTTCGCCCAATTGGACAATAGGCTTCGTCAGGAGTATCACTATGTATCACAATGCCTATGTGTGAGAGCTGTCCTGTCTATCCAGACAACATCACAGATTCACCAGATCCAGTTATTGCCCTTAATCATCTGCCATCCTGCGAGTAGGCTTTACAGAAGAGCCAAGTTTCCTCACATACTGCTAAATTGAAGTTTACAGTCTGCACTTAGCTTGTGTTTTTTGTTGTTTTTTCCTTCATGCTCCCCTGGGTTGTGAGAACATATAGTGATCTTTGAGTACAGGATCTCTCCTTAATATATGCCAGTGTTGAAATATAATGTTCTGAATATGTGTTGTTTCTCTGTTGTATTCTGTAATAAAAGACGTATTAAACCTATTTGATTCTATCGTTTGAGTTTTTCTATTACTATTTATATTTGTATGTTCACTTCTCTATAATTTGTTTGTTTTGTCAATGTCCTTATTGGGTGAATGAGCTTCGGTATTTTTATGACCAAGCCTCAAAAGGTTGTAATTATTTTTATGATGGAGCTTCAAAAGGCTCCACAGACTTAGAGTCCCCGTGTCTAAAAGAGTGTCAATTATGACAAGACCCAGAGGCCCATAATGTATACAATACTGGTATACTGATGCACAGCAGATTGCAGGCTAGTGACACCTTTAAGTCAAGAGACCAGCCACAGTGGCCTCAAGAAATGGGTTTAGCCCAGGTATGCTAAGTGACAAATGCGCCCTGCTCACCGGACAGCCCTTTTGACCAGTCTTATGAACTGTGGGTCACTTGGCTATTAGTGGGGTTTTTTGTTCCCACGAGGGGATTGGATCCACATGTTAAAGATAGCTTTGGCCAGTCTATAAATGTGGCCTCCCAGGTATTTCCCAATGTGATTCCTGAATTTTAATCCATGATGTAAAGATGCAAGACTTTGTTCCAGTACAGCAGCAACCAGTCCAGGAGTGAAGAGGTTAACAACCACATAACCACAGGACTTTTAAATCCAAGGCTACATTTCTTGCACTGGCAAGCAAAGGACAATTTCTTTCGTTCCAAGGACAATTTATTTTGTTCTCTTATCCCAGTGAGTGTTGTTTTAAGTGTATTCTGCAGATGTCGTGTGTTTGTCTATTAAGGAAATAAATCACAATTTATTTTGCAACTTGTTCTGTTCAATCAAGTACCCAGAAATATAAATGTGTTGATAAAAGTTGATGTCATCGTGACAAGCTTTTAAAAAACTGGTGGCAGCTGGCGGGATACTGATTGAACCTATATTGCAGTTTCCTGCGGGCTCTGTAATATACAGTAGTGAGGGCCTTGTAGCTTCCAAGCTCCTCAGACAAGTAGCAACTGACACACACTTCTAAAGAGCACAAGAGACTTCACTGTTCCCTTCACCACTCCGAAGGCACCATGAGCGATCGCTCAGGAAGGTTCAGGTCATGGACCAGAGAGAAAGTCGTGGAGAGATATGCAGGGTCTGGCTTACCTACAGATGTGCGGTCGAAGGCACAACTGGAGGAGGATTTGGAGCATCATGAGGACCGCAGGGTCCTACCAGAGGGGCAAGTCCCCTTGGCTGCTGTGTTGGCTGACGCTATTCAGCCCGGAGTGCAGGAGGTCCCTCAACTCCGGGGCTGCCAGGACATGAGGAGAGTGCTAGTGACCCCCCGGTCGTGGGTGGCTTGGCACCAGGGGTTGCGGACAAGGTAGCAGCTGCGGCTGCCGAGCGTGCCGTCCCTGGGCTCACTGCACTTCTACTACATGGGGAACGGGTGTTAGCACTGTGGAGTGGGTAAAGCTCCGGACAGCAGTGCTCGGAAGAACCCACAACTCTTACCTTGCAAACGGGGAACAAGGTCTTTCCCGGGCAGATCATCACAGCTTCAGCAAGTTCGTGGATGGCACAGATGACGTCGATGCGTTCCTGAATGACTTTGAGACGCAGTGTTCCCGGTTCCGAATTCCAAGAAGGGACTGGGTGGTCAGACTGCGACCACTGTTATCTGGCAAAGCCAAACGGACTGTGATGGGTATTCCACGTGTGGATGCCGATTACTATGGTCATGTGAAAAGCAAGCTGCTAACCCAGTATGCCCTGACCCCAGAATCTTACAGGGGCAAGTTCCGGACGGGGGTAGTACTCCCCGGAGAGTCATACAGCACCTATGCCAGTAGGATGGCTTTGCATGGGACTCAGTGGGTGGAGGGGAATGGGGTTACAACATTCCATACCCTGCTGAACTTATTTTTTCAAGAGCAGCTGCTGCAGCAGCTTCCAACAGATGTGAGGGGATGGGTCTATGACCATAAACCTCAGACCTATGAGGATGCAGCGAGAATGGCAGATGAGTATGTGGCCAGCCGAGTTGCAATGAAGGACCCTGTAGCACCCAAAGGAGCGGGCTGTGCGGCCCAGGGCGCTAAGACTACCCCTCCATGGACACACCAGCCTGCGGCAGCAAACAGCGCACCAAAGGCTGCAGAGTTCAAGCATGAGAGGCGGTGTTACACTTGCAACAAGGTCGGGCATCTCAGACCAGACTGTCCGGACTGGGACCGGTCCAAGGGACCCCATCAGGGGCAATGCTCACCAACTGCGAGGCCGGTCGCCCGTGTGTCTGTATAATTATAACTTTAGGTAGAAGATATCACCATGTTGTGTTATTACCATTCAATGTACTGTATCTGTTTTTTATAAATGAATAATGCTGTAGAATAATTGTTATGGCTATTACATAGCAGCTTTAAACAAATGTCGAATAGATGTTCACATATATGCAATAGATAGGTTATTTGCATCTTAATGTATAGTATATTATTTGTTATTCTTAATGAATCTCATTGCAGAATATGATCAGATTATATCAGTTATGATTGTATGTTTGTTGTTCATGTAAATGAAACGTCATTTCTATACCCCTAAGTATTCACATAATATATGTATTAATTAATAAATATTCACACTTTTTTAATTATATCCACTTTCACATATTTATATATTTAGGATTATTTATTAATGTAAGTACCTATCCCGTTCCTCTGGCAATGCTCAGTAATGATCCTCCTATTAAAGGTTTATATCTATTTGAGATTAACTAACATCATTTAATAGATTATATCGTTCAAGTTTTCTAAATAATGTTCTAGTCTACCCCTAGAATTCCATAGCCATTTATACCATTCCTCTATATAACTAATTAGTAGATTAATAGTCCACTAAGTTTATAACATTATGAAATACACATCTTCATTCATGTAAGATGTTATCCTCCACAAGTATTATATAGTCTAAATGACGGTTCATACCCTATATATCATGTGAATTGTTTCCTGTAGGTCATTATTGTAGCCATATTGGTTTTGCAATATATATGCTCATATCTTTGTTTTATATAAGAAAGACACCTGTGCCATTAGGACTGATTGAATTATTTTAGCTTAATTGCATAATTGATCTATGAAGGTATATAGAGGATCCATTTACCTCAGTACATGAATACAAGGTGCCAGTGCCTTATAGTTCCTCTACCCACCACCCCCATTAATTAGTTAGGATACACTTTGGAGGTGGTATATATACACTTTGGAGGTGGTATATCCATTTAATACATTTTTTACCATTACTGTTGTGTGTTTACTTTAGAGTGTTATTCACTCACCATAGCATATGTTAATAAAGGTTAATTTTTATCCTGATTATATTATTCTGTTTTGAGTGCTAGTTATATAGGGGTCTTTTTTCACCTGCTTAGGCAAGTGCTTTTTTCTACCCATTATCTCCACCCCTGGCACCTTTATCTGTATAGACTGTGGCAAGAGCTTTTTCTCCCTTTCCCCTCTCTTCCCACAATCAATCAACTACCCAGAAATATAAATGTGTGATAAACGTTGATGTCATCGTGACACTTATTAATTGTCCGTTCACTATAATTTCTTTCTTTAAATTTGCTATGTGAAGCTCTTTATCTGCTCTCAAAATATTTTCTACCGCATTGCATCCATCTTTGTGTGCAATAGAAGTGTACAAAGAAGTTATAGAGCCGTGACCAATATACAATTATCCTGCTGTTCAGTTTTTCCCAGATTTTGTAAAATTTCAGTTGTGTCACGAATGTATGATTTAAAAGTTTTCACATTTTTCATTTGACTACCAATGTTAATTGGTCTGATTAAATAGAACGATAGGGTATTTATGCCATCATAGATGGTATCAGATTAGACTCCTGAAGAAGCGATTAGCGAAAAACGTAGAATCCAACCTCCTTTGATCTTTCTACTGCGCATGTACATTCCCTGATGTCCTGGACACTGGAGGAGTCGCATCATACCAACTAGCGCTTCCGTCCGGAATAGAGACGTCACTTCCGGTAGAACGATGAGGAAGCAGACGCAACATCCACAGAGACACCAGGGAGAGTAAAATACCTATACAATGTACCGATCACACATGTGAATGTGAATTTATCCTTTACCTCCTATTGTATACAATATATCTTTTTTGCATACTATGCCATGAGAGTTCTACTTTTGCATGAATTCAATCGGAAGATTGTTACTTCATCCACACATGAACCTACCTAAGCCCCAGCCACCCCATGCTCCAATCAGAGAGAGAGATTGAGTCTCTGATATGTCTCATACCATATGACAATCTGTGAGTGTACTGACACAAAGTATATACATATCTAGACCTTATTGGCATTGGTCGCACTATTGTGTGTTCTTTATCTTTTACATACTCCGACTGTGAATACTCTGCGCTCCCCTCACCTGGAAAAACAACAGGTACTGCAGAGACCAAGGAATGGTCTCAAGAGGGTTTTTCGAGCGTCTTTTCATTTATAATCACAATTTTCACTATACACTAAGTGGTGGAGGTTGTATAATATTTTATTGCGTCACTTTGTATATATACATTTACTATTGTTTTATAATTGATCACTTGATTCACTTTTTCATTTATTTTCAAAAATGTTCAATTAATTTTGGCACTTGCACTAATTATTGGACCATTTATTCAGTTTCACAAAGTGCCCGATTATATTTTTTAAATTTTATACAGACTAGTGGTTCTAAACTTCTATTAATTGTGCATAAAGCAATCTAAATTAAGCAAACAACGTTCTGTCCTGCATATGTAATTCAATATATAAATCACAGAAGACGCATTGTATTGTTCACCTCCTAGGTTTTCATGGTTTCAGATTCTTATTACTTATGTGCCAAAATGTAAATTTTTTCCAGGACACTTACTTGTTATTTTACTCAGACCTTCTTCACAAAATTAAGTCAATGTTTTTATATGACATTTTAAATACAAAACAAAACCTTTAGCTGCATTCACATAATACCAATAATTCTTTCAAAATATTTTAATATTCTAAAAGTGAATGTACTTCAACATACATACATATCAGTATTTCAATGATTTTCTTAGTAATAATGAACTTTATAGAGCCTAATATTAGTGCTAATAGTCTGGAATCACTGAAATATTATCCAATTTTTCTATCAACGAACCATGACCATCCTGTTTTATACAACGGAAGATGAAAAAGCAACGTGTTTATTTTCTCCCTAAAATAGCATCATAGATCTTTCCAGTTGCTTTCACTTGAATGTCCTTGAAGCCAGAGGCCGTCAGCAGCTTGCTATATTCAGTGCGAGTCCTCTCTTTCCCTTCTGTCTGGACCAACATGTTCAACGAATACAGCTGGGAAGTCAGAGGGCCACTTTTGTCCTCATTTAGAAGAACTTCAACCAACAGCAACCCACCTCCTTTAAATGTGAAATAATAAAAACAGTGTCAAAGAAAATATGGTCCAAAATTATTGGCAAGAAACATTATTGTATTGTATGTCTTTATTTATGTAGCGCCAAAAGTGTACTCATCGCTTCACAAAGAATACAGTACAGGGAATTATAATAATACAATAAGTAATAGCCCAATATTCATTTGTAGGCATAGTCTACTGTCTTTATGAAATACATGCCTCAATGCATCTTTTGTGGTAAAGTTTTACAATGAAATCCATGTTCTTATTAAAATAATATTAAAATACAAACGTAAATAAATTATGGAATTAATCAATGCATACTTACTGTAATTGAATACATGAAGATATAAAATTAATGCATTTTTAAATAATATCTGTTATGTTGTGATTATGGCAACTTCTGTCAATATCACTATAAAAAAAAATTCACATCCTCCCTTTCTCTAAAAAAAATGATGGGGTGTGTGCCGAGCATACGAGTTGTAAGTGAAACTTCTCTGCGCATGAGCGAACGGTGCTGGCCGCTTCTGCGCATGTGTGGGTTGTGCTGGCCACTTCTGCGCATGTGCGAGTGGCGCTGGCTGCTTCTGCAAACGCGAAAGCGGCACATCCCACTTCTTTGCATGCGCAAGCGGCATCAGCAAGGGGCTAGCACGTGAGCTTGTGAACGCACATGATCACTTTTTTGTCTCCAACAACGATTTTTAGTGCTGTGAGATTAGCCATCGGGGGTGCATGCACTAGTGCACACGCCTTACTTCTGTTATGCATTTTCGTCTCCATGAAGGAGTTTTGTCCTATGAGAATTGAATAGGTGCCAGCAAAGAAGTTTCACTTCAAAAACAGTACAATACCAGTCCGATGAGCAAAAAACTGTCCTGACCCACCATATCCTCCTATATAGGACTGCTTTTTGCTCATCGGACTGGTATTGTATATCAGGGTCTGCGCCCAGGACTGTAAACTCTTCATTACCATTTTCCATACAGATCCCAGTGGAAGGATCTGTTTGTTATGTCCATAGGCTGCCATCCTGTACCCTTGTTTATATGAGGGAGGGATTATTGAGATTGTATTAGAGTTATTCACTGTGCACAGACATAGATTGTCATTATTCATTGCATATATCAAGCACTAGTAGTTATAGCCATTTGCTATTTGCGTTTTTTGCCTTATTATAAGTATAGTATAGTCACAATATTGTTTTAATAGTTAAGCGCTTTTTCGTGTGTTATAGTTTTACTTATTTTAGTTCACGTAGCTCATCAAAAACAGTACACACTGATTTTTAGAATAAATTGCAATAGCCAGAAGCATATCAGCACATTGACTTTGGATTGTCTTGTCTTAATTATAACAATCTGAGTAAGACCATAAGCTAAGCCTTATGACATTGGAAAATATTTACAAATAAGTACTAAGTCTTAAGACACCTTACATCAATTTAATTTAATGGGTCTGCAAGAAGCCATATATTTACTAAGCAATGCTAAACCATAAGACATCTGGAATGGGCTGTAAAGTGTTTTATGTCTTAAAGTTAACAGCTATTAGTCTATATCTATACAAACCTAAAGCCCATTTTCATAGAGTGGAAAAAAGCATAACTTTTAGCAGCACTATGGCTTTAAGCACCCTAAACAGACTCTTGCCAGTTATACCATGTTGATTTCCCTTCCCACTAAGCAGGAGAGTTGTCTGTGAGTGTTTTGTTGGGAATAGTTAAGCAGTGGGAATCAGAACCAATAATTAGTATGTGGCCTGAAAACACATTTTTGGTTAGAAGAAGCTTTAATTTGTGGTGTATTTATTATTTTCATCATACTATTCTTATTTTCATGGGAATTTTATGATTCTTTAAGTTGATATATAGTTGATACTAGTGTAGCCAAGGGCCCCTGGCTATAGCCTTCTACTGGCCTCAACACTATGGGCCTTATTCAGAGAGGGTTGATAAAAAAAATCGCCAGGGAATTTAAAATGACTGTTTTTTGGGCGTTGCTATCACGGTATTCAGAAAGGCTCGATTACCAGTGATAGCAAAATGCCCAAAACGGGCGATTTGCTGCCAGCGATAGCATCAACCCTCTGAAAAGGCCTGAACCTGCGATTTATTTCTGCGGCAGAGAGAGCCGCCTCTCCCAGCTGAAATGTCTCCCGAAAATTATTTATTTAAATATACATTTCTTTAATAGTGTAGAGGTGCAGGGGGTCTCCGGAGCTGAACCATGTTGGTTTTATGTCCGGGGACCCCCTGCTTCCCGAGCTACAGGCCTCTTTATGGGGTGCCGGTATCTCCTATGCAAGGAAATGTCCCGGTCACGTGACGTGGTATTTCAATGCAGCGGGTAACCGGCACCCCATAAAGGTGCCTGTATCTCGGGAGCAGGGGGTCCCCGGACATAAAACCAACGTGGTTCAGCTCCGGAGACCCCCTGCACCTCTACACTATTAAAGAAATGTATATTAATAAATATTTTAAAAAACATCAATACACGCCCCCCCCCCCCCCTCCGCCCAAACCCATACATGTACAGTAATGGGCAAATAAACTATTATCCAGATATGGATAATAGATTATTTGCCCATTAAGTAACCTGCATTAGCATACAAAAATAAAATAAATAAATAAAGTTATACTTACTACAAGTTGTCAGAAAGCATATATACAAAATAAATACATTCTAATGGCCCCTAACCCCTTAATCACCTTAGCGGTTACTAACCACTATAGTCATTAAGGGGTTAACCCACACTGACCCGATACCAACCCGGGAGGCCTAAGCACCCACCCTGACTGACTATACCCACCCTATACCCATTGAGTAGTATAGTGGTACATCATACCCATATAATGATAATATGGGCATGATAAGCCTCTATAGCACTCAATGGGCACCCTAATGACAATAAATTAATACACAAGACACACAATAATATAATGTAACTAAACTCCAAAAAATCACACGTCACTAAATACAAACAGTAGGCAGCTAATCCAATCAATACAATCAATAGCAAATCAACAATGAATTAATTAAACCATTAACCAATCTAAATAATTAATTCTGAAACCAACTCAAAATGAACAGTAACACTAACCAATGTAAACAATTAATTACTCCAACATTAATGAATTTGAACAGTTAAATAGAAAGAAATTCTAACAATCTCTGAAGTAACCATAAAACACATTAGCTAACATAATATAACATTAAATACAAACGAACACCAATCGCAAACCTTTAATTACATTAAGCATAAAAAACAAACAATGACATCCACATAATACATGAAATGCCAAAAAGCAACACCAATACCAAGCGAGAAATGCCCCCCAAATATTGTCATAATAATGTAATAATCTGTACCCTAAAGAGGTACTGATTAATATATTATCAGTCAATGTGCCTCCCCCCCAAAAAATCAAAAAACACATCCAAAGATTAAACCTGTAAAAAGAGACATTTACAAACATTGAATATATTACTTACCATTAGAAGCGGTGACCCTCCGACTCCCGGGGTAACAGGAAGCTCACGTACCTTGAAGGCCACCAACAGCATCCGATGCCATCCGCCATGAAGATCCGGCTCAGGTATCCCAATCTTCTTTTTTCTTTCTTTAATCACCTTCTTCTATCTTCATCTGTAACCATTTCTTGTTCTTCTTTATCTTCTTTCTTCATCTGTCAATCCAAAATACCCCATGTTAAATCCCAGCCGATGCAGTCTCGTCGGCTTCTTGGGCTCAAATGAGGCGTCACGGCCTTAAATATGTCTTGTGACGTCAAATTTACCTTCAAAATGGTTAACAGCCACCTGATTGGCTGTTAAAACCATGTGCAGACTTTCATTTTTTTTTTGCCGTGACATCACTTAAAGGGAATGATGCCAGCCAATCAGAATGGCTGTGCTTAATTTTCCTTTAACATGACGTCACTAAATCCAAGATGGCCGCTGTGTCATAAGGTAGTTCAGCCAATCAGAGTGTGGAATTTCGTCCCACGATCTGATTGGCTGAAATACCATCTGACGCCGGCTTCGTGACGTCATCTGAGCCGGATCTTCATGGCGGATGGCATCGGATGCTGTTGGAGGCCTTCAAGGTACGGGAGCTTCCTGTTTCCCCGGGAGTCGGAGGGCCACCGCTTCTAATGGTAAGTAATATATTCAATGTTTGTAAATGTCTCTTTTTACAGGTTTAATCTTTGGATGTGTTTTTTGATTTTTTGGGGGGAGGCACATTGACTGATAATATATTAATCGGTACCTCTTTAGGGTACAGATTAATACATTATTATGACAATATTTGGGGGGCATTTCTCGCTTGGTATTGGTGTTGGTTTTTGGCATTTCATTTATTATGTGGATGTCATTGTTTATTTTTTCATGCTTAATGTAATTAAAGGTTTGCGATTGGTGTTCATTTGTATTTAATGTTATAGTATGCTAGCTAATGTGATTTATGGTTACTTCAGAGATTGTTAGAATTTCTTTCTTTCTATTTAATTGTTTAAATTCATTAATGTTGGAGTAATTAATTGTTTACATTGGTTAGTGTTACTATTCATTTTGAGTTGGTTTCGTAATTAATTGTTTAGAGATGGTTAATGGTTTAATTAATTCATTGTTGATTTGCCATTGATTGTATTGATTGGATTAGCTGGCTACTGTTTGTATTTAGTGACGTGTGATTTTTTGGAGTTAAGTTACATTTTATTATTGTGTGTCTTGTGTATTACTGTATTGTGATTAGAGTGCCGATTGAGTGCTATAGAGGCTTATCATGCCCATATTATTATTATATGGGTATGATGTACCACTATACTTCTCAATGGGTATAGGGTGGGTATAGTCAGTCAGGGGTGGGTGTTTAGGCTTCACGGGTGGGTGAAGGGGTATTAGTCCTAAGGATGGGTGTTTAGACCTTGCGGGTGGGTAGCGGTTGGGTTAACCCCTTTATTACCTTAGCGGTTTTAACCGCTAAGGTAATGATGGGGTTAACTCCCCCCCGCAACTCCCCCGCAATGCCTAAACAGCCACTAAGGGCCAAATTCCCCATTCACCCACCCCCGCTAGCCACTGTATTTTATTGTATGTTTCTTACAGTAAGCTTGGCACGGGTGTTTAACCCCTTCAGGTAATGAAGTTGCTGTACATGCATGTTTCCTGCCTCGCATGCATGCCGGGGGGGTCCGGAGCTGCTATTAATGGCTATCAGCTCCAGAGACACCCGGCATCAATCCGAGGCAGGAAAGGGGGCCTGATTTTTTCTAAGTCCCGACACATCGCTGCTCATCGAGGTATCTCCCCACCAATTGACCAAGAAATTTGTGGTGAATTGGATTTGGGGAGAAAACCACCTTTTAGGGCTGCGATGGGCTGCGATATGTCGCGACAGCCGACTCGCAGGTCTCTGAATCGCGCCAGTTTATCAACCATCCGAAAATGGTCGATAAGGGGCTGATCGCTGCTCAGTCGGCGAATTTCGGATAGCGATAAAATTTTGCACCAATACAGGCCGTTATCGAGCATTTATCAAAGCTATCTGAATACGTGTAGCCATTTTGGTCGATAAGTGCTCGATAAGGGCCTTATCGAGGCTTTCTGAATAAGGCCCTATGTACTGATAGGAACAGGCAGTGTTGGGGTTAAATTCCTGCGCAGGGTCTAGCATGCAGTTGCAGCCTGGATAGGTACTATGTTGCCTTATCCTGTGGCAGGCCTAACCGGCAGTTGGAGTGTCATACCTGGGGAGGGTACTGACTGGGCCACATATATATTATATATGTCCCCCCGGATATAAAAGCTGACACCACCAAATTGAGATATGCTATGAATAAGCTTTGTGGTATGGCGTGATACCCTTTTCCCTGCAAAAGGGGTAAAAGTACTAAGGAAGGACTCTTGGGGCCTCAAGACCCTGGGGTCTGCTCCAGGGAATGGAGATGATGCATGCTGCCCGTACAATAAAGATGCCGTTGTACCAACAATAATGTGTGATATTGTGAAGGAGAATTGCCTGTGGGGACGATCCTGCTTGATCCTCATGGGATGGAGGTGCTGCACCATGAGAAGGAGAAAACTTGCCCTGTTGCTGCTCCCATACAACATCCGCAGAGCAACTCAGACCTCCTGTAACCAGCAGGTGAGCTACAACACCAGGGAAAAACACATGCAGTGGCCAGAGCTTCCGTGGGAGGGGGCAACAGGTGCTACACTAGATATACAGATAATGCTCTGCGCTGGTGCTGTCCTAAAAGTAGTGTTGCACTGATGGGGTTAAAACTCTTGCACCTGTGTGCCAGAGGAATTCCACACCCCCTAAAAGAAAGTGAGCTCCTTTATAGGAAGCTCACAAAACAAAGAAAGAAAGAAAGAAAGAAAGAAAGAAAGAAAGAAAGAAAGAAAGAAAGAAAGGCAGAAAGCGCACTGAGCAAATACAAATAGTCTTTATTTAAAGCAACCCCAAACTCAAATGACAATAAATTAAATGTTTAACTTACAATTGCCCAAAAATGGGACACAGCCTCAGGAAGCCTTGTTCACACAGCCAGGGATACTAGATGTAGGTAGTCCGGACCAACACTATACACCCGCACCGCAAGGAATCTCTGCCCCCCAAGATGTGTCTCTTTCTCACTCCAACAGATCCAAGACGCAGCCTCACGTGACCTTTAATCTATTGTCATTTTTGTTTGTTAATAGCACTGGAGTTCTGTGTCCCTTGAACATTTTAAGTTGTGTCCTATATGTTTCACATTGTGTTTATGTGTGCAACCTCTGAGTTTGGGGTTGCTTTAAATAAATTCTATTTGTGTTTGCTCAGTGCGCTTGCTACACTAGATATACTCAAATATATATTAAATAAGGCAATGACTGGACAAGCTTGTATCAAAAATAGGAACTTACCAGGTTTGCATGACTTGTAAATTTTATTCAGCAACTGTGAACATTTATCTTCTGTCCAGTCATGAATTATCCTAGCCATAATAAATAGGTCTGCTTGTGGAATTGGGTCATTAAAGAAATCTCCTATGGAAGAAAAACAAAGGAATTGTCATCGTTATGCAGAAACAATAGAACACAATGTATATCAAAATAAAACAAAATGGCAGGAACAACACATTATAAATTAAACAGGACCATATTGTATTTTAATAGATTATATAGAGTATTCTATATCATGATATTATTGTGACTGTTTCTCGAAGGGGAGAAATTTGCTTGAATTCCAGCATGACCTGCATGTCATTGCGTAAATCACGTTATCGTCCTGGTGTTGAAGACCCCAAATTAGACTCTAGGTCTGTTGGTGCATGAAGTGACTGTGCGTGTACAACTCTGTACAGTGTTCTGATGCTGCAGGAATGTATACAAATAATATATTTTTAAATAATTTAATATGGCCCGCAGGCCAGTCGGTCAGGACTGCTGACGGGGGGCGAGAACCAGGACACCTATGGCTGTGGGCGTCCAGCGCTGGAAGTTGGATCCAGCCAGAGGTCAGCCCCAACATCAGCATCTGGCTGTGGGCCACTGTTCAGGCCCCTGCTCTCCCCACACTGTGGCCGAGACTACACTGTGAGCCCCTCCCTGCCCAAGTGAAGAAAGTTGGGCTGCCCAGCATGAACATCCACCCTATACTGCACCAAGGCCTCACCCCAAGATAAGAGAGAGGAGGTGTCTGTGTTTGTGTGTTCACTGCTGCTTTCAGCAAACCACGGTCTACACAGGAATACCCACTATAGAAATATCATCCCATTTGTATGTGTATATACAGCAAAATGGCTGGGTTCCCTGAGCAATTTTCATGAAAATGTCACTGAGGCTTTTCTTCGAGGTACTGAGAAACAACGTTTGATATTCAAGTGTTAGTCAGCATTGTACGTGGATAAGGTAACTTAGTGTGTGTATTCGGGGTTGGGGGGGTGTATGGATGCATTGGGGAAGGGGGGTTGAATGTGTGTGGGAGATAGAGGGGGGTGGGAGAGAGAGAGAAAGGGGGTTGGGCTGTGAGAGGAGGGTGAAGCGGGGTGGGGAGGGTGAAAGAGGGGCGGGGTTTGTGAGATAGAAGCGGGGTCTCCCAAGGCCGCTGACACTGACAAATTGAAACAAGTCATCTCCTAATCCAGTGATTGGTATCTGGGAATCAAGTGACTGTGTTGTTAGCTCTGTGTATGAGTGTGTTTATATTAATTAATAAAAGGTATATAATCTTTGCTGCACTAAAATATGTGCAATATCTATAGAACCTGCGCTTCTAAATATATATATAGTAACTAATCTGGGGGTGGGGGAAGGGAAGGGGACAGGGGAAGGGGAAGCTCCCGCGTCAGCAAAATGAGGATAGTATATGAAATCAAATAACACACAAACTGGTGCAATAGAGGATAAACTATAATAACAACATAAACAGACAGACAAGTTCCTCCTTGAATGCACTCAGAAAGGTAAGTCAGAGCGATATGGTTGATAACATTAAAAACCTTTTAATCACCAAATAGTAAGAACATATTGTAAAGAGGGAAATGGTAGAGGTAGTCCACGGCCAGTCCCTTAAAACAAACCAAGAAAAGATCTTCCTAAATAGGTGTATGGAAGATAGTGGGGACAATACACCACCTAGGTGTGGGCTACAGAAAACTGCAAAGTCTCGCCACAAAATAACTTCAGACTTGAGAACCTGTCCTGTTGGCAGGAATTCTATTATCAAAAACCAGCACACCTATAGAAAAAAGTATGCTGATACTAGATCTGAAGAAGGTGTGGGCTACAGAAAACTGCAAAGTCTCGCCACAAAGTAACTTCAGACTTGAAAACCTGTCCTGTTGGCAGGAATTCTATTATCAAAAAACCGGCACACCTATAGAAAAAAGTATGCTGATACTAGATCTGAAGAGGCGGTTCATATACAGTTCGTGAGTCATAACGCCCTTACATCCGTATACATAGACCACAAGGAATGGGGGTGTATGTCAACTCCAGAACACAAATGAAGTCAACGAATGATGTGGAGAGTAATACATATAACATAAATTAAACCACATACATAGCTATTAACTACGTGGCTAGTGAGTAGTAACCTCTGCGTAGGGCAAGCACAAAGCGTGCTCTGCTAGTGCCCAGAGGCACGGTTCAGTGACCGTATCCAGTTATGGCCTCAGAATAATATAACACAGTTAATGCAGAGGTCACTGCCCAAACAGGTGTATGGACGATAGTGGGGACAATACACCACCTAGCCACGTAGTTAATAGCTATGTATGTGGTTTAATTTATGTTATATGTATTACTCTCCACATCATTCGTTGACTTCATTTGTGTTCTGGAGTTGACATACACCCCCATTCCTTGTGGTCTATGTATACGGATGTAAGGGCTTTATGACTCACGAACTGTATATGAACCGCCTCTTCAGATCTAGTATCAGCATACTTTTTTCTATAGGTGTGCCGGTTTTTTGATAATAGAATTCCTGCCAACAGGACAGGTTTTCAAGTCTGAAGTTACTTTGTGGCGAGACTTTGCAGTTTTCTGTAGCCCACACCTTCTTCAGATCTAGTATCAGCATACTTTTTTCTATAGGTGTGCTGGTTTTTGATAATAGAATTCCTGCCAACAGGACAGGTTCTCAAGTCTGAAGTTATTTTGTGGCGAGACTTTGCAGTTTTCTGTAGCCCACACCTAGGTGGTGTATTGTCCCCACTATCTTCCATACACCTATTTAGGAAGATCTTTTCTTGGTTTGTTTTAAGGGACTGGCCGTGGACTACCTCTACCATTTCCCTCTTTACAATATGTTCTTACTATTTGGTGATTAAAAGGTTTTTAATGTTATCAACCATATCGATCTGACTTACCTTTCTGAGTGCATTCAAGGAGGAACTTGTCTGTCTGTTTATGTATATATATAGTAAACAAGAAAAACAGCACTCCGTAGTCGTGGAGTCGTAGAAATGGCCTGCTGCTAGTCCTATATAATAATATTGAAGATACCCATCCGGAGGAACGGCACAGCAGAGACAGCACGCAGTAGTTAATGATCAAAAAACTGTATTAAAGAACCACACACAAATCGACATTTCGATCCCACAGAGGGGGTGTGTACAGTGCCTCCATACCCATGGGAGACTTCATACCCTCTCCCCAGTGCCACTAACAATTACATTTTCCCAGAAATGCATGCTGTTTTTCTTTCCCAGTTGTCCTCAGGGATTGTGTGTGTTATTTTAGAATTCATGTTAGATGTGCTATTGATTTGAATTAAAATTATCTTATATTTTGGACACATCTTTTGTTGTGTATTTATTATTTATTTGATATAACTGATATATCTGAGTCTTTATATATATATATATATATATATATATATATATAAGATATATATATATATATCTTGCAAGACAGATACTGCCCCCTTTCTGGCTCCTCTCCATGGTGTGTTCAGGATGTGACTTGTGATGGACATGGTCTCAGGCAATAATGAGGGATATCAGGGCGCTTCAAGATGATTAAGGAGCCAGTCCATGAGTGGTAAAACTCAGCAAGTGATCGGTGACCAAATCACGCTTCGGTCCAATAGGGTCTTCAGGAGTTTAAGAGTGGGTTTCGTTATTTACAGTCTCTTGACCCATCTCTGATAAGTCGGGCTCACCATTGAGCGGTGTGGCCAGTAAGTCCCGGCTTATACTTCAGGGAGAATCGGTAATTGGTCAGAGCTGCCAGCCATCGGTGTCCTGCTGCATCCAATTTGGCCGAGGTATTGATGTACGTGAGGGGATTTTTTATCCGTCCTTACCTCAAACGTAACTCCGTAAAGGTAATCGTGGAGCTTTTCGGTGATCGCCCACTTGAGAGCCAGGAACTCCAACTTGTGGACAGGGTACTTCTGTTCACTGGGTGTCAGACTGCGGCTGATGTAGGCTACAGGCCGAAGGCCCTCGGGGTGCTTCTGGTGCATGACGGCACCCAGTCCATTGAGACTGGCATCTACATGCAGAACATATGGTTGTTCGGGATCAGCATACGCAAGCACCGGCGCTTCGGTCAGGCTTTTCTTCAACTTCAGGAAGGCCTGTTCACACTCAGGCGTCCATTTATCGCCAAACGGTTGACGGGCCGATGTGGTCTTCCTTCCTGTATCTTCGGGGTATATCTTCAACAGATTGTTCAGGGGTTTAGCTCGACTAGAGTACCCTTCCACGAAGCGACGGTAATATCCACAGAACCCCAGGAAGGATCGTTGTTCCGCGACATTCTCGGGACGCGGCCAGTTCACTACCGCTTCTACTTTGGCTGGGTCGGTGGCGATTCCTTGAGCAGACACGATGTGGTCACCGAGGTGTGACAAAACTGACACTTGTCGAGGGACAATTTCAATCCTTCTTTCCCAAGACGGTCTATCACTTTAAGCAGTCTCTCTTCGTGCTCTTCCAGGGTCCTTCCAAAGACAATGATGTCGTCCAGGTAGACGAGACACTCCCGAGGGTCTGTTTATTTCTATTCTTATTTGGTAATTATTGTTCATTCCCTGTATCTATGTAAACTAATTATGTTGCCATCGTTAGGCAAATAAACCAAGAAAAGAGAAACCAATTTACCTCCAAACACAACAGTTTACAAACAGGTACAAAGTAGATTAAAAAAATCGTAAAAGCACTCAAGTTTTTTTGGTTACTACGGAAGTATTAAAATATTAAAAAAAAGATCTGGAAATAGTTAGAGATGTCGGATTTGTTTAAAAATGTCACTTTCCTATATTTAACTGATTAAACATGCCACTGCCTTTAGTCCAAGAAAGTATTTTGTGTAATCCTGACATTTATATTACAAAGTGGATCTTAAGTGAAATGCCCAATGTAATTAAAACATTAGTAAAAGGATATTTGGCAGTAGAAATTTTATTTTCATTTAAATTATCTAGCATTGTTTTTATTTCCAATAGTATTAGTTTATGGAATTATCTTACAAATAAAATGTTACCTTCATGAAAAGATATCCGATGTTCCTCGCCAGTTATAAAATGTTTCTTTGCAGTTTGCACTACTTTAGGCATATCCAGAATGGTAACTGTTGATTCAGGATACACGGAGACAAATTGCTTGGCCAGACCTCCTGAACATCCTAACAAAACAAACAAATTAATAGGGTTTTGGATTGAGTTGATCGATAAACAGAAATTAAAGCTACTGTTCCTTATAGTCATATAAATTCAGGGAAACATACATCTTTCTCAAGTCAGAGGATACTATTATACAAGATTTTTTAAAGGTAGAAAGAATTGCCACCTCAGTGTGATAATGACTAATATTTACAGTAAGAGCCTTATTTAATATGGTTGCATGCGGTCCATCGCAGTGCAATGACCAATATTGTACAGTATTAGCTACCTTATTCTCGCAAATAACTCCCAAAATATATCATTCTTCACAACAAAAAAATTCTGGCTTCATCATCATGAACAAATATAGATGTAGATGTTATCGCAGCTACTTGCGTGCGCCAGCAATAGTGCGTTTAGAAGGGTGGTTGCTCCCACTGGTGCGTTGTGTGTGTCCCGCTGCAGCGCGCCAGCTGGAGCAATAACGGCTGTTATAACTGTACAAATATGTCCAGATTACATATGAGTTAATGGGAAATATTGGTGTTTTGTCCTATAAATTAAAAAATATCCATTCACAAAATGAAATGAGCTCTGATTTTCTAACCAGTTTTTTTATACAGAGATAAAGTAGATCTTTGAGCTGTTAGAAATTAGTCTATGTGATTGCTCATAAAATTGTTTTAGTAGTGAAATACTCTTGCATCATCTAATTTCTTAACTTATCCGACATGCACTTTAGTGATACTGATTGGTGCCCTGCAGTAAACTCAGTCACTGAGAAGGTTAAATTACAATCACTAATTATTGGCATTCTAATAAAATATATTTTGAATTTACAGTACATGACTTTACCTCCTAGATCATACACTGTGCTAAAAACAGAGAGGTCAAAAGCTGTAATCACATCTTTTCCGCATATATTCCATATTGAGTCCATATGATGCATGAAGGTTGCCATCTCATCCTCTGACCTGCAGCAATCAATAAAATCTATTAGTCCTAAATAATTGGCATTTTTTAAATATTTATTACATTTGGACGTTTGATAGAAAAAAAGGTCAACATCAAACATCATGGAAGAATAGCAGAATATAAAATCCCAGTAGTTATTGGAAGTTTGTTTGAGTGCTTAAAAAGTTCAACCTATGCCTATATACTGTACCTAGAGTCATACATTTATTTTATTTGCATGAAATTCAAGCGTCATCACAAATTATATTGCTCTTATTTACTAACCTTTTTTTTAGTGCGCCCATAGTTGTACCGATCTTTTTAATTAAGTATATTAGCACAGACAAATGGCATATGCATGATGCACAGATGTACAGTAAATGGGATGTACTAAAACAAATGTACAGTATCTGTGTGCCAGAACATACAGTTGAACCTGCATCAAAATCGTCGAGCAAGATGAACCAGGCATAAATATTTATATTGTTCAAGTATAATTAAGTTACTATATATAAACCAAAATGTATTTGACACAGCACAGATGTTTCATTTTGTAGATTAACAAAATATATTATTTTCACAGTATTGCTAATGCAAATAATATTACACTAATACTTGATATTTACTACAACTCACTATAAAAAAAAATTGCCAACATTTTCTTTTAATTTAAATTGTATCAATCAACATGACGTGTGAATGAAATATCATTTACAATAGGTATGAAGTCACACAATGACCTTCATAAATTCGATGCACAGCTTATGAAGGTTTGTTCTTATTTTTGGCACTAAAATTTGGACGCTTAGAACATACATCCCATGATTTTTCCCCTTCTTGCGCTCTATAATCAAGTTACAGATCACAGCAGAAATACTCTTAGGGAAGATATTTACATATCTGAAGAAAGGCTACACTTTATTAAATGTACCTTCAAAATGTACAAGGCACACGCTGTAAGAGGCATAGTAGAAAAAAAGGGGAAAAAAATAGTTTAAGTACAGCGCAGTATATATATATATATAGTCTAGTCCAATAAAAAAGGTATCACCGAATACTGAAGAACTCATTTATTCTGCACTATATATATATATATATATATATATATATATATATATATATATATATATATCTTTGTAAAAATATTACTTGTGAGCACATTCACATGTCTTTGACAGGTCTGCAACCCTGCTTTTCGCAATTTTCACCTAGCACACAGTGTTTTCACTGCAGCAAGGGATTCTCGGAAATGACATGCAAATGAGCACACAGTACCACCTTTTGTCTCAAGTCCACATTACATGGAAAACCCTTAAGCCAATGCATGCTGCTTTAAACACAGCTTTTAAACATAACCTGGGATTAGATGCAAAGTCAATAAACCCACTCACAGACAGACTGTTTCAACCTAGTGGGTCTCATCAGTGTGAGGTTGGTTGTACTGGCTTTGCAATTTGAGACATGAGTAGGTCTTCACCAAACATTATTTAAGTTATGGTGGGTGAAATAATGTGACATGTGACTAATGATGGACATACAGTAGGATCCGGCAATAACCAAGGCTTTGGAAGAGTTGGGAATTAAGAGAGAGGAGCCTTTAAGAGGGGTTGGCAGACTATGGCTACCTTGGCGATTGGTGATGGTTTTTAGATGATCTCAGAAAGGAAAAGAAAGCAGAGCACAGCCGTGCAAAAAAATGGGTAATCCGGGTCTACAGAATAGACTTGTTGAGAAAAATCTTTAATATATAAATATATATATGCTGCAATAAAGTTTGCTTCTGTAACTTCGCTTCACTTCAAGTTCTGTGAGCGCTATCCTATTGTTCTCTCATGTTATTATCTCCTGGTATTGAGGACCCATGCAAGCAGATGTTTTTGAAGTGTGGTTGTCATGGGAAACCAGTACTTTTAACACCTAAACCACCGGTGTCAATTTCACTAGGAAGGACAACGTTGTGGGATAAAATGCAGTTTATTCTGGTAACACCAGCAGGCATATGAAATACACAAAACAGATTAAATACACAACAACTGGGGCCTGGGGAAGTCGCTAGCCTAGATTAGGTTCAGGGACCCACTTAAGATGGGTTTACACTGTCTGCTCCACGTCCAGGAACGTGGTACAATTTTCTAGATAGCTGTCGGGTCCAGAAATACATTGTACACCTCCTGGTCCCTTCTCCCTCGCCCCTCCCCCCTCCCAGTATCTATTAGGGTCGCTTTCCCGCAATCACAGGTTTGTACCCATTTCCAACGAAGGGGGGAAACATACACACTGTATCTGGCTTATGGATGCATACAACGGCCAGATACAAACGAGTTTAGGGGTACAGTAGCTAGCCAGGCTTCACCTTTTTTGTGAAGTTGAAGACTGGCTTCCCCTACCGTCCTATTTCCTACTAAATAATATACAGTATGTATATATATAATATATCATAATATATTATAAATATAATATACATACAAGTGTGTTGTGATGTGTGGTGTGTGTGTGTGTGTGTGGTGTGTGTGTTGTGTGTGTGTTGTGTGTGTGTGGTGTGTGTGTGTGTGTGTGTGTGTGTGTGTGTGTGTGTGTGTGTGTGTGTGTGTGTGTGTCTTATACATAGGACCAAAGTTAATCAGCTCACTTTAAAGTAGCAAAAGGAGATTACAAACTGATACAGTAGCTCATGTTGTGCTGATCTCTTTGGTTTGTGCTTAGTCGTCATCTGTTTTATAAGTTCCGGCATCAGCTTTCACCTGGTTTGAAATGTGTGTGGATGGCCGTGGGCATCTTAATTTCCCTGGGGGGGGGGGGGGGGGGAATGCTTAGGAACAAAAATCTTAAGAATGCAACTATTCATTTACTGGTAGGGGAATGCTTAAATCTGATTACCTTATGATTGGGGTTGAACAAGCAAGGTTGATAATCAAGGCTTCTGCCCCACTCAAATGTGTACTTGTTAAAGAAAGCCAAGCACAATTTTCAGACTTTAAAAAAAAAATTAATTTCTTAAATAAAAATAACTGATTCTGAAATTACAGAGTATGCAAGTTCAATAAATAGAAAGTGAATGCTTACAATTTTCTAAATAACAAAAAAAGTTACACATTTACATTTTAACAATAGCTCATTTAAGCCTTTTGAGAAAAAAATAATTTCGAATGTCCTTGCAACAACGGTGTATTTAATATTGCAAAATGTTTTTAATATCCTATCACAATGATTAAGTCCCTTCGTGCTGAGCACTTTTGGTATTCTGAAACTTTCCCAATCTATCATCTGTGATAGAATTGTTCTAATCCTGTTCTAATTGTTTCAATAATATTCTAAGATTTGTTTAATAATGTTCTTCAGTTGTTGATGTAAATATGTCATTTTCAATGCAAGTGAAGAAACAGAGATTAGTATTATAAATGTTGAATCAAACAAGTTACAGTACCTGTAAAGAGCGTCAAATATTTCTTTTGATGATATTCCAAAAGCCCTTTCATACTGGTTTTTGCCATCCCTAAAAAGCAATATAATATTGTTATTAATATAAATTATTGTACAGTTTATATATATACAGTCTTTGACAAATACGGTCCCCTGGACGCCCGGGGTGACTGCATTTTACCCTCCCTGAGCTAGTTGTTCAAGGAGCGGCATTTTGGCATTCTCCTCCTCCAACTGCACTTAAATGGCCGCGCGGCTAAAGCAAGCGCGCACTGAGCATCAGCCCACGCCCCCTCCTTCCTCCCCCCCTAGCCTCATCCTACAGGGGCGTTGAGGGTGAGTCACTGTCAGGCAGGACCCCACCAGGAGTGTGTGGCGGGCCTGAGGAGAGAGTGCTCCTGATGCCAACATATGGAGGACATGAGGCGGAGTGCGGGCGGCAATGGGACGGGCCAGGTACCAGGGGAAGGAGGGGACATGCACACACACCCGCACCCCCCCCCCCCCCCCCCCTGCAGAGCCGAGTTAGCTATCTCAGGCTGGGAGTCATTACCCAAGTTTAAGATAACATGGAGTCATTAACCAAGTTTAAGATACTGGATAATCTCACATATCCAGAGATAAAAGCTCTCAAGGAATTGGAGTCAAATGACAGCATAACAATAAACCGTAAGATAAGGGTGGCAACCTAGTCATAATGAATACCTCTGACTATAAAACGAAAACCTCAGTGTGCTGTTCTGACAGAACATGTTATGAAATACTGGACAAAGATCCAACCCAGTGATTATATTCAAGAACTGCGCTCCATCCTGGAACAAGGGCCTGCTATCCAAGGTCAGAGTCAACAAGAATACATTTTATCCTCCGAAACCCCAAATGCAAAGTTTACAGTGTACCCAAGATACATAAACAAAAAAGTGCCACCACCCAACCGGCGCACCGATTGTCTCTGGGGTCGGAAATTTGACAGAACATGCCAGCAGTTACATTGATCAGGTGCTGAGCCTTATTTGGCATCACTCCCATCCTACATCAAGGACACCAAGGATGTCCTTCAAAGATTGGAGGGTATAGTTCTTATGAGGACACTAGAACTGGTTAGGGCCTAGATGTGGAGGGCTTATACACCAGTATCCTCCATCACAAAGGCCTAGAGGCCAATCTACACTTTCTCCAAACAAAGGGCCAACACTATACCACACACAGTAAGTTTGTGGTAGAACGCCTAACATTTGTCCTGACAAGGAATTATTTCCTGTTCAACAATAAGATATATCATCAAACACAAGGGACGGCAATGGGCACGAAATGTGCCCCATCCTATGCCAATCTCTATCTGGGATGGTGGGAGGCCAAGCACGTATTCACGGAAGAATTAGAACACTTCACGTCACATGTACTTCTATGGACACGCTTCATAGATGACGTGCTCATTCCCTGGCAAGGCTCAGCAACATTACTAAAAGAGTTTGTCAATAATCTCAACTGTAATCAGTTGAATTTACATCTAACTCTGGAGCATGACAAACAATCAATATGCTTCCTGGACCTAAGAATCTCAAGAGGGCTCAATAACCTCATAGAGACCACAGTCTATAGGAAACCCACAGCCACCAATTACTTGCTAGAAGCCTCTAGCCACCATCCCAAAACGTTGATACAAGGCATACCTGTAGGCCAATTCCTTAGGTTAAGGAGAAACTGCAGCACCATCATAGAGTTTGAAACTCAGGCCAAAGCCATGAGCCAAAGATTTAAAGAGAGAGGCTATAGCAACAAGAGTATCAAAACAGCCTACAAAAGAGCAAAATACTCTGAGCGAAGAGACCTACTTACCAACAAAACCTTTACATACAATCAACAGGTGATAAGGTTCATTGGCACTTATAATAAGCAATGGCATTTGGCCAAGAATATTTTCAAAAAACACTGGCACATTCTGCAAGCCAATCAGGACATCAAAGATGTCATCCCTGCCTACCCTTCTATGGTAAGCAGGTGAGCACGCAATCTAAAAGACATCTTAGTCCACAACCACTTTACCGAGTCACCACTACGCACATGGCTACCATCAAAACCCCAGGGTAGTTTCTCCTGCCAACACTGCAAAGCATGCAAAAATGTCACTACAACGAAAACCTTCCATAACTGGGACAATACTAAAACGTACCAAATAAGGAAGTTCATAAACTGCCAAAGCTTTGGAGTAATCTATCAAGGGGTGTGCAGATGTGGTAAAATATATATCGGTAAAACTAAAAGACAATTTAAACAACGTGTACTTGAACACCTAGGCACAATCAGAAACAAAACAGACACCCCGGTATCAAGGCATGTCAACAACTGCCATAATGGTGACACAAATTTTATGTCCTTCAGAGGCATAGATCAATTCTCATTGGGCCAAAAGAAAGGGGATATTGACGTGATCCTCTTACAAAAAGAGTCTCGTTGTATCTATACCCTGCAAGCACTTTCACCAAAAGGGTTAAATGAAGGTTTCATGTTCAGTCCTTTCTTATAACTATAACCATCCTATAAATGTCATCATGATATGGTTTGGCATTTACTAGTGTCTCACCTCCTACAGTACACTTGCCAGTAAATATAAATTGCAATTCAAGTTTAGGCTAACAACATCACAATAATGACACACAAACCTGATACAGTATTGTTATTATTCATTTGAAATTATCAGTGGTAACAGTTGAGATCCACAAGCAACAATGTATATGGTTAACATTGTAACCACAGTACTTATTAGATACAACCCAGCACCTATTGTCAAAGCACACAGACAGGCTTTAGAGCATTACAAGCTCCTGCACTGACAACCACTAGGGGCACATGTGCAGGCTGAAGGGTTACTCTAGGTCATAACCACCAGCGCTATAAATACTCCCAAACTCTCATCGGATCTCCCCTCCACACTGGCCATGATTAAGCACTACTAGCAAAACGTGCACGTCGGCAGAACTCCTCAGTTAGGTGCAGGCACTGAGCCCTCTGATACAGACGCTGCTATTTATGCTTAATGACAAAGCAGGCAGCGCAGAGACTCAGCTCAGACTCAGCTCTTGCACAGTTTACACTCCTGTATTACCCGATGGTCTAAGGGAGCCTCCTTTTCTAGGGATTATATATATCTATACTGACAAGCTATACAGCAGCTGTAGAGTATACTTACCTGTGCTGTTACTCACTACCATTCACTGTTACAGCAGAGTAGCTCTAATCAGGGCTGTTAAGGTACTGTTCATGTTCTACACTTGCTGAGCTGAATTGTTTTTACACTTATACACCAATTACTCTGCACAGTAACTCCCATACAGGTATTTCCAGGTACAGTATAGCAATCAGTATACTGATTAAGTCAGTTCACAATCTTATATGGTTAAATAGCACACCCTTCAGGTCTGGGGCAGATGATATAGCAACTGCCACCATTTGTCTATATGGTGCTCTATTTAATCTATCACCTACTGCAGTTAGCAACAGGTTTTAGAAGTGCAGCACACTTTATTATAACTACACTGTGCAATATCAGCTAGAGCTAGAGGTCTTAACAATATGACCTAGAGCTATAGCTGTTGTGTATCCTTGGGGCAGTAATTTACACTGTTAATTTAACCCTAAGGCAACATAGGTGCATTATCTTATCAAGATTTAAATGACACTCTATTGCTAACTACAGGCGGTGCAATCAACCCACCATTAGCAGTGTCATTTCAATACTATTGCACCAATGCACTACAAGTATATAATTGGCATTCTATATAAGAATAGTACTTATAATCCCTCAATCTAGCTTTCCCCCAGGCTTCCCTAATTAAGGTGGCTGGGGGCTAGTGTACTCAAGCAACACTTCAATAACGACAACCTACCTGGGGACTATCATATCCCTTAGGTAATTAAGCGTAGTGATACAGAGTTTAATCCTTTTTTAATCCCCATTGTTTTATTATGTTTCTAATAAAGTTTAGTTTTAAATTTACACCATCATCTCAACACAGTGTATGAGTGCTCTACTGGGGTTCTTTCCTCCATTGTTGTCATATATATGTATATATATATATATAATATATATATACTATATCTATAATCATATATACTATAACTATCTATAGATATCTATCATCCAATATATATTTATATACTTATATAGATATATACATAATATACAACACAGTCTTTGACAAATACGGTCCCCTGGACGCCCGGGGTGACTGCATTTTACCCCCTGGCGAGTTGTTTCAGAGGAGCAGCATTTTGGCATTCTCCTCCTCCAACTGCACTTAAAATGGCCACGCGGCTAAAGCAGCGCGCAACATGAGCAGTGTCAGCCCCCTCCCTCCTCCCCCCCTTAGCCTCATCCTACAGGGGCATTGGAGGGGCGGGTCACTGTCAGGCAGGAGCCACCAGGAGTGTTGCGGGGCCTGAGGAGAGAGTGCTCCTGCTGCCAACATGAGGCGGAGGACATGAGGTGGAGTCAGCAGCAACGGGGACTGGACCAGGTACCGGGGGAAGCCGTCCCAGTGCTGTGTTCCCTCAGGTCCCCGCTTCCCCCCGGTCCCCGTGTCAGCCCGCGGGGCAGGAGATGGGAGCCTGGATGTCCCCTCAGGTCCCTGCTTCCCCCCGTACCTATGTCAGCCCACAGGGCGGGAGATGGGAGCGGGGATGTCCCCTCAGGTCCCCGCTTCCCCCCGGTCCCGTGTCAGCCCGCGGGGTGAGAGATGGGAGCGGGGATGTCCCCTCAGGTCCCCGCTTCCCCCCGGTCCCCATGTCAGCCTGCGGGGCGGGAGATGGGAGCGGGGATGTCCCCCCCTGTCCCCGTGTCAAACCGCGGGGCGGGAGATGGAAGCGGGGATGTCCCCCCCCTGTCCCCGTGTCAGACCACGGGGCGGGAGATGGGAGCGGGGATGTCCCCCCAGGTCCCCGCTTCCCCCATGTCCATGGAGCGGGAGATGGGCGCAGGGGGGGAGCGTGGTGGTTGTGCTGGTCGCGGCCTTTCCTCTATTCCCCTCCCCCCTGTGTGTAGAGAGAGAGAGAATGTGTGTGTGTGTGTGTGTGTGTCTGTATGTGAATGTGTGTACGTGGATGTGTGTATGTGCATGTGTATGTGCATGTTTATGCGTGTGTATGCGTGTGTGTGTACGTGTGCAAATCTTAATTAATAAAGCGCCCACAGAGTATACAGAACTTTACAAAATGTGTGTGTGGATGGGGAGCGTATAAAATGGTGTGTGTAGGTGTAGAAATGTAAGAGGGTGTTGCATTTCTGTTCATGTGTGTGCTACTATGAAGCCTGGAAAATAATCAGATGCAGATATGATAGCCCCCCAGGGAATGTACCCCAAGAATAGGACAGCATAAGAACCTCTTATTCCCCTTTATCCTTAAGGCCCTTTTGTTCATATGACTATCAATGGACAAGAAACAGATTGTCTTGTTGACACGGGAGCTTCATGATCCACATTAAGATCTAAAGAGTTTCAGTCTGCCCCCAGGAGTAGAGATAATGGTACAAGGAGTTGAGGGGCATATCGTGATACACTCTCTCTTCTGTCCATAACCCTTTGCAATTGGGCTTCTGTCTGTTGAACATTCTATCCTTCTTTCTCCCTCTACTTCCATTAATCTACTCGGTAAGGATTTGCTGTGTAAGTTAAGTTGTAGATGGAGTATATCTTGATGCTCCCAGGGATAATTCTAATTTAGCAGTTTCTCACATTTTGCCAGTTGGTTGGTCGGTCTCTCTCTCTCTCTGTCTCTCTCTGTTTCTCTCTGTCTCTCTGTCTCTCTGTCTCTCTGTCTCTCTCTCTTTCTCTGTCTCTGTCTCTCTCTCTCTTACACGCAAGCACCACACTTGCTCTCAACAATTATTCTACACCTGCTTTTCTTCCCGCCCTTGCCAATCGGTGGACTGAATACTGTACATCTAAGGAGGTGGATCTCATTCATTATATGAAATTTGTGTGTGGTATAAGCGCTCTAGTGCCGTATCCATGTAATAAATCTGATAATGGTCATCCACATAAATCCACAGCACTGGTTCAGGGGGTTTGTATGTCTTACACAAATATTCAAGTGGTATGGAATCATCAAGGGGACCAATAATCCCTGAATGGGCAGAGCAAGTGGATATATCCCGCTACTCCACACCTCATTGGGATGATCCCCAGATCTCTATTGAACCACACAGATATGACAATGTTGAATGAAGATTTATACTCACATCTCTGGAGTACCCCCAACCTGTGCGTGTACTGAGCCGTGCTGCCACTAGTAGAAAGTCCAGATCAATATCCACAGAAATGTAGCGCACCGCCAAAGAGAGTGGGTCAAAAAGTAGATTTAAAAAATCAATCTTTTTTCGTCCATAAAAAACGAACGTGTCAAAACCTCCTACATGTTTCATGCATGCCGCACTTTGGTGGTGCGGTACATTTCTTTGGATATTAATTTGTTTCTCATTCATTACCCTGCAGCCTTGTACTAACCTGCTATTGGCTACCTGCCCTATTTATACTCACCAAATCTCCTTCAATGTGGCTGAGCATAAACCTTTATTTATGTGACGAAGTGCCTGCCCCAACGCACCCTGCTGCCTTGCTGTTACCTTGCCTGAACTTGTCTTGTTTCTCTTGTTAATGTTTGGCTTCGGCTTATACCTGGCTCTCCACACTCTCTGACCCCTGACTTTGGCTTGCATTTGGACTTCTACCTTCTCTACTCCAGGACCCTGGCTATGCACTATGACTATCCGATTTCTCCAACCCTAGACCATGGCAAGTATCACGACCATTCTGACTTCTCCTTCCCTGACCCGGCTACACAACCTTCACTCTGCACTCTGGACATGTTTGCCCAGTTGTAGGTTGGTGGTTACCAACATCCACACCTCAGCATCGTGGTCCCATCCTGTTTGTGATGAGCACCCATTACAACCCTATTAGCCGGGGACACTGAGTGAGTCTGTTATAATCCTATTTGTGCTACTATAAACCTGGGAATTCGGGAGCAGGACTTTCATAGTGAGTATTTGGGTGAAAATGTGATAAAAACATGTAAAAAAGTTGTGGGACAAAGGCGCCAGTTGCTCCCCATTTTACCCGCAGTTCGCGTCTAGTCTGCAGGTACCCATTTTCATGTATAACCGTTGTATTTTTTCCCTATGAAATATTGTGTACCTCATCCGGCCAAGCTAAGTTTTATCATCATATCCCTAAGCCCAGAGTTAGAAGAAAAAAGTTGTTTAAAATGTGGATTCATCACTATACACACAGGCCTGGTAATTCAATAAGCCAGATGTCTGAATAGAGATGTTGGATCAAAGCGGTGGATGGAAGTTGAGAGGTGTCGTTTGGTGAGCGGGGAAGGATGGAGTACCAGGTCTAAGAGACAAAGACTCCCTGCGGGGGAGACTCTTGTTCTCCCAGACTTGGTGAAGCCTACTCAGCAGGAGGTATGGGGCTAAGGGGAAGCCGTTGCACGTAGGGATGTTTCCAATTGGCCATTCAAATTTCCTGCTTGCCGGCTTCCTGGGCCCCTAGACACAGCCCCTACTCTGACACGTGCAGCAAGATGATCCTCCCGCTTGTTATTGGCTGTCGCAGTTAGGATCCATTCTCTGATTGGATTGCAAGTCCCTCTTCCATGTTAAACATAGGACAGCGAGGTCTATTTAAGGGGACTGCCCGATCAGGGAACCAGACGATCTTAGGACTTGGTCCGGTGAAGCGCTGGTGGCTTTTCAAAAGTGCTTTGCTCCGAATAGCAAAGCACTCGGCACCGAGTTGGCAGAGAAGCCTAGCTTAGCTGAGGACAAGTTCTTAGAATCACCAAAGATGCAGCCAGTGGGAAAAGCCAGCTATTTCTCCAGGAAAGAATACCATCAGATAAGTGCTTACCCCTGCCTCTCTAATGCCTTGCTGTATTTCCTGAGTGCATTCATAAGGATCCCCATCCTCTGGGATCCTTATGAATGCACTCAGGAAATACAGCAAGAAACATTTATCAGACAAGGGTTACAGAACACTCCCCTTGATAATGCAGAATAGGAACTTTTTGTAGATTTATCCTGTTACAGAGATCAAACAGGTAATCTATGTGCAAGTTATGCAGTAGTAACTGTTTATGAGATTATAGAAGCCTTTCCATTTCCACTAGTTTGCTCCACACAAATTGTGGAGTTGTATGCCCTTAAACAGGCCTGTACTATAGTAGGTTTTCTGTGAAGGGTTTCTACCCATGCCAAACCAGAAATGTCGTTTACCTCATTAAATGCCCATGCTGGATGGGTTATGTGGGGGAAACTACGCAATGTGTCAAGGACAGGATCCGACAGCATAAGTCAGCGATCCGTAAGCAGGACCCTGATGCCCCTGTGGCACATCACTTTACGCTGGCGGGACACAACTCAAGTCAGCTCCGTTTCCAGGTGATAGATGGCCACATCAGGAGTAGGCGTAGTGGCAACATTAAGGTGCAATTGCTGCGCAAAGAGACGCAGGGGATTCGGTGTTTAGGCACTATGACCCCAGAGGGCATCAATAAGGACCAAGACTTAAACTGCTTCATTGGAGTTTTGTTTCCTGCCCTATATTGGGGGTCTGTCACCACATCAGTTATGTAGGTGTATATGCGCTTGCCGTTATCCAGATGTTGCAACTCATACCTTCCCTTTGATTTACAGATCACCTTATCCACTGTGGCGTTGGTATCCCCCGCTGAAGTATGTGTCCTTCCCCTGCGCCTGCCACCATTGGCTGTGATCTGTCTTTGTCACAGTAGTTTCTATCATCTCTGCCCCATCATAGCTCCTTTTCCCCACATTTTCTGATTGATTTTGGCAATAAAAGAGACATTAACCCTTTTTATTGTGGTCACTTTATTATAGATGATTTGTATACTCTCCAGTGTAGTGGTGTGTGCAATCATAGTACAGTGGTTGTTGTCTACAGCTTCGTTTGATATATGTATAACCTCTGTGTTTGTGTCCCTCTCTACACTATGGGCCTCATGCAGTAAGCGTCGATTATGTGAAATCGGCAATCTTACCGATTAGTCATGTTATTGGCGATTTTTCCTCTCCGTATGCAGTAAGTACCGAATACATTCAAAATCAACCCGAAAACAAATCCGCCCACTCTCACGATGATTATCCGATCACACACAGGTGTATCGGCGTGCGTGGCGGGGTGCTGATAGGTTGCCCAATCACAAATCTTGCTGAATCAGGCGAAACAAGCATGTATTGGATTGCGCGCCATATTTAAAGGCAACGTGTACTGCTAATCATTCTCTGTGTTGTTGGGAGTGAGAGAGAGAGAGACGCACAGAGCTGGCTGATTGAAGATTTGCATATTGACGGAGAGACTTGTTGTGTATTGGGTGAGCTTTGTCCATTGTTGTTTTGTTTACATCTTTGTCTTGTTTTATATGTGGAAGTGTTTCGTGTGATTGGCTGTACATTTATTGTCTGTTTTTTGTGAGTGCTGGAAGTATGCCCGCAAAGCGTGGGAAGAGTGATGCTGGTGGGAGTGGGAGTGCTACTCGTGCGAGTACGCGACGGAGTGAACGTACTGTTCAGGGGAGTGATGTTGCTGGTGCACCGAGTGGTGTTGCTGGGAGTGGGAGTGCTGTTGCTGGGAGTGGGAGTGCTGTTGCTGGGAGTGGGAGTGCTGTTGCTGGGAGTGGGAGTGCTGTTGCTGGGAGTGGGAGTGCTGTTGCTGGGAGTGGGAGTGCTGTTGCTGGGAGTGGGAGTGCTGTTGCTGGGAGTGGGAGTGCTGTTGCTGGGAGTGGGAGTGCTGTTGCTGGGAGTGGGAGTGCTGTTGCTGGGAGTGGGAGTGCTGTTGCTGGGAGTGGGTACCTACCCGTAATATAAATAATATTTATATTATGGGTAGGTACTATCACTGGTGGTTTTTTTTTGGGTGGGGGTGTGTGTTGGTTTTATATACACACACACATCCTATTTGAATTCTATGGTTTTACATATCAGAACATAACAATCATCTGTTCCCTTGCAGGTCTTAAAATTAGATAAATACAACCTCAGATGAACAACAACACATGACATATTACACCGTGTCATGATTTATTTAACAAAAATAAAGCCAAAATGAAGAAGCTATATGTGAAACACTAAGTACGTCCTTACGGCTTCCATAGGAATTAATATGCTAAGTAGCAGACAGGTGCTGCTAATCAAATGCCCTTGATTAATTGACATCAGCAAGTGTGACCACCTCTAAAAAAGCCGAAGTTTTAGCAGTTTTCTGGTCTGGAGCATTCAGGTGTGTTAACACAATGCCAAGGAGGAAAGACATCAGCAATTGTTGCTGCCCATCAATCTGGTAAGGGTTATAAGGCCATTTCCAAACAATTTAAAGTCTATCATTCTACAGTGAGAAAGATTATTCAAAAGTGGAAAACATTCAAGACAATTGCCAATCTTCCCAGGAGTGGACGTCCCAGCAAATTCATCCCAAGGTCAGACCGTGCAATGCTCAGACAAATTGCAAAAAAAAACAAGAGTTACATCTCCGAATCTACAGGCCTCAGTTAGCATGTTAAATGTTAAAGTTCATGACACTACAATTAGAAAAAGACTGAACAAGTATGGTTTGTTTGGGAGGGTTGCCAGGAGAAAGCCTCTTCTCTCTAAAAAGAACATGGCAGCACGGCTTACTGCAGGTTTGCAAAGTTGCATCTGAACAAACCACAAGACTTCTGGAACAATGTCCTTTTGAGAGACGAGACCAAAGTGGAGATGTTTGGCCATAATGCACAGCGCCACGTTTGGCGAAAACCAAACACAGCATATCAGCACAAACACCTCATACCAACTGTCAAGCACGTGGTGGAGGGGTGATGATTTGGGCTTGTTATGCTGCCACAGGACCGGGAACCTTGCAGTCATTGAGTCGACCATAAACTCCTCTGTATACCAAAGTATCCTAGAGTCAAATATGAGGCCATCTGTGTGACAGCTAAAGATTGACCGAAATTGGGTAATGCACACAGGACATGCTCCAAGCACACAAGCAAATCAACAACAGAATCGCTGAAATTTCTATTTGGGACATAAAGTGGTTAAACTAAGATAAAGACATTGCACAAACTGCAACCCATTTACACTTTGCGATATCAAACATTTCGCTACAAGCTAAACACCGTGTGTAAAGTCTTTATTTAGGACACAAAGTGGTTAAATTAGGAAAGAGACAATGCATAGATTCTAAGAGTAAACGCTAAACAATCATTGCCTATTCACTTAGTACATTGGAGTCCTACCCCAGCAGCTTACTAACCCTAACTGTGTTAACATCTAGCTGGCCTCTTTGCAAAGGGGCCACAGTGGACGCTGTTTGTTCCTTGGACTCAAAATTAAAATTTTCAGAGAGACTCCACTGAGAGTTGTATCCTGCCAGAGTGCAAACTGCTGGGGACTGGAATATAGAATTGATGGAAACCGGCACCCCATGCCTTAGGATTGCAATAAACTATATATATATCTAGATCTAGATCTATATATCCTGTTGTGTCTCTTCTACATTTAACATAATCCAAACCACCACAGTTATTTGGGATGTAAATGAGCATTAAGGTGTCTTCTGGTACTAGAAGGTGTGTTATGGCAGTGGTGCACAATGTGGGGGACGGAGAATTTCATGGGGTGGTGCGGCGGCTACAGAGGTCCCGTGCTCTCCCCCATGGCATTTAAATTAAATGCCAGGGAACCGCGCAAGGCCTCTGCAGCTTCTCCAGCCTGATCTTCGGTGACGTGTCACCATGATAAGCCGGCGTCAATTGAACCACTGGGTCATGTTGCCATGGGGACATCACGTGACCACGCAATGTCATTTGATGCCGGAGCAGAGCAGGAAGGGGGGCGCGATCTGGGAGGTGAGTAGGCAGGGGGTCTCAGGATCAAAACGTTGCGCACTCCTGTCTTATGGTACAGTACTGCTTAGTAAATATGGTTCAAACATGATACGTGACTGATACTTGGTAGAGAACAAATTCCAGGCATGGGGGCAGTGAGTTATAAAGTTTTAAAGATATAAAAGAACAGTTCACATAAGTAAGGTTGAAAAGAAGCAGCCAGGAGCAGAGAGCTAGAGGAGAGTAGGGGCATAGAAATACTCTTGATTGGCTCCTTATTAACCAGCTCTACTGTAAGAATGAGAAGCCAGACAAGGGAATTAAGAAGTGTCACTTTGGACTTACCTGTTATTTTTCACATTACTAAGGACTTTTATGTTTGGTAACATTTAATATTATTTGTTCACATTTGATGATTGCACATAGTTTGTGGGTTTATGCACCATTGGTGCCATTAGATAACATTTTATCAAGCTTTGCAGGCCAAACGCTCTATGTGAAATCTATATTAAGTCTGTCGCCCACACAGCTTACCAAAACACCCCTCCTCACCAGCTTCTCCCCTATATACTCTTCTTATCACCTGCATCTCTCCTATCTTTTCCCTCTTACTCCCCTCACTATCTACCTCCCCTTTTCCCACTCACTCTCTCCACTCTCCTTTTTCTCACTCCCCCTATCTTCTGTTGCAATCCTCCTCCACCTCTCCGTTATCTCCACCCCCCTCTTCTTGCCACTCCCCCTTCTTCTTCCCCTCTCTGTGACTTCCGGTCAGTCCTAACTTCTATGTTAGGACCACATAGGTGGGCTTCTGCCTCCTCTGCCGCTGCATCCTCTATTTGCACCACAGTTAGGGACCGTGTAGCGGATCCCTACCTATGGCAGGCTACAGGCAACCCTCCCCATGGCCACACACAGACAGCTTTCCCGGGTCCCAGAGCTAGAGTTTTCATTGGGACCCCCCTAGTGTCAGCTGCTTTGGGAGACCCCCCCTGTTTTTCACACATCCCCTGCCTCTTACACACCCCACTTCTCCCTCAAACCCCCACCCCTCTCTCTCCAATACCCCTTCTCAAACACATTCAACTCCCCTTCTCAATACACACACAACCCCCACCCTTTACACATAGCCCTCCACACCCCAATACACATAACCCCTCAACCTCAATACACAACCACCCCATCCCCAATACACATAATAAATCTCCTCTCCCAATACACATACTGTAATAAACCTCCACCCGATACCCCCCAAACTATACATAATAACCCCTATACCCACTTGAAATAATAACCCCCCCCCACGTCCTCTCTACACATAATAACTACACACAAAAGTTATTTCTGGGACTTCCGGTCATACCTAACGTCTGTGTTAGAACCACCCTGGTGGGCTTCTGCCACCTCTTCCACCACCTCCTACACCTGCAACAGAAGTAGGGACCAGGTTGCGGGTCTCTACCTTTAGTAGTCCACAGGTATCCTTCCTATGGCCACAGACGACTCTCCCAGGGCCCATGTACAGTGATGACTGAGCCCTGAATATTAAACTTCGTTTATCAGTACCTCGCAGAAAAGCAACAGTGACTTTTTCATGAACATTGCTCAGGGAACCCAGCCATTTTGCTGTATAAACACATACAAATGTGATGATATTTCTATAGCGGGTATTCCTGTGCAAACCGTGGTTTGCTGAAAGCAGATATGAAAACACACACACAAACTTCTCTCCTTTATTTGGGGTGAGGCCTCCGTTCAGTGCAGGACAGATGTGTATGCTGGCGGGCCCAACTTTCGTCCAGCGAACGGGGGTTGTGATCATAGGGCAGGCTGAACCACAGCGGGGGAAAGCAGGGGCCCGGCAGCCAACAGTGTCCCGCAGCCAGATGTGGATGTTGGGGCCGACCTCTGGCAGGGGCCAATTTCCTGCACCGGCCGCCCACCCGGGCCCCGTGCAACCACAGGTGTCACGGCTCTTGATATTGATTGATTTATAGTATTACTATGTAACGGTATTTCTGGCCCGGCCTGACCCACCCAATCTCATATTGGCCCCTGTGGTCTAACCGGTCCCCATTACAGTGTGGTAGTGTCTGGTGGTGCACCTGTTGGCAACAGGACTCCTGAGTCTCCCGCATGATGGTGTGTGGGGAGTACCCGTCCAGACAGGCAGCTGAGGTAGTGTGCAGAATCCTACCTAGTTCCAGTGCAGCGCCTCCACCTCATCAGGGTCCCTTCGGTCACTTGGGGATGGTCCTGGCGAGGAACTCCTCTGTGGTGCTCCCCTCTGTACATTCACTCCACACATGTACACGAGAGGGTTTGTGATTAAGAGCATCTTTATTGCTTGAGGTGGGCTAGCTGCCCTCCACAATGGGGTGTACTTAGCCCTCCATCTTCCAGCTGCTTCCCTCCGAAAGGTTAATAGGTGGGTTCCCTATCCCCGCAGGGATCTCGGCCCTGTGCCAGGTCCCTGGTCACAGTTCTCTCAGGCAGCTTGTCTCTGTCTGCTTGTGCTGCCAGACTCACAGCTCTGCATTCAGACTACTGCAACAATGTTGCAGACCTCCATCTGCCTCTTACTGAACACAGCAGCACAGCAACAGGAACTCCTCCTCTAACAACTCAGAACAACTCCTCACTTTGGATCAGTGCTGTGCCTTATGTATACTCTGGAGGCTGACACACCTCTGACATCACTAACCATGGAGTCAGAGCATGTGACCACTCCCATCCATACACAGGGCACCTCACCAGGGTGTGAGGGCAAACCTCCATAATTACTGCTGGCATGCCCACAACTTACCAGGCCTTACTGTCAGCAGGAGAGATGACTGCAGCCATTTTACATGACCGCTACAACTATAAGATGTATTGTTGAGTTTAGTGTGGTATAGAGGAAAGTTAGTAGAAGGTTACATTTACAATTACTAAGATCACAGAGCGGGCATGAGCATTTTACAAAGAGTGGATCATAACCGTGCTATGGGAGAAGGAATGGGCAGATTTAGCAAGAAGGTGATATAAAAAGAAAACATTTTATTAATAATTTTTTTTAAAATATATTATTGGTATACATTGCTGCAGCATCAGAACAATGTACAGAGTTGTACACGCACAGTCACTTCATGCACCAACATACGTAGATTGTAATTTGAGGTCTTCAAGCACAGGATGACAACGTGATTTACGCAATGACATGCAGGTCATGTTGGAATTCAAGCAAATTTCTCCCCCTCGAGAAGCAGATACAATAATACCGGGTTACAGAATACTCTATATAAATCTATTAAAATACAATATGGACCCGTTTAATTTATAATGTGTTGTTTCTGCCATTTGTTTTATTTTGATATAAATTGTGTTCTATTGTTACTGCATAACGATGACAATTCCTTTGTTTTTTCTTCCATAGGAGATTTCTTTAATGACCCAATTCCCGAAGCAGACCTATTTATTATGGCTAGGATAATTCATGACTGGACAGAAGAGAAATGTTTACAGTTGTTGAATAACATTTACAAGTCAAGCAAACCTGGTAAGTTCCTATTTTTGGAAAATTCACTATGACTTTTGATACAGGATTTTCAGTCATTGTCTAATTTATTATATAGTTGAGTATATCTAGTATTAACTACAGTATACAGTATGTCAACTTAAAGAATCATACAATTCCAATGAAAATAAACATATTATGATGAAAGTAATAAACACACCACAGTTTAAAGCTTCTTCTAACCAAAAATATGCTTTGAGGCCACATACTAATAATTGGTTCTGATCCCCACTGCTTAAATATTTCTAACAAAACACTATCAGACAACTCTCCTGCTTAGTGGGAAGGGAAATCAACATGGTATAACTGGCAAGAGTCTGTTTAGGGTGCTTAAAGCCATAGTGCTGCTTAAAGTTATGCTTTTTTCCACTCTATGAAAATGGGCTTTGGTTTGTATAGATATAGACTAATGTTAACTTTAAGACATTAAACACTTTACAGCCCATTCCAGATGTTTTATGGTTTAGCATTGCTTAATAAATATATGGCCCCTCACAGACCCATTCAAGTAAATTGATGTAAGGTGTCTTAAGACTTAGTACACATTTGTAAATATGGCCCAATTACATTAGGCTTAGCTTATGGTTTTACGCTGATCGTTACAATTAAGACAATGCAATCTAAAGTCAATGTGTTGACATGCTGCTCAATAAATGGTTCTGGCAATTTATTATAAGAATCAGTGTGTATAGTTTTTTTTGAGAAAGGGAGGATGTGATCTCTTTTTTAAATTTTTTAAAGGGGTATTGACAGAACTTGCCATAATCACAACTTAACAGATATTATTTCAAAATGCATTTATTTTATATCTTTATGTATTCAAAGAAGTATGCATTGATTAATTCCATAATTTAAATTTGCATATGTAATTATTGTTATTTTGATAAGAAAATGTATTTCATTGTAAAATTTCACGACAAAAGATGCATTGGGGCATACATTTCATAAATCAACTAGACTACACCTACTTTTGAATATTGGGCTACTTTTACACCATAATGTTTTTTACCAAAAATTTTGGACCATATTTTCTTTGATACTGTTTTAATTATGTCACATTTAAAGGAGGTGGATTGCTGCTGGTTGAAGTACTTCTAAATGAGGATAAAAGCGGCCCTCTGACTTCCCAGCTGTGTTCGTTGAACATGTTGGTCCATGCAGAAGGGAAAGAGAGGACTCCCACTGAATATAGCAAGCTACTGACGGCCTCTGGCTTCAAGGACATTCAAGTGAAAGCAACTGGAAAGATGTTTGATGCTATTTTAGGGAGAAAATAAACATGTGGCTTTTTCATCTTCCGTTGTATAAAACAGGATGGTCATGGTTTGTTTATAGAAAATTGGATATTCTTTCAGTAATTGCAGACTGTAAGCCCTATTATTAGCATCTATACAATTAATTATTACTCAGAAAATCATTGAAATACTGTATATTGAAAAACACTAACTTTTAGAATATTAAAATATTTTGAAAGAATTATTGGCATTATGTGAATGCAGCTCAAGGTTTGGTTTTGTATTTAAAATGTCATATGAAAACATTGACCTAATTTTGTGAAAAAGGTCTGATTAAAATAATAAGTAAGTGTCCTGGAAAAAATATACATTTCGGCACATTAGTAATAAGAATCTGAAACCATAGAAACCTAGGAGGCGGACATTACAGTACAGTACATCTACTGTGTTTTATGTATTGAAATGTGTGTGCAGGACAGACCTCTGTTTGCTTAATTTAGATTGCTTTATGCACAATTAATAGATGTTCAAAATCACTACTCTGTATAAAACCTGGACCAAAATATCTAAATATCAAATGTGACTAAGGAGTTTATTGACTGACTTGTTGGTCTAGTTTGTATAATTATTATCCCTAGGAGACTGATTACACACTGAAAAAAGTTACTGATAAATATCTGTCCAAACAGTTAATATGTTCATAGAAAGCTGTTAGACAACAAGAGGAAATTAAAAAACAAACTGTGATTATCATTGTCACGTCACACCGCACCTCACCACCAGAGATCCCAGAATTGTGCCCTGACCCTTTACTGTATGCAGTCTCCAGAGTCTGTAATTTAGGCTCAACCCTGCTATATCCCCTATGGGCTTCCCTAAGAGAGAGGTCATAACTAGCAGGATACAAGGAGCTAATAAACGTTAGTTTATAATGAATAGGGTACAGCAACATGGTAATCCAACATCCCAGGATAGATACAACATAAATGGCAAATACCCACTAAATGGCTAGTCACTGTCCCCCAGGATGCCGCCGAGGTTTACCAATCCTTGGCTCTTTTAGTCAGTGTGATTGGCTCAAGCTGAATCCAAAGTATGGTCCAGAAGTGAAACAGTCCTCCAGTCCCCCCAGACATACAGGGAGCAATGGTAGAAAAATTGTCTAGTAGAGCCTTGGCAACCTAGCCCTGTGTTGTTGGTAGCTTCCTGGCTACTTAGCTGGTGTGGTGGGGACCGCTGCCTGCCAAAGATAGATGCCCCAAAACAGGGACAATTCTGTCCAGCGAAACAAAAAAAGGTTTCTTGGTTACCAGTACCTTGTCCCATGTGTTGGGGACCACCACCTGCCAAAGCGGCATGGAAACCAAAAATGTTCCCCTGGAGGCCACAGAAGCTTGATTCTCCATGTAGCTCTCCTCTAGCAGAGACTACTGATATCCGCATATGTTCATGTGGTTTCTCTCCGAAAAGACTCACCCCCGACTTCTGAATACTCAAATTGGCTCAAGCCGACTCTTCACACAGAGACCACAGCTTCTGCTGAGAGAGGATCCTCCCAGAAAACTCTCTGTTAGCTCTTCGTACTTTGCTCCAGATCCTGAGCACACAGCTCTGCTGTTGGATCAGACCCAAACCTCTTCAGGATCCTCTCCCACAGTGTCTCTCCCAATGTTCCCCATCAGCTCTCTGCTAGTCCATCAGGTCTAACCTGGTTATCTTGGCTGGAGATCCCATTCACATAATGGGAATACTAGGTGTAGCTAATTACAGACAATGACTAGGTACAGCTTGGCTTTGAGCTATTGGGGTAGAACAATGCTCCAGTTTTGAAAAACAAGACCCCTCAGTAGTTGGTCGACCCCTCCTCAATTCAGCATCCAACGGCCTAGAATAAAGATAATGGTAACACACCCAAAAACATACATAACATGAGGCTACCTGCCCATACAATAGGCTTCCCTCCACAGGCATACAATGCCTGATATTCACACAATGCTTACAGTGATTAAAAGCCCCATTGCAGAGAGTTCAAGTTAATGCCTTACTGTTGTCTGCGAAGTAGGGGAGAATGAGATTCACAGACTCAAAAATTAATGCACTCACATACTTTCCCTAGGGAATCAGCATTTTCACAGTGGGTTGGGGAAGTGAAAAGTCCCCTTCTTTTACTTAGCAGATGATACCTCAGAGATATGGAGAAAACAAAAGATCCACAAATGGTGTAGAAAGTTTAGGTTCTTTATCATATTAAAAAGTAAAAACAATAGAATGCACACTTACAATGTGCATTCAGATAAAACACACATAATACCAAAACTTAGCAGCCTCCCTTACCCCCTATCTCTTTCCCCCTAACTCTCTCTCCTCATCCCTCTTTCTCTCTCCCCTTCTATTTCTCTCACCCTCTTCCCTCTCTCTCCCCCTCCTTCTCTCCCGCTATTTGTTTCTACCATCACCCACTCTCCCTCTCTCACTCACATTTCCCCCCCTCTCGCTCACCCCCTCCCTCTCCACCTTCCTCTATTCCCCTCCTTCTCTCCCTCCTGCAATCCCTCTCCCCCCCTCAGGAACCCCCAGTGCAGCAGGTGTGGGGGGGTGTGTTACATGGGGATTAAGGTGGGGGCATGCTCCTTTAATTTGTTCTGGGCCCCAAGATTTCTGTTGGCAGTATACATATCCTCCCTACACCACATTCATGGTTGAATACACATGAGCACTATTCCCCAGCTATACTGTAGTATCCTAATCTTCTGAACACTTCACTTTCAGTTACAGACCTCTGCTGTGATGAATCTCAAACACTATTTATTTAGGCTTCACATCTTCAGTTTGTAAATCACATTTCATAAAGAGACCACTACAGTCACAAGAAACCCTTGCACACTTACTAGGTTGGTCTATTTAAAGGTACCCCAACTTGTTTTGACATAAATTCCAAACTAATTGAAAAAGATATTCTCACACACTGTAAGGATGAAAAAGTGTGTTGGAAACTTCTTAAAAAAACCAGTTGTCTGTACATATATAAAAGGTAAGTAAAACTGGGTACTTGAGAAAAAGGCGCACCAATGTATGTGTTGGTAAATATTAATTAGTTAAAATTAGTTAAAATAAAGTTAAAATAGAACTTGACTTTAATTTGAATTTACTCTAAAATAAATGGCATCCTAACACAATAAACATAGTACCAATGGTGAATAAAATACAATAATAAATGTCTAGATCTAGGTATGTGAACTTATCAACCTGTTTGGACTAGAGATCACAACTTTGGGGTTAATATGATCAACAATGATTGAACCACCTGTGTACAGTATGGCGCAGACAACCCCCCTTGGGCTGTGTATTGTTTTTATCTACTGATCCCTGAATGGTATACATACAAAAGGGTCTACTACATAAATACTCCAAATAGAGGAGTGTAGCTAGTTAATGCTCCTGTAATGGGACAGAAATAGTAGTATTTTCATCTGTAGTGCTGTTTTGATTCAAAGTGGTGCAAACATTAAGGCTGCCTATGTTAATTATTTTCTCAAGACTCAAGTATAAAAAGTACCATATCTGGTCAGAAAACCACGTGTAGAGAACATCAACTGTTACAGATGTCTTGGTGTGTTAAGTACCTTCTAGTATGTGAGGTACACAGATCAGAATTCAAAAAGCTGTGAAATCCCCATAATTAGGGTTTATGACCATCTACTAACCGCTATTGCTCAGAGCAAACCTCTTAGATAGCCACAATGAACCAATTCAATTATGGATACACTAGTGTGAAATTAAGTGCTCCATTGTAACTTTTTTCCTCTGTGGGATTCCTCACTCTGAGAGCTGTATTGTAAAATTGACCTTTGAAAATCTCTCCCGTGAGGGCAATCAAGCTGAAAGAGGCACTGCAGAGTCTACCTGCCTCAGTGATTATGCTGACGTGTTACTTATAATAGTACTACATTTAAGGCACATCACATTAATCGAGAACTGGGAAGCGCTTGCAGATAACGTGTAGGGTTATGTAAAACATAAAAAACGAATAATTGTGTAGCCAATTCGTTAAAATATAAAAGTGAAAAAAATGTTCTAATCCCACTCACATATGTTAATAGTAGGGTAGGAAGATCGGAAATACACCTCTCTATGATATGAGCTCTTTGGTCAATGCACCTCTAAGTAGTCGTCAGTCTTCTACTATATGGCTCCAGTGTAGTGAGAGAAATATGCACACAATAGGGTAGTATGTCTCAGATATATTTATATTGCACATCAAAAGGTGGTAACAATGTTCACTCACATTTTCACAAAGTATACCATTCGTTTGAGAGGACTCGTTAAATAAGGTTTCTGCCGGTTTCTCTGTGCCTCTGTGCTTCCGTGATCATCACTGCTGGTGACGTCCGTGTTCCTGGCAGATTAAGCGGTTGAGGCATCTGCAATCAATGTGGCTACCAGTAGTTGGATACGTAGTCCTCAGGGGCACGATTCAATGTGTTTCGCCGAAGCTTTCTCGAGAACCATGTCCATGATGACTAACCTAATGATTATATAGCAGATAATCTCATTGCAATTGATTGAATTATATTGTACATACTGATAAAATTGAATTTCATTATAGTCTCAATGATTAACCAGCCATTCTAAACATAATTGGCTGTTCAAAAATTATACATACTGTTGCGTCCCCTTTTATTCTCCAACATCACCGCATTTTTCCGGGATTTTTTTTCGAATGCTACGCACTTCACCGTGTTCATGCCGCATTCATGCAGCATTCATGTTGCATTCACAGCCGCGGTTGATGCGCGGTTGATGCGCGGTTGATGTGTTTATTGAGAATGGTTCAGATTTAATAGGTTGCAATTCTTCGCATGTCCGCCAGATGGCAGAGATTCATGAACTGTAATGCGCATGCGCTTCAGTAATGTGTCGACTTGCAGGTGTTTCATTTAAAAAAGATACCACAGTGGGCTATTGTAAATTGGCCTTGGGACTGAAGGAAGAGGTTACAATAATGTATCAATTTAGGCTTTTCATATTAAAGAAAGACAAACACCAGTTTCTGTTATTCTCCAGAGTCAGTCCCGCTGCCATGAGTGTGCAAGTGCAGCCCAAAAACCCGACAGAACGTACGCTTATTTACTATGGGCCGCGATTAATGCAACAGATGATAAGATGGCAACAGTTCAAATTTATCAGTATTTTATCGAAAACTATGACTTTTACTAATTTTTTGCCAGCTCCTCATGTGTGGAAGCGTGCAATAAGGAAAAAGTTATGTAGCGATCCATGTTTTTTTTGTATTGATCCCGAATTTATTGGAGGGTATTGGTGTGTATCACCGGGTTTTTCACCACACTAAGACATCTGTAACAGTTGATGTTCTTTAAATGTGGTATTCTAACAGACATTGCACTTTTTCTACTTGTATCATGAGAAGATGACTACCATATGTAGCCTTAACCTTTGTAGATAACAACAATACGCAGCCCAAGGGGAGTTCTATGCTCCATACACAGGTGGTTCAATCATCGTCGATCATTGTAACAGGGGATTTGTCCCTGTTCAAAAAGGTGCCTCTAATCCAGCAGTGTGGTGGTTAACTGCTGGTAGTCAATTAACTAACACCACCTTGCTGGTTAGAGGTTGGTTAGAAAAGCCTGCCTTTGAGACAGGAAGAGAAATTCCTTAGTCCACAGCTGGGCTGACCAAGGAAACAGACAGAGCAGAGGTTCCTGAGTCTCACAGATAAGACTGATAGAGGGATCACAGATGTCTGGAGCTCACAAGACTTCAACACCTGAATGCTGAGATAACCTGAGGAAAAGGCAGCCACCCAGGAAAGAGAGAAGCCTCCCCCCTACAACTACGAGACAGATAAGACTTTTCTTATAAGACTGATTATCTATGTCTGTCTATATATATATATAAATGGCTCTATGATTTGGGCTTGTGAATCGCTGGAATATAAGTGTAAATATAATCCAACGTGGATCAGATTTTGTTTGTGGATTTTCACATGTTTGCAACAGGCGCAATAAAGCCTTATTTAATTTCACCTTAAAAACAGTCTCCATTGCGTACCTCTGCACACATCTCTTACAATCATATTAACCCCAAAGTTGTGAACTCTAGTCCAAACAGGTTGATAAGTTCATACACCCAGCTCTGGACTTTTATTATTGTAATTTATTCAGTTGATGTTCTTTAAACATGGTATTCTGACAGATAGTGCACTTTTTCTACTTGTAGCTTGAGAAAATGATTTCCATAGGCAGCCTTAATGTTTGTACCACTTTGAATCAAAACAGCACTACAGATTAAAATACTACTGTTTGTGTCCCATTACAGGAGCATTAACTATCTACACTCCACTATTTGGAGTATTTATGTAGACCCTTTCGTATGTATGCCATTCAGGGATCAGTAGATAACAACAATACATAGCCCAAGGGGGGTTGTCTGCACCATACACATGTTGTTCAATCATCGTTGATCATATTAACCCCACAGTTGTGAACTCTAGTCCAAACAGGTTGAGAAGTTCATAGCTCTGAACTTTCATTATTGTATTCACCATTGGTACTATCTATAGTTTATTTGTGTTAGGGTGCCATTTATTTTAGAGTCAAGTCAAATTAAAGTAAAGTTTTCTTTTAACTTAATTTTATTTTAACTAATTTTAATTAATTAATATTTACCAACACATACTTTGGTGCGCCTTTTTCTCAAGTATCCAGTTTTACTTACCTTTTATATATGTACAGACACCTGTTTTTTTTAAAGAAGTTTCCAACACACTTTTTCATCTTTACAGTGTGTGAGAATATCTTTTTCAATTAGTTTGGCATTTATGTCAAAAGAAGTTGGGGTACCTTTAAATAGACCAACCTAGTAAGTGTGCAAGGGTTTCTTGTGACTGTAGTGGTCTCTTTATGAAATGTGATTTAGAAACTGAAGATGTGAAGGCTAAATAAATAGCGTTTGAGATTCATCACCGCAGAGGTCTGTAACTGAAAGTGAAGTGTTCAGAAGATTAGTATAGCTGGGGAATTGTGCTCTGTTGTAGCCATCCATGAATGAGGTGTAGAGAGGATATGTATACTCATGGCTGCCAACAGAAATCGTGGGGCCCAGAACAAATTAAAGGAGCATGCCCCCACCTTAATCCCCATGTAAACCACCACCCCGTCCGATGCACTGGGGGTTCCTGAGGGGGGGGGGATAGTGAGGGCAGCAGGGAGAGAAGGAGGGGAAGAGAGGAAGGTGGAGAGGGAGGGGGTGAGCGAGAGGGGGGAAATGGGAGTGAGAGGGGGAGGAAGAGTGGGAGAGGGTGGAAACAGATAGGGGGATAGAAGGAGGGGAGAGAGAGAGGGTAGAGGGCGAGAGAAATAGAAGGGGATGGAGAAAGAGGGATGAGGAGAGAGAGGGAGGGGGAGATAGGGGTAAGGGAAGCTGCTAAGCTTTGGTATTATGTGTGTTTCATCTGAATGCACATTGTAAGTGTGCAGTCTATTGTTTTTACTGTTTAATATGATAAAGAACATAAACTTTCTGCACCATTTGTGGATCTTTTGTTTTCTCCATATCTCTGAGGTATCATCTGCTAAGTAAAAGAAGGGGATCTTTCACTTCCCCAACTTCCCCAACCCACTGTGAAAACGATGTTTACCTAGAGAAAGTATGTGAGTGCATTTACTTTTCAGTCTGTGAAGGCAATAAGACATTAACTTGAACTCTCTACCCAAATAGCTCGAAGCCAAGCTGTACAGTACCTAGTCATTGTCTGTAATTAGCTACACCTAGTGTTCCCATTATGTGAATGGAATCTCCAACCAAGATAACCAGGTCAGACCTGATGGACTAGCAGAGAGCTGATGGGGGACATTGGGAGAGACCCTGTGGGGAGTTAAGGAGAGGATCCTGAAGAGGTTTGGGTCTGATGCGACAGCGGAGCTGTGTGCTCAGAATCTGGAGAAAAGTACGAAGAGCTAACAGAGAGTTTTCTGGGAGGATCCTCTCTCAGCAGAAGCTGTGGTCTCTGTGTGAAGAGTTGGCGTCAGCCGTTTTGAGTATTTGGAAGTTGGGGGTGAGTCTTTTCGGAGAGAAACCACCATGAACATATGCGGATATCAATAGTATCTGCAAGAGGAGAGCTACCTGGAGAATCAAGCTTCTGTGGCCTCCAGGGGAACATTCTTGGTTTCCATCCCGCTTTGGCAGGTGGTGGTCCCCAACACACGGGACGAGTTACTGGTAACCAAGAAACTTTTTTTTGTTTTGCTGGACAGAATTGTCCCTGTTTTTGGGCATCTATTTTTGGCAGGCAGCGATCCCTACCACACCAGCTAAGTAGCCAGGATGCTACCAACAACACAGGGCTAGGTTGCCAAGGCACTACTAGACACTTTTTATACCATTGTTCTCTGGAAGTCTGGGGGGATTGGAGGACTGTTTCACTTCTGGACCATACTTTGGATTCAGCTTGAGCCAATCACACTGACTAAAAGAGCCAAGGATCGGTAAACCTCGGCGGCATCGTGGAGAACAGTTACTAGCCCTTTAGTGGGTATTTGCCATTTATGTTGTATCTATCCTGGGATGTTGGATTACCATGTTGCTGTACCCTATTCATAATAAACTAACGTTTATTAGCTCCTTGTGTCTGGCTAGTTATGACCTCTCTCTTAGGGATGCCCATATGGAATATTGCAGGGTTGAGCCTACTGTAAGTTACAGACTCTGGAGACTGCATTCAGTAAGGGGTCAGGGCACAATTCTGGGATCTCTGGGGGTGAGGTGCGGTACCAATGATCAGCACAGTTTCTTTTTTAATTTCCTCTTGTTATCTGAACATCTTTTTATGAGCATATTAACTGTTTAGACAGTTTTGCCAAGGACATTAATTTACTGTAGAATACTTTTTCATTCCTTATCCTGGTTCTCTCTGCTGTGCTTGTTTTGGGACACAGTTCTCTTAACAATTTAGGGTCGTCATCCACTAACTAATTTATGATTATTTCCAATTCAGCATCTGTGAACTTAATGCGCCTCAGGCCGCGATGATAGTGCCCGTAGCGGCGCGCACCACCAAAGCAAATACCTGCTATCCGTCGAAGGATCAGATAGTGCGCATGAACGCAACAGCGCGGAGGCGCAACGGAGACGCAGATTCCAGGAGACACCAATGAATTTGTCTATCCATGCGACGACCGCATGACGTCAGCGTCACGTTAAGTGGTTAAGCCAATGATGGCGAACTGCTCATCTGACGTCATGGGCCATGCTTCAGTCACACCTCCCTGTCACCTCCTGCCTACAGTGAAGGTTTCGCTCTCGTGCAATGTGTGAGTGGCATCGCAAATTTTAACAACCTGGTGGGCGTTGCAGTTAGGTAACACACATGCGTTATCGGCAGGAACGCATGTGAATTAATTGGAATGTATGTTAAATTATTCCTAACACACATGTGCATTGTATTGGTTGTCATGTCTCTGTGCTATTAACATACCCACTAAGACATATATCACATGATACTTCTTTTGGCGACTAATGCTTTATTTAACATATTGTTAGCTTTGTGCATAACCATTAATCTCAGGGGAATAATATCCCTTACCTATTTAGGTAAAGTTTCGTTATTTGCCCTGATTTAATGGAGCTCTGTGGATCTGGCCCTTAGTTTATCGTTATTTCATACAGAATATAATATGTTTACCACTTCCATAGATGTTGAACATACAAACCTGCATAATGTCTCTGCCATCATTTTTTTATTTGTCTGTTTCTATGAATATCGGTATGCCCCATTTTACCTCATCTTCTTAAAGTGATATATTCTAAAATATACAATATAGACAGTTCAATGCATATTTTCTAAATGTGTTAGGAAGTTACACTTGAAGTGGAAGGCAAATTTATCAGTATCTTTTTTCAGTCTGTAATCAGTTAGGAATTATACAGACTTGACCAACAAGTTGGTCAATAAACTCCTTAGTCACATTTGATATTTTGGTCCAGGTTTTATATAGACTAGTGGTTATGAACTTCTATTAATTGTGCATAAAGCAAACAACTGTCTGTCCTGCACACGTTGTTCAATACATAAATAACAGAATACGCATTGTATTGTTCACGTACTAGGTTTTCATGGTTTCAGATTCTTATTAATAATGTGTTGAAATGTATATTTTTTTTCCAGGACACTTACTTATTATTTTAATCAGACCTTCTTCACAACATTAAGTCAATGTTTTCATATGACATTTTAAATACAAAACCAAACCTTGAGCTGCATTCACATAATGCCAATAATTCTTTCAAAATATTTTAATAATCTAAAAGTTAGTGTATTTCAACATACAGTATTTCAATGATTTTCTGAGTAATAATTAATTGCATAGATGCTAACAGTCTGCAATTACTCAAATAGTATCCAATTTTTCTATCAATAAACCATGACCATCCTGTTTTATTCAACGGAAGATGAAAAAGCCACGTGTTTATTTTCTCCCTAAAATAGCATCATAGATCTTTCCAGTTGCTTTCACTTGAATGTCCTTGAAGCCAGAGGCAGTCAGCAGCTTGCTATATTCAGAGGGAGTCCTCTCTTTCCCTTCTGCATGGACCAACATGTTCAACGATAACAGCTGGGATGTCAGAGGGCCACTTTTGTCCTCATTTAGAAGAACTTCAACCAGCAGTAAACCACCTCCTTTAAATGTGACATAATAAAAACAGTATCAAAGAAAATATGATCCAAAATTATTGGTAAGAAACATTATGGTGTAAAAATAGCCCACTATTCAAAAGTAGGTGTAGTCTAGTTGCTTTATGAAATGTATGCCTCAATGCATCTTTTGTCGTGAACTTTTACAATGAAATACATTTTTCTTATCAAAATAACAATAATTACATATGCAAATTTAAATTGTGGAATTAATCAATGCATACTTCTTTGAATACATGAAGATATAAAATAAATGCATTTTGAAATAATATCTGTTAAGTCGTGATTATGGCAAGTTCTGTCAATACCCCTATAAAAAATGTAAAAAAGAGATCACATTTTCCCTTCCTCAAAAAAACTATACACACTGATTCTTATAATAAATTGCCAGAACCATTTATTGAGCAGCATGTCAACACATTGACTTTAGATTGCAATGTCTTAATTGTAACGATCAGAGTAAGACCATAAGCTAAGCCTAATGTCATTGGGCCATATTTACAAATGTGTACTAAGTTAAGACACCTTACATCAATTTACTTTAATGGGTCTGTGAGGGGCCATATATTTACTTACCAATGCTAAACCATAATAACATATGGAATGGGCTGTAACGTATTTTATGTCTTAAAGTTAACAGCTATTAGTCCATATCTATACAAACCCAAAGCCCATTTTCATAGAGTGGAAAAAAACATAACTTTTAGAAGCACTATGGCTTTAAGCACCCTAAACAGACTCTTGCCTGTTATATAAACAGGAGTGAACAGAGAAGTTCAAAAGGACCCCTATAGCTGCACTCTAAACTGTATGTGTGTGTTTCTAGAGTAATAAGGTAAAAGATCCCCTATACCAGAAACTAAAAACGAAAACGGCGCAAAATAATAAAGTTTTAATACAGTACATGTTGCAATTAAACTGTTATACACTCAAATGGATAAAAAGGGTATGAACTGAAACCCTAGGAGGAACGATATGAGTCCTTATGAAGGTGCTTAAAGTACTAATGTACATTTATTATTGTAGAGTGCACCCCATAGGCTCCTGCGCTATGGAACTATAATGCGTCGATCTGAATCTGGGTACTGTGGTTAGGTAAGCCTATCAGAAGAGGTGTTTGTCAAAGTTTGACTTGGTAAATCAAGGCACTATAGGTATAGGCTCTAACAAACACTCTCTATGTGTTATCCAAGTACAAGAAGTAAATTCTCTTAACTATATTTAGGCTCCTGGGACTGTGTCAGTAACGTGGGCTTTTGCCCTTGCACATATGTAACTTGAGTGCTGCAGTCTATGCTGTTGGCTGGGAGTAGGTAGGTAACAGTGTAGTACTTGGTTGGAAGATACCAGCACTATGTACTATATAAATTGCAAAACATGCGTGTACTGCAGACACAGTGAACATATATACCACAGTATCTTCACAAATCCCTAATATATTGTTACAGTTAGGGTTCGCGGCTCACACTTTAGTCTAATAGACACACGGATATGCTGCTCAGTGAACACACAGGCTGCTATTAGACACATACAGGAGCATCCGTTGTGGTTGCGAAATTGCCAGAGTTCCGTGAGCACACTCCAAAGGGAGAAGGGGAGGAAATGCAAAGCAAGGCTACAGGCGTTTAAACTGCTAAGCATACACCAGGAGATATGAAGGCTTCAACCCGTTCAGATGGCTGGTAGAGTTCGCGCAGTCGCCTCCTACAACAGTGACGTCGCCGTCGTGATGTCAGCAAACACCCGACAGTGTTTTCGCGCGTCTATGACGCGCTTCATCAGGGGGGAGAGAACTGTACGGAGCGACTGTGCGCGAACTACTAGCAGCCCATCTGAACGGGTTGTATGCCTTCTATCTCTCGCTTGTATGCTTAGCAGTTTCAAACGCCTTGTAGCCTTGCTTTGCATTTCCTCCCCTTCTCCCCTTGGAGTGTCACGGGACTCTGGCAATTCGCCAACCACGGATGTCCTTATGTCTGTAATAGCAGCCTGTGTGTTCACTGAGCAGCATATCCGTGTGTCCTATTAGACATAAGGGTGAGCCGCGAACCCTAACTGTAACAATATATTAGGGATTTGCAAAGATACTGTGGTATATATGTTCACTGTGTCTGCAGTACACGCATGTTTTGCAATTTTATAGTACATAGTGCTGGTATCTTCCAACCAAGTACTACACTGTTACCTACCTACTCCCAGCCAACAGCATAGACTGCAGCACTCAAGTTACATTGTGCAAGGGCAAAGCCACGTTACTGACACAGTCCAGAGCCTAATAAAGTTAGAGAAATTACTTCTTGTACTTGGAGTAAACACATAGTAGAGTGTTTGTTAGGGCCTATACCTATAGTGCCTTCATTTACCAAGTCATCTTGACAGAACACCTCTTCTGATAGGCTGTACGACACCATACCGCGCAGATTCATGTGTGCATTTAGATGTGGTCCAGTCAGTGCATGAGCCTATGGGGTGCACTCTACAATAATAAGTGTACATTAGTACTTTAAGCACCTTCATAAGGACTCATATCGTTCCTCCTAGGGGTTCAGTTCATACCCTTTTTATCCATTTGAGTGTATAACAGTTTAATTGCAACATGTATCAAAACTTTATTATTTTGCGCCGTTTTCGTTTTTAGTTTCTGGTATAGGGGATCTTTTACCTTATTACTCTAGAAACACACACATACAGTTTAGAGTGCAGCTATAGGGGTCCTTTTGAACTTCCCTGTTCACTCCTGTTTATATTGTATCCTACCCCTATGCACCTACTTTTTAAGGACTTTAGGCAAAATAGGCGAGCAGTTCCTTATCACCCTTTGAGTCTTGCCTGTTATACCATGTTGATTTCCCTTCCCACTAAGCAGAAGAGTTGTCTGAGAGTGTTTTGTTAGAAACATTTAAGCAGTGGGGATCAGAACCAATAATTAGTATGTGGCCTCAAAACATATTTTTGGTTAGAAGAAGCTTTAAACTGTGGTGTGTTTATTATTTTCATCATACTACAGTATGTTTATTTTCATTGGAAATGTATTAATTCTTTAAGTTGACATACTGTATACTGTAGTTGATACTAGATATACTCAACTATATAATTAATTAGACAATGACTGGACAAGCCTGTATCAAAAGTCATAGTGAATTTTCCACAAATAGGATCTTACCAGGTTTGCATGACTTGTAAATTTTATTCAGCAACTGTGAACATTTCTCTTCTGTCCAGTCATGAATTATCCTAGCTATAATAAATAGGTCTGCTTCGGGAATTGGGTCATTAAAGAAATCTCCTATGGAAGAAAAAATAAAGGAATTGTCATCGTTATGCAGTAACAATAGAACACAATGTATATCAAAATAAAACAAATGGCAGAAACAACACATTATAAATTAAACAGGTCCATATTGTATTTTAATAGATATATATAGAGTATTCTGTAACCTTGTATTATTGTATCTGCTTCTCGAGGGGGAGAAATTTGCTTGAATTCCAACATGACCTGCATGTCATTGCGTAAATCACATTGTCGTCCTGTGCTTGAAGACCTCAAATTAGAATCTAGGTATGTTGGTGCATGAAGTGACTGTGCATGTACAAATCTGTACAGTGTTCTGATGCTGCAGCAATGTATACAAATAATATACTTAAAAATAATTTATTAATAAAATGTTTTCTTTTTATATCACCTTCTTGCTAAATCTGCCCATTCCTTCTCCCATAGCATTGTTATGATCCAATCTTTGTAAAATGCTCATGCCCGCTCTGTGATCTTAGTAATTGTAAATGTAAACTTCTACTAGCTTTCCTCTATACCACACAAAAGTCAACAATACATCTTATAGTAATACTATAAATCAAACAATGTCATCTGCTGCTAGAGCGGTAGTAGGGAGCAGGTCGTTTAGGGCTGCGGATGGTTGAGCGAGAGCCGTGACACCTGTGGTTGCGCGGGGCCCGGGCGGGTGGCCGGTACAGGAAATTGGCCCCTGCCAGAGGTCGGCCCCAACATCCACATCTGGCTGCGGGACACTGTTGGCTGCCTGGCCCCTGCTTTCCCCCGCTGTGGTACAGCCTGCACTGTGAGCACAACCCCCGTTCACTGGACGAAAGTTGGGCCCGCCAGCATACACATCTGTCCTGCACTGAACCGAGGCCTCACCCCAAATAAAGGAGAGAAGTTTGTGTGTGTGTTTTCATATCTGCTTTCAGCAAACCACGGTTTGCACAGAAATACCTGCTATAGAAATATCATCACTTCATTTGTATGTGTATATACAGCAAAATGGCTGGATTCCCTGAGCAATGTTCATGAAAAAGTCACTGTCGCTTTTCTGCGAGGTACTGATAAATGAAGTTTAATATTCAGGGGTCAGTCAGCACTGTACATGGGCCCTGGGAGAGCCATCTGTGGCCATGGGGAAGGATACCTGTGGTCTGCCACAGGTAGGGACCCGCTACCCGGTCCCAGTCCCGACTTGTGGTGTAGGTGTAGGAGGTGGTGGAAGAGGTTGCAGAATCCCACCAGGGTGGTTCTAACACAGAAGTTAGGTCTGACCGGAAGTCACAGAAATAACTTTTGTGTGTAGTTATTACTGTATGTGTAGAGGATGTGGGGGGAGTTATTATTTCAAGTTGGAATTGGGGTTATTATGTATAGTTTGGGTGGGATATCGGGGTGGAGGGTTATTATGTGCAATACTGTCCGAACACATGGCAGGATAACCTCTCTGGAACCACTTCCTATGGATCTCGTTCCTGCGCACAGCTGCCTCTCGTGACCCCTACCGGTTTCGCAATCAATGCTTCATCAGAAGGCCTCTGCTGTGACCTTGAAGATCTCAGAGATCTTCAAGGTGATCAAGGAGTCAGTCCATGAGTGGTACAACTCAGCAGATTCTTGGTGACCAAATCCCACATCGGTCCAAAACCTGGAGCCAGCGCCGAGCAGCAGTTTGCCAAACACCAGAAGGAGTGAGTAGCTACTGAGGGGAAAAAGTGAGGGGTACAATGGTTTGTACACCAAAAGAAATTCACTCAAATGCACACTACCCAAAATGTAAAATGTAACCTTTAATAGTTAGTACTTAAAACATATATTAACAATTTGAAAATGTGATAACGTTTAAAAATAAATTAAATCAAATAACTAGTGCAAATAAGTAGTCTCTAATGTTTAAATGTTCCAGTATATTGTTGAAACTGGAAAATAAGAGACTGCTAGGGTGCACACAGTCGGAGTGAGCAAACAAGCCCACTACTTCATTGATGAGCCTAATAGATAATACACACCATGAGGGCTAATAACATGGACTCCTGATCAGGACTTAGACTAATGCAGCAAGTCCCGCCTGGCCACTGCCCTGCGTGACACGTTTTGTCGTGTATATGATTAGATGTCCCTGCGGCCTCCATTACATTGGGAAAACGTCTAAGATGCTCAAAGAACCCCTTGCAATACACCTCTCTACTATAAGAAAAGCTTTATTAAGTCCTGACAACACTGAGTTTGCGTGCCTTCCTGTGGCCAGACACTTTAAACTACTCAAGCATCCCTTGGCAACTATGCGCTGCATGCCCATTTTCCATGTGCCTCCCCTGCATCGAGGAGGCGACAGGAACAAAATCCTGTTGCAACAAGAGGCCAGATGAATTTATGAGTTGAGAACTATGGCTCCCCTCGGTTTGAATGAAGATCTTAAGCTGGGTTGTTTTTTGTAAATGTTTTATTTGCCCTGCTCTGCTTTTTCTACCATAAGCCCCTTGTGTTTTTCCCTTTTTTCCTTCACTGTCCTTCACATATTGCACTTCCAAGGTGTTCCTATTTCTATCTGTTTGTGGGACTGCGATGTCCAACCTTCTATATATGGTAACCCCATGATAACAAATTGTTAACTGTGAGGAATCAGGGATCGCGGCGCCCGCACCCTGGTTCCTCTGCTGATATATTCCCTCCTGCTGCCGTGGCGCGCATCCCTCGCCAGCGCCACTCACCTCCGTCGGTTCTGGGGGTTCCCCGTCGTCCTCGGCGTCCCCGGTTTCCACACATAATAAAAAAAAAAACACACTGTCTACACCACCCACTTTCTTCGAGCTTTATCTATCCCAAGGATTCCACCTATAACCCGGTGTGGTATGATGTTTGTGACTGTTTTCCTGCCCGAGTGCATTGAGTATGATTTGTTCCCAAGCAGGGATTGAAGTCTTTTATTCCGCTGGTGCTGGCAATACTGCACAGTATATATCTATATACTGCATTACAATTCATGAATTGATTTGCCATCTGGTAGACACCGGAAGCATTGCTCCTATTAATCCTATCATTATCATGGTTAAAGATCACAGCCACAGCAAAAAAAAAAAACCCATCATCCCCGTCATGACAGCCCGCGGTCAGCTGGGGCAGGCCAAATGCAGCAGAACGGGGCTTGTCAGAGTAATAAAAAAGGAAGGATGGCCGCATTCCATTTATCTTCCGGTACATACGGTGGTATTTGCTCTGTGAGGATTGTTTGCGGAAAAAAAATAATACAGACCAGAAAAAAATAACAACAAAAACGCGGCCGCCTGTTGTGGTCCTGGCGCCCCTCCTGAACAGCCGCGCAGCGACGGGGCGAAGTTAATTATTCACAACTGATCTCGCAGTTTGAAGACCCCGCCCCCAGACGGGGAGTATTGATCTACCTGTCAGAGCCAGAGTCCTCACCTGCCTGCAATCAGGGAACCTATCCAGGATGGCTCCAACGCAGTACTCCAGGTCTCCTCACTTTGATTGTTTCCGACTAATAAATGATAATGCCAGTCCTTCCTAGCATATCATTCATTGCTCGACATAGTTTTCACTTGGATTACTACTCTGGCATTTTCTCTCTCATTCACTCAGGTTACGACTTGGCTTGGCGGACGTCTCTCTCTGGCTCTAGACCCCTGCATGGACAAACGACCTTCCAGAATTCTCCAATCCCAGACCTTGGCTAACGGCAATGACAACGGCATTTCTACACCGGTACCGGCAAGTATTGCTAGCTAAATACACCTGGCCTGGCAACGCCAAAATCACCACACTCCGGACACGCTCCCTTTGCTGCGGGTGCGTGCTTCTATACGTTCCTCACCTCAGTGAAAGGAACGGGTCTGGTCTGCGGGCAGCACCGGCGTAACATTAACCTATTTATTCTATAGGTTTCCTTTGATTACACTCAGGCTACATTTGGGCCATGCTTTTGGGGGGGTTAACCTCTAGTGTTGGACATTGTTGTGTCTCTCTCTCATTTAGCTCCTCTGTGTGTTCTGTCCTGATAGTAGTCCCAGTGGTTATAGTGTTTTACTTGCTGGGTGGCATCCTTGCCTTACCAGCTCTGTTGTTTGGCCACTAGGATGTCGAGTCCGCCCACGCATGCGCAGTCAGTATGCGCAAGCATCCTTGTGGTTGCCATAAACGCGATCGGGACTCTCTTCAGCAGTATCATCTAGCAGCTGGGCATCAGCGCCTGTGTGGCGCTTGTTTCATACGCTCTCCCATATGGCATGTACGAGAGTGCCGAGTGGTTGCTATGGACGCCATCGGATCCCTGCATTGCGCGTTGCTATGGATATGGCGGCATTCTATTGATATTTACATACACATGATGCCTACGCGCAGAGCTGCTCGCATTGGAATGTCTGGCTGTCAGTATCTGCATCTGCCTTTCATTGGTCTGCTGGCCAAAGTAGGCGGTGCTTCCACAGTTGCAGTTTGATTTTCGCGGTTTTATTGATTGTTTTCATTTGGTGCTGGTGTGTTTTTAGTCACTGGTGGGGGTATATTAAGAGGTCTGGATTAGTCACTGGTTGCACTGCCCTGAGGAAGGTTCCACTCTGAGGACCGAAACGTTGCCCTGTGTTGTTAATACACTTTATTTATTTAATTATACTGCGGTGTGCTGTCTCTTTGTTACCTGGATTTCCCTGGTCCCTCTGTACATGTTTCTATACGGGACGAGCATCTGCCTTCATTTGAGAAACTGTGAGTGCAAACGATTTTTTCATTTACTATGTTTGTATGTATGTATGTATGTATGTATGTATGTATGTATGTATGTACTTTCACTGGCGTTTTTTTGGGGGGGGTGTATGTTGGTTTGCCGTTGGTTTTGAATTTAAAAAAAAAAAAGGATGTAAAAGATCTAAATTTGGTCGAACCTTTTTGAACATTGAATTTTTCGCACAGGTTTGTGGGTTTTCTCTAAACATTAAACCATTTTCTTTTTTAAACTGGATGCTCCTTTTTTGATTTTTTAATCCTGGTTTGTTCAGTCTAAAGTTTGATTCGGAATTCAAATCAAACTTCAAATGTTCTACATCAGGGATGTTCAAACGATTCCGCTCGCGCACCCCTGCCTGCTCTTCTTGGCGCCTCATGCCCCCCACCCCCCCAGCTTGAACCAGGTGTCAAATGACGTGCGGGTCATGTGATGGCATTTTACCATAGTAACGTGACCCTGTCGTATAATTTCACGCCGGGTTACCAGGACAACGCGTCGATGGAAGGGAAGGTAAGTGTATTATAGAGGCCTCCATAGCATCTCCCACTCTCTGGGGAACTTGCCTGCTTGCAGTATGATTGTGACAAATCTAATACAGAGTGCTTTTCCTGGTAATGTACAGGTTAATAAAAGCTTCAATCAGACTTAGAACTATGCAACTAATTTTGACAGATTTATTATAAATCCTTCTTCCTGGTAATGCACAGGTTATTAGGAATTTATATTAGTTTTAGGGACCCTTGAGATGTGGTCTGCCGTGTAGTGGCTCAGGGGCTTACAACCCTTTGTTCAGAATGTTAAACTAAAAGACCATTTTATTTAATAGATATCTGTACATATGTAACGGGTATTCCCCCACCCAATCGCATATAGAGTGTAAGTGGGGAAGGAACCTATTGTTACCAGGTATGGTGCGTATACCTGTAGGTTCACAGGAGGCCTGAGCCTCCGTTAATGGGAACCTGGGGTGCTTCTCTGTAACGATCTTCCAGACAGCGCCTCCACCTATGTAGGGTTCTAGGAATGTAGAATGGACCTCACACAGGACCCGCATATAGTAATCACATACACTGGAGTATAAGTATAACCGTTTACTATATGAAGAATATAACATACACAATACACGTGCGTTAACCATATAACCTCACTATCAATAACTGTACCACTCTGTACCAATGTCCCAAATGTTATTCATGCCTGCTTAGGAGTGTGTACCCAGTGCCCACCACCGTGAACCCCCACCCGTGTCCACAGTATAACCCTTGTCCCATGGTCAGCGCTGCCACTATGTGTGAGTACTCTGTTGGTGCACTTTATAACGATACCTGCCCAGGGTGACGGCACCTGGCTTTAAAAGATCTTCACAAAGGATCCGGTGATTTCCTGCACGCCGTCCGGGGTTCACCCGCGTGGTGATCCGTCAGGGGCGATCCCACCCTGAAGATAGTCCAGCTCTCTAAATGACGTAGGCTTGAGCCCAAGCCTCTGGGCGGGAAGCGCAGCGTCCGCTGTGTCCCTAACTAGCAAACAGCTAATGGGGCAGGGTCCCTAACCTAGGGCCTGTCCTTGCAGCACCACAAGCTATAAGGTGGCTCAGGATCTCTCTGGGGCCTAGGGGGGCGGCTAGCCTAATGCAGCGGGTCACAGACCCCTGCACTCACCTATCCCTAGCTCTTCCTGGTCCTGACTGCCTGTCTGCTAAAAATGTATCCATTCCCTCTGCAGGGCAATCCTCTAGCCCTATTGGCTTCCTGGCATCATGTGGGGTGCTCCCGAGGCTCATGGGACTTGTAGTCCCTTCCAAGAGCCTTCCCTGGTAGGCTAGGGTTCGCGCGCTATCACTGCGCATGCGCAATGTTTCTGGCTGGCCGTCAAATCTCCATTGGTACTGCACATGCGTGAACTCGCTCAAGATGGTGGCGCCCTGCCCGGGAGCCGCCGGGAACCTCTGGAGCACTGGAGCGCTCCCTGCTCAGACCCCACCCTCCAGAATAGCTGGCTGGTCTGCCGCTTGGCTCCGGTTTCACCCACCAATGATCCCGGCCACGGAGGTAACGGGAGTCGCAGGGCAGAGGGGGTGACTGGCTACATCCTCCCCCTGGTAAAAACCCCAACAACCACCCTTGGGACGCAACTTACAACTATACACAGACGTTATATAATAAAAATGCATCTCAATACGAATACAACTTGGCACATTGCATCGACTTTAAACAATGTTACACAATTCTGTGAGCATCGCAATCACGGATTGGATTTTGCTCCGAGACCACTGCTGAGACTCATAATGGGGTGCCCCAATTTGATCATAGGTTACCCGGTTTGGAGGATACCTTACTGTTTGGCTCCTACGGATCTGTTCTTCAGCAACTTCTTCTGGGGAGTCATAAGTACAGTCCTGAGGCTCAGCCTCTTCCCTTGAGGGGAGAAATGTCTCTGAACAGTCTCTGTTTGACACAAAGCACAGGCTCTGTGGGTCCAAAGGCTGGCCTGTTGGTGCCACCTTAGTAGGCATTGGCCTTCAGGGCCCTTTACCCGTAGCTCCTCTGGGAGATGCCCCTTCAGGGGAATAGTCCCTTTGAGAGGGTCCCTCCATAGGGTCTTCAGGAGTTTCAGAGTGGGGGTACTTATTTACAGTCTCTTGACCCATCTCTGAGAAATCGGACTCACCGTTCAGCGGTGTGGCCAGTATTTCTGCTTCCTTGTCTCCCACTTGTGGAATGGGGAGAAGATGATTACGATGCCAAACCTTTAACAGGCCTTCGGTGGCTTTGATGCGATAGACCGGGAGGCCAGGCATCTGGGACTCTACCTCAGAAACACCATCTCTCCATCGGTCCGCCAATTTATGTTTTCCGGGGACTCCCAGATTACAAAGTAACAAAGCGTCCCAAGGACGTTGCTTCCGATACTTGACTTTATGGTCATATCGTCTTTTATTGCCAGCATTTAGTTTAGCTGTAGACTCCTCAGCCTGTTGGTAGGCTTGCTGCAAACTGTCCTTGAGTCTTTGTATGTATTTGAAATGGGTAGCATTGTGTATCCCATCCGTTGCCACTCGAATCCGTACATCTACTGGCAGTCTCGCCTCTCGTCCTAACATAAGGAAGTATGGGAAGAATCCAGTTGACTCGTGTCGGGTACAATTGTATGCGTGGACCAGGGCCTCCACGTGTCGACTCCATTCAGTCTTCTGAGTATCTTTTAGTGTCCCGAGCATGTCCAATAAGGTCCGATTAAGTCGTTCAGGCAAAGCATCTCCTTTGGGATGGAACAGAGTCGTCCTTGATTTAGCAATGTTCAGCATTTTGAGCAATTCCCGGATCAGAGTGCTCTCAAAATCGTGACCTTGGTCTGAGTGAAGCCGATTTGGAAGACTGTAGTGAAGAAATACTTCTCCCATAGTATTTTTGCCACTGTGATGGCTTTCTGGTCTTTTGCGGGGAAGGCTTGCGCATGCCAGGTGTAATGGTCCGTGATGACCAGCACGTTGCATAATCCTCGGCTATCGGGCTCAATGCACAAAAATACCATACACACTAGGTCCATTGGACCAGAACTCTGCAGATGGGCCATGGGCACTGCTCTTGTAGGCAAGGTCTTGCGTTGAATACACCAGGAACAACGGCGGCAGTGTTGTTCTACTGCTTCCCACATCCTGGGCCAGAAGAAGTGGTCTCTGATTAACCCAAAGTTCTTCTCTACACCGAGATGCCCATGTTCATCATGTAGAGACTTCAACACCATATACTGTTGCGGCCGAGTTTATTCTTACCTTTGCCCGGTCTCAGCCGCAACAGAAACCGGGCGCGCGCCGAGGTGTCCCGGGCGCGCGCCGAGGTGTCCCGGGCGCGCGCCGGAGCCTTGGAGGATCGGTCCTCCGATCAGGGCTTCCCCCTCCCCTCTCCGGGTCCGCCGGGTCCTCCAGAGCCCCCCACCGCAATCCCCCACATCGCGGGACACCAGGGCTCCCTCGTGCGTGCACGCTCCCGATGAAGCGTGACCGCGCATCGATGACACGCGGCACGCCGAGGGAAATAAACGAGCAAGCCGGGACACCTCCCAGCTTGCGGCTCTAGCCAACTAAGTATAATGTGTGTCGCCACTGTATCTTAAGTTTTGGGGTAGAACCAGTTGTCACCTATCAAGGTGGTCGTGATATTGTACTACCCTATAGAGCAAGCAATTGTTAATCTCAAACTTGTCCACCTCACGCATTAGCAAAGCGATCAGGTCTCTGGGAGCACATTTCAGTAGGGCTGGAGTCTTTCTTTGAACAGCTTGCCGAATGATGCTGATTACCGGATTTCTCATTTGGTAGTCCACTAGGTCTTTCCATCGTATGACCTTATCGTGCGTTATGTTCATTCCCTTGGGATCGCAGTAGGTGGCAGGTATAGCCTGCGACTGGCATCTTAAAGAATCTGCAACCCGTTGTCCTGAGAAGGCCACTTGATCATTGATGACGGCTGCTATGCTACACATTGCTCGCATCCCTGGTCTAGGGATCTCTTCCCATTCATCATCATCGGGAGTAGCACTTAGTCCTGGTCGTCGTGATAGAGCGTCAGCTCCAATGTTCAAAGGCCCCAGCTTATACTTCAGAGAGAATCTGTAATTACATCGGTGTCCTGCTGCATAAATTTGGCAGAGGTATTGATGTACGTGAGGGGATTGTTATCCGTCCTTACCTCAAACGTGACACCGTAGAGGTAATCGTGGAGTTTTTCTGTGATTGCCCATTTGAGAGCCAGAAACTCTAACTTGTGTACGGGGTACTTTTGTTCACTGGGGGTCAGACTGTGACTGACATAGGCTACAGGCCAAAGACCCTCCGGATTCTTCTGATGTAAGACAGTGCCCAGTCCATTGAGACTGGCATCCACATGCAGAATGTATGGTTGTTCGGGATCAGCATACGCAAGCACTGGTGCTTCGGTCAGGCTTTTCTTCAAGTTCAGGAAGGCCTGTTCACACTCGGACGTCCACGTATCGCCAAACGCTTGACGGGCCGACGTGGCCTTCCTTCCTGTGTCTTCGGGGTATATCTTCAAAAGATTGTTCAGTGGTTTGGCTCGACTAGAGTACCCTTCCACGAAGCGACGGTAATACCCACAGAAACCCAGGAATGATCGCAGTTCCGTGACATTCTCGGGACGCGGCCAGTTCACTACCGCTTCTACTTTGGCCAGATCAGTAGCAATTCCTTGAGCAGACACAATGTGTCCCACGTAAGTCACTGAGGTGTGACAGAACTGACACTTGTCGAGGGACAACTTCAATCCTTCCTTTCCAAGACGGTCTATCACCTTAAGCAGCCTCTCTTCGTGCTCCTCCAGGGTCTTTCCGAAAACAATGATGTCGTCCAGGTAGACAAGACACTCCTGAAGGGTTCAAGTCCCCGATTGTTTTCTCCATCAGTCGCTGGAAGGTAGCAGGAGCTCCACATATACCTTGGGGCATACGCGTAAATTGGTAGAAGCCAGGGTGCAGACGAAGGCTGTCTTTTCCTGATCCTCTGCACTCATAGATACCTGGTAGTATTCAGATCGTAAGTCGAGAACACTGAACCACTGGCTCCCGGTTAGAGCATTCAGAATCTCTTCAACGCGAGGAAGTTTGTATTGGTCGGGTACCGTACGATGATTCAGGGTTTGATAATCGACACACAGTCTTACAGATCCGTTCTTCTTCCGTACCACCACTATGGGTGAGGCGTAAGGACTCAGAGACTCCGTCAAAATCCCAGCGGTCTCCATTTCTTTCAGGATGTTCCTTACATCGTCCACATCCCTGGGGCGAGGCGACGAGAGCTTTCACGGAATAGGGTGGCGTCACTCAACCTAAAGGTGTGTTGGGTGCTGCGACTGCGGCCCACATCCATCTCACTTGTGGAAAACACCGTCCTTCGTTCATTCAGCTCGGCCGTCAGTTGACCCTTCCACTCAGTTGACAGCTTCTAGTCTCCGAAGTTGAAATCCAGATCAACTAACTGCTCACCCACTGCAGCGGCGTTCACCTGCTGCACTGTTTCCACAGGGCTGACCGGATATATGCAGCCCAAACTTCGTCCTGCATCAAGATCCATCGGGAATGGGGAGAGGTTCTGAACATATACTGTACATATGTTCGGGGAGGAATTTTAGTCTTCCACTCTCTCACTTCGGGTATTACCCTATATCCTCTCTGAACCTCTTCCTCAGGGGTACTCTCCAGAGAGAACAGGTGATCGGTATCATCTCGATTGGGATAACAGCACTAGATGGCCATATGTTGCACTCCCCCTGGTAAAATGGTCGTCAGTCCGCGTTGACGATTGTAGAGGTCACCGTGGCGCTCTAAGGCATATACTCGGTTGCACTTCCCCCGCAGTACAGGGTCAAGGAGTGGATTAGCCATGGGTAATTCGTTGGTCTCTTTCAGGTATGCTCTGATTATGGCTCGCACTATATCAGTATTCGTTCCCAAGATGATTGGGTACTGATACTGTCCTTGGGGCTTCGGACATACCATTGCCTCCATCTGCATGGGATGTTTCTTGCCAGTGTTCAGTTGGACAATCTCCAGTTGAACTCTCACAATCCCATCGATGGGGTAATCTTCGTTACTTAACCCCCTCAACTTTATATGTTCCGCCGACCGCATGGGACAGTGGTTGAGGTGTTGGTCGTAGAATTGCTGGTATATTATGGTCACTTGGGATCCGGTGAGGCATAGACTCCTTCTACTAACACGCATGATAGCAGAGGGGCCTACCTGACTGTAAGCATCCCCGGGCGGAGTCCCATCGTCGGGGCTTAGGTCAGTAGGCGCTTTCGGAGGCGCAGGGGTGGCTTCGGATGTCTTTGGCTTCCGTGGTCTGTAACCGGCAGATCATGGACTTAGCATAAATTCCCTTACTTGGAGGTTTTTCGTCTGGATCTTCCTTTTCGGGACAGTCCCGGAGGAAGTGGCCTCTTTGACCGCATCCATAGCAGACGACTTCGCTGGGTTCAGGCCGACCCGTGTACGTGGAAGATGGTTTCCCTAATGGTCTGGATTTGGAGACCGGGATCTTGGTTGAGGCCTCCTCTTCCCGACTTGGAGGTTTCTTGACCTTCGGTGCAGAGGCCCCCTGAGGATCACTCTTTGGAGACTCTTTAGTCTTCTTGGAAGTATGTAACCGGGCGTAGACCTCATGTTCTTTTATTTCATCCATTAGCTCCTCCCATGTAGGGGGGGTCACCTTGCATCAGAGAACGCCTCATCATGAGTACAATAGGATGAGTGGGCTGGGCTCCACTCAAGAATTGTGCTCGGCGATACTCATCCACCTCTGCAGCAGTAATACGTTTACGCTTACGTTGTTCCCATAAGACCGATTGAATCCTCTGTAGGAAGTCAGATCCTCTCCCTCTTTTTGGCAAAGGTTGTAGTATCTCTTCATCAATTGTCCTTTGTCTCCTGTTTGCCCGTAGGCCCGCACCAGAGTCTCCATCATCTGATGAGCTGCAACGTCCACATGCTGATCTTTACACATCTGTATTGTTGTGGACGCGGGAGGACGTAGACATTCCATATGCGTTGCTGCTTCACCGACTCAGGGCATGTCCATTCTTCTAGGACCTGAGGTGTATTCCCTCCAGACTTCAAACACTTCTTCGCCAGTCGGGGTTGGCTTGGCCCCGGAAAAGATCTTTAACTTGCGATACTGCTGCTGAGGCGGGGATTTGGATTTGGACACCCCCATTTGTAGGATAGCCTGAGTTAGCATTCGGATATCATCCCCATGTTTAGAGGAAGAGCTGGCAATACTTAAAGGTGGACTGTAGCCTGTAAGAGCACCCCGGTCGCCTCCACAATAAATTTCAGGGGGGGGAGGGTGATGTATGCATAGCAACCTCTTGTAAGTTTGTGTGAGAGCTGCTCGGCTCAGATTTTATAGGCAGTTCAGGGTAGACAACAATACAGCAGGAACCTCGCGAGCCACAAACTGGACGGGCCTTTGTCTTCGGTTATGTCTTGCCCTATACTCACTAAAATGGAGCAACACTCCTGGTCCGCATCCTTACGTCGTTCCAACACTTTTATTTTGGCGGCATCCCGGATATTTGGGTGCTGCCCCAAGGTCATTTGTATTGCCGAAGATGGAGTATCAGCAGGGACCCGGCTCACTGCGAGCGTGTGAAGCGGCGGCACTGGCAGCTCCACGGCCCAGTCATACACCTCTGAGCGGGACGGTAACGGTGGTGACATAATTAATAACTGAGTTGGGCACCCCAGGTCTGAGCTCTCGGCAGCGCCTCCAAATGTAATGGGTATTCCCCCACCCAATCACATATAGAGTGTAAGTGAGGGGGAACCTATTACCAGGTCCTATCCCTAGCTCTTCCTGGTCCTGACTGCCTGTCTTTTAAAACCCCGCGAAATGTATCCATTCCCTCTGCAGGGCAATCCTCCAGCCCTATTGACTCCCTGGCGTCACGTGGGGTGCTCCCGAGGCTCATTGGACTTGTAGTCCCTTCCAAGAGCCTTCCCTGGTAGGCTAGGGTTCATGCGCTATCACTGCGCATGCGCAATGTCTCTGGCTGGCCGCCGCATCTCCGTTGGTACTGCGCATGCGCGAACTCACGCAAGATGGCGGCGCCTTGCCCGGGAGCCGCCCGTGGAACTCCGGAGCACCGGAGCGCTCCCTGCTCAGCCCCAACACTCCAGAATTGGCGGCAGGTCTGCCGCTTGGCTCCAGCAGCACCCACCATCGATCCCGGCCACGGAGGTAATGGGGGTCGCAGGGCAGAGGGGGTGACCTGGCTACACATATATATTTAGGCACTGTACCGTGTATAAGTTTCACTGGATGTGCACTGAGCTCTGTCTGGGTTTCATGTTATGTCTCTGGTTTTAAATATATATTGCCATGCTCAGTAGCACTCCTCTGTGACACTTATATGCTTATATATATATGTTGTGGTTATTTTGGGGGTTCAATATGAGCTTGCAGGTGTCCTGTATGTTTTATATCACAGGCAGCCAGCTAGTTAATATATCATTAATTATTAGAAAATAGCGCTACCTTGTTTGTTTTTTCTCTGTCAGATTAGTAAAAGGTGTATCACAAAATTTAATAAAATGTAATAAAAGTCACTGTGACCAAAAAACAATAATCAATAAATAAAATTTACCAAACAAACACATAAAAATGGTATGGTAAATCACACCCTATAAATGCTAGACCAAAACATAACTTCAGTGAAGTAAACAACTAGATGAGTTAAAAATACATCCACTGAGGATGTCTAATAACTCCTAGAAAGAACAAACCCAATTGAGGGGTACGAAACTAACCGCAAGAAGTGGCAGCAGGGGCTCAGTGTAGACGCAATACTGTCCGAACACACGGCAGGATAACCTCTCTGCAACCACATCCTAGGGATCTCGTTCCTGCGCACAGCTGCCTCTCGTGACCCCTACCGGTTTCGCAATCAATGATTCATCAGAAGGCCTCTGCTGTGACCTTGAGGGATCTCGGGGATCTTCAAGGTGATCAAGGAGTCAGTCCATGAATGCTACAACTCAGCAGATGCTTGGTGACCAAATCACACATCGATCAAATAACTGGAGCCAGCGCCAAGCAGCTATTTGCCTAACACCAGAAGGAGTGAGTAGCTACTGATGGGATCCTCATTACATACAAATAAAGGGTACAGAATTATTTGCAAAGACACAGGCCTGCTACATTAAAACACTATCAAAAGAGCTAAAAAATGGTGTGTCGGCATCCACATACAGGCCCCTATGTACAGGGTTGGGTGTTAGGGAGGAAAGACATTGGCATATACCTGCACAATGTCTTGTGGGATTTATATAGTGTTCATGCTGATGAATGATCCTCCCATTTGGTGATTATGCTGTATGTACCTTTACTTGTTTACTAAGAGTTATGCTACAAATACTTCTGTGTTATTTACATCACTGTGTTGTTTCCATTGTCTGACCTATGCTCGGTAGGAGATATAATTCAGTTGAAATAGTAGATAGGTGTCAGTCTAAAGATAAAACATGGGGATATATATATAGATAGATAGATAGATAGATAGATAGATAATAGATAGAGCCAGTCAGCACACTAATACAAAGCATAGGCAGATGCTAGTTCCATAGAGATAAACAGCATAGTTACCAGTCCGTGAACTAATAAAGGAGACAGCATACAGCAAAGGGTAGTCCAAAAAAAGATGTATTCAAAACATACTGTTACACAAATACTGTATTGAATACATCTTTTTATATTATATATATAATTACGGGTAGGTACTGTCACAGGTGTTTTTTTTGTGGGGTGTGTGTTAGTTTTGCCGTTGGTTTTGAATTTAAAAAAAAGGATGTAAAAGATCTTAACTAGGTCTAACCTTTTTGAACATTGAATTTTTCGCACAGGTTTGTGGGTTTTCTTTAAACATTAAACCATTTTATTTTTTAAACTGGATGCTCCTTTTTTGAATTTTTGTTCCTACTGTAGTTTGTTCAGTCTAAAGTTTGATTCGGAGTTCAAATCAAACTTCAAGTGTTCTACATCAGGGATGTTCAAACGTTTCCCCTCGTGCACCCCTGCCTGCTCTTCTCGGCGCCTCACGCCCCCCTCCCCCCGCTTGACCCAGGTGTCAGATGACATGCGTGGTCATGTGACGGCATGTCACCATAGTAACATGACCCTGTGGTTTAATTTCACGCCAGGTTACCAGGACGATGCGTCGTTGGAAGGGAAGGTAAGTGTATTATAAAGGCCTCGCACTGTCCCCCGGCATTTAATTTCAATGCCTGGGGGAAGAGCGCGGAACCCCTATAACTGTCATCCCCCCCCGAAAATCAAGCGCCTCTCTTGGGGGCGCGACCTCTAGTTTGGACACCGCTGTTCTACATGTTTTACTCAGAGTTTGAATCACATGCCAGAAACCAACAGATTACGATTTAATACCTGCCTCTTCTTGATATAGGTAAAGAGGGGCGGTCACAGAGGTGGCCAAAAGATGCCTATTTGCACTCGCTAGACCAGTTAGTTAGGCTAGGAAACATTCAATCCTTGGAGATAACTCCATAGCCATACATGTACAATTATAAAATCATATTTATTAAACATATATACAACAGACTTAATGTCTAAAATACCACTATGTGGTTTCTGGAAACACAGAGGGAGCACCGGGGTAGTGCAGTGTAGCTACGAGAGTGATTCAAATTGTGAAAGACTGTTGTTTAGTATACTGTCATATAAGTTCTGCTGGTGTTCCCATCATAATCCCATATTAGTATCATTAAGGTGTATAACCTTTGTAGTGGGTTGGGATCACAGCGTGGGAGGGTAACTAGGTAGTTTTGGCTTATAGCCGTGTAGGGTGGGGCTATGTATTTAAGGGTAACGTCCCTATATGTCAGGTGATGTCTAGACCGAATTGTTTAGGGACCCCTATATACTGTCCCTCTACCTTCCTAGAGTAAGGTGCCTGGTGCGCCTGATGTATGCGCCCCACTCGGCAAAATCAATAGTAATCTGAGCGTCACTACATATAATATGGTTCCGTTTTTAGTTAGGAAGCCAGTGCTGTTATTGGTGCTGTCTAAATGCATACACCAGTATGTCTGTAGCGCGCTCCCTTTAGCTGTTCATACGACCTGTCAGCCTGAAAAATCTCTCAGTTTCCCACTTTGTGTTCCTCCGCGACTCCAGATGACGTCACCGGAAGTGCGTCATCACGTACCAACGCACGTTTCACGCTCGTAGGCGCTTCGTCAGGGTAATGGGAGTGACGTCACTAGTCTCCTCCCTACTCTAAATACTGGTTGGTTGAGGGCGTGTGGCCTCTCCCAACCAATCCCAGGGTTGTATGGATAGGAGGACAGCTGTAGATCATCCCCGTTAAGGGGTATGTGTAATGTGCGTCCGGCTATCAGTGATTCATGTTACCTTGGTAACGTATCCGAATCAGTGCATGGAGTGTTGTGTACTCTCATAAGGGGCAGAAATGATTGTACATAGTCAGCACAGGATGTATAGCGTGTGTGATATGGCAAAGTCATATGTGGGGTGTATAAATACTGCGACTTGGTCTGCCTTTGATATCAGTTTAAATGATTGTATATGGTATGGGGTAGTCAAAGATGTTATTGATCATCGTCTAGGATGATTGTCAGCAATGGGTACCTCAGATGGTGTTTCTTTATCTTACATCCAGGTATATGTGTGTGAGGTGTAGGAGTGTTAACTTCTGCTGAGGTCCGCCTCTAAAGTCAATACGGACTTAGAGGAGTTTAGGACTCTATTTAACTGCCCATTGTCTTGTTCTCTCATTGTGAGGTGTAGGAGTGTTAACTTCTGCTGAGGTCCGCCTCTAAAGTCAATACGGACTTAGAGGAGTTTAGGACTCTATTTAACTGCCCATTGTCTTGTTCTCTCATTGTGAGAACCCCATTCCTACATGGTCAAAGAATATATTGGATCCGTGGTCTCTACAGATTATCCCCATCATTCTGGGGGGGTAGGGGTTGGTACACTATGTTGTTGATCATCATCTCAGTTGATACTTTGCAATGTATTTATATACTTCAGTTAGTGGTTGTAATTGAGTATCTTATACCTAGGTATGTATATGGAAGGTATAGGAATGTACATTGGTACTAAGGTCCGCCTCTAAAGTCAATACGAACTTACGGAGTTTAGGACTCTATTTAACTGCCCATTGTCTTGTTCACTCATTATTGGTGTCTTGGGAATGGATGTAGAGACCCCATCTCTGTGTAATAAAGGTATGTTGGGTCAGTGGTTAGTTACTGATTTACCCCATCATCTTGGTTCCCTTGTCTGATCTCGTTGGTCTTAGCTTGACCTGTCACTAGATGTCATATATCACAGAGGCCCCATTACCATATATTCATGTTTAGCTATCATGGTGGCAGTCAAGATATAATTCTTACAGAAATGCTGAATAGATATAGCCTTCGTTTAGGCCTTCTGGGGTCATAGTCTGCAGTGTGAATATCCACTGACACTCACACTGCATAAGACGTCTGTCCCAGTTGCCCTTTCGTTGGCCCCAAGGTATATGCTCAATCCCACAGAAGGTGAGGAATTTGGGATCCCCATTGTGTTCGTTTAGAACATGGCGGGCGACGGGTGTGTCTTTCTTATTTCTGATGGACCCTAGATGCTCCAGGATCCTCACTTTAAGGGCCCTATGTGTCTTTCCTACATAGCGTGCCCCACACCTGCACGTGATGAGGTATACGACCCCTTCTGTCAGACAATTAATGTGGCTCTTTATAGTATAGTCACTACTTACAGGTTTGCAGATGTTTCTAGTTACTTGCATAAAGGGACAGGCCTTGCATCGGCCACATGGGTATGACCCCATGGGTATCCTGTCTCCTAACCATGTCCTAGGTTTGGTGTCCTTGTAGTGACTATGTACTAGTCTGTCTTTTAAATTACGTGCCCTCCTACATGTCATTGTTGGAGTGTCATTGAGGACCTTTTTCAAGTCAGCATCATTTGTTAGGATATGCCAGTATTTGCTAAATATCTTTCGCAGATCCTGCCACTGGTTATTATATGTCCCGATGTACCGTATGGTTTTACCAGTCTGTGTTTGTGGATGTTGTCTGTCTACCAGTAGCTGTGCTCGTGGTGTATTGATAGCCCGTTTTTTGGCTTTGCGTATGTTGCTTTTTGAGTAGCCTCGGTTGATAAATCTAGCAGTCATATCATCAGCTTGTTTATTGAATTCCTCTACAGTTGAACAGTTCCTTCTCAATCTAAGGAACTGTCCCGTAGGGATGTTGTGGATGATATGTTTTGGGTGATGGCTCTCAGCCCTTAGGAGACTGTTAGTCGATGTTTCTTTCCTAAATATGGTTGTGGTGAGTTTCCCATCTTTCTGTTTACTGATTGTCAGGTCAAGGAAGTTAAGGGTTGTGTCGTCCATGTTTAGAGTTAGTCTTAGGTTGTGGTTATTGTCATTTAACTTCTCAATGAATTGTTTGAGGAGCGGTGGGGGGCCTTTCCATAACAGGATTACGTCATCAATATAGCGCCCCCACCAGTCCACGTACCTCGTGTATTCTTCCATGGCCTCGCTGAAGACCACTGTTTCCTCCCACCAGCCTAAATATAAATTGGCGTAGGTGGGGGCACATGTGGTCCCCATAGCGGTGCCCTGGATTTGGTGATAGAATCTTTTGTCAAAGATAAAGTAGTTTTTTGTGAGTACAAAATCCAATAACTGGATTACAAATTCATTGTGTTTTTTGAAGTTATTGCCTCGTTGTTTAAGAAAGTGTGTTACAGCTTTCAATCCAACAACGTGAGGGATACTTGTGTAGAGTCCCTCAACGTCTAGACCTACAAGTAGTGTGTCTGCACTGACAACCACATCCTCAAGACGTAAAAGTACGTCTTTGGTATCCCTTAGGTACGACGGTAGGGAGTTCACAAATGGTCTCAGAATCACATCTAGATATTTGCTAGCACACGCCGTCAGGCTGTCAATACCCGATACTATTGGTCTCCCTGGCGGCGGTAGTTTAAGTTTATGTAGCTTGGGTAGGTGATAGAACGTGGCAATTGTGTGTGTGTGTGTGTGTGTGTGTGTGTGTGTGTGTGTGTGCTATCATTTTCAGGGTCCTCTGAAATGAAATACTATTAATTTGAAAAAACAACTTTATACTTGGTTATGTGTTTATGGAAGCTATTTACATAGCCAAGTTTACAAAATGTTTCCAAGCTAAGTGGGACTGTGCCATATAATTAAAGGGCAAAATAAAATGTATCAGTGTAACTGGCCTTCTTAGTCAACTAATTATGTTGCCATCGTTAGGCACAACAAACCAACAAAAGAAAAAACAATTTACCTCCAAACACAACAGTTTACAAACAGGCACAAGGTAGATCAAGAAACGATCGTAAAACCACTCCAAAGTTTTTGGTTACTACGGAAGTATTAAAAGATAAAAAAAGACATGAAAATACTTATAGATGTCGGATTTGTTTAAAAAATTTCACTCACTACATTTAACTGATTAAACTTGCCACTGCCATTAGTCCAAAAAAGTAATTTCTGTAACCCTGACATTTATATCACAAAGTGGATCTTAATTGAAACGCCCAATGTAATAAAAACATTAGTAAAAGGATATTTGGCAAAAACACAGAAGCAGATTTGATTTTCATTTAAATTATCCAGCATTGTTTGTATTTCCAATAGTATTAGTTTATGGAATTATCTTACAAATAAAATGTTACCTTCATGAAAAGATATCCGATGTTCCTCGTCAGTTATAAAATGTTTCTTTGCCATTTGCACTACTTTAGGCATATCCAGAATGGTAACTGTTGATTCAGGATAAACAGAGACAAATTGCTTGGCCAGACATCCTGAGCCTCCTAACAAAACAAACAAATTGATATGGTTTTGGATTGAGTTGTTTGATAAACAGAAATTAAAGCTACTGTTCCATATAGTCATATAAATTCAGGGAAACATACATCTTTGTCAAGTTAGAGGATACTATTACACAAGATTTTTTAAAGGTGGACAGAATTGCCACCTCAGTGATAATGACTAATATTTACAGTAAGAGCCTTATTTAATATGGTCCCATGCGGTCCATCGCAGTGCAATGACCAATATTGTACAGTATAAGCCACCTTATTCTCGCAAATAACTCCCAAAATATATGATTCTTCACAAAGTTTTTTTTTCTGGCTTCATCATCATGAACAAATATAGATGTAGATGTTATCGCAGCTACTTGCGAGCACCAGCAATAGTGCGTTTAGAAGGGTGGGTGCTCCCACTGGTGCGTTGTGTGTCCCCCGCTGCAGCGTGCCAGCTGGAGCAATAACGGCTGTTATAACTGTTCAAATATGTCCAGATTACATATGAGTTAATGGGAAATATTGATGTTCTGTCCTATAAACTAAAAATGATCCTTTCACAAAATGAAATGAGCTCTGATTTTCTAACCAGTTTGATATACAGAGATAAAGTAGATCTTTGAGCTGTTAGAAATTAGTCTATGTGATTGCTCATAAAATTGTTTAGTAGAGAAATACTCTTGCATCATCTAATTTCTTAATTTATCTGACATGCACTTTAGTGATACTGATTAGTGCACTGCACTAAACTCAGTCACTGAGAAGGTTAAATTACTATCACTAATTATTGGAATTCTAATAATATAATTTTTAATATACATGACTTTACCTCCTAGATCATATACTGTGCTAAAAACAGAGAGGTCAAAAGCTGCAATCACATCTTTTCCGCATATATTCCACATTGAGTCCATAAAATCCATGAAGGCTTTCATCTGATCCTCTGACCTGCAGTAATCAATAAAATCTATTAGTTCTTAATAATATTTTTTAAATATTCATTACATTTGGAAATTGTAAAGAAAAAAAGGTCAACATCAAACATCATGGAAGGGTGTCAGTATATAGTTATTGGTAGTTTGTTTGAGTGCTTAAAATGTTCAACCTCTGTACTGTACCAAGAGTCATAAATGTACTACTGACTATAAATAAAATATAGACATTAATTTTTTTTTAAATTGTATCAAGTAACATGCCACTGTGTATGAAAAATCATTTCAATAACAAACTATGGGGCTTATATCATAAAGCAGTAGTGCGCAAACTGTGGGGGCGCAATATTTTTTTGGGGGGGTGCTGTCGGTTGCAGAGGTCCCACGCTCTTCCCCAAGGCATTTAAATTATGCCTTGCAACCTCTGCTTACCGAGGATCAGCCGGCTTCAGGATGCTTGACCATGGCAATGCGACGTCCAGGGTCATGTGACGTCACGGTTGCCATGTTAGCGTGACGTCAAATTACACCACACGATCCTGCGGGGTCCTTTGACGCCAAACGAGCGGCGATAAGCCACTTATCGGCAGGTTTTCACATAGTGCAATTCTAGAAGCCTCGAGTACGTTATCAGGCCTATCGCGGCTAAAGAATGTCGATTTCCTCTCAAAATCCTCCCGCCAGGATTAGTTGCTGTGAGGGTGGTGAGAAACTACTGAGAAGTGCCGATAGAGGACATAGAAAAAAAAATGCATTTTTCCTGCCTCTTATTGATGCCGGGAATCGCCGGGGGTTATACACATTAATATCAGTACCAGAAACACCCATTACGTGTCAGGTGTCATAAAACTGCATTACAGGCAACTTCATTACATTAGCAGCTAACCGCTCAGGCAATGAAGGGGTTAAGGAACAACAGCAGGTTTATTGGGGGCAGAGGGGGTGAGTGAAGGGGGTACTTGGAACTTCACTCACCCCCTCTGCCCCAATAAACGTTACAATATGTACTAACCACCAATACACAACCCACCCACCCCCTGTACCCCCACATAAAAGCATTTGTTATTTTTTAAGCACAGGATTGATACCAGAGCCTGACAGGGGTCCTCGGGTGGTCCTCGTGGGTGACCATGGGCCTCCAGGTGGTCCCCGCAGGTGTCTGGGGGTCCTCTGGTGGTTCCCACGGGTGTCCGGGGGCTTCCAGGTGGTCACCGCGGGTGTCCGGGTGCCCACTGGCCTACGGTACCAACCCTGTTCCGAAAAATTAAAAGTGCAATACATGGATATAAATACACCCTCCGCCCCCGATGCATACAGCTCAGCAATGGGCAAAATTACTATTATCCACATATGGATAATAGTGCATTTGCCCATTTAAAATTAAACATCATCCAGCAGCATAAAGTAAATAAAACTTGCACTTACCCATGACAGCATGAAGGGAGTCCTCATCCTCATTGCAAGAAAACATACAATAAAAATGTAATTTAGTGGCCCCTACCCGCTTAACCACCTTAGCAGTTATTAACCGCTATATGGTTATGTATATGGTTATGTTTACTAATGGAATTCCTAATGCTGCTGATAGAGGTTATTCTGCAGAAAAACTTCTTTAGATTTGAGAAACACCACTACCTACAACTTACCGGGACCGCCATGGGCTCAAACATGGCGCCATCCTATGCGAACCTTTTCATGGACCTATATGAGCGCACACATATTATTCATGATGAGATCTATGGACAGCACATTGTTAAATATTTTCGTTACATCGACGATGTGTTCATGTATTGGGCTGGCAGTGAGAAGGAGTTGCTGGCATTTGTGATGGCCCGACCGGTATTCCATCCACAATACGGTTTACCCTTAATTACAACATCGATGCAATCGCTTTTTTGGATACTGTAGTATACAAATCTGATGGCATGTTAGCTACTAAGCTCTATCGAAAAACCACTGATAAGAACTAATTTCTATGTGCCACCAGCCATCACCCACTTCCTCTGAAGAAGAGTCTTCCTTATTCACAGCTCCTAAGAGTGAAGCGTATCACTACTGATCCAGATGAGATGCAGAGGGCACTCATACAGATGGCTGCGCGTTTTCGTGGGAGAGGCTATGATGCTCAAGACATCCGCTGCGCGTTGCAGAAGGTTGCACTGGTTGACAGGAGTGTTTTATTGACACCAGCACCCCTTGAACAGGTCATTGACCGAATGAACATCATTAGTATGTTCAGTACTGCGTCTAATGGGATCAAGCGTAGTATACGCAGTAATTGGCGCATCCTGGAGAACGACGAGCGAGTGGGCATACATGCCAAGGAACCTCCATTGTTCTGCTTTCGACGTGGGCCCAACATAGGGGATATGGTCACTGGCTCAGATCCTGTAGACAAATACGCTACCTCAAAAACCTGGCTGGCTAAGAAACCCGGGTCTTATCGCTGCCACGGGTGCACAAACTGCCAGTTTATGCAGCTGGGATCGAGTTATAACCATCCACACACTGGCAGGTCCATTAAACTCAATCAAGCGCTAAACTGTGAATCCAAATTCGTTATCTATTACATCAAATGCCCGTGCGGACTCTTGTACATTGGCAAGACCGTACGAATGCTTAAAGAAAGAATGGCGATGCATCGGACGACAATCAGAAAAGCTATAGCGAGTGGGCCTGATGACATGGACCTAAAATGCCTTCCGGTCGCCAGACATTTCAAGGAAGCGAGACATTCCCTGGCAACACTCAGGTGTATGCCTATTCTGCAGGTCCGATACCTACACGGGGAGGAGACAGGGGCAAAACCTTGCTACTGCAAGAGGCCAGGCTTATCTTTGAACTACGGATGGTGGCTCCCGGTGGCCTCAATGAAGAGTTGAAATTGGGGTGCTTTCTGTGACATTGATGCGCGGTCTACCTTCGTATGTGTGCATGTTGTGTTTTGTTTAACATCATATTTGACTACCAGTGATCCCATGTATTTTCCATCGCTGCACTTTATTTGCACACCTGTATGTTCACTGTTGTTTTTGTGTTTATGTCCCAGCAACTATGCATTTCCACATAAAAACACAAAAAACACAGCGCACAACGCTCATAGTGCATTAAAAATTATATTGACACAAACAATTAATATGGTAAGTATTGTGCGTACATCAAGGTGATGTTAAACAAGCATTTCAGGGATTTATGTTACCCAAACACCACGTGGAAGCCGGATTAGATGTCATCACAGGTATTGGAAACTGCTTCGTGACCACCGGTTCCTATTGGGTAGGTATGGAGTCCACCAAAGTCCCTGCTCACATGGAGAGTCCAGCACATCTGCAGCTCACACAGGAATGGCTGCTTCAAACGGAACTCCACGCCAGCTGGATTCCTCTCACTATCCTCCGTTCAGGCACTTCCGGATTGGTGACGTCACTGGAGGGTTTTCACCGGTACTCGCGCCGGTTGCTGGATCAGCTCACAGTAGTGGGGCAGTATGTTTAAGGCAAAATACTAGCACACTTTCCAACGCGTTTCGAAACCAGAGGGTTTCTTCATCAGGGAAGCTTTCATAGAGTTAATCATTCTGGAAAGGTCTGTTCAGCTGTGAGTTACTGAGCTAATTAGCCTAGCCTGTATAGTCAGGAAGTGATACAGAGGTTCCCCCCCAACCATGCTGCCAGACACACACTGTTGAGAGTTATACAGAGAGGGGGAGAGACGCTGCTGCTAGACTGATCTGAAGACACACACAGACAGCCCTGTGAGAGACTGAAAGGAGACCTGCTGCAGGTACACTGGGTAAACTTGGGAAAGAGTTTAGTTCTCCCACGATTAGTTAGGGACTAAGCAGAATTAGTCAGTACTCCTGGAAGGAGTTAGGTCTTTTGTTTCTGTTTTGTGTTATGAGTTAACTCTGTACCGCCTTGTACCCTGTAAATAAACCCCTGCTTAGAAAGTACAGTGTTTCCTGCCTTTGATCTGGACAAAAGATTCAACGCTGGGACTGAGACATCACAATATACATACATACATACATACATACATACATACATACATACATACATACTCTGACCTCCCTTTCCCATACAGTCTGTATCTGCCCTCCCTTTCCCGTACAGTCTGTATCTCTGCCCTCCCTTTCCCATACAGTCTGTATCTCTGACCTCCCTTTCCCATACAGTCTGTATCTGACCTCCCTTTCCCATACAGTCTGTATCTCTGCGTTCCTTTGGGATAACGAGTATCGGTCTTTGTTATGGGGGTTCCATAGTCCGACAATAGAGGTGTCCTATTTTGTACAAAGAGGAACATCACTGAGGGCTATGTAGGTACATTGTGTGTCTGTGTGTCTGTGTGTCTGTGTGTCTGTGTGTCTGTGTGTCTGTGTGTGTGTGTGTGTGTGTGTGTGCGTGCGTGCGTGCGTGCGTGCGTGCGTGCGTGCGTGTGCGTGTGCGTGCGCGTGCGTGTGTGTGTGTGTGTGCGCGTGTGTGTGTAGGTACATTGTGTGTCTGTGTGTGTCTAGCAAAAGTGGCAAAGCGCTGACCACAGAAACGGTGTATTGTTCTGTTACTGACACCTCGTGCCTCTCCCCCGCCCGCTCCTCCTCCTCCCGTGCCTCTCCCCCGCCCGCTCCTCCTCCTCCCGTGCCTCTCCCCCACCCGCTCCTCCCCCCGTGCCTCTCCCCCGCCCGCTCCTCCTCCTCCCGTGCCTCTCCCCCGCCCGCTCCTCCTCCCGTGCCTCTCCCCCGCCCGCTCCTCCTCCTCCCGTGCAGGTAAAGAGGGGCGGTCACAGAGGTGGCCAAAAGATGCCTATTTGCACTCGCTAGACCAGTTAGTTAGGCTAGGAAACATTCAATCCTTGGAGATAACTCCATAGCCATACATGTACAATTATAAAATCATATTTATTAAACATATATACAACAGACTTAATGTCTAAAATACCACTATGTGGTTTCTGGAAACACAGAGGGAGCACCGGGGTAGTGCAGTGTAGCTACGAGAGTGATTCAAATTGTGAAAGACTGTTGTTTAGTATACTGTCATATAAGTTCTGCTGGTGTTCCCATCATAATCCCATATTAGTATCATTAAGGTGTATAACTTTTGTAGTGGGTTGGGATCACAGCGTGGGAGGGTAACTAGGTAGTTTTGGCTAATAGCCGTGTAGGGTGGGGCTATGTATTTAAGGGCAACGTCCCTATATGTCAGGTGATGTCTAGACCGAATTGTTTAGGGACCCCTATATACTGTCCCTCTACCTTCCTAGAGTAAGGTGCCTGGTGCGCCTGATGTATGCGCCCCACTAGGCAAAATCAATAGTAATCTGAGCGTCACTACATATAATATGGTTCCGTTTTTAGTTAGGAAGCCAGTGCTGTTATTGGTGCTGTCTAAATGCATACACCAGTATGTCTGTAGCGCGCTCCCTTTAGCTGTTCATACGACCTGTCAGCCTGAAAAATCTCTCAGTTTCCCACTTTGTGTTCCTCCGCGACTCCAGATGACGTCACCGGAAGTGCGTCATCACGTACCAACGCACGTTTCACGCTCGTAGGCGCTTCGTCAGGGTAATGGGAGTGACGTCACTAGTCTCCTCCCTACTCTAAATACTGGTTGGTTGAGGGCGTGTGGCCTCTCCCAACCAATCCCAGGGTTGTGTGGATAGGAGGACAGCTGTAGATAATCCCCGTTAAGGGGTATGTGTAATGTGCGTCCGGCTATCAGTGATTCATGTTACCTTGGTAACGTATCCGAATCAGTGCATGGAGTGTTGTGTACTCTCATAAGGGGCAGAAATGATTGTACATAGTCAGCACAAGATGTATAGCGTGTGTGATATGGCAAAGTCATATGTGGGGTGTATAAATACTGCGACTTGGTCTGCCTTTGATATCAGTTTGAATGATTGTATATGGTATGGGGTAGTCAAAGATGTTATTGATCATCGTGACTGGAGAAGAAACCCTTAATATCATTCTGACTGGAGCTTGGTGGTAGGTTTATAATTGTACATGTATGGCTATGGAGTTATCTCCAAGGATTGAATGTTTCCTAGCCTAACTAACTGGTCTAGCGAGTGCAAATAGGCATCTTTTGGCCACCTCTGTGACCGCCCCTCTTTACCTGCTTATATATCCCGTATGCACCCTATTATTCTCTCCCAGTAATATATTTTATTCCAATCTATGGAGAGCGGCAGCCAACCCTTGCTTTGCTCTTCTTGATATATACAGTATATTGTGTGCCTCTTCTTGATATATAAATAGTGCGTGCGTGCGTGCGTGCGTGCGTGTGTGTGTGTGTGTGTGTGTGTGTGTGTGTGTGTTCTATCATTTTCATAGTCCTCTGAAATGAAATACTATTAATTTGCAAAAATAACTTTAAACTTGGTTATGGAAGCTATTTACATAGCCAAGTTTACAAAATGTTTCCAAGCTAAGTGGGTCTACTCCATTAAAGGGTCAGTTCCATATAAATAAAGGGCAAAATAAAATGTATCAGTGTAACTGGCCTTCTTAGAAAGATTCATGTACAATCATTTTGTACTGACTTCTTTTGTAAAATGAGAATATTTCTATTTTCTATGCGTCTGTTTAATTCAATTCTTATTTAGAAATGATTGTTCATTCCCAGTATCTATGTCAACTAATTATGTTGCCATCGTTAGGCAAACAAACCAACAAAAGAAAAAACAATTTACCTCCAAACACAACAGTTTACAAACAGGCACAAAGTAGATCAAGAAACGATCGTAAAAACACTCCAAAGTTTTGGGTTACAACGGAAGTATTAAAAGATAAAAAAAGACGTGAAAATATTTATAGATGTCGGATTTGTTTAAAAATGTCACTCACCTACATTTAACTGATTAAAGATGCCACTGCCATTAGTCCAAAAAAGTAATTTGTGTAATCCTGACAAAGTGGATCTTAATTGAAATGCCCAATGTAATAAAAACATTAGTAAAAGTATATTTGGCAAAAACACAGAAGTGGATTTGATTTTCATTTAAATTATCTAGCATTGTTTTTATTTCCAATATTATTAGTTTATGGAATTATCTTACAAATAAAATGTTACCTTCATGAAAAGATATCCGATGTTCCTCGTCAGTTATAAAATGTTTCTTTGCCATTTGCACTACTTTAGGCATATCCAGAATGGTAACTGTTGATTCAGGATACACAGAGACAAATTGCTTGGCCAGACCACCTGAGCATCCTAACAAAACAAACAAATTGATAGGGTTTTGGATTGAGTTGTTTGATGAACAGAAATTAAAGCTACTTTTCCTTATAGTCATACCAATTCAGGGAAACATACATCTTTGTCAAGTTAGAGGATACTATTATACAAAAAAATTTAAAGGTAGAAAGAATTGCCACCTCAGTGTGATAATGACTAATATTTACAGTAAGAGCCTTATTTAATATGGTTGCATGCGGTCCATCGCAGTGCAATGACCAATATTGAACAGTATAAGCCACCTTATTCTCGCAAATAACTCCCCAAAATATATCATTCTTCACAAAGTTTTTATTCTGGCTTCATCATCATGACCAAATATAGATGTAGAAGATGTTATCGCAGCTACTTGCGTGCGCCAGCAATAGTGCGTTTAGAATGGCGGTTGCTCCCACTGGTGCGTTGTGTGTGTCCCGCTGCAGCGCGCCAGCTGGAGCAATAACGGCTGTTATAACTGTATAAATATGTCCAGATTACATATGAGTTAATTTAAAAAATTATTAATTCACAAAATGAAATGAGCTCTGATTTTCTAACCAGTTTGATATACTTAGATAAAGTAGATCTTTGAGCTGTTAGAAATTAGTCTATGTGATTGCTCATAAAATTGTTTAGTAGAGAAATACTCTTGCATCACCTAATTTCTTAATTTATCCGACATGCACTTTAGTGATACTGATTAGTGCACTGCACTAAACTCAGTCACTGAGAAGGTTAAATTACAATCACTAATTATTGGAATTCTAATAAAATATATATTTAATTTACATGACTTTACCTCCTAGATCATACACTGTGCTAAAAGCAGAGAGGTCAAAAGCTGCAATCACATCTTTTCCGCATGTATTCCATATTGAGTCCATATAACCCATTACATATTTCATCTGATCCTCTGACCTGCAGTAATCAATAAAATCTATTAGTTCTTAATAATATTTTTGAAATATTCACATATTTGGAAATTGTATAAAAAAAAGGCCAACATCAAACATCATGGAAGGGTGTCAGCATATAGTTATTGGTAGTTTGTTTGAGTGCTTAAAATGTTCAACCTCTGTACTGTATCAAGAGTCATAAATGTACTACTGACTATAAATAAAAAATAGACATACAGTCATTTTGTTTTTATTTAAATGGTATCAAGTAACATGCCACTGTGTATGAAAAATCATTTCAATAACAAACTATGGGGCTTATGCTATAAACTAGTTGTGCGCAAACTGTGGGGGCGCAATATTTTTTGGAGGGGCACGGTCGGTTGCAGAGGTCCCACGCTCTTCCCCAAGGCATTTAAATGAAATGCCGGGGGACCGCGCGACGCCTCTGCAACCTCTGCTTACCGAGGTTCAGCCGGCTTCAGGACGCTTGACCATGGCAATGAGGTGTCTGGGATCATGTGATGTCATGGTTGCCATGGTAACGTGACATCAAATTACGCCACATGACCCTGCGGTGTCATTTGAGGCCACGCGAGGTATGGGGGGGTTGCAACATCGGAGGAGACCTGTCAGGGGGACACAGCAAAAATAGTTTGCACGCCCCTTCTATTAGCGCCGATAAGCCTACAGTTATTCAGTAATCTCTGATAAATCGCCAGAAAAGTACTTTTCGGCATATTTTGGAGGTGAGAAAAAAAAAACGCCAACGAGAGGCGATAAGCCACTTATCGGCAGGTTTTCACATACGTGCAATTCTAGTAGCCTCCAGTAGGTTATCAGGGCCTATCGCGGCTCTAGAATGGCGATTTCCTCTCAAAATCCTCCCGCCAGGAAAAGTTGCTGTGAGGGTGGTGAGAAACTGCTGAGAAGTGCCAATAGAGGACATAGAAAAAAAATGCATTTTTCCTGCCTCTTATTGATGCCGGGAATCGCCGGGGGTGATACACATTAATATCAGTACCGGAGACACCCAGCATGTGTCAGATGCAATAAAAATGCATTACAGGCAACTTCATTACTTTAGCAGCTAACCGCTCAGGCAATGAAGGGGCTAAGGAACAACAGCAGGTTTATTGGGGGCAGAGGGGGTGAGTGAAGTGGGTACTTGGCCCTTCTATCACCCCCTCTGCCCCCAATAAACGTTACAATATGTACTAACCACCAATACACAACCCACCCACCCCTTGTACCCCCACATAAAAGCATTTGTTATTTTTTTGCACAGGATTGATACCAGAGCCCGGCAGGGGTCCTCAGGTGGTCCTCGTGGGTGACCATGGGCCTCCAGGTGGTCCCCGCAGGTGTCTGGGGGTCCTTGGTTGGTTTCCACGGGTGTCCAGGGGCCTCCAGGTGGTCTCCGCGGGTGTCCGGGTGCCCACTGGCCTGCGGTTCAAATCCTGTTCCGAAAAAATGAAAAGTGCAAAACACGGATATAAATACACCACCCGCCCCCGATGCATACAGTACAGCAATGGGCAAAATTACTATTATCCCCATATGGATAATAGTGAATTTGCAAATTTAAAATAAAACATCAACCAGCAGCATAAAGTAAATAAAACTTGCACTAACCCCTGCCAGCATGAAGGGAGTCCTCATCCTGATTGCAAGAAACAATACAATAAAATTTTTAATTTAATGGCTCCTAACTGCTTAACCACCTTAGCAGTCATTAACCACAATAGTAATTTAGGGGTTAACCCACCCTCCCCCGATACATACCAGGGAGATCTAACCACCCACCCGGGCCCAATATACCCACACTATACCCATTGATTGGTACAGTGGTATATCGTGCCCATATAATATGGGCATAACCAACTATAGCAGTCAATGGGCAACCTAATCAAAAAGCATGAAGGCCAAAAACACAGAATAATAAAATATATATACAAACACCTAAACACCCCAACAATAAAATAACTAAAAAGCCTAATAGTACGCCACATCAATAATATTTATCTATCTCCAAAACAGCACAATAATAAAAATCTGTTATTCCAAAACATAAGAATACAATTCAATAAACACCTAGCCAAGCAAACTATTCAAGAAATAAAACCATTAGCCAAACAAGCAATTCAATGCATAAAACCACTAGCCAACAAATTAATTTATTAATAAAACAACTAGCCAACACATCAATTAAAACCAGTAGCCAACAAATAAATCATTAATTAAAAACGGTAAACAATCGGAAAATTATATAAAAACAAGCCATCCAAATTACAAACAATTTAAGCCAAACAATAAACAGAAAAAACAACAATCAATAGAAATAAGCATTTGCCAAAAAATGCATTGTCTGTCACTGTATTTATCTGTACCCTAAACTGGCACAGATTAATACATTATCAGTCAATGGGCAATGAAAAACATAAAAAGAAAAAAAATACAAAAAAAAAAAACCTGTAAAAATAAAATTATATACAATCAATATTTTTCTTACCTTTAGTAGCGTTGACAGTCCGAATCCTGTCGTTTCTGTAAGCTCTTGTACCGTGACATCATCAAAATCAATCCAACACCACTTACCTTGAAGATCTGGAACAGGTGATAATGGAGCGAATTGCATTTGCCTGTCGGCTATATTGTGTAATGAAACAGAGCAGTAATGAATGAACAAAATAATGATTTAAGGTTCCCAGTCGCCAGACATTTTGCTGAATGTTTAATGGGTAAATTAAATTTGCTCAAGTTCAGCGGAATTGAGCATGTTCCATCTATAGCCAGACGTGGGGATCGTCAGAACATTTTAAATCAAAAAGAAATGTTCTGGATTTTCACGATGGACACTTTAATTCCCAACGGCATTAATGTCGATTGGGAATTAAAACATTTCCTTTAAAATATTGTTTTCAAATGCATATTGGTACTTTCTAACAGTCAGGACATACACATACTTTTTTTCAGTGGGTTCCTGAATATGTTGTGCATAATACATTCTGTCCAGGGATTATTATTGAAACCTCTGTGACAATTTTTTAGTCACACTGGTTGCGGCATGCTTCCCTGTAAACATTGTATATCATTTTGTTACATTCTGATGTAACCAAACTGGCACTTCTTATAACATGACTGTGGGATATTTATTGTGTCCTTTTTTATAGTTTAAAAACATTTTTTTCTCCAGAATCCATTACAGTTAACATCTAAGTAACTAATGATATAATATATATCTATTGATTAAGAATGCTGGTTCTGTGAGAAATTGTGGTCATATTGGATAAATAACTATTTAGACATGGTCATCCTGAGCATTCCTAATATTTCGATCCATATGACCAGGTATTAACCCGTTTTTTATTAATTAATTACTCATCAGCTAAGAACTAGGTACTCTGTTGAGAATGACTGTCTGTTTGATATCTATATAACAACGTTTGGACACACGTGTTATGTTCTGCATGACTTGCTATCTCCTCCAATTTCTTCATTTGTGATCAATGGAGAACATAATCAACCATAGATCAAACAACCAGCTTTCATTAATATGGTTTATTTAAACAATTATTATATACAGATATTATTAAACAAATTGGAATTTTTCCATGTGCCACTTAATGCACCTTATATTCATTAATTTTTGTAAGTATATTTCCCCTTCCCTCCCCCCCATTTGATTTTAATACATTTTTCCAGATGTATATTCTTTAAATACATTTATATCCTAATCACACAGATTGTAATTGGTTGAAGATGATTTACTTGTTTTATTATGACTTCTCTCCCAACAGGCATGTATATATGTTTAATGTTTAATATGCCTTTTTAATATGTTTCTCACATATGTCTCTTTTTTATTGTGGTTTGTATTATCCTTATATCCCTGTTAGTATAGACCCGTTCCGGTTGTTCATGCTGTTCCTCCAGCTGCGCTGACCACTCTCGGCTGATGGTCCGCATGATTGGCGGGTGCGTGTCACTTACGGTTCCGGTTTGCTATATAAAGGTTGTATATCGAGAGGCTGTACTCTTTGACAAAGCCCCATAGGGGTGAAACGTGTTAGAGTTCCACCGGGGGACATCCCTTTTTAACTTCCCTTTTTGTGCATGATTTAATAAACTCATTTTGTTTGCAACCGCACAGTCCAGCCTTATATTTTTGCCCAGCGGTGCCCGCTGATTTTCTCTTTTCATTGGAGGTTTGTTCGCTGATAGTATACAGCCAGAAGCACGCCTACCGGACGGAGCAACGGGATCCAGTAAGTGACTTTTTCAATTACCCCAGGTGATTTGGCCATGTAGATGGGGGCCCGGTTTTGGTTGCGAGCCCTCCACCGGTCATCCCTTTCTCCTTCATGATGTCTCATCGCTAGGCCACCTCCCTCAATAGGGGTTGAAGTTGTCAACTTTAATAGTCATTCATAGTTATTTATATTATTGTTCTCGCTCCATCAATTTCGGATGTGTTGGCATTAATGATATCTTATCTCAACCGGGACTGTATACTCTGTAGCACTCGTCTGTTTGGGGGGACCGTCTACCCCTACCTACCCTTGGGTTATTAGGTCTACCAGCTGGGTCTCGAGGGGGTTAACCCCTTTATTACCATAGCGATTACTACCGCTATGGTAATGAAGGGGGGTTAACTCCTCCTGCAACCTTCTCAGTAGGCCCAATAACCCACTCTGGGCAAGAACCCCTTCACTCAACCCCACTGCCCCAATAAAGCTGCTATTGTGCCTTAACCCCTTCATTGCCTTAGCGGATAACCGCTAAGGTAATGAATCTGCTTTAATGTCATTTGTATTAATAGTGTGCAGAAGCAGGGCGTCTCCTGATCTGAACCGCATTGATTTCAGCATCAGAGACCCCCTGCTTCCGAGTTACAGGTCCTGTTAAGGGGCATCGGATGCCGTACCGCCACCATTTTTAAATCGTCCGCATCACGTGACAGGGGGATTTAAATACCAGGGACTGTAACTCGGGAAGCAGGGGGTCCCTAAGGCTGAAATCAATGCGGTTCATCTCAGGAAACCCCGTGCTCCCGCACACTATTAGTAAAAATGTCATTAAAGCAGCTTCATTACCACTGTAGATAGCCGCGAAGGTAACACATTTTTTTATTTCAATAATAACTACTTTTTTGCAGCAGGGGGTCTCTGAGCAGAACTTGTTGATTTGAGGTCCAGGGACCCCCTGCTTCCCGAGATACATGCCCCGTTATGGCGTGTCGGTAACTCCTATGGATTTAAATCTCACGGTCACGTGACGCAAAACATTTAAATGCATATGAGATACCGGCACCCCATTACGGGGCTGTCTCAGGAAGCAGGGGGTCCCCGGACCTGAAATCAAAACACAGTTCTGCGCCAGAGACCCCCTTCTCATCTAAACTAGTATTAATATTTATATTAAAACCTTTTGATCGCTGGCAAGATATGCACAGGGAGAGGCGGCTCTCTGTGCAGCTCTCTCAGCAGCTAAAATAAATCGCCAGGTAAGCCCTTTACAGATAGAGGTGATCATCAAACTGTCTGCTACTCACCAGTTTTGGGAATTTTGCTATCACAGGTAATCGAGGCTTTCTGAATACCGTGATAGCAACACTGTCAAAACTGCCGGTGTAAATGGCACAGCGATTTTTTTTTATCGGGACTTGTAGCATAGGCCCCTGTGTGTCATACAATAGGTATGAAGTCACACAATGAACGTCATAAATACGATGCAGTTTTTGAAGGTTTGTACTAATTTTTAGCATTCAAATTTGAATACTTGGACAGTGGTGCACAAACATTTTCTTCTACTCCTCCCTGCCTGCTCTCCCCCCCTGCTTGTATCCCCACACCTTACCTGTTCTCCGGCGTTTTCTAACGTCATGATGTAAAATGATGTAATGTAACATTGCTTTGGCCACGCGTCGCTAGAAGCTGCTGGAGGTTAAAGAGGTCTCGCACTCTCCCCCGGCATGTAATTTAAATGTTGTGGGGAAGAGCATGGGGCATCTGCAAGCACTGTGCCACTCCCCCCTGAAAATGTTGCGCCCTGCCCACCCAGTTTGTTCACCGCTAGCTTAAGAGATATGTCCAATCATTTGTCCCATCATTTTTCCCTTCTTGTGCTTTATAATCAAGTTACAGATCACAGCAGAATTACGCTTATGGAAAATCTTTATATATCTGAAGAAAGGCTACACGTTATTAAATGTACCTTCAAAATATAATACATACACTGTAAGAGGCATAATAGCTAAGTACAGTGTGTGTGTGTGTGTGTGTGTGTGTGTGTGCTCATTTGCATGTCTTAGACAGGTCTGCAACCCTGTCTTTCCCCATTATCGCCCAGCATACAACGCTTCCAATGCAGCAATGGATTCTGGGAAATGACATGCAAATGAGCACTCAGTGCCACCTTTTGTCTCAAGCTCGTATTACACAAGCAAATCCTCAAGCCAATGCATGCTGTTTTAAACACAGCTTTTAGACAGAGGCTGGGATGAGATGCAAAGCCATTAAACCCACTCACAGACATGTTTCAACCTTGATAGGTATCATCCGTGTGAGGTTGGTCTTAATGGCAAGGTGGTTTGAGACTAGACTAGGTAATCACCACTATTATTAAGGTTATCGTGGGTAAAAAAAAGTGACAAAAACCCTCCACAGTAAAGCATAAAGCAACTGTAAATATTACTGTATGCTCATTTGCATGTCTTAGACAGGTCTGCAACCCTGTCATTCCCCATTATCGCCCAGCATACAGCGCTTCCACTGCAGCAAGGGATTCTGGGAAATGACATGCAAATGAGCACTCGGTGCCACCTTTTGTCTCAAGCTCTAGTCATTTTTTATATTATATATATATATATATATATATATATAAAATAAAAAATGACTAGACAATACCATTCTGTGGCTTCCGAAACATAAACAGCTGAACCCCCTTATAACGCGGTGGTTGGGGTCCACCCGTTGCCACGTGTTATAACTGGGATCGCGGGGGTAAAAATGGCCGCCGTAATGACTTACCCGGCATCTGCAACTTTGCTTCATCTGCTTCCAGGGAGGGGGGCACATGCACGCGTGCAGGAGAAGCCTGTGTGGTGAAGAGGGTAGGATCTCAAGGGGGGGGGGGTGGTGTATGTGTGTGAGATCTGGATTGCGGCATGCCCTTTGCTGCTGCCTACAAGCACAAACAACGACCACCCAACTTCACACAAGGAAGGTATTTTGCTTCTCTTCCTTTTTTTGGTTGCAGCATTGTATTCATTTTTTTAACAAACAAAATACAAATATGCAAACAGAATATATATATTTTGTTATGGGAGTAAACTTTAAAAGGCTGCAAGCAGCGTGGTTCGCTGATAGTTAGATTTGGAGTAACACATGGCATTAAAAGGAGCACAGCTTGAGGTAGCATTTCCATGGCAGTGAAGTCAGAGCAGCTGACTCTCCAGCTTGCAGTGTAATTAGCAAACGGAGCACTCCCTGCCTCCTCCTCCCTCATATACACACAGACACAGTAAACTGATGCTCTCTCCCTGTAATACCACAAGCCCTTGCAATGCTAGAGAAGAAAGCTGGCTCATCCTAGAGGTCCCTGGGGTATATCTCACGAACTCTTCTATCCTTTGTTGCACAGGAGGGAGGTAAGATTGGGTTTGAGCCAGCAGGCTCTCTCAATCTTTTACACCGTGTACTTCCTACAGGCTACCCCCGATTCTGTGCTTCTGGGTAAAAATTATCCAGCATGCAATACAGGTATTTCATTCAGTGCCAGCAACAAGCAAGAATGAAATGGATGCAAATTGTGTCCTTCAATGTAAAGGTGCGAACTTGTCATGTTAGATGAGCATTTATCTGGACTTTTCCCAGTACCAGCAGAATAGGTCTTCAGTGAAACACTGAAATAACATAAAAAAATAAAAAAAACTACCTTTTAGAGGTTCTCTGTTTTAGGCCTCGTTCAAGGTGCAAGAGGCAGGAGTTGGAGGGAGGGCGTTTGGGAGGGAGGGCGGCAGTCTGCTGGGCGATGTGTGTTCATCCCCAGCAGACTTTTTCAGGAGTTGAGGAGGGGGCGGGGCTACAGACGTGAGGTTAGGGATCGGTGTTGATGTCTTGAAATCATTCTCAAGAATGATTTCATTGGCTGCCGAGGTCCCAGTGACACTGCTACAGCTTCAAAAAACGATTTGGCTTGTTTATTGAAACTGTAGCCAGCGTCAACTCCCTACTTAGGAGACAGGGCAGCTGCTACCCTGACAACCAGTATTCAATTTGAAAACTTTGTGTCCCACGGCAGCTCGCATGGCAGCACGCCCTCCCTCTGAAGCCTGCACTCTGAACGAGGCCTCAGTTCTCATCTTGTTATGCAGCAATGAACTAGCAGGCATAGATTTAATGTTCTCCTCCTCTCCCATCTACCCCCCCTCCCCAAAATGAAGTCCAGAGACTATTTGAAAAGGAGCCTCTCACCCTTCCCCCCAACTAGGTCCGAACAATTGACCTATCAACAAAATAGGCGGATAGAGCGGAGTGCAAACCCACTACCCCCCCCCACCCCATCTGCCCCCTCTTCTGTCGTCCCCAACTATCGCCCCGTCCTGCGTACCCCCTACATTTCTTGCTCAAATACCAAGAAAACGATTTATTGAGACCCCAGATTCGTATCGCAGTCAAGTTACGCTATCCTCATCCCTAAATGTACCCCATTGACTGTAATCACTGTTTGTATTTCTTTTTTCTTATGTGTCTCCAATAAAGGAAAAAAAAGATTTAAAAAAAAAAAAAAAAAAGTTATAAAGTTTTGATAAAGGGCGTTTGCCTGAAACGCGTCAGAGTGTTCACCTGATGTTCTCCGTATGCCATGATTATTAAAGTATAAACTTTTTAACCTTGAAAAAAAAAAGAAAAAAAAAAAGGAGCCTCTCTGGTGCAGTTTGCTACTTTATTAACCCACACCACAGATGATTAGCATACAGCAGATATGTCAGCAGTTAAAGTTTGGCTGGTTAGCTCTGCCCATTGAGCATCAGAGTCCAAATTACAGTAATCAGAGGTTACAACAATAGTCAAACTAGAAATACTTCAATTGATCATGCAGTGCAAGATCAGGAACAAACACCTAATCCACAGCTACACCTATTAAATTGATTGGTTTGTTGTTGCAAAACTCAGAGTGACTTGCATCATGCACATGAAAGTCATTGTTGAAACTGTTTTTTTCCCCCCTCTCAACCGGATACATGGAGGGTGGAGCAGGCGCAAGTGTATGTGACTATCTGTTAGCAATAAAGCATTGGTAAGATGTTAAAAAAAAATTTTTTAAATGTAAATTACTTTTTTTTTTAAACATGAGCCACACTCTCACGTGTTATATGTGGATCCATTGTAGCGTATCGCGTTATAACGAGGCATATCAAGAGGGAGCTGTCTTTAATTTTTGAAGTCATTAATAATATGTGTCACCGGAGACAGCCTTTTAACACCGGGATCACTCTCACCAGACGGTAGCTAGCCGGGCTTCACCTTTATTATGTCAGGCTTCATTAAGAATCATGAATCCTTCTGTGGGTTTATTATTTAATTTACTTACTCAGCTAGGGTTTTTTTTCTTTCCCCCTGCTTTATAACTTTTCTTAGTATTTGCAAACTATGTACTAGCCATCTGCAGCTAATATAAATAGAGAGTGGGTGCTCCAAAGATGGTGAAATCTTCATGCAATAACATCAATAATTCAAATGTAGGGCTCATGCATATGACTCTAACATGGAGTGGGTATTTTATATAGTGTGATATGTGAGTGACCAGTCAAAACTCAATATAACTTCTCCTGAAGGAAGCAATCAATAATGCTAGATTTCACCTTGATGTGACCTCATTGGAGGAAATATAACACATACTGGTACTCATCTATGTCCATAAACCACATTGAAATATCTTGAAGAGATCTTACCCACTCCTTGAGTCTTGGGGAGTCCTTAGTGGCGTGTCTGAAATGCGTAGGAGGAAATTCACCTCCTTTGGGTGATGTGTTGTACTTGTGCTAAATAAATAGACTTTATTTAATACCACCTGACTCCCTGGCAGTACGCTGCTTTCCTCTTTTTTTCTACATTTGCAGCTAATAGCAAGTTCCCTTTTTATCTGTTTTGGAGGTCTTTTCAGTGTGTTCTCTCTTATATGTTTTTTTAAATTGTTTGTGTATCTAATGTGTTAAATTAAAATTCATTCTTTGATTACTTTCATACATCATGTGTATTTCCAGTTATTTTTGATTGCTTTTATAAGGATTCTGTTTTCTTTTGTGTCTTTATATTTAAATTTCTATTAGGACCGCCAGGCATTATATTATAGATTTATTTATATATCTTTCAGATTTATATTATATGCTGCTTTTGTGATTTCCAGTGTTAGCGTGACCATTTTGTGTCTCTCTCTCTCTCTCTCTCTCTCTCTCTTCTCTCTCTCTTTTCTCTCTCTCTCTCTTTTCTCTCTCTCTCTCTTTTCTCTCTCTCTCTCTCTCTCTTTTCTCTCTTTTATCTCTCTTTTCTCTCTCTCTCTTCTCTCTTCTCTCTCTCTTCTCTCTCTCTTCTCTCTCTCTTCTCTCTCTTCTAATCTCCTGCAAGCAGATGTTGATTTTGGAGTGTGGTCCCATCCATATTCTATATATCACAAGACTGAAAATTAATCGGCTCGCTTTAAAGTAGCAAAAAGACATGAGGACAAAGTGATAGCTCGTGTTGTGCTGATCTCTTTGGTTTTTGCTTAGTTCTCATCTGTTTATTACATCCCTGGCATCGGCTTTTACCTTGTCAACTACTGTTGTTTGAAATGTGTGTGGATGGCAGTGGGCATTAATTTCCCTCTGGGCAAATGTTTAGAAACAAATGTCTCAAGAAGGCAACTATTCATTTACAGGTAGGGGATGCATAAATCTGATTACCTTATGATTGGGGTTGAACAAGCAAGATTGACAATCAAGCCTCCTCCCCCACTCAAAGTTGTACTTGCTAAGGAAAGCAAATACAATTTCCAAACTTTGAAAAAGATTTATATTTCCTAAAAAAAGAAAATAACGGATTCTGAAATTATAGCGTGTGCGAGTTCAATAAATAGAATGTGAATGCTTAAGATTTTCTAAATAACAAAAAAAAGTTACACATTTACATTTTAACAGCAGCTAATTTAAACCTTTTGAGAAGAAAATAATTTTGAATGTTCTTGTAATAACGGTTTATTTAATATTGCAAAATGTTTTTAATATCCTATCACAATGATTAGGTCCCTTCGTGCTGAGCACTTTTGATATTCTGAGACTTTCCCAATCTATCCTCTGTGATAGAATTGTTCTAATCCTGTATTGTTCTAATCCTGTTCTAATTGTTTCAAAAATGTTCTAAAAATTGTTTTAATAATGTTCTTTAGTTGTTGAGGCAAATATGTAAATTTGAATGCAAGTGAAAATACAGAGATTAGTATTAAAAATGTTGAATCAAACAAGTTACAGTACCTGTAAACAGCTTCAAATAGATCTCTGGATGATATTCCAAAAGCCCTTTCATACTGGTTTTTGCCTTCTCTGTAAAGCAATATAACATTTTCATATTTATAAATTATTGTACAGGAGATAAGATATACGGATAGAGATAAGGGATAAGGAAAGAGATAAGGATACAGATAGTAGATAAGTATAGAGATAAGAGATGAGGACAGAGATCAAAATAGAGATAAGGACAGCGGTAAGGATAGAGATAATGATAAAGATATAGGGGCCTATTCAATAAGCTTCGTTGTATTGTATTGTATTGTATGTCTTTATTTATATAGCGCCATTAACGTACATAGTGCTTCACAGTATGGTAATCAAATAAATAACAGATAATATAAATAACAGATCATGGGAAAAAGTGCTTCAAACATAAAAGTAACATTAAGGAAGAGGAGTCCCTGCTCCAAGGAGCTTACAGTCTAATTGGTAGGTAGGGAGAACGTACAGAGACAGTAGGAGGGAGTTCTGGTAAGTGCGTCTGCAGGGGGCCAAGCTTTATGTATCATGTGTTCAGAATATCCACAGTGCTATTCATATGTTTCTTTAAGCAAGTGTGTCTTAAGGTGGGTCTTTAAGGTGGATAGAGAGGGTGCTAGTCGGGTAGTGAGGGGAAGGGCATTCCAGAGGTGTGGGGCAGTCAGTGAAAAAGGTTTAAGGCGGGACAGGGCTTTAGATACAAAGGGGGTAGAAAGAAGACATCCTTGAGAAGAACGCAAGAGTCTGGATGGTCCATAACGAGAAATTACCGCTGAGATGTAAGGAAGGGCAGAAGAGTGTAAAGCTTTAAAAGTGGGGAGAAGAATGGAGTGTGAGATGCGGGATTTGATCGGAAGCCTGGAGAGGGATTTCATGAGGGGAGATGCTGAGACAGATCTAGGAAAGAGTAGAGTGATTCTTGCAGCAGCGTCTAGGATAGATTGTAGGGGAGACAGGTGAGAGGCAGGAAGGCCGGACAGCAGGAGGTTACAGTAATCAAGACAGGAGAGAATGAGGGCTTGAGTCAGAGTTTTAGCAGTCGAGCAAGAGAGGAAATAGCGTATCTTTGTTATATTGTGGAAGAAAAAGCGACAGGTTTTAGAAATGTTTTGAATGTTTCGTTAGCGGTGAACCGTGCGAACATAGAAAGCCTGTGTCTTTCTGTGCAGATCCCATGCTTCATCCACACAGCTCAAGGGGGCTCCAAATGGTCTGCCCACTCACCCTACGCATTTTACTCAGAGGAGTTTCATCAGGGGTTAAATTGATTTATTGATTTATACGTTAAATTTCACCTGATGAAGATCCTCTGAGTGAAATGCATAGGGTGAGTGTGCAGACCATTTGGAGCCCCCCTGAGCTATGTTGAAGACCATTCTAAGGATCTTGGACCAAGTTTTGCCTGGTCTCTGCTTGTACCTGATTAGCACTCCCTGTGGATGGCCACCACATGTGCTATTTCAAGGATAAGGCGACAAGAACCATATCCACTTTCTGGCCCAGGGTGGTCCACATGCATGCACCTTTAGCACTTATGTGCAGTGGTCGACAAATCACCAAAAAATCTACTCGCCGAACAAAAAAATCTACTCGCCACCTAGTACCACACGTGTGCTGCTTGGGCCAATAGGAGCTCGCCACGATGTTAAATCCACTCGCCCGGGGCGAGCAAATGTATAGGTTTGTCGAACACTGCTTATGTGTATTACTTTTGATTACCTGTTTATAAAACAAATCTATACTATCTGTGTCCTCTCTGTTCTGTTCACATATGGGAATCACCCCATCTTTCTACCCTGTTCCTGAGGAATATCCACTAGTACGCATTGGAAGAACTCCTCTGAGTTGGTAACTGAATAACCACAACGCTTATTTTCAACTTCTCAATTGTGAGTGAGATACCTTTGAAATAACATCACAGTGCTGATTTATACATTATTGCACTATTTTGTGTTTCTCTTATTTTTCCACATATTTGGGGAGTATTTGCGCTTCTGAGAGATAGAGATGATAGAGATAATTGATAGAGAAGATAGAGATGATAATGATAGAGATAGAGATGATAGAGATAATGATAGAGGTAATGATACATATTTAATCATCATTGCAAACTTATTCTTAAACTTAAGATTTTTTTCCTTTAATGATAAAGAAATTGCAAAATTTATGAAATTAATAGGAATAAACTAACATGTAGCCTCTACATTTGGCAGTTTTAATATTATTTTTAAAAAATTAAAGTGCAATGGAAACTACATTCCTACTGGAATGTATAGCTATATTTATTTAAAAAAATCTTATATTTCAGAAAGAATAATAGTCTACTTGAAATACTTTTCCACCTATCTAGTTAGGAGTGTGGAGTTGAGCACACTGGCAAATTACAGTGGGTTACTAAAAGTAGATCAAACTACTCTACAAATTAATAAAGCTCAAATGTAAGAGACAATGTTCTTAATTCATATTCTTAATCCATTATTATAATGTGTTTACATTGAATTGAGAGTCAGTGCTTAACTTATTGTTCTTATAATAATATTTACCCTAATATTACCATTAGGTAATATTTTGAAAATATTTTCTGAATATATTGTAATAGAGGTAGCCAGATTACCATCCAAGACGCGACGTGGGCTCTATAAAGATGGCGGTGACACTGGCACCGATGCCCCAAACCGGGGCCAGTAACACGGGAAGCAGGGGGTCTCTGAGGCAGAAATCAATGCGGTTCAGCTCAGGGACCTCCTGCTCCCGCACACTTTTATTAAAATGTACTGCTGCGGCCAAGTTTATTCGAGCATTTGCCCGTTCTTGGCCGCAGCAGTAGCCTGGCGCGCGCCCGTCACTCTCGGGCGCGCGCCGAAGCAGCGGAAGAGCGCCCTCCGATCGGGGCGCTCTCCCTACCGCTGCCGGGTCCGCCGGGTCCCCCGGAACCCCCTGCCGCTGTCCCGCGATCGCGGGACACCAGGGCTCCCTCGGGGAGCCCCTGGACGCGCGTGCAGGGGGCGCACGCTCCCGAAGACGCGTGACCGCGCGTCTATGACGCGCGGCACGCCGAGGGGCGGCCACTAGCAAGCCGGGAAATCTCCCGGCTTGCGGATCTGGCCGCAGTGTGATTAAGTGTGTCGGTAGTGTACATAAGATAGCCGCTAAGGCAATGAAGAGGTTAAGGCACAATAGCATGTTTATTGGGGACAATTGCCACCAATAAACATAGCAATATATACCACACATCCCCCCCACCCCCTAACACATAAAGTACAGTAATGGGCAAAAAGACTATTATCCACATATGGATAATAATGTATTTGCCCATTTTAAATACATATAAATTACAATAAAAACAGTCAATATATATTACAATTACCTTTAACAGGCACCCACGATGAAGGCTGTCTTCATCCTCATCTTCAGCCTGCCCATGCCCCCTCCGATGCTGCAAAACATACACAAGAATAAAAACACCCAATGCAATGTCCCCTAACCTGTTAATCACCATAGCGGTTATTAACCGCTACAGGCATTAAGGGGTTAAACCACCTTCACCCACCACTCGGGAGGCCTATATACCGTCCCCCACTGACCCCCCACCCCGTGAGGCCTAACCACCCTCACCCACTACCCAGCCGGGAGGCCTACCCACATACCCTTGGGACCAATACCCCCTCCTGCCACCCTCAGTACCCACAAGAAAAACAATACACATCAATCTATTTATTAAATACGTAACCCCCCCGTGTCCCCCCATAAATACATGATTTATTCTTTTACATACAGGGTTCATACCCCAGGCCCACGTGAGTCCCCGGTGGGCCTGACAGGTCACCTCACAGACCTACAGGTTACCAGCAACTTGTTTCATACAGGTTCTGGAGGCCTGTTGGTGGATCCCACCAGGTGCTCTGCACGGGTCACCTTGGGCCACAATTGGGTCCCCACGGTAGGCCTGCAGATGTCTGGGAGCCCCGGGTCTGACCCACAGGTGTCTGAGGGGCCTCGGGTGGTTCCCACGGGGGTCTGGGGACCACGGGTTGGCAATACAGGTCCGCAGTGCCCCCACAGATGTGGGGCCACCGGTTCTTCTCGGCACACTATGGGTCCGTGGTGCCCCCACGGATGTGAGGCCACAGGTGTCCCCTGTGGACCACACAGCCTGATACCCGTGAAAAGCCAGAGGATACCTCAGGTGGTCTCCAGAGGTCTCTCTCAGACCAAACTAACCAACCCTGCATGTAAAAAAAAATAAACATGACCTATACATTCAATACATACATCCCCCCCCCCCCCCCCCCCAACACATACAGTACAATAATATGCCAAATAACTATTATTCAGATATGGATAATACATTTTAAACACATTAACTAGCATAATAACATAAATAAAGTTCTACTGACCTCATCAGTAAGAAGCCCCCATCACCAGCAAAATCCTTGTCCTCCGTTGCCAACAAAATATATAGCCAATACATTGCAATTACATTCAGATATCAATTAACCCCTTAATCACCGTATCGGATAATAGCCACAAAGTTAATTAAGGGGTTAAGCCACCCGGCCCGATACCCACCCTTCACCATTCATTTGTACAGTGGCTTCATCATGCAACTATATATATACACATATTTATATATATAGAGATATATATATATATCCTAAAAAAATCCTAAGAAAAGACATTATGGAACTAGAGAGAGTGCAGAGAAGAGCCACCAAATTAATAAAGGGGATGGACATTCTAACTTATGAGGAGAGGCTAGCTAAATTAGATTTATATACATTAGAAAAGAGGCGTCTAAGAGGGGATATGATAACTATATAAAAATATATTCAGGGACAATACAAGGAGCTTTCAAAATAACTATTCATCCCACGGGCAGTACAAAGGATGCGGGCCATCCCTTAAGGTTGGATGAAAGGAAATTTCACCAGCAACAAAGGAAAGGGTTCTTTACAGTAAGGGCAGTTAAAATGTGGGATTCATTACCCATGGAGACTGTGATGGCAGATACAATAGATTTGTTCAAAAAAAGGTTGGACATCTTTTTATATGGGAAAGGTATTCAGGGATATACCAAATAAGTATACATGGGAAGGATGTTGATCCAGGGATTAATCCGATTGCCAATTCTTGGATTCAGGAAGGAATTAATTTTTCCCCTTAATGGGGTTTTTTGTTTGCCTTCCTCTGGATCAATAAGTAAGCATAGATATAGGATAAAGTATCTGTTGTCTAAATTTAGCATAGGTTGAACTTGATGGACCTACGTCTTTTTTCAACCTCAACTACTATGTAACTATATGTAACTATATATTTAACTGCCCTTACTGTAAAGAACCCTTTCCTTTGTTGCTGGTGAAATTTCCTTTCATACAACCTTAAGGGATGGCCCCGCGTCCTTTGTACTGCCCGTGGGATGAATAGTTATTTTGAAAGCTCCTTGTATTGTCCCTGAATATATTTTTATATAGTTATATATACACACATGATGAACCAATATACAATATACAAATAAATTTAGAAGGCTTATCAAAAACATGCTCTACTACAAATACCACTTCTCCATACAGACACAGTACAATAAAATCATATTTCCTAAAAAAAATCCAATCTCATCTTCCAATCAAAAGCCTCAAATGCCAATTAAAACATTGCAGTTACGTTGTATGCATGATGCATACAATCTATGCACCATGTACACTCTGCCAATGAATGCTAACAATAACATATTCCAAATAAAATACCAATACATCCAAACAAGTATACTATTTAATCCAATCAAGTCACCATAAATCAATTAGCATTCATTAATCAAATCACTAAACAATTTAAATTCCATCCATAACAATTAATCAATTAACTATTTATATCGTTAAACCGAACAAGTTACCATCAGACAAAATATAAGTATCAAAAAGAATACAATATACAAAAGCAAGCCTCACCCTGACCTAAAGTACACCATATAAGACCAAAAATTACATCTATCTAATTCTAAAATACATTAAACACACATTTATGCATAGCCGCATATCCCAAATCATTCTAAACACAGCAATACAAGCATTTCCTACCAAACCATTTCTTACCCTGTATGTATATATCGATCTAGACATACAAATGGGCAAAATTACTATTATCCACATATGGATAATAATGCATTTGCCCATTTTAAATACATATAAATTACAATAAATACAGTCAATATATATTACACTTACCTTTTACAGGCACCCACGATGAAGGCCGTCTTCATCCTCATCTTCATCCTGCCCATGCCCCCTCCGATGCTGCAAGACACACACAAGAATAAAAACATCCAATGTAATGTCCCCTAACCCCTTAATCACCATAGCGGTTATTAAACGCTACAGGCATTAAGGGGTTAACCCACCCTCACCCACCACTCGGGAGGCCTACATACCCTCCCCCACTAACCCCCCACCTCGTGAAGCCTAACCACCCTCACCCACTACCCAGCTGGGAGGCCTACCCACATACCCTTGGGGCCAATACCCCCTCCCCCCACCCCCAGTACCCACAATAAAAACAATACACTGCCCCACAATAACCATCATTCTATTTATTAAATACATAACCCACCTCCTGTGCCCCCCATAAATACATGATTTATTCTTTTGTGTATTTTTTACTATTGTTTTCTGATTGGCTGGAGTACCATGTGACAGGCTTTCAATGACATCACATCCGTTCTCCCCCAAGCCTCTGTCACATGGTCTCCTAGAGCCAATCAGAGTTGTGATGTTGTTCCCACGCTCTGATTGGCTACCGTACCATGTGAGGCCGGCCATCTTTCTTTTCATGACGTCATCTTAAAGGCAATTGAAGCACAGCCATTCTGATTGGCTGTGCTTTCATTGCCTTTAAATGACGTCATTATTTTTTTTTTCTCGGCCAAAGCACATGGTTTTCACGGCCCAATCAGGGCTGAGGGAACCATATGACGAAAATATGACGTCATAGGCCTATAGAAGCCTATTTCATCTCATTTTGAAGGCAGACGCCGAGGAGGAAGGGCCTCTGGAAGAAAAAGAAGACCAGGGCGTGGCCGAGGAAGAGAATAAGACCCCGGAAGAGAGCCGCCGATACAAGAAAGAAGAATACAGATGAAGATGGATTACAAATAGAAGACCCGTGGATTGTTTTGGTTTTTTATTTTAATGTTTATTATTTTATGGTTTATTATTTTATGGGTTCCTGTGCGTGGATTGGTTCGAGAGTAAGTTGTTCAACGGGAGTCGGTGAGTGGGTCAAGTAATGGTAAGTGAACAAAAGAAATGTATTTTATTTAACTTGTTCAATTTTTTTTGTTTTTGTATGTATTTTTCTTTTGTTTTTTTTTAGATCATTTCTTGCCACTGTATGTATGTATGTATGTATGTATGTATGTCTAGATCGATATATACATACAGGGTAAGAAATGGTTTGGTAGGAAATGCTTGTATTGCTGTGTTTAAAATGATTTGGGATATGCTGCTATGCATAAATTTGTGTGTAATGTATTTTAAAATTAGATAGATGTAATTTTTGGTCTTGTATGGTTTACTTTAGGTCAGGGTGAGGCTTGCTTTTGTATATTGTATTCTTTATGGTAATTATATTTTGTCTGATGGTAACTTGTTCGGTTTAACGATAACACATAGGATACTTGCCAAGGCAAGTGAAAGAACCCCTTTCGAACAAGCACTCGTAGGGTGAAAAAAGTGTGTGAATAACTAAACCTTTAATAAATACTTAGGGTAACAGTGAACACAAAACTATTAAAAAGCAAATTAAACAGGTAACTTCCAGTCCTATGAACCAAGGCTGGTTGACAATAGAATCTAGGGAATAATAATTTCCTGGCATCAGCAATATGGATGTTTAGCTTGATGCCTCAGTGTGGTATATATAGCTGTAACAATAATTCTATATCTATCACGGAAAACCGGACCAAACATATAGATATGTACCTACACTGACTGAATTGATTCAAAGGGTGTTTGCATACCAGTACATTGAAGTGCTTAATATATATGAATCAACCGTGATATATGTAAAAAAATCCCTAGAAACGGCGCGTAGGTAAAGAATAAGTTAAAAAGGCTACTATGTAGCTAGAAATGAGCTAAGGATTGGATACATAGTGTAATTTAAATATCAACATGTCATTTACACATAATCTGTTTATAATCCAATGTCTTAGCGTATTCAGGAGTTCTCACAGAGGTGATTCTAAACTAGTGAGATACTCCCCACGAACTTCCGTGGAAACAGCACCATATGATAGGACGAAGTTGTATAGGTAGTTAACACTAAATAGTGCAGTTGTTATAGAATTCATGTGCCCATGGTATACAATGATGTATCAGATCTAAAGACTCAGATATATATACTGTGGCACTCAAAGTAGGCACCTCCCACCCGGTGTGGTGTATTCATGAACACCACCGAATATTTAGTTAGCCGGGTGAGGAAGAGGTTAAGCTTGGTATAATGCTGTAGAGCTATATCTACCTTCCACCCGGTGTGCTGTATTTGTGAACACCACCGTATCTTTAATTAGCCGGGTAAGGAACGGGTTAATGCAGGATAGTGCTCAGACTAAATTATCTGGAGTCTGCCTAAAAATCAAACCTGGGACTCACTATATAATTAGTGTGTAAACAGACAGAGCCTCGAGCATATATACCAGATAGTTGAATCCTCTTGATGTTTATATAATCTACTATAAACAGCTCCAGTCCGGTGTGGTGTATTAATAAACACCACCAAACATATTAACACACCGGATAGAGTGAATACAATAATCAACACTCTGTCTGGTTGATGAAACAATTTGTGAACAGAGTCTGATGGTGTTAATGGCGCGTGACCCCCTATGCAGATAGATGTACTGAGTTCTACTAGTAATCGCGTTAGTTCTGTGTTGAGACCTCTGCCCAATTCATTGGTATACCCAAAACACAAAAACGCATAATATATGTTACTATGTGTACTCAGTATAGGTAGCAGAGACGCCACCCGGCGTGGTGTATTAATGAACACCACAGAACATTAGTTAGCCGTGGGGGGAAGTCTCAATGGGGGTAAAGAGGCGTTTCACCCTACGAGTGCTTGTTCGAAAGGGGTTCTTTCACTTGCCTTGGCAAGTATCCTATGTGTTACTTAGTTATACTAACCCCTGGCACCGTTCCTAGGACAGTAGCAAGAGCTCATTTCCCCACTCCCCCATTTCCCTCATTGCAAATCGGTTTAACGATAGAAATAGTTAATTGTTTAATTGTTATGGATGGAATTTAAATTGTTTAGTGATTTGATTAATGAATGCTAATTGATTTGTGGTGACTTGATTGGTTTAAATAGTATACTTGTTTGGATGTATTGGTATTTTGTTTGGAATATGTTATTGTTAACATTCATTGGCAGAGTGTACATGGTGCATAGATTGTATGCATCATGTATACAATGTAAATGCAATGTTTTGACTGGCATTTGAGGCTTTTGATTGGAAGATGAGATTTGATTTTTTTTTAAGGAAATAGGATTTTATTGTTCTGTGTCTGTATGGAGAAGTGGTATTTGTAGTAGAGCATGTTTTTGATAACCCTTCTACATTTATTTGTATATTGGTTCATCATGTGTGTGTATATATATATATATATACAGTGTTCGATAATCCTATACATTTACACGCCCGGGGCGGGTGGATTTAACCCCCGGGCGAGTAAATATTGGCCCAAGCAGCACACGTGTTTGTTTTTTTAAATTTCCCCCCGCTCGCGCTGAATTTTCCCTGCTCGCGCTGGCTGAAAAAAAAAAAACTCCCCCTACCTGACAGCTGATTGGCGCGCGCTCCCAGGCTTTGTGGGAGCGCGGCCAGGCTCTATATGAGCCCGCCCCCAACGAGCGGCCATTTTTTCTGGCCGGAGATCTGTTGGATTGTAAGTACTCTCCAATCCTCCATCTTGCGGCCCCTTTGCTCCTTCCCTGCAAGCCCCCCTTACTCCTTCCCCGCAAGTCCCCTTACTCCCCGCTTCCCATGCGAGGCAGGTGTTCCCCTTTCTCTCCCTGTCCCCGCTTATCTTGGCTTCCCGCCGATCCCTGTGCGGGGCAGGAGATTGTAGTGGGGGTATTCCCCCCTTCTTGCCCTTTCCCGGCTTCCCGCACGGGGCAGGATATTGTAGTGGGGGTGTTCCCCCTTTCTCGCCCTGTCCCGGCTTCCCACGAGGGGCAGGATATTGTAGTGGGGGTGTTCCCCCCTTCTCGCCCTGTCCCGGCTTCCCGCGCGGGGCAGGAGATTGATATATATATATATATAAATGTAAATACAACTATATGCTCATATGCAGGTCTGCAACCCCGCCTTTCACCATTATCACCCAGCACACAGCACTTCCACTGCAGCAAGGGATTCTGGGAAATGACATATATATGTGTATATATATATAGTTGCATGATGAAGCCACTGTACAAATGAATGGGTGAAGGGTGGGTATCGGGCCAGGGTGGCTCAACCCCTTAATTACATTTGCGACTATTATCCGACTAGGTGATTAAGGGGTTAATTGATATCTGAATGTAATTGCAATGTATTGGCTATGTATTTTGTTGGCAACGGAGGACAAGGATTTTGCTGGCGATGGGGGCTTCTTATTGATGAGGTCAGTAGAACTTTATTTATGTGATTATGCTAGTTAATGTGTTTAATAATGGACAAATAATGTATTATCCATAGCTGGATAATAGTTATTTGGCACATTATTGTACTGTATCTGTTGGGGGGGGGGGTGGATGTATGTATTGAATGTATAGGTCAGGTTTATTTTTTTTACATACAGGGTTGGTTCCTTGGTCTGCAAGAGACCTCTGGAGACCACCTGAGGTATCCTCAGGCTTTTCACAGGTATCAGGCTGCGTGGTCCACGGGGGACGCCTGCGGGGAAGAACCAGTGGCCCCAATCTGTGGGGGCACAGTGGACCCGTATTATGCGGGGAAGAACAGGTGGCCCCACATCTGTGGGGGCACTGCGGACCCATAGTGTCCACCCATGGTCCCTTGACCCCCGTGCTAACCACCCGAGGCCCCACAGACACCTGTGGGTCTGACACGGGTCTCCCAGACATCTGCAGGCCAACCGTGGGGACCCAATTGTGACCCATGGTGACCCACGGAGACCACCTGGTGGGCCATGGTGCCTGGCGGGACCCACCACCAGGCCTCCAGAACCTGTATGAAACAAGTTGCTGGTAACCTGTAGGTCTGTGAGGTGACCCGTCAGGCCCACCAGGGACTCACGTGGGCTTGGGGTTTGAACCCTGTATGTAAAAGAATACATCATGTATTTATGGGGGGGTACAGGGGGTGGGTTATGTATTTAATAAATAGAATGATGGTTATTATGGGGCTGAGTATTGTTTTTATTGTGGGTACTTGGGGTGGGGGAAGGGGGTATTTGCCCCAAGGGTATATGGGTAGCCCTCCCGGCTGGGTAGTGGGTGAGGGTGGTTAGGCCTCACGGGGTGGGGGATTAGTGGGGGAGGGTATGTAGGCCTCCCGAGTGGTGGGTGAGGGTGGGTTAACCCCTTAATGACTGCAGCGGTAAATAACCGTAATGGTGATTAAGCGGTTAGGGGACATTACATTGGATATTTTTATTCTTGTGTATGTCTTGCAGCATCGGAGGGGGCATGGGCAGGATGAAGATGAGGATGAAGACGGCCTTCATCGTGGGTGCCTGTAAAAGGTAAGTGTAATATGTTTTTACTGTATTTATTGTAATTTATATGTATTTAAAATGGGCAAATGCATTATTATCCATATGTGGATAATATTAATTTTGCCCATTACTGTATAGTATGTGTTAGGGGGGTGTATTTAGTTATAAATATTGTTTATTATTGTTGGAGGTGCAACATTGGTATCGCAGGCACGCGGGTACCCCGGGACTCCCTCGGGGACCCCGGGACGGCCGTGGGGACCCCCGGACTCCCGCGGGGAACCCGCTTGGTGAGCCGGGGACCCCCGGACCCCACCAGGGACACCACCGTGACCCCCGGGCTCCCACGGGGACCATTGGTGGGGTCAGCCGGGGACACCCACGGGGTCAGCCGGGGACACCCGCGAGCCTGTTGTATGGGTTTTGCGCATGCAAAAATGAAAAGCAATAATTTTTTCTAAGTCCAGCTTTTTTTGCGTCTACAATTACCTTACGTGTTCTGATCAATGCAACTTTCGCGTTCGCTAAGGTTGCATTGCTTAAGGGCAGAATTTAACGCAAACAGGGTTACGAACAATCAAAGTTGGACTTAGAAAAAATTCCTGAAAAAAAGTCATTTTTAGAGCGCAATGTGCCTGTTTGGGTTGCTTAGTGCATTGGGTTGAGCGCAAAATCACGTTCTAAGAGCACTTTGCGCTCTAAAAGTTACTTATCGGAGCTTAGTGCATGACCCCCTAAGTCCGAAAGTGCGAAAATGTAAAACCCAGATCTCCAGTTCTGTTGGGACTAGAGGGCTGGGATTTGGCCACCATGTAGTCACTGCTCCCGGTATGATTGCATGGCAATTTCCAGCTCTGTCCCCTCAACTGAACAGAGTCCGGTTAACTGTGAAAAGTGTGGTTTGCCCATTGACTTCAATAGTTGCGGAGGTTCCATTGAATCCATTTGCGACGCCAACCCACGCATTCTCTATGGCGGCGCCGGCCCTATAGATTCCAATGGAGGAGTGAGCCACAGAGATTTCTCATAGCCTTTAGCAGCCGAGTCTCCATTGATTCTAATGGCGAAGTTGTTCCATTAAAAGCCTATGGCGGCGGAGCCCATTGAATCCAATGGAAAGAGTGATTTCTTTTAGCCTGTACCGGAGAATCCTGCATTAAAACTAATGAGAAGTTTTAACTTGTTTTTATTATCTCTGGTTTTGGAGGTCATGAAAGGCTGAAATTTGGCCACTATGACGAGTGTCCTGCAGCACGAGGACCTAGAAAATTTCAGCCCGCTCAGACCACAGAACGGATTATTTTAATATATGTATGATATTAAAATGCTACTCTGTATCCCTGATATCCCAAAGCCCGCAAAAGCCACTGGCCCAATAGGAATTTTAATGGCCCCAGGGTGTCATGATGTCTGAGGGAAACCCACTGAACAAAGACTCCCCCATCCTAATTAAGTAGTCTAGGAAGGAGAATGATAGGACATGGGTACTTGAGTGAAGTGCTATAAGTCACACTAAAAGTCAGAATTTCCCTGTCCAGATCCCCATTTGGCAGACTTAGAAGCACCAGCTTTTTAGAGTGGGGGCTAGGGAAATGGATCTCTGACCAGAGGAATGCCAACCTCCTGTGGGAAGGTACTAGCTTGCTTCCCACGTGAGTTGGCACAAGGTAATTGGACCCAAGTAATTGATCTCCAAAGCCTGAGTCCCAATGGTAGGGAATAGGAGCAGAACTCCATAAAAGAGAGTGTAAGCTTTATTCCAAGTTGTTGTTGGTTGTGATTGTTCCTGTTGTATCCTGAACTGTATTCTGTTAGATGAATTGTCAGTCTGCGGATTGCTTCATCTTGGCCCCTTCCCATGTAAGTGATTAATATATTTTCTGTTATTTGTATATAGTGTATGTCCACCTATCTTTAAGGAATAAAATATCTTTATTATACCGCATATCTTATTCGATTCAACCCAGAGAAAAGTTATTATTGTAATCTGGTGTGTATATTATAACCCTGCAAGCTAACGTAACATTGTGGTACTCCCAGAACATGATGTTTTAATAAAGTGTGTTATATTGTGAATTTAAAATGTACTGGCAGGAAGTGTTTTCTGGAGGAGTACACAGAGCGCAAGAACCCCTCTCATAGGTGAATGGTGGTTCACAGGAATCAGATCAACATGTATTAAAAGAAAAGAGTAAAGATCATGGTACAATACAGTTTAATAAACAAAAAAATCCTTAGAGCAGTTAGCTCCAGTATACTCACATGCTCCACGATGATAAAAAGCGGTTTAACCAACTCTGGGTTAGGAGCGATGCCAGCAATACAGCAAATGCAGCTTCACATGAATCCTCTGGAAAGGAACAGTCTCCTTCGCATCCGAACAGTGTCTGACGTCACGGGACTTCCTTGGCTCTCCTCCAATGGTAAGGGAGGTAGCAGGCTACTGAGTCACTGTCAGCGTTGTGGTCTTCACAGCGGGAAAACAGCTGGTTCACAGGAAACGGCAAGGGACTCCACACGGCTACACACAGCTCATGAGTAACCTTAAGGGTTATTTGTAATTGCGCAGTGTAATTGCCGTTTCCTGTGAACCAGCTGTTCTCCCGCTGTGAAGACCGCAACACTGACGGTGACTCAGTAGGGGCCTACTTGCCCTGAAGAAGCGTTTTCAAACTCCTAGAGAGGGGGGATGGGGTGTTCTGGGGCTTTGACCTCGCTTTACTATTAACCCCCTGTGTACCCTACTCTAGTACTAACTGTTTTGTTGGCAAGTGCATTTATTCTTCACCTGCTGAGTAGCTTCTCAGCTGTTTATGTGCAAATATTAACCCTAACAGTCAGCGCAACTATCACACTTACCCACGCATCACTGTGGAGGTTGCTCCTACATCAGCCTCCACCTCCTGCGCATTACATGACCCTGGTTTGCTAAGGGGGATTACCTATGAGCGCATAGTGTATGTGTGTGGCAGCCAAGCTTATACTGTGCTATAACTGTAAGGGGCACTGCACTAACATCTGTAGAACAGCAGACATCACCAATACCCTACTTATAATACTGTAGGAGTACCTATCTGGGCTCAAATCACCTCCAAGGTGTTTTGGTGATCTCCTTTAGCTGCTCTAGCCTACTTACACTATACAATATACTTGAATGCTTGCCTAATAGTCTGCACCTAAGAGAACGGGCAAATATATGTCCCTAATAGAGATTTAGCTCTAATTATGCTGGTGAACTTACACAGAAACCAGAGCAATCTCTATCTGGGGGAGATACTTATAGGTCTAACCAAGCGCAGTACATGCCACATTACTATGAGTGTATCCCTCTAGAGCGCAATATACGCCTAGATACACTCAAATAGAGACAGTCCTTCTGGTGGGCTCTCTTTGGCTCCTCTCCTATATTTTAGGTAGCTATAATCTATAGCATCTGATCTCTAGTACCAATCAGGGATCACACCATATCTACCCACCTATACCAGGGTGGGTTACCAAAGGATACAGTCATGTGCTGTTCTATACAGTATTTAATTACGTTTTAACACCCTATTTTTTATTCATAGTTATTAATAAAGTATTTTAAATTTATCACTATACATTTGTTGTGAATGAGTGCTATAAGACTGGGTTCTTTTTCTCCAATTGATGCTCTGTGTACTCCTCCTGTTGTCTATTGAGGGATTGAGAAATTCCTCACACCAGTAGCATCTCCTCTTGGTGATATTATTTTTTGTGATTTATTTGTGATATAGTATTGGGTTTGCGCTTACCTTCTTTTGCACCAGGAACTGTTTTCTGTAAGCCCTGGAAGAAATCCTTTGACATGTAAATTTGCTAAGGGTGCATGAGCTGAGGGTATTTTCCTTCCTGCATTTCAAAGAGGTCCCGCTAAGCAGGAGCCTCTAAGCCTAGGGATAATGCAGGGATGAAAAGCCTCAGAGATCCAAGGTGTGAAAATGACCGCAATGTTGTAGAGTGCCAGTTCCCGGCACCCCGCAGGATCCATTCGCACCTTGGAGCAAAACTCCAGATCCAGGGTCGCCAGGGAAGGGGTGTATTCCAGGTATGCTAAACCGCATGGGTGTCAAGTGAGCACATGCGCTTTGCAGACCGGAAAGCCTTTTTTGCCCGTTTTGCAAACTACGGGCAAATCAGGGATTGGTGGATTAAATGTTCCCATGAAGCAGATTGGGTGTACATGTTAAGGCTAGACTGGTGAACCCTATAACTGTGCCCACCGGACTAACCCCAGTGTGATCCAGATACGCTTCATGTGACTACACTTTACGCAGGATTTCGTTCAAGCACAGCGGTAGCGGTTCCAAGACGCAAGGGGTTAATAACATTGTTGTGGAAAAGGGGTTTGGCCCAGTATTAAAGGGGTTACACCCCATTGGGCCACCCCCTACCCTCACCTGGGAGGCAAGGGGTTAACTGGACTGAGGTCCAGTACTGTGTTTATGCCCCTGCTTCAGCCCCAATTGTGTATCCCCCTGTGAATATGTATTTTCCCCATTCCAGTGTCTGCACCAACACTTACACTGGGATCCAGTCGGGAGGGAAAGGGTTAATGTTCATTTGGTGATTATAGCCCTTTGTTCCTTTTTTCCGCCTTTGCAGGCTCCATTTTGCAGTCTCTCAATAGGTTGCCATTACAGCCCCATGTAACCCTATGGAGATTCCGGTGATTTGGGCCTGATATCGTAGAAGACCTGCAGGTGGCGCCCAAGAGAAGAGTGGCGGTTCCCCATTGAAAGTGTAAGGAATCCACACCTGAGTTTACTTGTTACCTTGCCTTGCAGACCTGGGCAGTCCTGGAACACTCCTCCTAGTATCTACAGCAGCTGTGCAAGCTATTTACTGCAGCTCCAGCCTGTGCTATCTCATTGGAAGAATGCTCTTAAGCTCCCCCTTCTGAGATTGGCCCGCTGGCCTTTAAATACTGCATTCCCACAATGCTTCTCGGCCGAGCATAATCCTTCTTGGATGTTCACTGTGTTTGTTCTGGTTCCTGTGCTGAGCATTGGTTTCCCAGCGTATCCTTCAGCCCCACGTTCCTAGAGGCCTGCTGCCTTTCCCATAGCAGAGGCCTGCCTTCCGAGTCCTGAGGTCTGCTACTCTCACTTCTCGCAGAGGCCCGTTCTGGACTCCTGCTCTAAGGCATTGGTTTACCAGTGCTGCCTGGTGGTGTGCCCACTCCGGTCAGCCTTCTCCTTCCTGAGACTGGCGCCATAGGCCGTGGACGCCACTCGCGCAAACCCCGTTCCCGACCTGCAGCAATTACGCTGAAGCAGGAAGACCTGCTTGATTTCCTGTTGCCGACTCCCTGCTTGGACTACTTTTACCCTGATGTCCAATCCTGACCCTGGCTTGTCCACTGACTCCGCTGCTCTGTCCAGTCCCGACCCTGGCTCATTTGACTATGGATTTCGCATTTCGGATCAGCCTGCGCAGTCTAAGGTCGGTGCTTATATAACCCCACCTCAGCCACGCGGTCCGACCCAGGTTTGTGGCGAGCACAACCGTGACAGAAAGTGAATGGAGTAATGGATTTCAAAGAGGATTCCTGGATGCCGACCTCCGGAGACGAGATGGCAGCCAGCCAGACCGCAAAACCACAAGAGCGGAAACAATGTCTAAAAAGAGCTTTGATCAGGTCTCGGTCAAGTTCACATCCAATTGGCGTGGGAACTTTTGTTCTAGGGCACCCCAGAATAAAATTCGTTTTGCCCCTGGCCCCTAGGAACCCCTTCACTCAACCCCAACCGGGTCCGACAATTAATGGCGGCGAGAAAGGTTCGCGCTGGCCATGAGGGTCCTACCATTGACCGTAATGGCGACGCATGGCTTTAAAACTCTAAGTGGAAAACAGAGTAAACTGAAAACCCATAACTCCAGTTCCGTGGGGACCAGAGGGTTGGGATTTGGCAAGGATATAGTCACTGCTCTGGCATGACTGCATGGCAATTTTCAGCCCTCTCCCCTCAACCGAACGGATTAGGGTTAACTGTTAAAAAGTGTGTGTTTCCCATTGACTTCAATGGTAGCGGAGGTCCCATTGAATCCTATGGCAGTGCCGGCAATATTGATTCTAATTAGGAAAACCACGTGGCTAAGTCCAAAAGTGTGTAAAGTTGAAACCCATATCTCCGGTTCTGTGATTACCAGAGGTCTGGGATTTTGGTAGCATGTAGTCACTGCTCTGGCATGACTGCATTGCAATTTCCAGCCCTCTCCGATCAACTAGACGGAGTATGGGTAAATGTGAAAAATTAGGTTTTTCCATTGACTTCAATGGCGGAGTTGCTCCATTGAAAGCCTATAGCGGCGGAGTTCATTGATTTCAATGGAAGAGTGAAATGCAGGGATTTAATTTAGCATAGCGGAGAATCCTGCATTAAAGTTAATAGGGGATTTTAACTTGGTTTTTGTATCTCCGGTTCTGGGGGTCATGGAAGACTGATATTTGGCCACTATGGCAAGGGTCCTCCGGCATGAAGACCTGGCAAATTTCAGCCCGCTCCGACCCACAGGATTATTTTAATATATGTTTAATATTAAAAATGTACTCTGCATTCCTGGTATATCTAAGCCCGCGAAAGCCACTGGCCCAGAAGGAATGTTAATTGCCACAGGGCATCAGGATGTCTGAGGGAAACCCATGTATGAAAGGCTCACCACCCTGGATTAAGAGTTCTAGGACAAAGGAGAGCAGGACATGGGTACTTGGGTAAAGTGTTGGGTTTCACACCTTGAGACAAAGTTTTTCTTGTGAAGGGATCCAAAAGGCAGACTGGGTGATGCCAGGCTTTTGGGAGGGGGGCTAGGGAAATGAGCCCCTGATTAGAATAATGCCCACCCCTGTGGGCAGGTATTACCTTGCTTCTTACGTGAGGTGGTAAGGGGTAATTGGGTGGAGGTATTTGATAACCAATGCCTTACACCCAATGTCAGGGTATAGGGCTGAAACTCCATATAAACAAGTGTGAGCTCTATGCCCAGGGTCTTCGTGGAGTCTTCGTTACTACATCTACATGTTATCTGATGCCTGAATGAATTGCCAATCCAGATCCTGATTGCTTCTTTGTCCAAACCATAAGTGTTATATTGTTGTATGTTATTTGTGCGATCTTGTGTGTTCACCTTCTTTAAAGAATAAAATATTTAATATCTAAGTCGTGTTCAATTCAACCCAGAGATTTTGTTTATATTATAACCCTTCACAAGTTACCGTGACAAACATCGCAACCAAGAATTTAACCCAAACTTCAGAATTCATTAGCCCTGGTGACTCCGGAACTAATTCCTACGAACTTTAACGAAATTCTTTGATTTGGCAAAGTTATTAAATCGGCAACTTGCGATCTAGCCAAGTGGGCTTTTAACAGATACTGCATTTCTTGCGCTTTCTCGCAAAGGACAATTTATTTTGTGTCCCCATCCCAGTAAGTGTTTTATTAAGTGTATTCTGAAGTTATCGAGTGTTTGTCTAGCAAGGAAATAAATCACAATTTATTTTGCCTCCATGTGTTCAACCGAGAATCCCAAAAATATAAAAAGTGTTGATAAGTTTGTGTTCACCGTGACAGTACGAGCAGAATAAAATGAGACACAAGAACTGCAAGTATCACTTTCTTCAGCTATTCAAACCTACTGTACTTAAAACCTGTAATAAAAAACTATTTTTAAAAAGTGAAAGTTAATCTGTATTGCTGCTGTAATATGTCAATGTACTCAAAGGAGCATCTGATTGGAAGGAAACAAAAGCAAAACTGCTTGCTTTACAAAACTATGGCCCATGTGTACTAAGGCAAAATTGGCAATATTCTGGTGGGGTGGGAAACGTATGTTTGTTAGTGTGGGTGTGTATATATGTATGTATGTATTATGTACTGTATATATGTATGAAATTGATAATTTTCTGAATATATATAAATTCAGAAAAAATATCAATTTGATACATCTGGCACAATGTCTTTGCTTCAGAATCACATATTTTGCCCCTAAATGCTTCTACTTTAAAGACGTACATTCATGCCTTAGTAAGAAACTACAAAACAGAGATCAGAGATTGCTTATTAGTCAATATGCAGTCAACAGGTCGGCAAGAACACCATAGTTAAATGTAGGATTTAGTACTGTGTCCATCAACTATGGTATTGTAGGAAAACACAGTTGTTTATGGTTTATCCTATTAAAATATTGCAAAACAAAAATGGAACACAGCTATAGTATTTTTTTAATGGAATACATTTTGATAAACCCCAAGATTAGTCCTCCTGTATTAAATTGTAGCAGAAGACAAAGACTGGTTTAGTTCCTTCAATGTAAATTTAAAGGTTGTGAGAGAACTCCTTGTAGACTTTACTTTAATCACAAATCATACTTGCACCAGTATAAAATATATGATTTGCAACTGATATTATTGTCAATGACAGTTGTACTCAACTTTAGCCCTCAACAGCTCAGATTTTAAGGATAATTCTACTTCACCACAGGCGTGGAAACCACTGGTCTACGACATTGCATACTATAAATATAGCTTCTACCATACCTTATCGCTTCAGGTAAGAATTGCCAGGTCTTGTACGAATTGTGAGATAAGTACATCATCATGTGGTAGAGAGACCTTGGACCTGACTTTGTGAGGTATATGCTGGAAAGATCTGTGTTTGCATAGAAAGCTTAAAAAGAGAAAGGAAAGTTTCGTTTGCTGATATAAAATATGAATTGACCTGAATATTCACTGACAATGTTAAACTGTATTATGAATTTTGAAGCACATGCCAACATGTGGAAACTTCAGGCTTGGCACTCTGCGGAATAAAGGATATCAATCTATCTCCAATTTACTTGCAAAGTTATAAATGTGCTTTTGATACATATTTCAGGTAATATTTCCCTTAAAATAGGAACAAGTGGAAGTGTGATTATGAATCATATCCATGTATTTTAAGAAACAAAATGTACTATTGTGAAAAACTTGCATGTCATACACTATTGTGGTATGAGTTATCTGCTTGCATATGTCAGGCAATTGTCATTTAGTAACTTGCCAAAAATTCAACATGTGGCACAGATCAGCAACACAATATGATCAACAAGAACTGTACTATACAAACTTGTAAATTAATATGCCCCACTTCTCCCGGTGAAGTGTAGAAATCCCAAGGGGAGTGGTAGAAGCTTGTATCCATCCGGGTTATATATGGTACTTTATTTTAGTAAAATAAAGGTCAAGCATACAGTACACATGTATGTGATAGTTTATACCAACTATACTGTACTATCACTCTACTACTGACTGACATAAGGGGAAAAAAATATATATTTTTTTCCCAGTGGAAACAAATGATCAAATTGGGGTATATTGTATATTTTCAGTCGCAAAATTATATTTACATTACCGAAATAGCATTTCACAACTCAGGAGAACAATACCAGAAAGAAAAGTCCATCAGCACAGCTAAATGATTCTTAATATTCCATTTCATAAACTGTTCTGACTTACCAACAAAAACAATAGAGCAGATAACTATAAATGAAGTGTTTTAAACCTCCTGTGCCTATCCTCAAATTCTGATCAGTTCTTTAAATAGAATGCAGAGCACATGTAAAGATATTATGCCTATTATTGTAAGGAATCAGGGAACATGTCCCCCGCAGCATGTTTCCTCCTTACCTGCCGCTTCTCAGCATCCTGTGCAGCTTACAGAGCATGCGCGCCCACGCAGGGCTTTCACTGCTCCCACGGAGCTGGGCTCCCACGGAGAAGCGCACATACGTGACGCGCGTGCACCGCTCTCCATCTGCGTGTTCAAGCCTCATCAGCACCTCCCTCTGTTCCCTGCACTGTGCACCAATCCCTGCCTCTGCGGAGGTCACGCCTCTGCCCCTCCCCTCTGTGTCATTGGCTCTCTCTGCATACAAATACCCAGCTCTCTCAGCTACTCATTGCTGAGCATAGTTCCTGGTAGCCTTGTGCTTTCGACGTCCTGTTTCTAGCCTCTGCTTTGCCTTGCCCCTCTGCTGTTTGTTTTCTTGTGTACCGACCCGGCTTTACTTAGGACCTCTCTGGATAATGACCCCGGCTTGTCTTTGGACCTCTCTCTGGATAACGACCCCAACTTGCCTCTGAATACGTGTACCTCTCCATCCCTGACCTTGGCAATTTGACATTCTACTACCCTACTGGCTCCAACCCTTGACCTTGGCAATACGGACACAGACCTTCCCACTGGCTCCTTCCTACGACCTCGGCAAGAATAACAACTAACCCGCTCTCTCCAACCCAGACCCAGCTACACTAACAATCCACCCTCAAGGCGTGCCTCTGCTGCTGTGGGTGCGCAGTATTACACTTTTGCACCGCAGTACCGGGGTCCCGCCTTGTTCGTGGTGAGCGCAAGCGTTACAATGTATACTGTTTTTTATCCAAGAAAGATTATAGTGCACTGAAAACACTGCTCACCTACACAATTGTAGGTTTATAAATTAAGTTATGTTAAATTGCTTGCATGACATTTCCTCCTAATAAAGTTATGAATTATCAAGACCCAGATCTTCCAATGATGTTTGGGGAATAAAACTGACATTAGGCCTTTTATACAGTTATACATGTACAGTACCTCCTCATTTTCATGTCACTGTTAGATGCCAAGTAATATTTTTAGTCCATTGCACAAAGCAGTGCAACTGTATTTTGTTAGGGAACTCCTAGGACATGAGCTTCTTCACTTTTCATTTTTTAAAGATCTATAAGAAAGTTTATATAGGGATTAGGAAAGAATTCCAAGTAGAGTAGAACTGTGTACTGACTGAGGCATCTCCAACCCTTAGCTGTTACATTTCCTTATGTAAAGCTGGATTACAGTAGTTTCAGTAGTTAAGATACTGTACAAACACAACAAGCACTAAATCCTATATTTATGAGTGTAACTGCAGTATATACACAAGTAATAGAAAGGACCAAACTACAGCTCACAGGTCATCTCCCTTTCTTCTGCTTCTTCATTGGTCCTGCTATTGCTGTTCACTTCTGTAACTCCCTAGTACTAAAGTAGCTGGAAACATAGGTAGCAAAGGGGTAAAGTTGAAAGTGGGACAAATAAAAATAGAGACTACAGACAGAATGGGATACTAGAGTAAATGAGAGCCATAAGCGCACAGACAGAATCAGTGCGGGTTCGAATGACCGGTAGCCAAAAAGGATTAGTTTCCAGGGGAAATAAATAATAGATCAGATATGGCAGGAGAAGGGGAAAGTATAGGGTAAAGTGAGATGAAAACTGTGTAAGGGGGCCAGCGCCAGTCCGTGGTGGTCTATTCTGAAATTACGTGAGGCCCGTAAATGTGTTTTTAATTTGCCCCATTTATTTTACATTTATCATTGAAGTCAAGTTTTTAACCCAATAAGATCAAGTTATTCCCTTTACAGTTTCTTTCCCGCTTGTCTCAGTACATTGGTATTCTCTTATGATTATTCCAAACTATAGACAGTCTAGAGAGAGTGCATACATATTACTGGGGTTTCTACACTCTCTCTGTCTGTGGAGAGACAAACCTCTTCCCTGTGCACGGCTACCGGTGGATATACTGTATATCTGAGGGTATCTACCGATGGGGTACCCAACAGGACGCACTTCAAGTATGTAGAGCGGCTCCAAGACAGCCTACAATAAGCTTACCAACTAGCAGAGAAAACATCTGCTCATCTGAATGCCAGTAACAAACGGCACTACGACCATAAGTTCTGCCATCGGGAAATTCGTCCTGGAGACGCTGTTCTCTCCGCAATCTAGGGATCCCTGGCAAACACAAGCTGGCCGACCGCTGGCTCGATGGGGTGTATGAAGTCAATCACAGGTGCCGGGCTTCCCAGTCTACCACATAAAAGGCGCGGATGGCGGGTAAAGGTCTGGCACCACAATCATCTCCTGCCAATCCCACAAGTGAGGGATGACTATCCAGAAGTAGAAGCTACACCATTGGCCGGTGAGGCCGACGGACGAGACGATAATTCAGAGACAGTAATTGAATCAAGCGAGGATCCTATGGAAGGACTCTCTAGTAGTACAGAACAAAATCAAGAGGCACTTCCCAAAGAAGCTCTGGGTAATGGGCCCAGTCCACAGACACTGACTCTGGTGGCTTCAATGAGCCCTCCTCTGGACACAAGGAGTCTGTGTTTCATACCAACCAGAGACAGTTCAGGGACAGTTGTACCTCCCATTAGGGAGGCTGAGTTTCAAGACTAAATGTACTACTCTACAGAGAGAGTTGAGGAAGAGCTTTGGAGAAGCGAAAGAGTATGGCACCCTCCCAATAGGGTAGCCTATGATTCATTTGGGGCACCCCACTATGAGGCTCAGCAGTGGTCTCGGAGCAAATCCTATCTGTGATATTGGGAGGCAAAGCTTCTTGATATGATCTCGCCAGATCACAGATATCGACAAAAAAACAAAGAAAATGAAGCGCCAGCTCCATAGCATAATACTGTAAAAATCGAGGAAATCTTTATTTAAGTATAGGGTAGTCACCAGGACCTATACTCACATGGTGGGTAAAAACACAATCATTTGAGTGTGGGCTTGGCCAATCATAGGAGCTCGCCAGATGGTAAATCCACTAGCCCGGGCGAGCAACGTTATAGGTTCTGTCGGACATGCTTATGTGTCATGACTTTCTGATACCCGTTTAATAAAACAAAATCTTACTATCTGTGTCCTCCTCTGTTCTGTTCACATATGGGAATCACCCCATTCTTTCTACCCTGTTCCTGAGGAATATCCACGAGTAAGCATTGAAGAACTCCTCTGAGTTGGTAACTGAATAAACACAACGCTTATTTTCAACTTCTCAATTGTGAGTGACGATAAAACGTTGAAATACATCACAGTGAGATTTATACATTTGCATATTTTGTGTTCTCTTATTTTCCACATTATTTTTGCGTTTGGTTTTCTTTCTTTTTTAGTTATTCCGCGTTCTGAGATCACTCTCCTCCTCACTTAGAGATCATTAGAGATAAGGACACGGGGAAGAGCCGCGTCACTCCAGGGAGGGTCTTAGAGGGGCACCTGACCCCGACAGGAGACCCGCAGAGAGAGGGCAGAGCGTACACCGAATGATAGGATGCAATAGTTTGTTTTTTTCAAACGTTTCCGGACCAGCGCACCCCCCGATGGCCTCACACCCCCGACCCCGATCGGGAACACGCCGGGGGAGGAGCAGCTTGAGGTTGTAGCATAGAGAGAGGAGAAGGGTTGGGGAAAGGAGACACAAGAAGTGGAACAGCAGGGCAAACTGGAGGCGTGAAACGGGGCGTAAGAGGGGCGTGGGGGGGGGGGGAGGGTGAGCGTAACAGCAAAAGGGGGCCTTTTTTCCCTTTAATGATTTTTAATGATATAAGAAAATTGCAAATTTACTGCCGACTAAGGGAAAGGAAGAGAAGAATGAAACAAGAAGAACAGGGGAGATCGCGATCAAGGGGGCAGGGAGGGCAGGGGGGGGGGAACTGGCGGGAAAGTGGGGAGAATAGGAGGGGAAAAAATTAAAAGGTGGGAAAATGGGACAAAACACTTCATAACTGGAATTTGTATTAGATTATAGTTATTTAAAAAAATCTTTTATATTTCAGGAAAAGAATGAAAGCAGAAAAGAAAGAAAAGATAATGTCTACCTTGTGAAATACATTTTCCAACATATCTAGTTAGGACCGTGTTTGACGTAGTAGTTGAAACACTGGCCAAATTACAGTGGGTTACTAAAAGCTAGATTCAAATACTCTACAAATTAATAAAGCTCAAATGTAAGAGACAAGTGTTCTTAATTTCATATTCTTAATCCATATTACATTAATGTATGTGTTTACATTGAATGAGAGTTCAGTGATTAACTATTGTTCTTATAATAATAGTTACACTAAATTACCATTAGGTAATATTTTTGACCAAACAAAATATTTTTCTGAATATATTGAAATAGAGGTAGCAGATTACCATCCAAGACGCTCCGTGGGCTCTATAATGATGGCGGTGACCTGCACCGATTGCCACAAACCAGGGGCAAGTAACCGGAAGAAGGGGGTCTACTGAGCAGAAATCAATGCGGTTCAGCTCAGGGACCTCCTGACTCCCCGCCACACTTTTATTAAAATGTACTGCTTGCGGCCAAGTTATTCGAGCCATTTGCCCGTTCTGGCCGAGCAGTGCCTGGCGGCGCGCCCGTCCACTCTCGGGCGCGCCGCCGAAGCAGCGGAAAGCGCCTCCGATCGGGGCCGCTATCCCTACCGCTGCGCGGTCCGCCGGGTCCCCGGAACCCCCTGCCGCTGGCCCGACGATAGCGGGACACCAGGGCTCCACGGGGAGCCCTGGACGCGGTGCAGGGGGCGCACGCTCCCGAAGAGCGTGACCCGCGAGTCTATGACGCGCGGCACGCCGAGGGGCGGCATACTAGCAAGCGGGAAATCTCCCGGCTTGCGGATATGGCCGCCATTGTGATTAAGTGTGTCGGTAGTTGTAGTGTACATAATAGCCCGCTAAGGCAATGGAAAGAGGTTAAGGCCCAAACAATGCATTCTCTTGGGGACAATTGCCCCACCAATAAACATTAGCCAATATATAACACACATCCCCCCCAACCCCCCTCTAACAATAAAAGCACAGTAATGGGCAAAAAGACATATTATCCACATCATGGGGTGATAATAATTGTATTTGCCCATTTTAAATACATATAAATTACAATAAAAACAGTCAATATATATTACAATTACCTTTAACAAGGCACCCACGAGAAGGCGGTCTTCTCCTCTCTTCAAGCCTGCCAATGCCCCCTCGATGCTGACCAAAACATACACAAGAATAAAAAACACCCATGCAAGGTCCCCCTAACCTGTTAATAACCATAGCGGTTATAACCGCTACAGGCATTAAGGGGTTAAACCACCTTCACCCACCACTCGGGATGCCATATACCGTCACCCACTGCCCCCCACCCCGTGAGGCCTAAACCACCCTCACCACTACCCAGCCGGGAGGCTACCCACATACCCCTTGGGAACAATACCCCCCTCCGCACCCTCAGTACCACAAAAAAAACAATACACATCAATCATATTTATTAAATACGCTAACCCCCCGTGTCCCCCCATACACACATGATTTTTCTTTTACATACAGGGTCATTACCCAGGCCACGTGAGTCCCCGGTGGGCAGACAGGTCACCTCACAGACTACAGGTTACCAGCAACTGTTTATACAGGTTCTGGAGGCCTGTTGGGGGTCCCAACCAGGTGCTATGCACGGGTCACCTTGGGCCACAATTGGGTCCCCACGCGTAGGCCAGCAGATGTCGGGGAGATGACTTTTACGCGGTTCTGACCACAGGTGTCTGAGGGCATAGGTTTTTTTGGGTGGTCCCAAGGGGGGGTCGGGGACAACGGTTGTCCGGGTGCCAATAAAGGTCGGCAGTGCCCCCACAGATGTGGGCCACCGGTTTCTTCTCGGCACAATCTGAGGTCCGTGTGCCCCCACGGATGTGAGGCCACAGTGTCCCTGGGGGACACACAGCCTGATACCCGTGAAACGCCAGAGTACCTAAGGTGGTCTCCAGAGGATCTCTCTCAGACCAAACTAACCAACCCTGCATGTAAAAAAAAAATTTAAAACAGGACCTATACAGTCAATACATACACACCCCCCCCCCACCCACACACAGACAGTACAAGATGATGCCAAAGAACTAGTAGGCAGATATGGAGAATTACATTTTAAACACATTAACTAGAATAATAAACATAAATAAAGTCTACTGACCTCATCAGTAAGAAGCCCCCATCAACGCAAATATTGTCCTCCGTTGCACCAACAAAATATATAGCCAAAGCATGGCAAGTACATTCAGATATCAATTACACCCTTAATCACTGTATAGGCTATAGCCACAAAGTTATCATTAAGGGGTTTGGTTAAAGCCACCCGGCCCGATACCCACCTTCACCATTCATTTGTACGTGGCTTCATCATTGCAACTTATATATACACATATTTATATATATAGAGATTATATATATATCTAAAAAAATCATAAGAAAAGACATTATGGAATAGAGAGATTGCAGAGAAGGCACCAACCTTAATAAAGGGGTATGGGACATTTAACTTATGAGGAGAGGCTAGCCTAAATTAGATTTATCTACATTAGAAAGAGGCGTCTAAGGGGGAGGATATGATAACTATATAAAAATATAGTCAGGGACAAACACAGAGCTTTCAAAATAACTCTCATCCCACGGGCAGTACAAAGGATGCGGGCAATCCTTAAGGTTGGATGAAAGGAATTTCACCAGCAACAAAGGAAGGGTTATTTACAGGAAGGGCAGTTAAAATGTGGGATTCTTACCCATGGAGACTGTGATGGCAGGATACAATAGATTTGTTCAAAAAAAAGGTTGCGACATCTTTTTTATGGGAAAAAGGTTATTCCAGGGGATATACCAAATAAGTATAAATGCAGGAAGTTGATCCAGGGATATCCGATTGCCAATCTTGGATTCAGGGAAGGAATTAATGTTTCACCTTAATGGGGTTTTTTGTTTGCCCTTCCTTGACTCAATAAGTAAGCATAATATAGGATAAGTATACTGTTGTCTAAATTTAGCATAGGTTGAACTGATGGACCTACGTATTTTTTCAACTCAACTACTATGTAACTATATGGAACTATATATTTAACTGCCTCACTGTAAAGAAACCCTTCTCGTTGGTGCTGGGTGAAATTTCCCTTCATACAACCTTAAGGGATGCGCCCACCCGCCGTCCTTTGTATGCCCGTGAGATGAATAGTTATTTGAAAGCTCCTTGTATGTCCCTGAATATATTTTTATATAGTTATATATACACAATGAATGAACCAATATACAATATAAAATAATTTAGAAGGCTTATCAAAAACAGCTCTACTAACAAATACCAATTCTCCATACAGACACAGCTACAATAAAATCCATATTCCTAAAAAAAAATCCAATCTCATCTTCCATCAAAAGCCTCAAATGCCAATTAAAACATGTTTGCAGTTACGTTGTATGACATGATGCATTACATCTATGCACCATGTACACTCTGCAATGAATGCTAAACAATAACATATTCCAAATAAAATACCATACACCAAACAAGTATACTATTTAAGCCAATAAAGTCACCATTATAAATCAATTAGCATTCATTAATCAAATCCTAAACAATTTGCAATTCATCCATAACAATTAATCAATTAACTATTTATATCGTTAAAAAGAACAAGGTACCATCAGACAAAATATAAGTATCAAAAAGAATACATATACAAAAGCAAGCCTAACCCTGACCTAAAGTCCACCATATAGACCAAAAATTACCTATCTAATTCTCTAAAATACATTTTAAACACACATTTATGCATAGCGCAGATCCAAATCATTCTAACCACAGGCAATACACGCATTCTACCAAACCAGTTCTTACCCGTAGTATATATCGATCTAGACATACAACATACAACATGTGCAAGAAATGATCTAAAAAAAACCACATGTAAAAAAAACAAAAAATAATTGAACAAGTTAAATAAAATACATTCTTTTGTTCACTTACCATTACTTGACCCACTCACCGGACTCAGTTTTTTGAAACGCTTACTCTTGACCAATCACGGACAGGAAACCTAAAATAATAAAAATAAAATAAAACAAAACAAATCCACGGGTCTTCGATTTGTAATCCATTTCATCTGTATTCTTCTTCTTGTATCTTCCGCTCCCTTCCGGGAGTTCTTCTGTCTTCTTCGGCCACGCCACTGGTTTCTTTCTTCGTACGGGAGGTCCTTCCTTCTCGGCGTACTGCTTCAAAATGAGACGCATAGGCTTTATAGGCCTATGATGGTCACATTTTCGTCATATGGTTCACACGGCCCTGATGGTCCGTGAAAAACCATGTGCTTTGGCCGAGAAAAAAAAATGATGATGTCTTAAAGGCAATGAAAGCACAGCCAATTTCAGACTGCATGTGCTTCAATTGCTGTAAGATGACGTCATGAAAGAAAGATGGGCAGCCTCACATGGTATGGTAGCCCAATCGAGCATGAGAACTACATCCCAACTTAAGGTAAGTGAACAAAGCACGTATTTTATTTAAACTTGTCAATTATTTTTTGTTTTTTACATGTGTTTTTTTTTGTTTTTTTTTAGATCATATTCGGGCCACTGTATGTATGTATGTTGGTATGTCTAGATCGATAATATACCTACGGGTAAGAAAGGGTTGGTAGGGATACATGCTTGTATTGCTGTGTTTAAAATGATTTGGGATATGCTGCTATGCATCATGTGTGTGTAATGTATTGAGAATTGATAGATATTAATTTTGGTCTTGTATGGTGTACTGCAAGATCAGGGTTGAGGCTTGCTGTTGTATATTTGATTCTTTTGGTACTGATATTTTGTCTGATGGTAACTTGTTCGGTTTTTTTAACGAAATAAATAGTTAAGTGTTTAATTGTTTATGGATGGAAATTTCTTAATTGTTTAGTGATTGATTAAGAATGCCTAATTTTTTTTTGGGAAATTTAATGGATGACTGATGGATTTAAATAGTATATTGTTTGGATGTATTGGTATTTATTTGGAATATGTTATGTTAACATTCATGCAGAGTGTACAGGGTGCATAGATTGAGCATCAGTATACAATGTAAATGCAATGTTTTGATGATATTTGAGGCTTTGATTGGAAGATGAGATTGGATTTTTTTTAAGGAAATATGATTTTATTTTACTGCTGTTGTATGAGAAGGGGATTGTAGTAGAGCAGGTTTTGATAACCCTTCTACATTCTATTGTATATTGGTTCATCTGTGTGTATATATATATATATATATATATAATATATATATAGATCTATATAATATTTATAGTAGAGATATAGGATAATATATATATAAAGGTAAATTAACAACTATATGCCATATGCAGGTTGCAACCCCGCCTTTCACCATTATCACCCAGCACACAGCACTTCCACCTTGCCCCAGCAAGGGATTCTCGGGAAAGGACATATATATGGTAATATATATATATTGCATCGCACAGAAAGCCACTGTACAAATGAATGGGTGAAGGGTGGGGTGGTATCGGGCCAGGGGGCTCAACCCCGTAATTACATTTGCGACTATTAAATCCGACTAGGTGATTAAGGGTAATTGATATCTGAATGTAATGCAATGTATGGCTATGTATTTTGTTGGCAACGGAGGACAAGGATTTTGCTGGCGATGGGGGGCTTCTTATTGATGAGGTCATAGAACTTTATTTATGTGATTCTGTAGTTAATGTGTTATAATGCGACAAAATAAGTATTATCCATAGCTGGATACTAGGTCTTTGGCAACATATTGTACTGTATCTGGTGGGGGGGGGGGTGGATGTATGTATTGAATGTATAGTCAGGTTATTTTTTTAATGACAGGGTTGGTTCCTTGGTCTGGCAAGAGACTCGGAGACACTGAGGATCCTCAGGGACTGGTCACAGGTATCAGGCGCGTGTCCACGGGGGACGCCTGCGGGGAAGAACCAGTGGCCCCAATCTGTGGGGGAACAGTGGACCCGTATGTATGCGGGAAAAACAGGTGGCCCCCACATCCTGTGGGGCACTGCGGACCCAATAGTGTCCAACCCATGGTCCCTTGGACCCCCGTGCTAACCAACCGAAGGCCCCCACAGACACATAGTGGCGTCTGGACATCGGGGTCCTCCCAGACATCTCTAGGCCAAACCGTGGAGGGGCGGGACCCAAGGTGACCCATGGTGACCCACGGAGACCACCTGGTGGGCCATGGTTGCCTGGCGGGCCCCACCACAGGCCCCAGAAACCGTATGAAACAAGTTGCTGGTAACCTGTAGGTCTTGAGGGTGACCCGTCAGGCCCACCCAGGGACTCACGGGGGCTTGGGGTTTGTGCTTGAACCCTGTATGTAAAGAATACATCATGTATTTATGGGGGGGTACAGGGGGGTGGGTTATGTATTTAAAATAGGAATGATGGTTATTTTAATGGGCTGAGTATGTTTTTATGTGGAGACTGGGCGTGGGGAAGGGGGTATTGCCCCAAGGGTATATGGGTAGCCCTCCGGCTGGGTAGGGGTGAGGGTGGTTATCCTGCACGGGCGTGTGGGGGATTAGTGGTGGAGGGTTATGTGGCCTCCCTGAGTGGGGGTGAGGGTGGGTTAACCCCTTAATGACTGCAGCGGTAAATAACCGTAATGGTGAGTAAGCGGTTAGGGGACCATTACATTGGATATTTTTATTCTAGGTGTATGTCTGCAGCATCGGAGGGGGCATGGGCAGGATGAAGATGAGGATAAGACGCCTTCATCGTGGGTGCCTGTAAAAGGTAAGGTCATATGTTTTTTACTGTATTTATTGTAATTTTTATAGTGTATTTAAAAGGGCAAATGCATTATTCTCATATGGGATAAATATTAATTTTGCCCATTAATGTATAGAATGTGTCAGGGGGTTTTTATTAGTTATAAATATTGTTTATTATTGTTGGAGGTGCCCACCATTGGTGTTCGCCGGCACGCGGGACCCCGGGATCCCTCGGGGGACCCCGGGAACGGCCGTGGACACCCGGACTCTCGCGGGGAACCCGCTTGGGGAGCCGGGGACCCCCGGACCCCACCAGGGACACCACCGTGACCCCCGGGCTCCCAGGCGGACCATTGGTTGGGGTCAGCCGGGGACACCCACGGGGTCAGCAGGGGACACACGCGAGCATGGTGTATGGGTTTTGCGCATGCAAAAAATGAAAAGCAATTAAGTTTTTCTAAGTCAGCTTATTTTGCGTCTACACTTACCTTACGTGTTCTGATCAATGCCCAACTTTCGCGTTCGTAAGGTTGCATTGACTTAAGAGGAGGACAGAATTTCACGCAAACAGGGTTACGAACAATCAAAGGTGGACTTAGAAAAAATTCCTGAAAAAAAAGTCCATTGTACGAGGCAATGGCCTGTTTGGTTGCTTAGTGCATTGGGTTGAGCGACAAAATCACGTTCTAAGAGCACTTTGCGCTCTAAAAGTTACGTATCGGAGCTTAGTGCAGGACCCCCTAAGTCCGAAAGTGCGAAAATGTTAAAAACCCAGATCTCCAGTTTGTTGGGCAGGACATAGAGGGCTGGGATTTGGCCACCATGTAGTCACTGCTCCCGGTATGATTGCATGCAATTTACAGATCGTCCACCTCAACTGAAACAGAGTCCGGAACTGTTGATAAAAGGTGGTTTGCCATTGACTTCACTAGTTGCGGAGGTTCATTGAATCCTATTTGCGACGCCAACCCCGCATTCTATATGGCGGCGCCGACACCCTATAGATTCCAATGGAGGAGCGAGTGAGCCACAGAGATTCTCATAGCTTTAGCAGCAGAGCTCCATGATTCTAATGCGCGACAGTGGTTCCATTTTAAAAGGGCCTATGGCGGCGGAAGCCCATTGAATCCAATGTGTGAAAGAGTGATTTTTTTAGCCGTGTACCGGAGATCCTGCATTAAAACTAATGAGAAGTTTTAACTTGTGTTTTTATTATCTCGGTTATGGAGGTCCAGAAAGGCGAAATTTGGCCTATGACGGATGTCCTGCCCAGCACGAGGACCTAGAAATTCAGCCACGCTCAGACCAACAGAACGGATTATTTAATATATGTAGATAGTTAAAATGCTATCGTGATCCCTGATATCCACAGCCCGCAAAAGCCACTGGCAATAGGAATTTAATGGCCCCAGGGCGTGTGTCATGAGGTCTGAGGAAAACCCACGTGAACAAAGACTCCCCATCATCCTAATTAAGAGTCTAGGAAGGAGATGATAGGTAGGCCATGGGTACTTGAGTGAAGTGTATAGCACACTAAAAAGTAGAATTCCCTGTCCAGATCCCATTGGAGACACTTAGGAGAGCACCAGCTTTTAGAGTGTGGGCTAGGGAATGGATCTCTGACAGAGGATAGCCAAACTCTGTGGAAGGCTCTGAGTTCCCACGTGAGTGGACCAAAAGGGTATGGACCAAGTAAGTGATGCTCCAAATGCGAGCCCAATGGTAGGGAATAGGGAGAGAACTCATAAAGAGAAGTGTAAGCTTTATTCCAAGTGTGTTGTGGTTGTGATGTGTTCTGTCGTATCCTGCGGACTGACTGTTAATGAATTGTCAGTCTGGATTGCTCATCTGGGCCCCGTCCCTGAGTGATTAATATATTTTCGGATTATGTATAATAGTGTAGTGTTCACCTATCTTTAGGAATAAATATCTTTAATACCGCATATCTTATTCGATTACAACCAGAGAAATGTATTATTGTAATTGGTGTGTATATATATGAACCTGCAAGCTAAGAACATGTGGGACTCCCAGGACACTGATGTTTATACTTAAAGGGTGTTATTGTGAATTTTAAAAGTAACTGGCAGGGAAGTGTTCTGGAGGAGTACACAGAGAGCTAGAACCCTCTCATAGGTGAATGGGGTTCACAGGAATCAGCTCAACATGTTGTATTAAAAGAAAAAGAGAAGATCATGGTACAATACAGTTTAATAAACAAAAAAACCTTAGAGCAGTTAGCTCCAGTATACTCACATGCTCCACGATGATAAAAAGCGGTTTAACCAACTCTGGGTTAGGAGCGTGCCAGCAATACAGCAATGCAGCTTCACATGAATCCTCTGGAAAGGAACAGTCTCCTTCGCATCCGAACAGTGTATCTGACGTCACGGGACTTCCTTGGCTCTCCTACATGGTAAGGGAGGGGGTGGTGAGCAGGCTACTGAGTCCTGTCAGCGTTGTGGTCCTTCACGAGGGAAAACAGATGGTTCACAGGAAACGGCAAGGACTCCACACGCTACACACAGCTCCTGAGTAACCTTAAGGGGTATTTGTAATTGGCAGTGTAATTGCCGTTTCTGTGAACCCGCTGTTCTCCGCGTGAAGACGCAACACTGACGGTGACTCAGTAGGGGCCTACTTGCCGAAGAAGCGTTTTCAAACTCCTAGAGAGGGGGGATGGGGTGTTGTTCTGGGGCTTTGAACTCGCTTTACTATTAAACCCCCTGTGTACCCTACTCTAGTACTAACTGTTTTTGTTTGGCAAGTGCATTTATTCTTCACCTGCTGAGTAGCTTCTCAGTGTTTAGTGCAAGATTTAACCCTAACAGTCAGCGCAACTATCACACTACCACGCACACACTGTGGAGGTTGCTCCTACATCAGCCTCCACTCCTGCGCATTACATGACCCTGGTTTGCTAAGGGGGGGGATTACCTATGAGCGCATAGTGTATGTGTGTGGCAGCAAGCTTATACTGTGCTATAACTGTAAGGGCACTGCAACTAACATCTGGAAACAGCAGACATCACCAATACCCTACTTATATATGTAGGAGTACCTATCTGGGCTCAAATCACCTCCAAGGTGGTTTGGTGACTCCTTAGCTGCTCTAGCCTACTTACACTATACAATATACTTGAATGCTTGACTATAGTCTGACACCTAAGGACGGGAAAATATGATTCCCTAATAAGATTTAGCTCTAATTATGCTGGTGTGAACTTACACAGAAAACAGAGCAATCTCTATCTGGGGGAGATACTTATAGGTCTAACCAAGCGCAGTACATGCCACATTACTATGAGGTATCCCTCTAGAGCGCAAATACGCCGAGATACACTCAAATAGAGACAGTCCTTCTGGTGGGCTCTCTTGGCTCCTCTCCATATTTTAGTAGAGCTATAATCTATAGCATCTGATCTCTAGTACCAATCAGGGATCACACCATTCTACCCCACCTATACCAGGGTGGGTACCAAAGGATACAGTCATGTGCTGTTCTATACAGTATTTAAGTAGTTTTAACACCCTTTGTTTATTCATGTTATTAATAAAGTATTTTAAATTTCATCACTAACATTGTTGTGAATGAGTGCTATAAGACTGGGTTCTTTTTCACCAATTGATGCTCTGTGTACTCCTCCTGTTGTCTATTGAGGGATTGAGAATTCTCACAACCAGTAGCATCTCTCTTTGTGATATATTTTTTGTTGATTTTTGTGATATAGTATTGGGTTTGCGCTTACTTCTTTTGCACCAGGAACTGTTTTCTGGTAAGCCCTGGAAGAAATCCTTTGACATGTAAATTTGCTAAGGGTGCATGAGCGAGGGTATTTCCTTCCTGCACACTCAAGAGGTCCCGAAGCAGGAGCCTCTATAGCCTAGGATAATGCAGGGATGAAAAGCCTCAGAGATCCAAGGTGTATGAAATGACACGCAAGTGTTGTAGAGTGCCAGTTTCTTCCGGCACCCCGCAGGATCCATTCGCACCTTGGAGCAAAATCCGATCCAGGGTCGCCCAGGGAAGGGGTGTATTCCAGGTATGCTAAACGCCATAGGTGTCAAGTGAGCATGGCTTTGACAGACCGGAAAGCCTTTTTTGCCCGTTTTGCAAACTACGGGCAAATCAGGGATGGTGGATTAAATGTTCCCATGAAGCAGATTGGGTGTAATGTTAAGGTAGACTGGTGAACCATATACTGTGCCCACGGACTAACCCCAGTGTGATCCAGATACGCTTTGTGACTACACTTTACGCAGGATGATTCGTTCAACACGAGGGTAGCGGTTCAAGACGCAAGGGGTTAATAACTTGTTGTGGAAAAGGGTTTTGGCACAGTATTAAAGGGGTACACCCCATTGGCCACCCCCTACCTCACTGGGAGGCAAGAGGGTAACTGGACTGAGTCCAGTACTGTGTTATGCCCCTGCTTCAGCCCCATATTGTGTATACCCCTGTGATATGTATTTCCCCCATTTCAAGTGTCTGCACCACACTTACACTGGGATCCAGTCGGGAGGGAAAGGTTATGTTCATTTGGTGATATAGCCTTTGTTCCTTTTTTCCGCCTTGCGGCTCCATTTTGCAGTCTCATCAATAGGTTTGCCATTACAGCCACATGGTACACCCTAAGGAGATTCCGGTGATTTGGGCCTGATATCGTAGAAGACCTGCAGGTGGCGCCCAAGAGAAGAGTGGCGGTTCCATTGAAAGTGTAAGGAATCCACACCTGAGGTTTATTGTTACCTTGCCTTGCAGACCTGGGCAGTCCTGGAACACTCCTCCTAGTATCTACAGCAGCTGTGCAGCTATATTACTGCAGCTCAGCCTTTGCTATCATTGGAAGAATGCTCTTAAGCTCCCCCTCTGAGATTGGCCCGCTGGCCTTTAAATACTGCCTTCCACAATGCTCTCTCGGCCGAGCATAATCCTTCTTGGTGTTCACTGTGGTTGTTCTGGTTCCTGTGCTGAGCAATTGGTTTCCAGCGTATCCTTCAGCCCACGTTCCTAGAGGCCTGCTGCTCCCATAGCAGAGGCTGGGCCTTCAGAGTCCTGAGGTCTGCTACTCTCACTTCTCGCAGAGGCCCGTTCTGGAACCTGCTCTAAGGCATTGGTTTTTAACAGTGCTGCCTGGTGGTGTGCCCACTCCGGTCAGCCTTCTCCTTCCTGAGTGGGCATAGGCCTGGACGCCACTCGCGCAAACACCCCGTTCCCGACCGCAGCAATTACGGATGAGCAGGAAGACCTGCTTGATTTCCGTTGCCGACTCCCTGCTGGACTACTTACCTGATGTCCAATCTGACCTGGCTTCCACTGACTCCGCTGCCTGTCCAGTACCGACCCTGGCTCATTTGACTATGGATTTGCATTTCGGATCAGCCTGCGCAGTCTAAGGTCGGTTGCTTATATAACCCCACCTCGCACACGCGGTCCGACCCAGGTTTGTGGCGAGCACAACCGTGACAAAGTGAAGGGAGTAATGGATTTCCAAAGAGGATTCCTGATGTCCGACCTCCGGAGCGAGAGATGGCAGCAGCCAGACCAAAACCACAAGAGCGGAAACAATGTCTAAAAAGAGCTTTGATCAGGTCTCGGTCAAGTTCACATTCCAATTGGCGTGGGAACTTTTGTTCTAGGGCCACCCCAGAATAAATTCGTTTTGCCCTGGCCCCTAGGAACCCTTCACTCAACCCCAAACCGGGTCCGACAATTAATGGCGGCGAGAGGAAAGGTTCGCGCTGGCCATGAGGGTCCTACCATTGACCGTAAATGCGACGCATGGCTTTTAAACTCTAAGTGCGAAAACAGAGGTAAACTGAAAACCCATAACTCCAGTTCCGTGGGGGACCAGAGGGTTGGATTTGGCAAGATATAGTCACTGCTCTGGCATGACTGCATGGCAATTTTCAGCCCCTCCCCTAACCGAACGGATTAGGGTTAACATGTTAAAAAGTGATGTGTTTACCATTGACTTCAAAGTGTAGCGGACGGGTCCCATTGAATCCTATGCAGTGCGGCAATATTGATCTAATTAGGAAAACCACGTGGAAGTCCAAAAGTGTGTAAAAGTTGAAACCCATATCTCGGTTCGTGATTACCAGAGGTCTGGGATTTTGGTAGCATGTAGTCAACTGCTGGCATGACTGCATTTGCAATTTCCAGCCTCTACGATCAACTAGACGGAGTTGGGTAAAAATGTGAAAAATTAGGTTTTTCCATTGACTTCATGGCGGAGTTGCTCCATTGAAAGGCCTATAGCGGCGGAGTTTCATTGATTTCAATGGAAGAGTGAAATGCAGGGATTTAATTTAGCATAGCGGAGAATCCGTGCATTAAAGTTAATAGGGATGTTAACTTGCGTTTGTTATCTCCGGTTCTGGGGGTCATGGAAGACTGATTTTGGCCACTATGGCAAGGTTCTCTCCGGCATGAAGACCGGCAAATTTCAGCCCGCTCCGACCCACAGGATTATTTTAAAATGTTTTAATATTAAAAAGTACTCGCCGCATTCCTGGTATATCTAAGCCACGCGGAAAGCCACTGGCCCGAGAAGGATGTTAATTGCCACAGGGCATCAGGATGTCTGAGGGGAAACCATGTATGAAAGGATCACCACCCTGGATTAAGAGTTCAGGACAAAGGAGAGCAGGACAGGGTACTTGGGTATAAAGTGTTGGGTTTCACACACTTGAGACAAAGTTTTCTTTGTGAAGGGAATCCAAAAGAGGGACTGGGTGAGGCAGGCTTTGGGAGGGGGGCTAGGGAAATGAGCCCCTGATTAGAATAATGCCCACCCTGTGGGCAGGTATTACCTTGCTTCTACGTGAGTGGGTAAGGGTAATGGGTGGAGGTATTTGATAAAAACAATGCCTTACACCCAATGTCAGGGTATAGGGCTGTGAAACTCATAAAACAAGTGTGAGTCTATGCCCAGGGTCTTCGTGGAGTCTTCGTTTACTACATCTACATGTTATCTGATGCCTGAATGAATTGCCAATCCAGATCCTGATTGCTTCTTTGTCCAAACCCTAAGTGTTTATTGTGTATGTTATTTGTGCGATCTTGGTGTTCACCTTTTTAAAGAATAAAATATTTAATATCTAAGTCGTGTTCATTCAACCCAGAGATTTTGTTTATTATAACCTAATAAGTTACCGTGACAAAACATCGCAACCAAGAATTTAACCCAAACTTCAGAATTCATTAGCCCTGGTGACTCCGGAACTATCCTACGAAACTTTAACGAATTCTTTGATTTGCAAAGTGATTATAAATCGGCAACTGCGATCTAGCCAAGGGGGCTTTTACACAGATACTGCATTTCTTGCGCTTTTCGCAAAGGACAATTTATTTTGTGTCCCCATCCCAGTAAGTGTGTTTATTAGTGTATTATGAGTATCGAGTGTTTGTCTAGCAAGGAATAAATCACAATTTATTTTGCCTCCATGTGTTTCAACCGAGAATCCCAAAAATATAAAAAGTGTTGATAAGTTTGTTGTCACCGTGACGTACGAGCAGAATAAAATGAGACACAAGAAACTGCAAGTATCACTTTCTCAGCTATTCAAACCACTGTACTTAAAACCTGTAATAAAAACTATTTTTAAAAGTGAAAGTTAATCTGTATTGCTGTGTTAATATTCAATGTACTCAAAGGAGCATCTGATTGGAAGGAAACAAAGCAAAACTGCTTGCTTTACAAAACTATGGCCCATGTGTACTAAGGCAAAATTGGCAATATTCTGGTGGGGGGGGAAACGTAGTTTTGTTAGTGTGGTGTGTATAATGTATGTAGTATTATGTACTGTATATATGTATGAAATTATAATTTTCTGAATAATATAAATTCAGAAAAAAATATCATTGATTACATCGGCACAATTTGTCTTTGCTTCAGAATACATATTTGCCCCTAAATGCTTCTACTTTAAGACGTACATTCATGCCTTAGTAAGAAATAACTACAAAACAGAGATCAGGATTGCTTATTAGTCAATATGCAGTCAACAGGTCGGCAAGAACACCATAGTTAAATGTGGTATTTAGTACTGTGTCCATCAACTATGGTATTGTAGGAAAAACAGTTGTTTATGGTTTATCCTATTAAAAATATTGCAAAACAAAATGGGAACACACGCTATAGTATTTTTTTAATGGAATACATTTTGAATAACCCCAAGATTAGTCCTCCTGTATTAAATTGTAGCAGAAGAACAAGACTGGTTTAGTTCCTTCAATGTAAATTTAAAGGTTGTGAGAGAACTCCTTGTAGACTTTACTTTAATCACAAATCATACTTGCACCAGTAAAAAATATATGATTTGCAACTGATATTATTGTCAATGACAGTTTGTACTCACTTTAGCCCTCAACGCTCAGATGTTAGGATAATTCTACTTCACCACAGGCGTGGAAACCACTGTCTACGAACATGCATACTATAAATATAGCTTCTCCCATACCTTATCGCTCAGGTAAGAATTGCCAGGTCTTGTAGAATTGTGAGATAAGTACATCATCATGTGGTAGAGAGACCTTGGACCTGACTTTGTGAGGTATATGCTGGAAAGATTGTGTTTGCATAGAAAGCTTAAAAGAGAAAGGAAAGTTTCGTTTGCTGATATAAAATTGAATTGACTGATATTCACTGACACTGTTTAAAATGTATTATGAATTTTGAAGCACATGCCAAATGGGACTTCAGGTTGGCAATCTGCGGAAATAAAGGATATCAATCTACTCCAATTTACTTGCAAAGTTTAATGTGCTTTGATACATATTTCAGGTAATATTTCCCTTAAATAGGAACAAGTGGAAGGGTGAATATGAATCATATCCATGTATTTAGAAACAAAATGTACTATTGTGAAAAACTTGCATGTCATACACTATTGTGGTTGAGTGTATCTGCTTGCATATGTCAGGCAATTGTCATTTAGTAACTTGCCAAAAATCACATTGGCACAGATCAGCAACACAATATGATCAACAAGAACTGTACTATACAAACTTATAATTAATATGCCCCACTTCTCCCGGGAAGTGTAGAAATCCCAAGGGGGAGTGGTAGAAGCTTGTATCCATCGGGTTATATATGGTACTTTTTTAGTAAAATAAAGGTCAAGCAACAGTACACAGTATGATAGTTTATACCAACTATACTGTACTATCACTCTACTACTGACTGACTAAGGGGAAAAAATATTTATTTTTTTTCCCAGGGAAACAAATGATCAATTGGGGTATATTGTATATTTTCAGTCGCAAAATTATATTTACATTACCGAAATAGCATTTCACAACTCAGGAGAACAATACCAGAAAGAAAAGTCCATCAGCACAGCTAAATGATTCTTAATATCATTTCATAAACTGTTCTGACTTACCAACAAAAACAATAAGAGCAGATAACTATAAAATGAAGTGTTTAAAACCTCCTGTGCTATCCTCAAATTCTGATCAGTTCTTTAAATAGAATGCAGAGCACATGTAAAGATATTATGCTTATTGTAAGGAATACAGGGAACATGTCCCCCGCAGCATGTTTCCTCTTACCTGCCGCTTCTCAGCATCCTGTGCAGCTTACAGAGCATGCGCGCCACACGCAGGGCTTTCACTGCTCCCACTGGAGCGGGCTCCCACGGAGAAGCGCACATACGTGACGCGCGTGCACCGCTCTCTCTGCGTGTTCAAGCGCATCAGCACCTCCCTCTGTTCCCTGCACTGTGCACCAATCCCTGCTCTTGCGGAGGTCACGCCTCTGCCCCTCCCCTCTGTGTCATGGCTCTCTCTGCATACAAATACCCAGCTCTCTCAGCTACTCATTGCTGAGCATAGTTCCTGGTAGCTTGTGCTTTCGACGTCCTGTTTCTAGCCTCTGCTTTGCCTTGCCCCTCTGCTGTTTGTTTTCTTGTGTACCGACACGGCTTTACTTAGGACCTCCTGGATAAGACCCGGCTTGTCTTTGGACCTCTCTCGGATAACGACCCCAACTTGCCTCTGAATACGTGTACTCTCCATCCCTGACCTTGGCAATTTGACTTCTACTACCCTACTGGCTCCAACCCTTGACCTTGGCAAACGGACACAGACCTTCCACTGGCTCCTTCCTACGACCTCGGCAAGAATAAACAACTAACCCGCTCTCTCCAACCCAGACCCAGCTAAACTAACAATCCCCCCTCAAGGCGTGCCTCTGCTTGCTGTGGGTGCGCAGTATTACACTTTTGCACCGCAGTAGGGGGTCCCGCCTTTGTCGTGGTGAGCGCAAGCGTTACAATGTATACTGTTTTTTTATCCAAGAAAGATTATAGTGCACTGAAACCACTGCTCACCTACAAATTGTAGGTTTATAATTAAGTTTATGTTAAAATGCTTGCATGACATTTACCTCCTAATAAAGATGAATTATCAAGACCCGATCTTCATGATGTTTGGGGAATAAAACTGACATTAGGCCTTTATACAGTTATACATGTACAGTACCTCCTCATTTTCATGTCACTGTTAGATGCCAAGTAATTTTTAGTCCATTGCACAAAGCAGTGCAACTGTATTTTGTTAGGGAACTCCTGGACATGAGCTCTTTCACTTTTCATTTTTTTAAAGATCTATAGAAAGGTTATATAGGGATTAGGAAAGAATTCCAAGTAGAGTAGAACTGTGTACTGACTGAGGCATCTCCAACCCTTAGCTGTTACATTTCCTTATGTAAAGCTGGATTACAGTAGTTTCAGTAGTTAAGATTACTGTACAAACACAACAAGCACTAAATCCTATATTTATGAGTGTAACTGCAGTATATACAAAGTAATAGAAAGGACCAAACTACAGCTCACAGGTCATCTCCCTTTCTTCTGTCTTCATTGGTCCTGCTATGTGTTCACTTCTGTAACTCCCTAGTACTAAAGTAGCTGGAAACCATAGGTAGCAAAGGGGTAAAGTTAGGTAAGTTGAAAGTGGGACAAATAAAAATAGAGACTACAGACAGAATGGGATATATAGAAGATGAGAGCCATAAGCGCACAACAGAATCCGTGCGGGTTCGAATGACCGGTAGCCAAAAAGGATTAGTTTCACCAGGGGAAATAAATAATAGATCAGATATGCAGGAGAAGGGGAAAGTATAGGGTAAAGTGAGATGAAAACTTGTGTAAGGGGGCCAGCGCCAGTCCGTGGTGGTCTATTCTGAAATTACGTTGAGGCCCGTAAATGTGTTTTTATTTTGCCCCATTTATTTTACATTTATCATTGAAGTCAAGTTTTTAACCCAATAAGATCAAGTTATACCTTTACAGTTTCTTCCCGCTTGTCTCAGTACATTGGTATTCTCTTATGATTATTCCAAACTATAGACAGTCTAGAGAGAGTGCATACATATTACTGGGGTTTCTACACTCTCTCTGTCTGTGGAGAGACAAACTCTTCCCTGTGCACGGCTACCGGTGGATATACTGTATATCTGAGGGTATCTACCGATGGGGTACCCAAAGGACGCACTTCAAGTATGTAGAGCGGCTCCAAGACAGCCTACATAAGCTTACCAACTAGCAGAGAAAACATCTGCTCATCTGAATGCCAGTAAACAAACGGCACTACGACCATAAGTTCTGCCATCGGGAAATTCGTCTGGAGACGCTGTTTCTCTCCGCATCTAGGGATCCTGGCAAACACAAGCTGGCCGCCCGCTGGCTCATGGGGTGTATGTAAGTCAATCACAGGTGCCGGGCTTCCCAGTCTACCAACCAAAAAGGCGCGGATGGCGGGGTAAAGGTCTGGCACCACAATCACTCCTGCCCAATCCCACAAGTGAGGGATGACTATCCAGAAGTAGAAGCTACACCATTGGCCGGGTGAGGCCGACGGACGAGCGATAATTCAGAGACAGTAATTGAATCAAGCGAGGATCCTATGGAAGGCATCTCTAGTAGACAGAAACAAAAATCAAGAGGCACTTCCCAAAGAAGTCGGGGTAATGGGCCCAGTCCACAGACACTGACTCTGGTGGCTTCAATGAGCCCTCCTCTGGACACAGGAGTCTGTGTTTCATACCCAACCAGAGACAGTTCAGGGACAGTTGTACCTCCCATTAGGGAGGCTGAGTTTCAAGACTAAACTTACTACTCTACAGAGAGTTGAGGAAGAGCTTTGGAGAAGCGAAAGAGTATGGCAACCTCCCAATAGGGTAGCCTATGATTCATTTGGGGCAACCCCACTATGAGGCTCAGCAGTGGTCTCGGAGCAAATCTATCTGTGATATTGGAGGCAAAGCTTTGATATGATCTCGCCAGATCACAGATATCGACAAAAAACAAAGAAAATGAAGCGCCAGCTCCATAGCCATAATACTGTAAAAATCGAGGAAATCTTTATTTAAGTATAGGGTAGTCACCAGGACCTATACTCCACATGGTGGGTTAAAACACAATCATTTTGACAATCTGTGACAGCAGCAGGTCGAACGAGAAAGGACACGCTTTAGCGCTTTGTTTGTGTTAGTACTTATATATATTATATATATATAATAATAATATATATCTAGAATAATATATTATATATAACTATATATATATATATGACACACAAAGATGATAACCGCCATCAAAACAAAAAATATACATATAAATTCTGGCTAAACCAAAACAGAGAATGACTGCAAATAACAGAAAAACATTCACTTTCGGTGCTGGAGGAGTAGGAAAGATATATAAACACAACAAAAGAAAAGAAACCTCACAAAAGCACTCAGACTAATTTAGCAATTAATAATAAACATTTATTGAATCAAAATATAAAGAAAAACAAAAAATAGGTAACTGAAACCCTAACTACTGGACTCAAAAAAGAGTTTATGATTGGACAAAAATTATTATTATAAATGAATGGGACTAACTCATATAACACAGATACTGTTATAGGGAAAAATAAAAAGGGGACTAAAGGCAAAACCCAATAATGAAACCACTATGGGGACAAGTACCCCATAGTGATTTCAACCGGCCGGTTATATAGTGAGGAACGGTATCATAAAACAATACAGGCAATGCCCTAAACTCCAGAGAAAAGTATGTGGTTAAAACCACCAGGAAAGATGGTAAATAACATAGAAAATATCACCAAACATGCAAAACTCATAGTGGGGCACTGGAATGAAACACCTAATGCATAGACTATAAATATCTCATACAAAAGACCATAAAGATAATCAGTGACCAAAAACACAGCCCTAGAATAAGAACATATACAGGAAATGGTCATATGCTGAGACCAGTGCAATAGCTGGTAAATAGCAATAGCATATAAAAGATCCAAGAGTCAACAGTAACTCATCTCCTGTATAGCATAATGGCCTGAGTTCAATGCAGCTTAGAGCCTGGATGTTAGTCACCCCAGCCGGAGTGAATCACCAGAATATGGAGAGAGTCCCAAACAAAGAATAAGGTCCAAAAGAGGCAGCAGTCAGGTGCCAGAAGCAAATGAATACACAACGCGTTTCAAGGTGGTCACAAGAGCCCGTGGGGGTGATGAAAACGTTGTGTTGGTATTCATTTGCTGCTGGCCCCTGACCTCTTTTGGACCTTTTCTTTTGTTTGGGACTCTTCTCTATTCTGGTGATTCACTCCGGCTGGGGTGACTACCATCCAGGCTCTAAGCTGCATTGAACTCAGGCATTTATGCTATACAGGAGATGAGTATACTGTTTACTCTGGGTTCTTTTATATGCTATTGCTATTTACAGCTATTGCACTGGCTCAAGCATATGACAGTTTCCTGTAATGTTCTTATTCTAGGGCTGTGTGTTTTTGGTCACTGAATTATCTTTATGGTCTTTTGTATGAGCTATATTTATAGTCTATGACAGGTGTTTTCATTCCAGTGACCCACATATGAGTTTAGCATGTTGGTGAGTATTTTTAGTTATGGTTACATATTTCCTGGTGGTTTACACCACATACTTTTCTCTGGAGTTTAGGGCATTTGCCTGTATTGTTATTGATACCATTCCTCACTATATAACCGGCCGTTTTAATCACTATGGGTACTTGGTCCCCATAGGGTTTCATTTATTGAGGTTTTGCCTTTATTCCCCTTTTTATTTTCCTCCTTATATCTTGTGTATTATGAGTTAGTCCCATTCATTTATAATAATAATTTTTTTGCCCAATCTATAACTCTTTTTTGAGTCCAGTAGTTAGGGTTTCAGTTACCTATTTTTTGTTTTTCTTTATATTTTGATAATAAATATTATTATTTATTTGCTAATTAGTCTGACTGCTTTTGTGCGGTTTCTTTTGTTTTTCTGTGTATATATATATTTATACATGATACATGTAATATATATTATATATATATATTATATATAATATATATATATTATATATATATATATATATAATATATATTGTCATACATATAATATGTTATCTATCTCTATATATAATATTCTAGATTCCTACTATATATATATATCATATAACTATAGACTTATTATATATATAATACATGTATGCCATTGGCATGTAATACATGTTAGTATCATGTATACATGTATACATGTATAATACTGAGTTAAGTTATGGTGAGTAAAAAAAGTGACAAAAACTCTCCACAGCAAATATGCAAATGTAAATACAACTGTATTGCAGCAAGCTTAAGCCTATAGGGAACCATGTTTAAAATTGTTTTTGAAGCAAAAAGTGGCACTGTGTGCTCATTTGCATGTCATTTCCCAGAATCCCTTGCTGCAGTGGAAGTGCTGTGTGCTGGGTGATAATGGGGAAAGGCAGAGTTGCAGATCTGCCTAAGACATGCAGATGAGCATACAGTTGCATTTACATTTATATATATATATATATTAGTTAATTCAGCCTGTGGTCATTTGCCCCCTTGTGGAGATATTGATATCTCATGGACTACTAGTCTATATATTATATTCCACAGAGTGTGCTATACATAGGATCTTTTCAGGTCCCACTTTTGAGACCTAACTTGTAAATCGATATCATTATATTCCTATTGCACCCTGTTTAATTAATATCTGAGTATTAGATTGACCGCTAGGGTCTTACAATTGTTTATTAGGCAGGAAGTAGTAAGGTAGAAAGTTATATTGTAAAGCTTTTATGGAACAGGGATGACACGTACTTATCATCTGAGATCTGACTCCAAAAGACTGTTCATGGTCCCAAGGCTCAACAACGTATCTGTCCGCTCCTCCTTCTCTTACCGTGCACCCCAAAACTGGAACAACCTACCGGAGACTCTCACATCCACCACCAGTTTAAGTTCTTTCATAACTAAGGCTGTCTCACATTTTAATCTGGACTGTAACTGTTACATAAGCCTATAATATCATCTTCTCTAACTGTGCATGCAATGTATTGTATATAATATATACCTTGTTCATTTATGTAACTGTATTTGTAACCATGTATTATTGTCATAGTAACTATGTCCAGGACATACTTGAAAACGAGAGGTAACTCTCAATGTATTACTTCCTGGTAAAACATTTTATAAATAAATAAAAATAAATAAATGCAGTGCCTATTTTCACCCACAAGTGTCTTGGTGTTGTGTGTAGGGGGAGAACATGGGGGGAAGGGGGGTGTAGGGGGAGAACACCTTGGGTTTGGCATTTGGTAATGAAGTTTTCTATTTCTCTATGTATATATTTGAGCTGGTTTTTGTTTACAGCAAGTACATTTTATGAAAGTCATTAAAAGCATGGATCACAGTAGTACATTGGTCTTCCTTTTATTAACAAAGGATTATAACCCCTAATATACAGTAAATGAGTCTTGCAAAGCATGCGTATAGACTGTATAGTTTACAAGAAAGCAGGTTTTACCTTCTTCATTTTTCATTTCTGCTTTCAAGAGCTTTAATCCTACACAGGCACTGAGCAGCCGATCTGTCCCATCCACACTGGTACCCAAGCGAGCAGCGGCGGCTGCTGCAGACAAGGCTAGATCTGACTCATGCAACACATCAAAAACTCCCAGTTCACATGCTGCAAACATGGTCTACAAGAGAAAAGAATCACTTTAAGTAATATTTTTTTTTCATATCTAGCACTGTCAATAAACTGAGCATTGTACATATAGACCTATATACTAAAGTAATTTTGGAGTTAGTAAAGTGTTTGGTGATGTATTTTACAATTTTTTGGAACACAGTTACTTCAAGAAATATCTTAGGTGCCGATCTTTAGAAGACAGAAAGTTATGCCACTTTAAACTTGGTAAAGTTATTTTTTTACATTTATTATAGGGAGGACAAGGATCTCAGAGAGAGCTTTATGTTACCCAACCTCAGTGTATTTGATGCTGAAAACAGAACATAGAATTGAATTTGGCAAATGTGCACCACCTTTTACAGTCACCAAATCCCAAACTGCAGTACCAGGGGAGGTCTCTTGGCATCAAGCTCAACCGGTACAAAGATCAAAGCAGGTGTGATATGTTTCTGAAGATATGGCTGAGTAATTCCTCTTGTTAAAATAGTCCCCCTCCTCCTTCCCTCAGTCTAATTTTAGATAATATATAGTCAGAGCCTCTTAGAGTGCCAGAGCCGGATAAGTGTCCTGGGCTTGGTGGCTGCGGGGGGCCAGTGTTAGAAGTTGGTCCTAGCTGCCAGTAACTTCATTGTCGCCAGGCCCCAGCTCTCCCCAGCTGCAGGCCTTCCTCACTAACACTTTCCCACGCTGAGCCTCTGACGGGGGCCTGCACCAACGCTCTCTGATGTCAACACGCACTGGAAGAAATCTGGGCCCAGCTTCGGGTGCATATTGGCATGATAAAATAGGCCGGGCACGCACCGCTTCATAGGCTTGGTGAGGGACAGTGTCAATGAGGGTGGCCTGCTGCTGGTGAGAGCTGGGGCCTGGTGGCAATGAGAGTACCGGCAGCTGGGCCAAGAATTCTTTTTCTGGTCCTCTGGGCCACAGCTCCCCCTGCTACTGGTCTCCCTCACTGTCCCACGCAGGGCCTCTCTCTGACATTGGCATGCGCAGGGCCTCTCTCTGACATTGGCATGTGCACTGGCATGGGAGAAAAGCCCGGGCAGGACAGTGAGGGAGTGAGCAAGGCCCACATAGAGTGGGAGAGGGAAGCCCAGTAAGAGGCCTACAGAAGCTGAGGGAGATCCGGGTTGGCAGAGGCTTGAGACCATCCCAAAGGTAGGTAAGTTTGTTTTTTGTATTTATTTGGTGGGTGGAATGTATGTATTTGGGGGTTGTATGTATTTGGGGGTGGGATGTTTTTTTTAGATATATTTGCGGGTGGGTGGTTTTCAGTATGTTTGTATGTATTGGTGGGGTGGGTTTTTTATATGTTTTTGAGGGGTGGGGTTGTGTTGTGTTTGTATGTATTTGGAGGGGGTTGTATGTATTTGGGGGATGAAGTTTTGTTTGTTTGTTTGTTTGTATGTATTTGGTGGGTGGGCTGTTTTTTTAATATATATTTGGGGGATGTTTTTTTTTAATGTATTTGGGTGGTGAAGTGGTTTTTTGTATGTATTTGATTTGTGTTCTTTTTATTTATTTGGGGGGTGGGAGGGGTTGTATGTTTTTGGTGGGTGGGAAGTATTTTTATTGTATTTTGTGGGAACGATTGTGTGTGGGGGGGCTGGGAGGGAATGATTGAGCGAGCAGGATTGAGTGAGATTGGGGTAATTGATGGAGGGATCGGGTAGACTGAGAGGAGTGAGGGGGTGTAAGAGTGGGAGTGAGGGGTGGGAGTGAGTGAGGAAGAGAGTGGGTAAGAGAGAGACGGAGGGCAGAGAAATACATGGGAAGAGGGGGGGGCGCAAGGTGTGAAATGAAGGGGCTTCCGACTACCGACATGAGGGGCCCCTGTCGTAACTCTAGTCCTGGGCCCGGGTAATCTGTCTCCGGCCCTGTATGTAGTAGCGTCATTTCTAAATATGTTGAAACTAACAATGACAGACTTCACAAGCTTTTTACCTGTCACACTAAATTGTTTAAAGCCATCAAATTAGATCAAAATGTTGCAAGTAACAGTGGTTCATGATAACATATTCTCGTGTGTATGTATTAACATCAGCTGCATAGAATAATCCTAGTTTAGAAAGAGGTTTATTTCTTACCTTAGAGATGAAAAAGCCATCCATATATTCAAGGATTTGCTTTGGATAGTCGAGATCTTCTGAAGAGTTCATATTGTTGTTGTTTACAACAGTTCTGCTGTTCTTTATCTGTGTAAGCTGCTTTATACCTAGAGATGTATAGGCGTACAATGATTAACTAAGCATATCAGCCAGTTGCAAACTTAACCCTGCCTATTTTGTATTTGTATACGCATATGGTATGTGCTGACCCCGTCAGAGCTTAGCACATGTTCCTCGTGCATTAAGTGTGGCAACATAACTAATGCTTTGATCTTTTGGCCCAATGTACCATACAACAAAACAGTTAACCCATACAGGATAGGGATAGAAAGGACAAACATTTTACATTTGTGGCACTTCTGACCAATGCTGCCAATTTAAAATGGCATTATTGTGCCACACAATAATGAACACATTGAAAACACAGTGGCACATAAAAGGTTAGAGGGAGGGCCAAAGTATGGTAAAAACATTCTGCATATTTCATCTCGGAACTCTGAACAATACTGTAGAACACCAGACACTGTGCATTTAGTTTTTAATATGAAACGCCTAAATTGATACAGTATTGTAACTTCTTCAGTACCAAGGTCAATGCACAATGGACCACTGTGGTATTTTTTAAACACCTGCAAGTCGACACATTAGTGAAGCACATGTACAGTACTGTAGTGTACACATTAGAATTCATTACAATTCATGAATATCTGCAACCAGGCAGATACGCGAAGAATTGCATCCAATTAAATCATTAAATAGATCAAGCGCGGGTGACGGCCGGCATGAATGCGGCATGAATATGGCATGAATGGGGCCTGAACGCGGTCAAGAGTGTCGCATTCTTAAAAAGTCACCAGAAAATAACTGAGAAGTGTTAAAATTAAGGCGGCCGCGGCTGTAGTTTCAGTTGGTTACTAGACTGCAGGGCCGACGAGGGGGGGGAAGTCGGTAAAAATGACCAGGCCCTGTGATCCAGAATGGGGCCGACTACATATACATTTGCTGTGCTCTTGGGCCTATCGGGCCTGATAGGAAAGCACTTGGCCCTGGCCGGCCGCCTCATTGCTGTGGCCCTCCTCCTTCTGAACCGCAGCGTCAAATGCCGTGGATGTTGCGTTACCATGGGAACATGATGCTGTATTTGAGAAGGAGGGCGGCAGCAAGGAGACGGCTAAGTGCGTAAAGAAAAGAGCTGCTGGAGGGCCCAATTTTTTTTTCACGGGGTCCTGAACCCGCACTCGGCGGCCCTGCTAGTGCTGCAGTTAAGTTTCTCTGGCTATATGCTCAAAATGAAGTAGAAGAACCTCAATGTCTTCTTTAGGATCCTATACTTCTGATTTATGTTGACGGGTTAAGAGTAAGGCTGAGATTATACCAAGTGCTGCAAGGCGGCAGTGCTATTCTGTGATGTAATCCAGTGCTGCCGCCGAGCTGTCGCAAAAAAAAAAACAATTTTCAATCTCTTCCCCAGCCGCCCGCCTTGCAGTACGGCGCACCACGACCATCGCTAGCGGTATAAGCAGTTTGATTGGTTCTAAGGTAATTGTTGTGGCGCCATGCCGCTACACGCAATGCCGCTATACGCAATGCCGCACACATTTTTGGGTATAATTTACGACACAGCTTTCGCAACAGAGGATTAAAGCTGTAAACAGAAACCGCTGCTGTTGATCTTCATATTGTTCTTACTGTTATTGTAGCTGCTGTTGGTATTGAAGTGTCAGTATTTGTTGCTGCTGCATTTCTGACAACTTATGTAAAAGTTGCTCCATCTTCCTTGCACTACCCCCAGTTACATTAGGAGCAGAGATTGTTGTTCCCTAATATTTATTGATGACATAGGTTGGGCTGTGTCATGGAACAAGAATCATAGTTCTGTTCCTTTTTTCCTTTTTTTGCAGCTCTGCCTGCTGGCCCTTTATGCAGTTGTACTTACCATGCAGTTATTATTCTCAGGGCAGGTGAAAAAAGATACATTTGTTGCTTTCTCTCTCCTAGCCTCCTGGTAGTGGTTGCTATGACAACACCTGCTATTCCCCTGGCATAATGGACTGTTCCATTACCCTCTGCTTGTAATCACAGTTTCCTTTGCCCAGGCTCTGTTCCTGTGAGGCACCTTTCATTTTGCTTCATTTTCACCTCAGCAGGTTAGCACTACCTATGCCTCTCAGCTCTCAGTAAGAAGTATCGTTTTTACTTTTTGTCCCTACTATCAAGCACTATTACTGCAGAAATTGGCACTATCTGGCACGATCTGAGGCAGTCATCCATCGCTGATGCATGTAAACAGACCGCAAGCCACACGCACTGGCTAAAGGCCTACATACACCTAAAGAATGGCAGAACTCAGATCTTCACCTGACACCACGCAGGAGAGTGACCACTCAGACACAGAGACCGCCGCACAACTGCCACAGACGCAAGGCCTAAACGGATAGTCACACTCACACAAAAGGCCCGCGACAAATATGAAGCTGACATTGAAGCGCACCGCGAAAAGTTAGAGAAGGCTTGGGAGGACACTGGTCGTGAAATATGTAACGTTGCAAGTACTAGCGATCAGGAGAAGCAGATTAGGCAAGCTATAGCCCAATTGAGGTCAAGTCACAAACGCTACCAAATGCTGTCACAAACATATCTCGCCTACCTAAAAAGAATCAACACTGAGGAAAGCCTCAGCGAACGTGACCAGCAGGAGGCAACTGACCTGGAGCGTGACGGCTTCGTACAGACCACTAACACTGAGGCCGAAGACCAGAGAAAAGACCTTTTGCTGGAGACCGCATCACAACGCTCCAGCACATCGAGGCGCTCATCAAGGTCAGCCCAGTCAGTGCAATCTAACGTGTCCAGCGCAAGTGCAAGCGCTACCAAGGCGAGAGCCAACACAGAGGCCGTACGTGCCAGGGCCGAATATGCTCGAAGAGAGGCAGCCGTAAGGGCAGAATGAGCGCGCATAGAAGAGGAGGAGCAGAACGCAGCCGCCGCTGCCACATCTGCCAATGCTGCTGCGCGTAGAAAGGCCGAATTGGACACGGATCTAGAAGCTCTAAGCAAAGAAGAGGACCCTGCCGCCATAGCCCAAGCTGAAGTCTTAGAAGCAGCTGCAAGACAGGACGGCGGGGAGCAACCGTACAGACGGATAGCCTCAGAGGATCCAGTCCAACGCACTGAGGACTATGTGAGGAGCCTCTTCAGTGTAAACACCAGCGCACCATCTCAACACGGGAGTGACACCACAGACACCAAAGACTTGCTAGGTCCATGTGGTGAAGACGCTGTTCCTTCAAGGGCACACGCTACCTGAGATAGCTACAGCCGTAACAGTTATCCACACGCCAGTGCGCACATGAATGCACTACAACAGGATCGCAATCCAGATACACGCACACAGGAAAACACAGCCCCTCACTCTGACCAGCAGTCATCATGCATCCATGCCAAGGAAGAGGCGACCGCAAGGACCCTCCTGGTAAGTACCTCCGAACGCGACCAACACGCCTATGCCTCAGGCCTGACAGACATGGGCAAGTACATGATCCGACATGACATGGTGCAAACAGGACTTACCTGCTTTGACGACCGTCCTGAGAACTACCGAATGTGGAAGTTCACGTTCAAGGATGCAGCCAAGAGCCTGGGGAAGGGCCAAGGGAAGAGCTCAGCCTGCTATCCAAATGGCTGGGGAAAGAATCCATGGAACAGGCGAAGAGACTCGGGTGGCAAACGCGAACCACCCCCAAGTAGGTCTTGACCTAGTATGGGAAAGGCTAGAAGAGTGCTACGGTAGCCCCGAAGCAGTCAAAGATGCGCTCTTCAAGAGAGTCGATGTAAGACTTCGGGGAACACCTCTCCTAAAGAGGGTTCCACCCTTGCTGCAACACACCCGGCGCTCCCCGACCCCACAGACTCACCACCGCGAGCGGGACCCTCCTCCTGCCTCTCTGGTTCCCGCGGCTGCCTCAGGATGCGCACATGCGCCCACACACATTGACTCTTCTACCCTCTCGCGGGATGAACTCCCATCCCCTGCTCAGGCCGTGCGCATCTCCTTCCACTTCATTCCCTGCGGTGGTTGCTGAACGCGCGCATGTGCGCACACGAACAAGAATTTTACGTCCTCCCACAGGAGGAGTTCCCGCCCCCAGCTTAGGCCACGCGTTCCTCTCCCACGCGGCGCACACGCCTGATGCGCGTGCACCGCCCACAAGCCTCGCATCCAATGCAGCTGTGGCAATCTTGTCCCCACCAATCCCTATCTTCCATGGGGCCGCTCCCTCGTCACTCCCCCTCTCCCTATTGGTCCTTCCTCCTATTTATACCTTGCTCAGCCATTCCTTCTTTGGCTGAGCATAGCTTTGTGTGATCTGTGTTACCCACGGTCGTGCCTGCCTCAGTTCTTGTCTCTTTGTCTTTCCTAGTGGTCCCTTGTGTACAGAACCGGCTTGGATGTGGACCCGCTCTGGACTTCGACCCTTGGCTTGTACCCTGACCTCCTGAACTCTCCGGCCCTTCACCCCAGCTTGCGGATTCCAACCTACCGCCCCCGGCTCTGGACCCCAGGCTTTCGGTACCAACTATCTTCTGGAACCTCCCTTTTCGTCTGGCGAGTATCTTACTTATCTTAAACTCCCAGACGGTTCCAGACGCCTATTTTCCACTTTCCAGGCGTGTCCCCGTAGCTGTGGGTGCAGCTGCTACCTCTCTCACCTCAGTTTCGGGGTCCCTCCTTGTCCGTGGTGAGCACAGCGTGACATTATGCTCAGCCCCATGGACATGGACCCTGAAGAGGTCGAGCAACCAAGCCCCATGCAGCAACTTCTCCAGCTAGAGACGCAGTTTGGCTCCATGACGCAGGAGCTCTCAAGACTCTCCTCGTTACAACATTCCCCAGGTTCCTCTGCCATGGCAGCTGCGGCGTTTCCCTCTACAGGTCCACCCGTGGCTTTGGATCCGCGTCTCCCGGCTCCTAACTGCTATGCAGGGGATCCCCACGAGTGCAGACGGTTTCTTAATCAGTGCGAGATTCAATTTGAATTATCCCCATCGCGCTTTCCTACCGCACGCTCAAGGGTGGCTTATATTATATCCCTCTTGAACGGAAAGGCCCTAGCCTGGGCATCCCCCATCTGGGAACGGGAACCTGCCATCACGCGTGACTACCCTCGCTTTCTTCGGGAATTCAGGCAAGTATTTGATACACCTGGTCACCAGATTATGGCGGATTCCTCTCTTTCATATTTCCCAGGGTACTCGTCCTGTCGCCGAGTACGCTTTGGACTTCCGGACCATCGGGGCGGAGACCTGCTGGAATGATAACTCACTCTCCGCAGCTTTTTGGCAGGGTCTGTCTGATGCCATTAAGGACCAGCTGGCCACCATGGAGAGACCCACCAGATTGGAGGATCTCATTGCAGTCTGCATCCGCGTGGACCAGTGGCTACGAGAAAGAAGACTTGAACGTGCTCTTCCTCGTACCACTTCCCCTCGGTCTACCAGACGCAACCTCGTCCCTTATGTTCCCCAACCCATGGATGAGCCCGAACCTATGCAGCTCGGAGGTCATCGGCTATCCGCATCTGAGAGACAGCGCCGACGAGATGGTGGACTTTGCCATTATTGCGGTCATTCCGGTCATCTTTTGGCAAGCTGTCCTGTGCATCCGGGAAACACCAAAATCCAATAAGGTATAAGAGGGTCTCGTTGGGTGTAATCTCTTCCTCTCTTTCTTCTCCTAAAAAACTTCCCACCAGAATAATGCTGCCTATCTCTCTGGCCTGAAATAATTCACTGATCCCCGCCTCCGCATTCATAGATTCCGGGTATCAGGGAAACTTTATTGATCAGAGTTTTGCCTATAGGAATAAGATTCCCTTCCGATCTAAAGCTGTTCCAGTTGGTCTGGAAGCCATAGACGGGCGTCCACTCCAACCAGCTTTTATTTCCCTGGAGACTTGTTCTCTATCCCTCTCCACGGAGGAAGGTCACCAAGAGAAGATTATCATGGACGTGATCCATACTTCATCGGTAGATGTGATTCTGGGACTCCCCTGGTTGCAACTACACAACCCACAACTGGATTGGGTTAATAAAGAACCCATACGTTGGAGCCCCCAATGCCTCAAGACCTGTCTTCCCCCCAAACAGATGTTAGCTGGAGTGGATTTATCCGTGGAGTACAAAACTTCTCTCCTAACGGTCTACTGGGACCTGGCGGACGTTTTCAATAAGGTGCGTTCCGAAGTTTTACCCCCCCATAGAGACTTTGACTGTCCTATTGACCTTCTTTCCGGTGCTACCCAACCCAAGAGCTGTTCTTACCCCCTATCCAAACCCGAGATAAAGGCCATGGCCGAGTATATCCAGGATAACTTGAGGAAGGGGTTCATTCTCAATTCTTCATCGCCAGCTGGAGCTGGATTTTTTTTTGTTAAGGAAAAGGATGGCTCCTTGCGCCCCTCTATTGACTACAGAGGTCTTAACAAGATTACGATCAAGAACCGTTATCCCCTGCCACTCATTTCCGAACTCTTCGATCGCCTACAGGGGGCAACAATTTTTTCCAAACTTGATCTCCGCGGAGCCTATAACCTTGTCCGCATCCGTCAGGGCAACGAGTGGAAGACCGCCTTTAACACCCAGGATGGGCATTATGAATATCGAGTCATGCCTTTTCGGCCTGTGCAATGCCCCGGCGGTCTTCCAGGAGTTTGTCAATGAGATCTTCCGCGATCTCCTCGACAGCTTCGTTATCGTATACCTTGACGATATCCTTATCTTTTCTAAGTCTCTCTCTGACCACATTCAGCACACCAAATTAGTCCTGTCCCGCCTTCGGGAGAACCATCTCTACGTTAAGCTAAAGAAATGTTCTTTTCATCTTTCTTCCATTCCCTTTCTTGGATACATCATTTCTAGCACTGGCTTCTCTATGGACCCAGTCAAACTCAAAGCTGTCTTAGAATGGCCACAACCCACTTCCCTGAAAGCCATACAGCAATTCTTGGGATTTGCGAATTACTATCGTAAATTCATCAAGTATTTTTCTTCTACCGTGGCTCCCATTACTGCCCTTACCAAAAAGGGAGCTAACACAGCAGTTTGGTCTCCTGCAGCTCTCCAAGCTTTCGACTCCCTCAAAAAATCTTTAGTTTCTGCTCCTATTTTGCGTTATCCTGACCCCGGGCTTCCCTTTACCTTAAAGATAGACGCATCCGACGTCGGTGCTGGCGCCATTCTCTCTCAGAGACAGTCCCCACAGGCCAAACTTCATCCCTGTGGGTTCTTTTAAAAAAAAAATCTTCGGCAGAACGGAACTATGACGTCGAAAACAGAGAGCTCCTGGCGATTAAACTCGCCCCTCAGGAATGGAGACATCTTCTGGCGGGAACAGAGACCCCCAGTTCAATCTTTACTGATCATAAAAATTTACTTTACATTGAGAGTGCACGTTGCCTTGGGGCACGTCAGGCTCGATGGTCTCTTTTCTTTTCGAGATTTAATTATCTCATATCTTACATTCCTGGCTCAAAGAATCAAAAGGCAGATGCACTTTCACGTCAATTCCTGTCTGAGGACAATTCCAAAGTTATCTCCGAAACAATCTTACCCTCCAAATATATAATTTCGGCCAACTCTTTCGATATCCTGGATCATGTCCTGGCAGCACAATCTAACTTCCCGAGGGGCCTTAAGGTGCCGGTCGGCCATCTGTATGCAGCTCCACGCTTCCTTAAGAAGATTCTTGAGTGGGGTCATTATTCTAGGTCAGCCGGTCATCCAGGCATTGACAGGACTTCTGACTTCATTGGTCGTACCTTTTGGTGGCCAACCATGTTGCAGGACATTTCGGAGTACGTAAAAACCTGTCCAATTTGCGCCCAGGTTAAGACCGCACGTAAAAAGCCGCACGGCCTTCTACAACCCCTCCCTATACCAGAACGCCCATGGAGTCATCTGTCCATGGACTTTGTGGTGGAACTTCCAACCTCTAAAGGGATGAACACCATTTTGGTTGTCGTGGATCGTTTTTCCAAACTGGCTCATTTCGTTCCTCTCAAAGGCCTACCCAATTCCGCCACTTTGGCAGACATTTTTGTTAGGGAAATATTCCGCATTCACGGGGTTCCTCTTTCCATCGTATCCGATCGAGGTATACAATTTGTCTCAAAATTTTGGCGGGCCTTCGCTCGCAGGATGGATATCACCCTCCATTTTTCTTCCGGGTATTATCCCCAAACTAATGGGCAAACCGAGAGAACAAACCACACGCTGGAGCAATACCTCCGATGCTTCATCGCGGACAGCCAGGATAATTGGGTAGATTTACTTCCGTGGGCAGAGTTCTCCCATAATTCTTTAAAGAACAGCTCCACGCTGAAATCCCTTTTTTTCATTAATTATGGTTTTCACACAGGTCCGCTGCCCATCACCTCAGTTCCTTCCGAGGTTCCAGCGGCCGATGACCGAATCAAGGATCTTCAGGAATCCTGGAAAAAGATCCAAGAGGCTTTGGTAAAAGCAACCCACAGACAAAAGGCACAGGCAGATCTTCACCGCCATCAGGCACCAGTCTTCAAACCAGGGGATAAGGTCTGGCTCTCCTCCAAGAAGATTAGACTGAAGACTCCAAGCTACAAGCTGGCTCCCAGGTTCTTGGGTCAATTCTCAGTAGTGGAACGGATCAATCCTGCGGCATATCATCTGGAACTTCCTCCATCCATGAAGATACCCTCCGTCTTCCACGTGTCACTGCTGAAACCTGTGTTCCAGAGTCCGCGGTTCCACAGGACACCGATTGATCCTAAACCAGTCATAGTTCAGGGGCAGGAGGAGTTTGAGATTCAGCTTATTCTGGATTCCAGGAGGACGAGGGTTTCGGTGAAGTACCTGGTTCACTGGAAGGGCTTTGGTCCAGAGGAAAGATCTTGGGTACCCTACCATCAAATTCATGCTCCCAGACTGCTGAGACTCTTTCACTCTAAATTTCCCCAAAAGCCTTATTGGAGTCGTCCTGAGGCCGCTCCTCAAAGGGGGGGTACTGTAAGACTTCGGGGAACACCTCTCCTAAAGAGGGTTCCTCCCTTGCCGCAACACACCTGGCGCTCCCCGGCCCCACACACTCACTGCCGCGAGCGGGACCCTCCTCCTGCCTCTCTGGTTCCCGCCCCACAAGCTTTTCCATTAACTAATTAATTAGTAAGGAGGGTCTATATAAGCTCATCAGACCCTCCACACGTCACTGAATGAGCCTGAGGAAGCCGTCCAATCGGCGAAACGCGTTGCTCAAAAGCTGTTCCTGTTTTGTCCCACGGAGGCTTCCGTAGACAGTCCTTTCAGCAGCATCTGCAGCCGGGCAGATAAGTTCCAGCTCTCTGCACCTCGGACGCAGGGCCGGAGCGGTTTACTGCTGGATTGGGCCATACGGAGGAGCCAGGGGATACTGTTTATGTTATGTGAGTGTGATAGTATTGTCTTTTTTATCCGAATAAATACCCTTTATATACCTATCACTGAAACTGTGCCTCACTTATCCCTCTATACCACTGAATGGGGGAGTTAACCTGCTTGATCACAAGCAATAGAGGAGGGCAGACCGGCCATAGCCCTGTTTGGGCTTAATCTGATGTGACCGGCCCGCAACTACCCTGGACGGGCTAATCCAACTCTAAAGACATCTGCCCTGCACCTCTACTCACACTGGGCCGTGTGAGTATTTATTTATATTTATATATAAAAACTTACTGTGACCCCCCTGTACCCACCTACGGAAGGGCCAGCATCTATCACAAAGACATCCTCTTTGGAATGTGCTTACACATGGCCGTGTAAGTATTTATATTTTATTATTTCCTGTCCTACCCCCACTGCACTGGGTTTACTATATGCATATCTAACCGTCGGAAATTGTATAAACGTGTATCGACTAATCCCTCGCTCCCCCTACTCTGTTTGTCTCTACGTTTCCATAAGGGCTTCGGATTATCCCTTATTAGGGGTTGAAGCAGAAGGGATAACAAGACTATCTCTACAATAACAGAGAGAAACCACATTTATTGGTTTCACTATTCTTCCTTGATCTGATACTAAAGGTAAGCGCCTGGTTTTTCCTAACTCTTTGGTTCCCGCGGCTGCCTCAGGACGCGCGCACACACACAGGGACTCTTCTGCCCTCTAGCGGGATGAGCTCCCGTCCCCTGCTCAGGCCGCGCGCACCTCCTTCCACTTCACTTCCCGCGGTGGTTGCTGAACGCGCGCACGAACAAGAACTTTTACGTCCTTCCCCAGGAGGAGTTCCTACCCCCATCTTAGGCCGCGCGTTCCTCTCCCGCGCGGCGCACACGCCTGATGCGCGTGCACCACCCACAAGCCTCGCATCCAGTGCAGCTGTGGCAATCATGTCCTCACCAATCCCTATCTTCCCTGGGGCCGCTCCCTCGTCACTCCCCCTCTCCCTATTGGTCCTTCCTCCTATTTATACCTTGCTCAGCCATTTCTTCTTTGGCTGAGCATAGCTTTGTGTGACCTGTGTTATCCTCGGTCGTGCCTGCCTCAGTTCTTGTCTCTTTGTCTTTCCTAGTGATTCCTTGTGTACCGAACTGGCTTGGCTGTGGACCCACTCTGGACTTTGACCCTTGGCTTGTACCCTGACCTCCTGAACTCTCCGGCCCTTTACCCTGGCTTGCGGATTCCAACCTACCCCCCCGGCTCTGGACCCCAGGCTTTCGGTACCAACTATCTTCTGGAACCTCCCTTTCCGTCTGGCGAGTATCTTACTTATCTTATACTCCCAGATGGTTCCAGATACCTATTTTCCACTTTCCAGGCATGTCCCCGTAGCTGTGGGTGCAGTTGTTACCTCTCTCACCTCAGTTTTGGGGTCCCTCCTTGTCCGTGGTGAGCACGGCGTGACAGTCGATAGCTTTCCCAGGATCACAGCTAAAGACTACTCAAAGTTACGAGAGCTCAGGGACCTGCTGCAAGAGCTGGAGTTTGCAAGGATAGACCATTCCTTAACAGGTCTCAATGTCCTAGACTCAGCTCGCGTAGTGAGACCCATCTTGGAGAAGCTACCCTACAACCTCCAAGAAAGATGGATTTCACAAGGCTCAAAATACAAAAGGGAGAAGCAAGTCGCCTTCCCTCCCTTCTCATTCTTCTTGAGGTTCATCCGTGAAGCGGCGAGGACAAGGAACGATCCCAGTTTCATCTTGGGTGCGCATACAACACACAGTGCAAACGACCTGAGGAATGAGAGACCAGTTTCGAGATACGGTAACACTCGAATACCCATCTCGGTCCACAGGACTCGGTCCCCACGACCCAAACTGCTCCCGATCAGTCGGTCGCCAGAGACGAGAAACCAAGGGACCCAAACAGGGAATGTCCCATACACAAGAAGCCACACCCACTTAACAGATGCTTTGGGTTCAGGCTGAAGTCCCTAGAGGAACGCAAGAAGTTACTCAGAGAATTCAGAGTCTACTTCAGGTGCTGCGATTCCACGACTCACCTAGCCAAAGACTGTAAAGAGGCCATCAAATGTGCAGTGTGCAAAAGTGACAAGCACGTAACATCGCTACATCCAGAGGTGCTGACACTCCACTAACTCACAACACATCCTCCATAGCGGAGCATGGCGGGGAGAAAGGAGAAGAAGAGCTAACATCTGTCATGTCTCAGTGCACCGAGGTTCGCGGAAAAGAAATTGACAAAGGGTCCTGCTCCAAAATATGCCTTGTCGCAGTGCACACCCAGGGACAAAAAAACAAACAAAGCGCACAACACTCATCATGAAAAATGTAATAAACTATGTTTATATAAAAGGTGTTTCAAGGTTATGCGTACATCAAGGTAGATTAATCAAGCATAGAGCCAGTTACCAGCGTCTGCAACCAGGAACCACCAGAGCTTCACTCTCCTTTCCACCTACAGGTAGGCGAAATGCCAGATAATTGATGACTCTGCCACAGTCTCAATGTCCTGTTAATAGCGTCAATGCGCTTAGTGGATCCTGGGGAGTGGTTGTCCTTTGCTCAAGTAGTACACAGGTTCCTCTGCAGACCTCACTGTGTTTCCCGATCAGTCAGGCAGCGTGACGGCGTGGTCCCGCGGGCCCTTCTGTGACGTCAGAGCGCCCGCTCTGCTTTGAGTAACAGCGTCTGCCAGTAATGATTCAGACCTCACTTGGCAACCACAGAGGCAGGCAACAGCGCGGCACATGCGCAAAAGAGGAAATCAACTCGGTGTTCAGCAAACCGTTTGACAACAATAAAATACACCTTGGAACATGAATAATAAAAATATATAGGTTGAATGGTATCTCTCCTACGCGGCGTTTCGTAGCTCAACAGGCCACTTCTTTAGGAATTCCCTGAATTACATTACATTGAGACTGTGGCAGAGTCATCAATTATCTGGCATTTCACCTACCTGTAGTGGAAAGGAGAGTGAAGCTCTGGTGGTTCCTGGTTGCAAACGCTGGTAACTGCCACTCCATGTATGCTTGATTAATCCACCTTGATGTACGCATAACCTTGAAACACCTTTTATTTAAACACTAGCTGAGAGACCCGGCGTTGCCCGTGAGTTAAATTTCCCGCTAGGAGGAGGGGGAGAGCGGACGGGAGGGCGGACGGGAGAGCGGAAGGGAGGGCGGACGGGAGGGCGGAGGGGAGGGCGGGGGGAGAGCGGAGGGGAGGGCGGGGGGTACGTCTATCTGGTATTATAAGGTCCTTTTAAGCATTTGGTGAGAAGTTACTCATCTATGTCTGACAAACATGCGCTACAACTTAGGTTTTAATTAGCTTGATTTTTTGTGTTCTTTGCATATTATTAAAACTTTATTATTTTTGTTTTTGGAGAGTGCATCATTAGGGATTTCTTCCTTTCCTCTGTCATTGAAAGCCATTCTGATTGGCTGTGCATTCATTGCCTTTAAATGACGTCATCATTTTTTTTTGTCGGTCAAAACACATGGTTTTCACGGCTCAATCAGGGCCGTGGGAACCATATGACGAAAATGTGATGTCATAGGCCTATAAAAGCCGATGTCATCTCATTTTGAAGGTAGACGCCGAGGAGGAAGGACCTCCGGAAGAAGAAAGAAGACCAAGGCGTGGCCGAAGAAGACAAGAAGACCTCGGAAGAGAGCGGAAGATACAAGAAAGAAGAATACAGATGAAGATGGATTACAAATAGAAGACCCGTGGATTGTTTTGGTTTATTATTTTATTGTTTATTATTTTATGGTTTATTAATTTATGGGTTCCTGTGCGTGGATTGGTTCGAGAGTAAGCTGTTCAACGGAAGTCGGTGAGTGGGTCAAGTAATGGTAAGTGAACAAAATAAATGCATTTTATTTAACTTGTTCATTTTTTTTTGTTTTTTTACATGTGTTTTTTTTTTTTAGATAATTTCTTGCCACTGTATGTATGTATGTATGTATGTATGTATGTATGTATGTATGTATGTATGTCTAGATCGATATATGCATACAGGGTAAGAAATGGTTTGGTAGGAAATGCTTGTATTGTTGTGTTTAAAATGATTTGGGATATGCTGCTATGCATAAATGTGTGTGTAATGTATTTTAGAATTAGATAGATGTCATTTTTGGTCTTGTATGGTGTACTTTAGGTCAGGGTGAGGCTTGCTTTTGTATATTGTATTCTTTTTGGTACTTATATTTTGTCTGATGGTAACTTGTTCGGTTTAACGATAGAAATAGGTAATTGTTTAATTGTTATGGATGGAATTTAAATTGTTTAGTGATTTGATTAATGAATGCTAATTGATTTATGGTGACTTGATTGGTTTAAATAGTATACTTGTTTGGATGTAATGGTATTTTGTTTGGAATATGTTATTTTTAACATTCATTGGCAGAGTGTACATGGTGCATATATTTTATGCATCATGTATACAATGTAAATGCAATGTTTTGATTGGAAGATGAGATTGTATTTTTTTAAGGAAATATGATTTTATTGTACTGTGTCTGTATGGAGAAGTGGTATTTGTAGTAGAGCATGTTTTTGATAACCCGTCTACATTAATTTGTATATTGGTTCATCATGTATATATATATATATATGCAAATGTAAATACAACTGTATGCTCATCTGCATGTCTTAGGCAGGTCTGCAACCCCGCCTTTCACCATTATCACCCAGCACACAGAACTTCCACTGCAGCAAGTGATTCTGGGAAATGACATGCAAATGAGCACACAGTGCCACTTTTTGCTTCAAAATCCATTTTTAACATGGTTCCCTATAGGCTTAATCTTGCTGCATGGTCACAGCTTTGAGCACAGCCAAGGTTAAGGTGCATAGCGAGAAAACCCACCCACAGACAGCTGTTTCGACCTTAATGGGTCTCATCAGTGGGGTTGATTAACTGGCTATGCAAAGAAGCTAAAGGATGGGGTTACCATACTGAGTTAAGTTAGGTGAGTAAAAAAAAAAGTGACAAAACCCCCACAAGCAAAGCAAATATGCAAATTAACACAACTGTATGCCTAACTGCATGTCTTAGGCGGTCTGCAACCCCACCTTTCACCATATCACCCAGCCACACAGCACTTCCCACTGCAGCAAGGTTCTGGGAAATGACATGCAAATGAGCACACAGTGCCATTTTTTGCTTCAAAATCATTTTTAAACATGGTTCCCTATAGGCTTAAACTTGCTGCATGGTCACCAGCTTTGAGCACAGCACCCAGTTAAGGTGCATAGTGAGCAAACCACCCACAGACAGCTGTTTCGACCTTAATGGGTCTCATCAGTGTGGGGTTGATTAACTGGCTATGCAAAGAAGCTAAAGGATGGGGGTTACCATACTGAGTTAAGTTATGGTGAGTAAAAAAAGTGACAAAAACCCTCCACAGCAAAGCAAATATGCAAATATAAATACAACTGTATGCTCATCTGCATGTCTTAGGCAGGTCTGCAACCCCACCTTTCACCATTATCACCCAGCACACAGCACTTCCACTGCAGCAAGGGATTCTGGGAAATGACATGCAAATGAGCACACAGTGCCACTTTTTGCTTCAAAAACCATTTTTAACATGGTTCTCTATAGGCTTAAGCTTGCTGCATGGTCACAGCTTTTAGCACAGCCAAGGTTATGGTGCATAGCCAGAAAACCCACCCATATATTTATATATATATATATGTGTGTATATATATAGTTGCATGATGAAGCCAATGTACAAATGAATGGGTGAAGGGTGGGTATCGGGCCAGGGTGGCTTAACCCCTTAATTACCTTTGCGGTTATTATCCAATAAGGTGATTAAAGGGTTAATTGATATCTGAATGTAATTGCAATATATTGGCTATGTATTTTGTTGACAACAGAGGAAAAGGATTTTGCTGGCGACGGGGCCTTCTTATTGATGAGGTCAGTAGAACTTTATTTATGTTACTATGCTAGTTAATGTGTTTAATAATGGGCAAATTATGTATTATCCCTATCTGGATAATAGTTATTTGGCACATTATTGTACTGTATGTGTTGGGGGGGGGGGGGGGGGTGGTTGTATTTAATGTATAGGTCAGGTTTATTTTTTTTACATACAGGGTTGGTTCCTTTGGTCTGCGAGAGACCGCTGGAGACCACCTGAGATATCCTGGGGCTTCTCACGGATACCAGGCTGCGTGGTCCATGGGGGACACCTGCCGGGAAGAACCTGTGGGGGCACCATGGACCCGTAGTGTGTGGGGAAGAACCGGTGGCCCCACATCTGTGGGGGCACCGTGGACCCGTAGTGCCCATCCGTGGGTCCTCAGACACCCATGGAACCACCCGAGGCCCCTCAGACACCTCTGGGTCTGACCCGGGGCTCCCAGACATTCGCGGGCCTACCATGGGGACCCAATTGTGGCCCACGGTGACCCGCGGAGGCCACCTGTTGGGCCGTGGCACCTGGCGGGACCCACCAACAGGCCTCCAGAACCTGTGTGAAACATGTTGCTGGTAACCTGTAGGTCTGTGAGGTGACCCGTCAGTCCCACCGGGGACTCACATGGGCCTGGGGTATGAACCCTGTATGTAAAAGAATAAATCATGTATTTATTGGGGGGCACAGGGGGTGGGTTATGTATTTAATAAATAGAATGATGTTTATTGTGGGGCAGTGTATTGTTTTTATTGTGGGTACTGGGGGTGGGGGGAGGGGGTATTGGTCCCAAGGGTATGTGGGTAGGCCTTCCGGCTGGGTAGTGGGTGAGGGTGGTTAGGCCTCACGGGGACATTACATTGGCTGTTTTTATTCTTGTGTATGTCTTGCAGCATCGGAGGGGGCATGGGCAGGATGAAGATGAGGATTAAGACGGCCTTCATCGAGGGTGCCTGTAAAAGGTAAGTGTAATATATTTTTACTGTATTTATTGAAAGTTATATGTGTTTAAAATGGGCAAATGCATTATTATCCATATGTGGATAATAGTAATTTTGCCCATTACTGTACTGTATGTGTTAGGGGGTGTATTTAGTTATAAATATTGTTTATTATTTTTGGAGGCGCAACATTGGTACCACAGGCCCGCAGTACCCAGGACTCCCTCAGGGACCCCGGGACAGCCGCAGGGACCCCTGGACTCCCGCGGGGACCCCCACACTCCCTTGGGGACCCCCGCATTCCCACGGGGACCCCCGCTTGGTGAGCTGGGGACCCCTGGGCCCCCGCGGGCTCAGCCGAGGACACCCGCGCGACCCCCGGGCTCCCTCGGAGACCCCAGCGGGATCAACCGGGGACACCCGCCAGCCTGTTGTATGGGTTTTGCGTAAGCAAAAATGAAAAGCAATAATTTTTTTCAAGTCCAGCTTTTTTTGTGTCTACTCTGACCTGACGTGTTCTGATCAACGCAACTTTCGCGTACGCTAAGGTTGCGTTGCTTAGTGCATCCCGCTCAAGGGCAGAATTTAACGCAAACAGGGTTACGAACAAGCAAAGTTGGACTTGGACAAAATTCCGGGGAAAAAATCAGTTTTAGCGCAAAGTGCCTGTTTGCGTTGCTTAGTGCATCGGGTTGAGCGCAAAATCAAGTTCTAAGAGCACTTTGCGCTCTAAACGTGACTTATCGGAGCTTAGTGCATGACCCCCAATATCTTTACATGTGCTCAGCATTCTATTTAAAGAACTGATCAGAATTTGAGGATATGCACAGGAGGTTTAAAACACTTAATTTATAGTACCAGCACTCACTGTCTAATAGCTAAATGATGAAAACAGTTGTAATGCAGAATAAACATTTAATAATAAAACGAACCAGAAATAAATCAAATGTGTTTGCAGAATCCAGTATCATAAATGGGCATGTCACAAAGTGAGGGGGGGGGGGGGGGGGGGGGAAGGAAAAGGGGAAAAAACATGAAACACAAGGAATATACACAAATAACAGAGAACGGAAAGTATGCTAGGGGGGTGACGTTTCGAGGGACTACCTCTTCATCTGGCCCATTCCCCCTGGTCCAAAAGGACCCAGAGGTACTTCCCTAAGCCTCCCTTCCCCTATAACTGGTCAAATCAGACACCCCTGAAAATAGATAGCATTCATACAGTGTAGGCTAAATACAGCTAAACAGTTAATAGCAGGGCAGCAAGAATCCACTAAAGTCAATGCCAGTAGTTCAAGTACCACAAGAAACTGTGGGCAATGGTACAGTAAAGGCTGAACACAACTTGCAAGATAGCAGCTTGCAAAGAAGTACCAGGTGTCCACAACAGTCAATGAAAGGTTAATGGGAATAGCAAATGAAGACAGTAATCAAACCCTCTGTGGTTCTGGTCCTTGTGCTCGTGTGGAGCCAATCAGGGCCGTGGGAACCATATGACGAAAATGTGACGTCATGGGCCTTTAAAAGCCTATGTCGTCCCATTTATGAGCCAGACGGCGTGGAGGGAGGACCTCCCCTCAAAGAAGAAGGCCGGGCGTGGCCGCGGAACAGAAGAAGAGCGGATAAAAAATACAGATGAAGACTCCACAGACGGAATGGATTACAAATAGAAGACACAGACCTCTGGATTGTTATGGTTTATTTTTTATGGTTTATTATTTTATGGTTTATTATTTTATGGGTTCCTGTGCGTGAATTGGTTCGAGAGTAAGCAGTATAAACGGGAGTCGGTGAGTTGGACAAGTAATGGTAAGTTTACAAAAGAAATGTATTGATTTAGCTTTTACAGATTTTGAATTTTTTTTTAAATGTGATTGATTTTTTTTTATGTCCATTTATTGCCTCTGTATTTATGTATGTCCCTATGGGTGTGCATAATACAGAGAAAATAGAAGCTTGTATTGCTCATGTTTGCTTGCTTTTTTTGATGCATTTTTAACTGTATTTTGTAGATTGGTGTGCAAATGTGTTTGTTATAGTTTATTTCAGGGGCGGCTTGCTTTTTAATAGTGGCTTATTGTTGGTTAGATTTAGTTATTGATGGTAATTTATTTCTGATTCCTTGTTTTGTTTCTAGGATTTGAATAGTGAATTGTGTACAGTAATTGATTTGGATTGTATTGTAATCGATTTGCGAATGGATTGATTTATGGTAATTTATTTATTTTATTTTATTTAGAGCATTGCTTGGCATACAGTACTGTAGTGTAGTATGTGTCAGAATGTACTAGTACTGTATTGCTGTGGTAGTAAGTACAGTAGAACTGTGTTTAGTAATGGGCCAAATAATCTATTATCCCTATCTGGATAATAGTTATTTGGCCCATTAATGTAATGTACTGTACAGTATGTGTGTTTGGTGGTACGGGGGGGGGGGGTGATTTATTTAAATGTACTGTACTGTGTAGGCCATGTTTTAGGTTTTTTACACACAGGGTTGGCACCTGTGCCTTAACCCCTTCATTGCCTTAACGGGTATTGCTAAGGTAATGAAGCTGCTTACATTTTTAATTTTTATTTATTGTGTGCGTGAGCAGGGGGTCTCTTGAGCTGAACAAAGTATATTTCAGCCTTGGACACCCCCTACTTCCCGAGTTACAGGCCCAGTTATGGGGTGCCCATATCCCGCTAGTCCTGCGGTCACGTGACCCACAATTTTAACATGGCGGGGATACCGGCACCCCATAACTGGGCCTATAACGCGGGAAGTAGGGGGTCTCCAAGGCTGAAATAAACTTTGTTCATCTCAGGAGTCCCCCTGCTCACGCACAATATGAATAAAAATTAAATGTAAGCAGCTTCATTACCTTAGCAGCTACCCGCTAAGGTAATGATTTATTATTTGGAGGGGGGGGGGTTTGATACTAGTGTGGGGGAGCAGGGGGTCTTCCGAGCTAAACAAAGTTTATTTCAGCCTTGGAGACTCCCTACTTCCTGAGTTACAGGCCCAGTTATGGGGTGCCCTTATCCCTCTAGTCCCGCGGTCACGTGACCCACAGGATTTTAACATGGCGGGGATACCGGCACCCCATAACTGGGCCTGTAACTCTGAAAGTAGGGGGTCTCCAAGGCTAAAATAAACTTTGTTCAGCTCAAGAGACCTCCTGCTACAAAACTGTAATTTTAGAATTTTAATAAAACCCCCGTGATCGCCTGTGAGAGGCGCGCAGTTAGAGGGACTGATTCAGACTCTCTTTCTGCGCATCTATGACACACAGGCAGACGCCGGTAGCATTCACACAGCAGGGGTCCCTGCTTTGGGAAGCTAATGCGCCGCGGTCAGTTCTCTAAAAACTGCGAGCTTTGTCCCCGTTGTGATCACGGTTTCCCGCATTAATTGCCGCGTGAAGTGTTCGAATAACGGCCGCAGCATCAGAATATATATTTTACCCCCTAATGTCAGTCAGTAGTACAGTGATAGTACAGTATAGTTGGTATAAACTATCACATAAATGTGTATGCTTGACCTTTATTTTACTATAATAAAGTAATATATAACCCGGATGGATACAAGCTTTTACCACTCCCCTTGGGATTTCTACACTTCACCGGGAGACAGGGAGAAGTGGGGCATATTAGTTGGCAAGTTTGTATAGAACAGTTCTTGTTGATCATATTGTGTTGCTGATCTGTGCCACATGTTGAATTTTTGGCTAATCATTAAATGACAATTGCCTGACATATGCAAGCAGATAACTCATACCACAATAGTGTATGATATGCAAGTTTTTCCCAATAGTACATTTTGTTTCTTGAAATACATGGATATGATTTATAATCACACTTCTAGATGTTCCGATTTGAAGGGGAATGTTACCTGAAATATGTATCGAAAGCCCATTTATATCATTGCAAGTAAATTGAAGATGGATGGATATCCTTTATTCCACAGAGTGCCAAGCCGGAAGTTTCCTGTTGGCATGTGCTTCAAAATTCATAATACAGTTTAAAATTGTCAGTGAATATTCAGGTCAATTAATATTTTATATCAGCAAACTAAACTCTTCTTTCTCTTTTTAAGCTTTCTATGCAAACACAGATCTTTCCAGCATATACCTCACAAAGTCAAGTCCAAGGTCTCTCTACCACATGATGATGTACTACTCTCATAATAATTACAAGATCTGGCACTTCTTACCTGAAGCAATAAGGTATGATAGAAGCTATATTTATAGTATGCAATGTTGTAGACCAGTGTTTCCACGCCTGTGGTGAAGTCGAAATATCCTTAAAATCTGAGCTGTTGAGGGTTCTTGACGACTAAAGTTGAGTACAACTGTCATTGACAATAATATCAGTTGCAAGTCATAGTTTATACTGGTGCAAGTATGATTTGTGGTTAAAGTAAAGTCTACAAGGAGTTCTCTCACAACCTTTATGTAATTTAAATTTACATTGAAGGAACCAAACCAGCCTGTGTTTTCTGCTACAATTTAATACAGATGAGGACTAATCTTGGGGTTTATCAAAATAAATTCCATTAAAAAAATACTATAGCTATGTTCCATTTTTGTTTTGCAGTAATTTAATAGGATAAACCATAAAAACCTGTGTTTTCCTACAATACCATAGTTGATGGGCACAGTACTAAATCCTACATTAACTATGATGTTCTTGCCGACCTGTTTACTGCATATTGACTAATAAGCCACTGTCACGGTAGCCACGGGGTTATAATATACGCCAAATAACTTGATTGAATTGAATACGGCTATGATATAATAAAGAGATTTTATTCTCTAAAAGACAGGTGGACACACAATATTGGACAAATAACAAACGTAATATATACAGTTACTTAGGAAGGGGACAATGAAATAACCAGGGTTCAGGTTAGCAATTCATCAGGCATCAGGTAAAATCACGAAGAACAACGGCATAGAGCTTACAATCGTTTATATGGGATTTGGGCTCTATTCCTAACATTGGAACTCAGGTATTGGATGACAATTTGTACATAATACCGCGCTCCTCCCTATAGAAGTTTGCTGCAGGTAAAAAGATAGGCCTTACATATAGAAAAACAAAAAGAACGATTCCTGCGCTCCTACCAATTAGGCTAAGATAAAATAATATTCTCATGAAAAAGGGTATTTGGTTAAACCCTTTGGCCAAAGCATTTGTAAGCCTGCATGCCACGTCAAAGCAACCCGTTTAATGCAGGTACCTACACTATACTGTATGTATATGTAATAATTGTCCCATGGACTAGTGAAAAAAGTGTTAAATCCCTGAAGGGGTTAAATAAAGCATGAGCTTATGTGAGTAGTGCAATTAAAATCTGGCTAAAGCCAGTATCATACTTACCTTTGCTATAAAGGTAATCAGGGTGCACAAATTCCCTGGTGTGAATATAATTCAACTTACACATATATATCTCTCTGTCAGCCTCACACATTCACCTACCATTCAATGGAGGGTGATGTCCAGACTGACACTGGGGTGTAATATACCTGCACTAATTGGAAAATTGGTAGGGGCTCAGTAACTGCTATGTAAAGCAAGAGGTAGGTTTGGCCAAAGGGTTTAACCAAATACCCTTTTTCATGAGAATATTATTTTATCTTAGCCTAATTGGTAGGAGCGCAGGAATCGTTCTTTTTGTTTTTCTATTGGATGACAATTACCTGGGTCCAATTACCTTTTGCCAGCTAACGTGGGAAGCAATCTGGTACCTGCCCCCAGGTAGCTGGCACATGTGCACAATCCATCAGGTTGGTCCCATTTCCCTAACCCCACTCTAAAGAGTTGGCGTCCCCAAGTCTACCAGATGGGGTTCTGGGCCGGGTAATTCTGACTGGAGGTGTGAATTATGGCACTTCATGTGAATGGCCATGTCCTGCTTTATCTCCACCCTGTATACACAATCTGGGGGGATGAGCCTTTGATCAGTGGTCTTTCTGTAGACACACTGTCGCCCCCTGGCCATTAACATACCTTATGTGCCAGTAACTTTCATGGGCTTTACTGTAGGCATAAAATATAATGAACTACAATATTTTATATACATACAAATATTCCGTTCCGTTAGGCCGAGCGGGCTAAAACTTGGCAGGCCCCCATGCCAATTTTCAGCTCGCTGCGACCCAGTGAACCGGAGATACAATATTGGATTTTAAAACCACATGTTTCACAGATTGCATTTCTCCGCCATTGGAGTCAATGGTAGAAACACAATTTAGACAGTCAACCATACTCCGTCCAGTTGATCGGAGAGGGCTGAAAATTGCCATGCAATCATGCTGGAGTTGTGACTGCATGGTGGCCAAATCCCAGTCCTCCAGTCCTCACCGAACCGGAGATAATGGTTTCAGATTTATGCACTTTTGCACTTCGCGTTTTAAAACCTAGCAGCTTTCCTCTGCCATTTAGTCAATGGTGGCGACCCTTGTGTTGGGCGTGACCCTTTCTCGCGGCCATTGCCCGTCAGAGCTGGTTGGGGCTGATTAAGGGGGTTCACATGAGCTAAGGGCAAAAAGAATTGGATCTCTAGCTGTCCCAGAACCACAGTTTTGATTTTAATATGTTTGAACTTGGCCGTGACCGAGGTCCCACGGCACTTTGGCGATCACAGCTCTTTCTTGGAGATTGTAGCTATTTTCGGATACTGCGGTTTGGCCGGGATCCAACTCAGTTCTTAGAGAGTGGACTCAAGGTATTCCCATTGAAATGCATTGCGTCATTCATTTCAATGGGGAGCTCCGCTCATCCTCTTGGGATCAACCCACTGGTTTTCCTTGGGATAGGGCCAAAAACCTTGAAATCTCCATAGACTTCTATGGAGCTCAAATAGTGACCTATGGGACAGGGCTGCAAATGGGAGGTAAAAAGGCGGGAAGGGGAACAAAGGGCCATAAACATACAAACACAGTTAACCCTTTCCCTCCTGACCTGATCCCAGTGTTTGTGCTTGGTGTATACACTGTAAGGGTAAAAACACATGTAACCAGCGAAATACAGTAGAGGCAACGTTTATTCTAACATTTGCCGTAAACTAGCCGGGTTACATTCTGGGTATGTGCTGGGTATGTGCTGGGTATGTTCTGGGCTAGTTTGAGGCACGTTTAAGGCATTTCTGCATTGACTAACGACCCATAGGATTAACACAGCAGGGATCCCTGGCAGTCCAATTCAGTTTGAATGGGACTGTCAGGGACCCCCGCTGTTAATCTGATAGGCCATTAATCAATGCAGAAATGCTGGGGCTAGTTTAAGGAAAGTTTAAGGCATGTATTCAGAATGTACCTGGCTGTTTCCTGGGTTTTTTGGGGAATTGCCACTGGTTTTTGTTCGAATAAGAGTTGCCTCTACTGTACATTCAACCAAAAGGGGGGAACATATATTGTACTAAGGCAGGGGAATAAAAACACATATAAGCATTATTACAGTTAACCCCTCACCTCCCACACAAGGGTAGGGTTGGCCAGCTGGGGGGTAACACCTTTATTACCGGGCCAGCCCCCCCTCCCTTGTCACAGCAACTGTAATCTCTGATCTCTGTTTTGTATTTTCTTACTGGAGACCAATAAGGCATGAACGTACAAGTCTTTAAAGTAGAAGCATTTATGGGCAAAATATGTGATTCTGAAGAAAAGACATTGTGCCAGATGTATCAAATTGATAATTTTTCTGATTTTTTAAATATATATATATATATTATATACTCATATTATATATACATACTAATATAAAAGAAAAGACGGTGGCCCACACATATTGCAGTAAGTAGTGCTTTTCCATAAGACAGTAGTAAATGAGCTCCTTACCAGGGCAGATCCAGAGTCAGGCCCACAAAGCAAGGAACAGACAGCCACTCTGTAGTATCCAAAAAGAAGTGTATTAGTAGAAAACAGCACATTCACAACAAAGCAAGGAAAGAGACAGCACACTCAGTAGTATCCAAAAAAGAAGTGTATAGTAGCCTGTTTTTCTCCTGCGGGAGCTCACCTACACAAAACGCGACTGGCGGCCCTAACATACCGACCGCACGCGTCCCCCGCCAACGGCTCTCTGAGAGGCGCCTATGCACGCACACGCCAGATCTCCCACGAGGCGCGTTAGCTCCCGACCGCCTGTGGTGAGTACCCGGAGTGGGGGCCGCCAAACGGAGGGGGGACCTGGCGACTATATATATAAATATATATATGTACACTTACGTTTATATTTATTTATTTATTCACTTTCACCACAGTATATCTTTTTACACATTACACTTTACTCATTGTACAGTGTGTTGAGCGCCACCAGTGTTTTTCTTAAAATAAGCGTTAATTCTGCCGTGATCGTGAACTTGATTATAAGCACAAGAAGAGAAAAATGATGGACAAATGATGGGACGTCCTAAGTTAGGGGTGAACAAACTGGGTGGGCTGGGCACAACATTTTCAGGGGGAAGTGGCATGGTGCTTGCAGAGGCCCCATGCTCTTCCCCACAACATTTAAATTACATGGAGGGGAGAGTACAAGACCTTTAACCTCCAGCAGCTTCTAGCAACGCGTGGCCAAGCAATGTTACTGTACATGAATAATTTGACATCATGACGTCAGAATACGCCAGGAGAAAGGTAAGGTGGGGGGGGAGGGGTGTGTGTGGGGTGCGAGCAGGGGGGAGAGCAGGCAGACGGAGGAGTAGAACAAAAAGTTTGTGCACCCTGTCCAAGTATTTCAAATTTGAATGCTAAAAAGTAGTACACACCTTCAAAAACGCATCGTATTTATGACGTTTATTGTTGAGTATTAACCTATTGTATGGACACACAGGGGCCTCTTGCTTAAAGGTCCCGATAAAAAAATAAATTGCAGTGCCGTTTACACCGGCAGTTTGAAGCGGTGCTATCACGGGTCAGAAACCTTGATACCTGTTGATAGCAAATTCCAAAACTGGTTAGTTGCCGGCGGTGTGGTTGTGATGACGCCTGAGCTATGCATATCTTGCCAGCGATCAAAAGTTTTTAATATAAATATTAATACTAGTTAGATGGGAAGGGGGTCCCGGTGCGAAACTGTTTAGATTTCAAATAGGGGGACACCCTGCTTCCCGAGATACAGCCCCGTATATGGGTGTCGGTAGCCCTATGCATTTAAATGTCTCGCGTCACGTGACGGGGGATTTAAATCCATAGGAGTTACCGACACCCATAACGGGGCCTGTATCTCGGGAAGCAAGGGGTCCCTGGACTTCAAATCACAAGGTTCTTCTCCAGAGACCCCCTGCAACAAAAAAGTATTTTTAACATAAAATGAAAAAATAAAAATATGTTTTAACCTTCGCGGCTATCTGCAGTGGTAATGAAGCTGCTTTAATGACATTTTACTAATAGGTGCAGGAGAGGGGGTCTCCTGAGATGAACCGCATTGATTCAGGCCTTAGGGACACCCTGTTTCCCCGAGTTACAGTCCCTGGTATTTAAATCCCCAGGTCACGTGATGCGGACAATTTAAAAATGGTGGCGGTACTGGCATCCAATGCCCCTACCAGGACCTCTAACTCAGAAGCAGGGGTCTCTGATGCTGAAATCAAAACGGTTCAGATCAGGAAAAACCTGCTTCCGCACACTATTAAACAAAACATTAAAGCAGTTCATTACCTTAGCGGTTATCTTGCTAAGGCAATGAAGGGGTTAAGGAACAATTGCCTCAGCTTTATTGGGGGCAGTGGGGGTGAGTGAAGGGTTCTTGCCCAGAGTGATTATTGGGCCTACCGAGAAGGTTGCGGGTTTGTTAACCCCCCTTCATTACCGTAGCGGTAGTAACCCTATGGTAATAAAGGAGTTAACCACCTCGGAGATCCAGCTGGTAGACCTAAAACCCAGGACCAAGGACCCACCAGCAAACCCCAAAAACAACAAACCACATACCACCCAAACCACCCCCTGAAGCCCACATAAAAGCATTAAAAAAAATTATGCACATGATTGATACCAGAGGCCTGCTTACCAATCCTTTCCGAAAAAAAAATAAATACAATACATGGATATAAATACAACCCCCCCGCCCATCCCCCACTCCCCCATGCATACATTACAGTAACTGGCAAAATTACTTTTATCAACATATGGTAATAGTGCATTGTCCATATAAAAATAAAACATCAACCAGCAGCCTAAAGTAACTAAAACTTGCACCACCCCTGCCAGCCTGCCAGAATGAAGGGCGTCCTCATCCTCATCACCTCCATGTCTCCTCCATTGCCAATACAATAAAAAATACAATCTAATGGCCCCTAACCCCTTAAACATCTTAGCGTTTTATAACCACTTTGGTAATTAAGGGGTTAACCACCCTCCACCAATACCAAAACTGGAGGCCTAACCACCCACCCAGGATCCTACTGTACTACCCTCACTACCCATTCATTTCCCCAGTGTAAAGCATGCCCATTAATTGTGCATGCTTTGCCACTATAGCAAATAAATGGGGAACCTAAAAAAAAACAGGCCCAAAATAAAATACATTACATTCAAAATATACACATTACAAATGCCAAGAAACAATAATGGCACAGTGGTACCTGATACCCATATGATACGGGCATGATTTACCACTGACAGTCAACGGTCAAACGGTCAACCAAAAAATACACAACCACCAAAAAACATATCAAATCGATCAAAAACATCCCCAAATAAACAAAAAACAGGTAAACACAAACAAAATTTCCAGCAATCAATAAAGCAAATACCAAATGAACACCAGACAAATTAAACTAAAACAAAAACAAAAATCACATAACTCCAAATCAAACCACAAAAAGAAATACCAGAAATAAATACAAGTAAACACAGGTACAGCAAGGTAAACCAACAAGGTGCTCAAGAAGTATGGATAAGTTGCTAACACTGGCCAAATGAATAAATGAGTTGCAGGTCTTGTCAAATCCTTTATAAAAAAAAAAAAAAAAAAAAAAAAAAAAAAGGGGGGCAAATGATACAGTGTAACCAACCAGATGGAGCTGTACCATCTGACCTGAAAATGTGACATCAACTGCCCATATAAGGCCTGGACACCTCATTAACAGGAAGAAGATGACGACACAGACCCATTGGGATTTACCATGTGGTTGGATTGAAAGATGAAGAAAGAAGATAGAAGATTAAAGGAAAGAGTCAAAATGACAGAAGATAGAAGTAGGTGATAGAAGAATTTTGTTAATGTTCCAGATCTTTAAGGTGGATGGCGTTGGATGACTTGATGACGTAATGGTACAAGAGCTTACAGAAACGCCAGGATTCGGACTGTCAACGCTTCTAAAGATAAGAAAAAATATGAATGTGATATAATTTTATTTTACAGATTTTTTTTATTGTATTTTTCTCTTTTAGTGTCATTGCCCATTGACTGATAATGTATTAATCTGTGCCAGCTTAGAGTACAGATAAATACAGTGAGTGACAGACATGATTTTTTGCAAATGCTTTTTTCTATTGATTGTTGTTTTTTCCATTTATTGTTTGGCTTAAATAGTTTGTATTTGGATGGCTTGTTTTTATATAATTTTCTGATTGTTTAGCGTTTTAATTAATGATTTATTTGTTGGCTACTGGTTTAATTGATGGTGGCTACTGGTTTATTAATAAATTAATTGTTGGCTAGTGCTTTTATGTATTGAATTGCTTGTTTGGCTAGTGCGTTTATTTCTTGAATAATTTGCTTGGCTAGGTGTTTATTGAATTGAATTTTATGTTTGGAATAACAGATTTTTATTATGTGCTGTTTTGGAGATGATAAATGTTATGATGTGGGCTTACTATTAGGCTTTTAGTTATTTTATTGTTGGGGTGTTTAGGTGCTTGTGTATATTTTTTAATATTGTGATTTTTGGCCTTCATGCTTTTTGATTAGGTTGCCTATTGACTGCTATAGTGGGTATGCCCATATTATATGGGCACGATATTACCACTGTACCAGTCAATGGGTACAGTGTGGGTATAGGGGCCCGGATGGTGGTTCGATCTCCCTGGTGGGTATCGGGAGGGAGGGTGGGTATACCCCTTAATTACTATAGGGTTAATAACTGCTACGGTGGTTAAGCGGTTAGGGGCCATTAAATTATTTTTTTTATTGTATTGTTCGCAATGAGGATGAGGCTACCCTTCATGCTGGCAGGGATAAGTGCAAGTTTTATTTACTTTATGCTGCTGGTTGATTGTAATGTTTTAAATGGGCAAATGCACTATTATCCATATGGGATAATAGTAATTTGCCCGTCCGGTTGCGTACTGGATGGCATGGGGGCGGGGGGGTGTATTATATTCATGTATTGCACTTTAATTTTTCGGAACAGGATTGGTACTGCAGGCCAGTGGGCCCCGGACACCCACGGGGACCACTGGAGGCCCCCGGACACCCGTGGGAACACCCCGAGGACCCCCAGACACCTGCGGGATACCATGGAGGCCCATAGTAACCCACGAGGACCACTGCCGGCTCTGGACTCTGGAATCAATCTGTGATATAAAAAAACAATGCTTTTATATGGGGGTACAGGGGGGGGTGGGTTGGTTGGTATTGGTTGTGTGTAGTACATATTGTTACGTTTATTGGGGAGAGGGGGTGAGTGAATGGGCCAAGTACCCCCTTAACTCACCCCCCTCTGCCCCCAATAAACCTGGTTGTTCCTTAACCCTTCATTCGACTGAGCGGTTAGCTTCTAATGTAATGAAGTTGCCTAAATGCATTTTATTTGCACCTGACACGTGGGTGTTCCGTGTACTGATATTAATGTGTATCCCAATTGCGATTCCGCGATCAATAAGAGAGCAGGAAAAAATGCATTTTTATCTATGTCCCTCTATCGGCCACTTCTCAGCAGTTTCTCATTCACCCACGCAACTTTTTCCTGACGGGAGGATTTGAGAGGAAATGACGAATTTTTTGCCATTGATAGGCCCCGAATAACCTACCGAGGCTACTTAGAAATTAGTATGTGAAAAACGCCGATAAGTGGCTTATTCGGCGCTCGTTGATATTACCATGGCAACCGTGACGTCACATGACCCCGGAGTCGCATTGCATGGTCAAACGTCCTGAAGCCGGCTGATCCTCGGAAAGCAGAGGTTGCAGAGGCCTTGGCGGTCCCCCGGCATTTAATTTAAATGCCTGGGGAACAGCGTGGGACCTCGCAACCGACTGCGCACCCCCCAAAAATATTGGCCCCCACAGTTTGCGCACCACTGGTTTATAATATAAGCCCCATAGGGTGTTATTGAAATGATTTTCATACACAGTGGCATGTTACTGATACAATTTAAAAAAAATGAATGTCTATATTTTATTTATGTCAGTAGTAATTATGACTCTTGTGTACAGTACAGAGGTGAACATTTTAAGCACTCAAACAAACTACCAATAACACATACTGAGCACACCTTCATGATGTTTGATGTTGACCTTTTTTCTTTACAATTTCCAAATGGAATGAATATTTCAAAAATATTATTAAGGACATACAGATTTTATTATTACTGCAGGTTCAGCAGAGGATCAGATGAAATCTTCATGGGTTTATTTGACTCAATATGGAAATATGCGAAAAGAGTGATTGCAGCTTTTGACCTCCTGTTTTTAGCACAGTATATGATCTAGGAGGTAAAGTATGTATATTAAAAATTATATTATTAGAATTCCGATAATAGTGATTGTAATTTACCTTCTCAGTGACTGAGTTTAGTGCAGTGCACTAAACAGTATCACTAAAGTGATTGTCAGATAAATAAGAATTAGATGATGCAAGAGTGATTTCTCTACTAAAAATTTTATGAGCAATCACATAGACATTTCTAACAGCTCAAAGATCTACTTTATCTCTGTATACAAACTGGTTAGAAAATCAGAGCTCATTTCATTTTGTGAAAGGATCATTTTTAGTTTATAGGAAAAACATCAATTTTCCCATTAACTCATATGTATATCTGGACATATTTGTACAGTTATAACAGTCGTTATTGCTCCAGCTGGCACGCTGCAGCGGGGGACACACAACGCACCAGTGGGAGCAACCACACCCTTCTAAACGCACTTATGCTGGTGCACGCAAGTAGCTGCGAGAACATTCTACAGCTATATTTGTTCATGATGATGAAGCCAGAAAAAAAAACTTTGTGAAGAATGATATATTTTGGGAGTTATTTGCGAGAAAGAATAGGTAGGTTATAAGGTACAATATGGTCATTGCACTGCGATGGACCGAAATGCGACCATATTATATTAGGCTCTTACTGTAAATATTAGTCATTATCACACTGAGGGTGGCCAATTCTTTCTACCTTTAAAAAACTTGTATATAGTATCCTTAATGGACAAAAAGATGTATGTTTCCCTGAATTTGTATGACCACGGCAACAGTAGCTTTATTTCTGTTTATAAAAACAACTCAATCCAAAACCTATCAATTTGTTTGTTTTGTTAGGATGTTCAGGAGGTCTGGCAAGCAATTTGTTGTGGATATCTGAATCAACAGTTACATTCTGGATCTGCCTAAAGTAGTGCAAACTGCAAAGAAAACTTTGATAACTGACGAGGAACTCGGATAGCTTTTCATGAAGGTAGGTATATTTTATTTGTAAGATTAATTCCAAAAACTAATACTATTGGAAATACAACAATGCTGGATAATTTAAATGAAAACAAATCGGCTCTGTGTTTTTGCCAAATATCCTTTGTCTAAGTGTTTTAATTATCATTGGGCGTTTCAATTAAGATCCACTTTTGTGATTATAAAGTCAGGATTAACCAAATTTCTTTTGGACTAATGGAGTGGCATCTAATCAGTTAAATGTAGTGTGAGGGATTTTTAACAAATCGACTATCATAAGTATTTTATGTACTTTTTGTATCTTTATATACTTCATAGTAACCAAAAACTTTGGAGTGTTTTTTTTACGATGTTTCTTGATCAACTTTGTGCCTGTTTGTAAACTGTTGTGTTTGGAGGTAAATTAGGTTCTTTTGTTGGTGTTGGCCTAACGGTGGCAACATAATTAGGTTTGACAAAGGAATGGGAATGAACAATCATTTCTAAATAAGAATTAGAATTAAACAGACCAATAGAAAATAGAAATATTCTCATTTTACAAAAGAAGTAGTACAAAATGATTGTACTGAATCTTTCTAAGGAGGCCAGTTACACGGATACATTTTTTTTGCCTTTATTATATGGAACTGAACCTTTTAATGAGTGACCCACTTAGCTTGGAACATTTTGTAAACTTGGCTATGTAAATAGCTCCATAACCAAGTATAAGTTATTTTTGCAAAATTAATAGTATTTCATTTCAGAGGACCCTGAAATGATAGAAAGAGAACAGAACACACAACACACCACACACACACACACAAACACACACCACACACACACACACACACAAACACACACACACATCACCACACAACAACACACACACACACAACACACCACACAACACAACACACACACACACACACACACACACACACACACACACACACCACACACACATCAAGAAGGAGACACGTTTGCGGTATTAAATCGTAATCTGTTGGTTCTGGCATGTGATTTCAAACTTGAGTAAACATTGTAGAACAGCGGTGTGCCAAACTAGAGGTGCGACCCCAAAGAGGCGCAGACGATTTCGGGGGGGGATGACGGGGGAGATGACAGTATTAGGGGTTTCCGAGCTCCCCCAGCATTAAAATTAAATGCCGGGGGACAGTGCGACGGGCCTTTATAATACACTACCTTCCCTTCAACGACGATGTCTGGTTACCCGGCTCGTGAAATAAACCACAGGGTATGTAATATGGTGACATGCGTCACATGACCACGCATGTCATCTGACACCGGGTCAAGCGGGGAGAGGGGGGCGTGAGGCGCCGAGAAGAGCAGGCAGGGGTGCACGAGGGGAAACGTTTGAACATCCCTGATGTAGAACATTTGAAGTTGATTTGAACTCCGAATCAAACTTTAGACTGAACAAACAAGGAATCAAAATTCAAAGTTTAAAAAAGAAAATGGTTTAATGTTCAGAGAAAACCCACAAACCTATGCGAAAAATTCAATGTTCAAAAAGGTTCGACCAAATTAGTATTATTACAAATGTTAAATTCAAAACCAACGGTAAAACCAACACCCCCCCCCAAATAAAACACCAGTGACAATACCTACCCGTAATACTAGTTTATGTTATTGATTTAGTTTTTATTTTATTTTACATTTTTATTTTTTGGATTATATGTAGAGATAATGCTTCTGTTAATGATTAGGTTTTTTATTAATAATTTTTTATAATTTTTTATATATATTTTTTTTATAATTTTTGAAAAAACAGTTTAGTACTAAATATGCAGATAGATACTTAACCGCGCGTCTTTTTGTATATATATATATATATATAGATATATATATATATATATTTTATATTCTTATATATAATATATTACATAAGTGGTCGACGAAATCACCCAAAAATACTCGCCTACACAAAAAAATCTACTCGCCACCTAGTACCACACGTGTGCTGTGGCCAATAGAGCCGCCACGTGTGTAATCCTCGCCCAGGCGTGCAAATTATAGTTTGTGCGAACACTGTGGGACGAACGATAAATATGGAGAGAAACATAGATAAAGAGTATGATAAGAAAATGTTATATAGAGATAGTAGAGTATTAGAGAGAGAGAGATATATATAATATAATATATGTATATATAGATATATTATTATTAGTTAGAGGGTATCAGTACCGTGTTAGCCGAGCTTCAATAATCAAAAAATAAATAGATGATACGTTCGGTGGCTAATGAAATGCTTTATTTTGTGCAGCTTCGAGAATCACTGATCTCTTTGTCGGCGATGTTACAATGAATGAAGCAAGGATTACTTTAAAAACCAGTGTCTCTTGGAATGTTATCGGTGCTATATATAGGAAACCAGGTGTCCACCAAGGAGACAAAAAACAGCAACTCAAGGTATATTGCCAAAAGTGTATTGAAAAATAACGGCACATATAAATCCAACGGTTTCGGTCCGATGAGACCTTCCTCAGGGGAAAGCTATATACACTCCGACACACTTATTGCAGTGCGGCCAGATCCGCAGCCAGGATATTTCGGCTTGCTAGTGCCGGCCTCGGCGTGCGCGCGTCATAAGACGGGGGCGGTCACGCGTCTTCGGGAGACTGCGCCCCTGCACGGCGTCCAGGGCTCCCCGAGGGAGCCCTGGGGTCCCGCGATGTGGGGGACGGGGGCCGGAGGGTTCCGGGGGACCGGCGGACCGGCAGCGGTGGGAGAGCGCCCGATCGGAGGGCGCTTTCCCTGTTCGGCGCGCGCCCGTCCACCCGGGGGGGCGCCCAGGCTACTGCTGCGGCCAACAGAAGGGCAAATGCTCGAATAAACTTGGGCCGCAGGATACACTCAGGTTCGACTATGCCTTACCATTTACACGCCTGGGGGCGAGTGGATTTAACCTTGGGCGGCAGCAACTATTGGCCCAAGCAGCACACGTTGTTTGTTTGATTTTTAATTCCCTGCTCGCGCCAAAAAAAACAAAAAAAAACCCTCCTGATGGGCCAGGACACGTGTGTGCGCCGCATGTTTATGCTCTATGCTGAGCTGAGCAGGTCAAAGACTGGCCACCCGTTCCTTTGAGGTGTGCTGCTGGGAAAAATGTGATAAATAAGGTGAAGATAGTAAAGAAGAAAAGTTATAGAAAAGGGCCGGATAGAAGGAAATTAAGAGATAAGGGAGAGGCAAAAGAGAAGAAGGAAGGGAAGGGGGGAGAAAAGGGGGTGTGGGAGAACAGAAGAGTGGGGGGAAGCAGAACAAAAGAGGAGATGAGGAGAGGAAGGTAGAGGAGAAGGGAGGAGAAGGCAAGGGAAAGCGAAGAAAGAGACAAAAGAGAAAGAAAAGTCAAAAGGAACGAAGGATAAGGGAGGGAGAAAGGTGAGGGGGAGAGGGGAGTAAGACGTAGAGAAGGTGGGGAAAATAAAGAGAAGAGGAGAGGAAGAAGGGGAAGAGAGGAGTCGGAAAAGAAGAAGAGGTGTAAAATTAGGGAAAAACGGTAAGGAAATGATAGTGCGGAAACATGACACATATAGTGGTAGTTAGATTAGTGAAATGGGAACACAAATAATCGTTTATTTCAAGGAAAATTTAATTATCCGACAATGGAGGAAAAGTGGAAGCGGTGTAGAAAACACGATTAAGAAGTAATGGGATGGTGATTGAGTGGGGAGAAGAGGAAACGAGGAATGAAGAAAAAGAAAGAGGATAATTGCAATAGAGATATAAGCAAAGGGAGGAAGAACGTAAATATTAGGAGGTGAGATGGGGAGATCATGGAGTAAGAAAGGAAGAAGCGGGGAGAGCGGAGAAGAAACATGTCGCGAAATTGGTAGTAATAACGGGAAGGTGAGAAGGACAAAATGAGATAGAAGATAGAAGGTTGATTTAAAGAACTTCAAAATTATGATATTATGCTGAAAAAATAAGTTATTAACAAAATGCTGAAAACCAATGTGAATGTATACAAGAACTATAGAGGTGAGCCATAATAAGGAAAAGGAAGAAACTTAGCAGAGTGGGGAAAAGGGAACAAAGAGAGAGTAGAACGGAGAAGAAAAAAAGAGAGGGAGGAGGAGCAAGAAAGGTGTTTAGAGAGGGCAGAAAGAAGAAGAGGGGAAAAAAGAAACAAAGAAAAGGATTCGAAAAGGGATGAAGCGGAGATCAGAAGCGAGGGAGAGGTGAGGAGTAGGGAGAGGCCGGGCACAAGGGAGAAGGGGAACAAGGGAGAAAGTAAAAAGAAAGAGAAGGACAGGGTGAAAGGAAAAGAGGTAGAGAGGACCAGAGCAAAGAAGGAGATGAGAGGATAGAGGAGGGAAAGGGACAGGAAAATAGGGGAGAAAGAAGAGGGGGAACCAGAAAATACGAAAGAAATAAAGGAGTGAAAGAATGGAGGAGGGAGAAGTTTTGGGGAAAATACTTGGATGAAGTAATGAACGGAATACGTTGGAGAAACCGAGGAAGCTTAGGAAACGGACGAAAGGTAAGGATCAGACCATAATACAGAGAAGGAACAAAGTACGTTGGAAGAGCGATAGGTGTTCAGTAAAGGTTGTTAGTATATACTTGAGTGTGTGTATTATTGATATTGTTCCTGCAAGAGGATTATCCAACCCCGTTGGGATCCCTTGCAGGTGCTGGAGCACGCGAGGCTCCCAGGGACGGCGGTTCAGGACTCCTGTGAGCCACAGGTAATGCACCAAACCCACGTAGCCGCCACATCTTACATAGGGGGGGAGTGTGCTACATATGTATATTTCCATTTTTTTTTTAAATACTTAAAATAATGTAGTGAAATACACAGTTATTGTTAAAATATCAGGTTTCCAGAAGACACTAAATAAAGTGGACGAAGTGATTTAACAACATACGAATAATTAGATATGGACATAGGGATGTTAAATGAAATAGCACAGTATAAACTGCACATATTTATAATGTTCAGAATAAAACAGAAAATACAAGATAAAACAGTTATGCAAGTTGATAATATGCTTTTTCAGCACAGAGATGCATATATTTATATAAAAAGAAAAGACAGGTGGCACACACATATTGCAGTAAAGTAGGTGCTTTTCCCATATAGACAGTAGGTATAAATGAGCTCCTTACCAGGCAGATCCAGAGTCCCAGGCCCACAAAGCAAGGAACAGACAGCACACTCTGTAGTATCCAAAAAAGAAGTGTATTAGTAGAAAACAGGCACATTCACCAACAAAGCAAGGAAGAGACAGCACACTCAGTAGTATCCAAAAAAGAAGTGTATTAGTAGCCTGTTTTCTCCTGCCGGGAGCCCTAACAACGCGACTGCGGCCCTAACAACCGACCGCACGCGTCCCCGGCAACCTGCGCTCTCTGAGAGGCGCGCTATGCACGCACACGCCCCCGCATCTCCCCACGAGCGGCTGCTTAGCTCCCGACCGCCGTGGTGAGTACCCGGAGTGGGGGCCGCAAAACGGAGGGGGGACCTGGCTACATATATATAAATATATATATGTACACTTCACGTTTATATTTATTTATTTATTCACTTTCACCACAGTATTATCTGTTTTACACATTTACTTTACTCATTGTACAGTGTTTGAGCGCCATCCAGTGTTTTTCTTTAAAATAAGCGTAATTCTGCCGTGATCTGTAACTTGATTATAAAGCACAAGAAGAGAAAAATGATGGGACAAATGATGGGACGTATCCCCTAAGTTAGGGGTGAACAAACTGGGTGGGCTGGGCACAACATTTTCAGGGGGGAAGTGGCATGGTGCTTGCAGAGGCCCCATGCTCTTCCCCACAACATTTAAATTACATGGAGGGGAGAGTACAAGACCTCTTTAACCTCCAGCAGCTTCTAGCAACGCGTGGCCAAAGCAATGTTACTGTACATGACATAATTTGACATCATGACGTCAGAATACGCCGGAGAACAGGTAAGGTGTGGGGGAGGGTGTGTGGGGTGCGAGCAGGGGGGGAGAGCAGGCAGGGAGGAGTAGAACAAAAAGTTTGTGCACCCCTGTCCAAGTATTCAAATTTGAATGCTAAAAAGTAGTACAAACCTTCAAAAACTGCATCGTATTTATGACGTTTATTGTGTGACTTCATACCTATTGTATGACACACAGGGGCCTATGCTATAAGTCCCGATAAAAAATAAATTGCAGTGCCGTTTACACCGGCAGTTTTGACAGCGTTGCTATCACGGTTTTCAGAAAACCTTGATTACCTGTGATAGCAAAATTCCCAAAACTGGTTAGTTGCCGGCGGTGTGATGATCGCCTGAGCTATGCATATCTTGCCAGCGATCAAAAGTTTTTAATATAAATATTAATACTAGTATAGATGGGAAGGGGGTCTCCGGTGCAGAACTGTTTAGATTTCAAATAGGGGACACCCTGCTTCCCGAGATACAGCCCCGTATATGGGTGTCGGTATCTCCTATGCATTTAAATGTCTCGCGTCACGTGACCGTGGGATTTAAATCCATAGGAGTTACCGACACCCCATAACGGGGCCTGTATCTCGGGAAGCAAGGGGTCCCTGGACTTCAAATCAACAAGGTTCTTCTCCAGAGACCCCCTGCAACAAAAAAGTAGTTATTAACATTAAAATGAAAAATAAAAAATATGTTTTACCTTCGCGGCTATCTGCAGTGGTAATGAAGCTGCTTTAATGACATTTCTACTAATAGTGTGCAGGAGCAGGGGGTCTCCTGAGATGAACCGCATTGATTTCAGCCTTAGGGACACCCTGTTTCCCGAGTTACAGTCCCTGGTATTTAAATCCCCAGGTCACGTGATGCGGACAATTTAAAAATGGTGGCGGTACTGGCATCCAATGCCCCTTACCAGGACCTCTAACTCAGAAGCAGGGGGTCTCTGATGCTGAAATCAAAGCGGTTCAGATCAGGAGACAACCTGCTTCCGCACACTATTAATACAAATTACATTAAAGCAGATTCATTACCTTAGCGGTTATCTGCTAAGGCAATGAAGGGGTTAAGGCACAATTGCAGCTTTATTGGGGGCAGTGGGGGTGAGTGAAGGGGTTCTTGCCCAGAGTTGATTATTGGGCCTACCGAGAAGGTTGCGGGATTTGTTAACCCCCCTTCATTACCGTAGCGGTAGTAACCGCTATGGTAATAAAGGAGTTAACCACCTCGAGATCCAGCTGGTAGACCTAATAACCCATTCTGGACCAAGTACCCCCTTCACGCAATACTTCTACCCCAAATAAACATTACAATACCTACTACCCACCCAACCACCCCCTGTAAGCCCACATAAAAGCATTAAAAAAATTATGCACATGATTGATACCAGAGGCCTGCGTTACCAATCCTTTTCCGAAAAAAAATAAATACAATACATGGATATAAATACACCCCTCCGCCCATCCCCCACTCCCCCATGCATACATTACAGTAATGGGCAAAATTACTTTTATCCACATATGGATAATAGTGCATTTGTCCATATAAAAATAAACATCAACCAGCAGCATAAAGTAACTAAAACTTGCACTCACCCCTGCCAGCCTGCCAGAATGAAGGGCGTCCTCATCCTCATCACCATCCATGTCCTCCATTGCCAATACAATAAAAAATACAATCTAATGGCCCCTAACCCCTTAAACATCTTAGCGTTTATTAACCACTTTGGTAATTAAGGGGTTAACCCACCCTCCACCAATACCAAACCTGGAGGCCTAACCACCCACCCAGGATCCTACTGTACTACCCTCACTACCCATTCATTTCCCCAGTGTTAAAGCATGCCCATATAATATGTGCATGCTTTGCCACTATAGCAATAAATGGGGAACCTAAAAAAAAACAGGCCCAAAATAAAATACATTACATTCAAAATATACACATTACAAATGCCAAGAAAACAATTAATTGGCACAGTGGTACCTGATACCCATATGATACGGGCATGATTTACCACTGACAGTCAACGGTCAACGGTCAACCAAAAAAATACACAACCACCAACAATATCAAATTCGATCAAAACATTCCCCAAATAAACAATAAACAGGTAAACACAACAAAATTTCCAGCAATCAATAAAGCAAATACCAAATGAACACCAGAATTAAACTTAAAACAAAAACAAAAATCACATTACTCCAAATCAAACCACAAAAGAAATACCAGAAATAAATACAAGTAAACACAGGTACACGCAAGGTAAACCAACAAGGTGCTCAAGAAGTATGGATAAGTTGCTAACACTGGCCAAATTGAATAAATGAGTTGCAGGTCTTGTCAAATCCTTTATAAAAAAAAAAAAAAAAAAAAAAAAAAAAAGAGGTGGGCACATGATACAGTGTCCAACCAGATTGGAGCTGTACCATCTGACCTGAAAATGTGACATCACATGCCCTATATAAGGCCTGGACACCTCATTTAACAGGAAGAAGATGACGACACAGCATCCATTGGGATTTACCATGTGGTTGGATTGAAAGATGAAGAAAGAAGATAGAAGATTAAAGGAAAGAAGTACAAAATGACAGAAGATAGAAGTAGGTGATAGAAGAATTTTGTTACCTGTTCCGATCTTTAAGGTGGATGGCGTTGGATTGACTTTGATGACGTAATGGTACAAGAGCTTACAGAAACGCCAGGATTCGGACTGTCAACGCTTCTAAAGATAAGAAAAATATTGAATGTGTATAATTTTATTTTTACAGATTTTTTTTATTGTATTTTTTTTCTTTTTATGTTTTTCATTGCCCATTGACTGATAATGTATTAATCTGTGCCAGCTTAGAGTACAGATAAATACAGTGACAGACAATGCATTTTTTTGCAAATGCTTTTTTCTATTGATTGTTGTTTTTTCCATTTATTGTTTGGCTTAAATAGTTTGTAATTTGGATGGCTTGTTTTTATATAATTTTCTGATTGTTTAGCGTTTTTAATTAATGATTTATTTTGTTGGCTACTGGTTTTAATTGATGTGTTGGCTACTGGTTTTATTAATTAATTAATTTGTTGGCTAGTGCTTTTATGTATTGAATTGCTTGTTTGGCTAGTGCGTTTATTTCTTGAATAATTTGCTTGGCTAGGTGTTTATTGAATTGAATTCTTATGTTTTGGAATAACAGATTTTTATTATTGTGCTGTTTTGGAGATAGATAAATGTTATAGATGTGGCTTACTATTAGGCTTTTTAGTTATTTTATTGTTGGGGTGTTTAGGTGCTTGTGTATATATTTTATTATTGTGTATTTTTGGCCTTCATGCTTTTTGATTAGGTTGCCTATTGACTGCTATAGTGGGTTATGCCCATATTATATGGGCACGATATACCACTGTACCAGTCAATGGGTACAGTGTGGGTATAGAGGGCCCGGATTGGTGGTTCGATCTCCCTGGTGGGTATCGGGGGAGGGTGGGTTAACCCCTTAATTACTATAGCGGTTAATAACTGCTACGGTGGTTAAGCGGTTAGGGGCCATTAAATTTATTTTTTTATTGTATTGTTTCTTGCAATGAGGATGAGGACTCCCTTCATGCTGGCAGGGATAAGTGCAAGTTTTATTTACTTTATGCTGCTGGTTGATGTTTAATTTTAAATGGGCAAATGCACTATTATCCATATGTGGATAATAGTAATTTTGCCCGTTGCTGTACTGTATGCATGGGGGGCGGGGGGTGTATTTATATCCATGTATTGCACTTTTAATTTTTTCGGAACAGGATTGGTACTGCAGGCCAGTGGGCCCCCGGACACCCACGGGGACCACCTGGAGGCCCCCTGGACACCCGTGGGAACCACCCGAGGACCCCCAGACACCTGCGGGGACCACCTGGAGGCCCATAGTAACCCACGAGGACCACCTGCCGGGCTCTGGAATCAATCCTGTGCATAAAAAATAACAAATGCTTTTATATGGGGGTACAGGGGGTGGGTTGGTTTTGTATTGGTGGTTAGTACATATTGTTACGTTTATTGGGGGCAGAGGGGGTGAGTGAAGGGCCAAGTACCCCCTTAACTCACCCCCTCTGCCCCCAATAAACCTGCTGTTGTTCCTTAACCCCTTCATTGCCTGAGCGGTTAGCTTCTAATGTAATGAAGTTGCCTATAATGCATTTTTATTGCACCTGACACGTGCTGGGTGTCTCCGGTACTGATATTAATGTGTATCACCACTGGCGATTCCCGGCATCAATAAGAGGCAGGAAAAAATGCATTTTTTATCTATGTCCTCTATCGGCACTTCTCAGCAGTTTCTCATCACCCTCACAGCAACTTTTTCCTGACGGGAGGATTTTGAGAGGAAATCGACATTTTTTAGCCATGATAGGCCCCGATAACCTACTCGAGGCTACTAGAAATGTACGTATGTGAAAACCTGCCGATAAGTGGCTTATCGGCGCTCGTTTGATATTACCATGGCAACCGTGACGTCACATGACCCCGGACGTCGCATTGCCATGGTCAAACGTCCTGAAGCCGGCTGATCCTCGGAAAGCAGAGGTTGCAGAGGCCTTGCGCGGTCCCCCGGCATTTAATTTAAATGCCTTGGGGAACAGCGTGGGACCTCTGCAACCGACTGCGCACCCCCCAAAAATATTGCGCCCCCACAGTTTGCGCACCACTGGTTTATAATATAAGCCCCATAGTTTGTTATTGAAATGATTTTTCATACACAGTGGCATGTTACTTGATACAATTTAAAAAAAATGAATGTCTATATTTTATTTATTGTCAGTAGTATATTTATGACTCTTGGTACAGTACAGAGGTTGAACATTTTAAGCACTCAAACAAACTACCAATAACTATATACTGACACCCTTCCATGATGTTTGATGTTGACCTTTTTTTCTTTACAATTTCCAAATGTAATGAATATTTCAAAAATATTATTAAGGACTAACAGATTTTATTGATTACTGCAGGTCAGAGGATCAGATGAAATCCTTCATGGGTTTTATGGACTCAATATGGAATATATGCGGAAAAGATGTGATTGCAGCTTTTGACCTCTCTGTTTTTAGCACAGTATATGATCTAGGAGGTAAAGTCATGTATATTAAAAATTATATTATTAGAATTCCGATAATTAGTGATTGTAATTTACCTTCTCAGTGACTGAGTTTAGTGCAGTGCACTAAACAGTATCACTAAAGTGATTGTCAGATAAATTAAGAAATTAGATGATGCAAGAGTATTTCTCTACTAAACAATTTTATGAGCAATCACATAGACTAATTTCTAACAGCTCAAAGATCTACTTTATCTCTGTATATCAAACTGGTTAGAAAATCAGAGCTCATTTCATTTTGTGAAAGGATCATTTTTAGTTTATAGGACAAAACATCAATATTTCCCATTAACTCATATGTAATCTGGACATATTTGTACAGTTATAACAGTCGTTATTGCTCCAGCTGGCACGCTGCAGCGGGGGACACACAACGCACCAGTGGGAGCAACCACCCTTCTAAACGCACTATTGCTGGTGCACGCAAGTAGCTGCGATAACATCTACAGCTATATTTGTTCATGATGATGAAGCCAGAAAAAAAAACTTTGTGAAGAATGATATATTTTGGGAGTTATTTGCGAGAATAAGGTAGCTTATACTGTACAATATTGGTCATTGCACTGCGATGGACCGCATGCGACCATATTATATTAGGCTCTTACTGTAAATATTAGTCATTATCACACTGAGGTGGCAATTCTTTCTACCTTTAAAAAATCTTGTATAATAGTATCCTCTAACTTGACAAAGATGTATGTTTCCCTGAATTTGTATGACTACAAGGCACAGTAGCTTTATTTTCTGTTTATAAAACAACTCAATCCAAAACCCTATCAATTTGTTTGTTTTGTTAGGATGTTCAGGAGGTCTGGCCAAGCAATTTGTCTCTGTGTATCCTGAATCAACAGTTACCATTCTGGATCTGCCTAAAGTAGTGCAAACTGCAAAGAAACTTTTTATAACTGACGAGGAACATCGGATAGCTTTTCATGAAGGTAATATTTTATTTGTAAGATAATTCCAAAAACTAATACTATTGGAAATACAAACAATGCTGGATAATTTAAATGAAAATCAAATCCGCTTCTGTGTTTTTGCCAAATATCCTTTTACTAATGTTTTAATTACATTGGGCGTTTCAATTAAGATCCACTTTGTGATATAAAAGTCAGGATTACACAAATTACTTTTTTGGACTAATGGCAGTGGCATCTTTAATCAGTTAAATGTAGGTGAGTGACATTTTTTAACAAATCCGACATCTATAAGTATTTTCATGTCTTTTTTTATCTTTTAATACTTCCATAGTAACCAAAAACTTTGGAGTGTTTTTACGATCGTTTCTTGATCAACTTTGTGCCTGTTTGTAAACTGTTGTGTTTGGAGGTAAATTAGTTTTTCTTTTGTTGGTTTGTTTGCCTAACGATGGCAACATAATTAGTTGACATAGGAACTGGGAATGAACAATCATTTCTAAATAAGAATAGAATTAAACAGACCAATAGAAAATAGAAATATTCTCATTTTACAAAAGAAGTCAGTACAAAATGATTGTACATGAATCTTTCTAAGGAGGCCAGTTACACGGATACATTTTATTTTGCCCTTTATTTATATGGAACTGACCCTTTAATGGAGTAGACCCACTTAGCTTGGAAACATTTTGTAAACTTGGCTATGTAAATAGCTTCCATAACCAAGTATAAAGTTATTTTTGCAAATTAATAGTATTTCATTTCAGAGGACCCTGAAAATGATAGAACACACACACACACACACACACACACACACACACACACACACACACACACACAATGGGATAATACCCCCTTCACCCACCTCCGCTACCCACAATAAAAAGAATATATATATATTTCTTTAGTTAGTGTGGGGCTGTTGTGTGTGTTTTCTTTTTATTGTGGGTAGCGGAGGTGGGTGAAGGGGGTATTATCCCCCTTATATATTATATATATATATATAGATATAGATAGATATATATATATATAAAATATATATATATATATATTACACTAACAACACCTATACCCCACTAACATACAGTATAGTAATGGGCAGAATGACTATTATCCACAAATGGATAATAGTGCATGTGTCCATTTAAAATAAATACAGAACAATAAATACATTAAATACAGATAGCACTCACCCATGTCCGACTGCCACGATGAAGGCCATCCTCATCTTCATCCTGCCTATGCCCCATCCGCTTCTGCAAAACAGAAACAAGAATAAAAACATCCAATGTAATGTCCCCTAACCCCTTAATCACCATAGAGGTTAATAACTTCTACAGTCATTAAAGGGTTAACCCACCATCACCCACATACCCTACCCCACTACACCCTCACCCCGTGAGGCCTAACCACCCTCACCCACTACCAACAAGGGAGGCCTACCACATACCCTTGGGGCCAATACCCCCTCCCCCACCCCAACACATACAGTACAATAATGTGCCAAATAACTATTGTCCAGATAGGGATAATACATTATTTTGCCATTATTAAACACATTAACTAGCATAGTAAAATAAAGAAAATTCTACTGACCTCATCAATAAGAAGGCCCCGTCGCCAGCATCATCATTGTGGGCGGTTGTCAAAATAATACATAGCCAATACATTACATTGCAATGACATTCACATATCAATGAACCCCTTAATCACCTTCTCGGATACTAACCACAAAGGTAATTAAGGGGCTAAGCCATCCTGGCCACATACCCACCCTTCACACATTCCTTTGTACAGTGGCTTCATCATGAAAAAAAAATACAAATAAAAGAAACAAAAAATATATATATATAAACAACACATGTAAAAAGCAACAAAAAACACAGTTACATTAAATACATTTCTTTAGTTTACTTACCATTACTTGACCCACTCACCGATTCCCGTTGAACAGCTTACTCATGAACCAATCCATGAACAGGAACCCATAAAATAATAAACCAGAAAATAATAAACATTAAAATAATAAAACACGACAATCCAGGGGTCTTCTACTTCTAATCCATCTTCACCTGTTTTCTTGTTTCTTCTATCTTCTTCCGGGGTCTTCTTCCCATCTGCTGCCACACCCTGGTCTTCTTTCTTCGCCAGAGGTCCTTCCTCCTCGACGTCTGGTTTCAAAATGAGATGACATAGGCGTTAAAAGGCCTATGACGTCACATTTTCGTCATGGTTTCCACGGCCCTGATTGGGCCGTGAAAACCATGTGTTTTGGTCGATAAAAAAAAAATGATGACGTCACTTAAAGGCAATGAAAGCACAGCCAATCAAAATGGCTTTGCTTCAATTGCCTTTAAGATTACGTCATTAAAAGAAACATGGCCGGCCTCACATGGTACGGTAGTCAATCAGAGCGTGGGAAGTCTATCCCTACTCTGATTGGTTCTAGTACCATGTGACAGGCTTTCAATGACATCATTTCCGTTATTCCCCAAGCCTCAGTCACATGGTCTACTAGAGCCAATCAGAGATGGGATGGAGTTCCCACGCTCTGATTGGCTGCCGTACCATGTGAGGCCGGCCATGTTTCTTTTAATGACGTCCTCTTAAAGGCAATTGAAGCAAAGCCATTCTGATTGGCTGTGCTTTCATTGCCTTTAAGTGACATAATTTTTTTTTTTTTATCGGCCAAAACACATGGTTTTCACGGCCCAATCAGGGCCGTGGAAACCAAGATGAAAATGTGACGTCATAGGCCTTTAAAAGCCTATGGCGTCTCATTTTGAAGCCAGACGCCGAGGAGGAAGAACCTCCGGCGAAGAAAGAAGACTAGGGCGTGGCAGCAGACGGGAAGAAGACCCCGGAAGAAGATAGAAGAAACAAGAATACAGATGAAGATGGATTAGAAGTCGAAGACCCCTGGATTTTCGTGTTTTATTATTTTAATGTTTATTATTTTCTGGTTTATTATTTTATGGGTTCCTGTTCATGGATTGGTTCATGAGTAAGCTGTTCAACGGGAATCGGTGAGTGGGTCAAGTAATGGTAAGTAAACTAAAGAAATGTATTTAATGTAACTGTGTTTTTTGTTGCTTTTTACATGTGTTGTTTATATATATATATTTTTTGTTTCTTTTATTTGTATTTTTTTTTCATGATGAAGCCACTGTACAAAGGAATGTGTGAAGGGTGGGTATGTGGCCAGGATGGCTTAGCCCCTTAATTACCTTTGTGGTTAGTATCCGAGAAGGTGATTAAGGGGTTCATTGATATGTGAATGTCATTGCAATGTAATGTATTGGCTATGTATTATTTTGACAACCGCCCACAATGATGATGCTGGCGACGGGGCCTTCTTATTGATGAGGTCAGTAGAATTTTCTTTATTTTACTATGCTAGTTAATGTGTTTAATAATGGCAAAATAATGTATTATCCCTATCTGGACAATAGTTATTTGGCACATTATTGTACTGTATGTGTTGGGGTGGGGGAGGGGGTATTGGCCCCAAGGGTATGTGGTAGGCCTCCCTTGTTGGTAGTGGGTGAGGGTGGTTAGGCCTCACGGGGTGAGGGTGTAGTGGGGTAGGGTATGTGGGTGATGGTGGGTTAACCCTTTAATGACTGTAGAAGTTATTAACCTCTATGGTGATTAAGGGGTTAGGGGACATTACATTGGATGTTTTTATTCTTGTTTCTGTTTTGCAGAAGCGGATGGGGCATAGGCAGGATGAAGATGAGGATGGCCTTCATCGTGGCAGTCGGACATGGGTGAGTGCTATCTGTATTTAATGTATTTATTGTTCTGTATTTATTTGGTTCTTTACAGTAAGGGCAGTTAAAATGTGGAATTCATTACCCATGGAGACTGTGATGGCAGATACAATAGATTTGTTCAAAAAAAGGTTGGACATCTTTTTAGATGGGAAAGGTATACAGGGATACCAAATAAGTATACATGGGAAGGATTTTGATCCAGGGATTTATCCAATTGCCAATTCTTGGAGTTAGAAAGGAATTAATTTTCCCCTTAATGGGGTTTTTTGTTTTGCCTTCCTCTGGATCAATAAGTAATTATAGCTATAGGATAAAGTATCTGTTGTCTAAATTTAGCATAGGTTGAACTTGATTGACCTATGTCTTTTTTCAACATCATCTACTATGTAACTATGTAACTATGTAACTTATCAACCTGTTTGGACTAGAGTTCACAACTGTAGGGTTAATATGATCAACGATGATTGAACCACCTGTGTATGGCGCAGACAACCCCCCCTTGGGCTATGTATTGTTTTTATCTACTGATCCCTGAATGGTATACATACGAAAGGGTCTACATAAATACTCCAAATAGTGGAGTGTAGATAGTTAATGCTCCTGTAATGGGACACAAACAGTAGTATTTTAATCTGTAGTGCTGTTTTGATTCAAAGTGGTACAAACATTAAAGCTGCCTATGGTAATCATTTTCTCAAGATACAAGTAGAAAAAGTGCAATATCTGGTCAGAATACCATGTTTAAAGAATATCGACTGAATAAAATACAATAATAAAAATCCACAGCTAGGTGTATGAACTTATCAACCTGTTTGGACTAGAGTTCACAACTTTGGGGTTAATATGATTGTAAGAGATGTGTGCAGAGGTACGCAATGGAGACTGGTTTTAAGGTGAAATTAAATAAGGCTTCATTGCGCCTGTTGCTTTAAACACAGCAAACATGTGAAAATCCGCAAACAAAATCTGCTCCACGTTGGAGTATATTTACACTTGTAGTCCAGCGATTCACCATCCCAAATCATAGAGACATTTATATATAGACAGACATAGATAATCAGTCTTATAAGAAACATCTTATCTGATTTGTAGTTGTAGGGGGAAGGCTTCTCTCTTTCCTGGGTTGCTGCCTTTTCCTCAGGTTATCTCAGCATTCAGGTGTAGAAGTCTTGTGAGCTCCAGACATCTGTGATCCCTCTGTCAGTCAGCTTGTGAGCTCCAGACATCTGTGAGCCCTCTGTGAGACTCAGGAACCTCTGCTCTGTCTGTTTCCTTGGTCAGCCTAGTTGTGGACTAAGGAATTTCTCTTCCTGTCTCAAAGGCAGGCTTTTCTAACCAACCTCTAATTAGCCAGGTGGTGTTGGTTAATTGACTACCAGCAGTTAACCACCACACAGCTGGATTAGAGGCACCTTTTTGAACAGGGACAAATCCCATGTTACATACTCCCCTGTTTGTGGGAAGCTCTGGCTTGCCACGGCCAAAGCCCATCCTTCCATTCTCATTCGAGATCTCAGTGACTTGAATGAGAGTGGATGGAGTAGGAGAACCCTCAGTCCCGTTGGGATTGGAGCCCTTCCTCCAGTTTAGTAGTGTCACCTCTAGAAGGTGCTTGAGATCAGCAGTCCTCAGTCGCTTAAGGAGAACCTTTTCCAAGTCCAGTCTTTCTACTGACCACGTGGTCATGAGCTTTCCCCTGTGTCGGGCGCTCCTCTTTTTGTAGGCAGACTGTATGGCGACAGTCGCAGAGCGCATATGCATATTGCTTTCTTTCACTATCTTTCCCATGTACTCCACTTAAGCAACAAATGTCCACTTCATGGTATCACAAGAGTGCCCAAGAACAGCCCCCTGAGCCCTCAGTTCTTGAAGCTGTCTTCCTACACTTTTCCCATTCAATGTAGTTGCCAGTTCAGCTTCTTTGGGATCGAGTTGCGATTCCAGCTCCATTTCCAGAGAACGTCCAATCTTTTCAGCTTCCTCAGCTTTGATTCTGCACTCCTACCTCTACCCTGTTGGGCGGCTGCAGGTTTGGCTAGCGCATTCTTAGGTGGCTCAAACTTCGTAATCTTGTTTTGAAGGTGAGATGTGTCCCCAGCTCTCACTGTACCCTTGTCCTCATGGGCATTAGTTACTGTTGGATACCGATGCTTGGGCGAAGCCAATACTTTTTTCCGTATTGGAGATATCTGTAAGTTACTGGTCTGCAGAGTCTCACTCTGTTTCTTGAGTGTATCCTTCCAATCTCCTTTCAGGGTCTTTATTTCTTCCCTGTGCTTTCTCTGAGCTTGCTTCCACCTATCATTCATTATTTTGTGGAGCACTGTGAACTTCTTTGCTTGGGCCGCCGATACTTGTCTCAGTTTCTGGACCTTTTTACGCTCCCTCTTGTACCGAGTCACCTGGCCTCTAAGCTTAGCCTCTAGCGATACTTTGGTGATGGTCAGGGTAGCCTTCAGTTTATCATGCTGCTTTGCGAGGACACACTGGGTAATCAGACGTTCCTGCAGCACTTGTATATCATTAGCAGCCTGCAGATTTTCTTCCTGCAGAGTTCGTTGCTTCTCCTTGGCATTCTGGAGGTGTGTATGCAGAACTTGCAGTTGGTTCTGAAGTCGGTGCTCTTCTTCAAACTTCTCATCATCCAACAGTTTCTTTATTTTTTCAAGCTTGTGCAGCTTTTCATTCTTTCCATTGACGTGGTCTGTCAACTCAGAATTTTCTTTTTTTAAATCTTAAATTTTCTCTTTTTTCAGTCTCTGTACTATTCAGGGCCTCCTTGTAGTCCGCCTTCCATTTTCGCATCTCTGCTTGGAGACTGATTGACTCCTGGCGTGCGATTTCCTTCTTTAGGTTGAGGGTCTGAAGCTCATTCTGTGAGACTTTGAGATCTGTATTAAGATTGACAATAGTTTTTTTAGAATTGTCCAGCTCCTCAGCGAGGCTGTCAAATTCCTTTTTGGAGACTTGCAGTTTTGTGCGGCAGGTGCCGATCTCGTGGTGTGAGGCATCCAGTGCTGTGCGGTGTGTATGAACCTCCTTCTGGGATACGTCCACCTATGTTGGGACACTGTTGACCTCTTGTTGTGAGGCATTCAGTTGTACGCGAAGAGTGTGAACCTCTTGCTGAAAGACTGTAATCTCCTTCTGTGCCTCCTCATACTTCTTCTTCAGCTAAGCCATCAGTTTATCAGATTGGCTCTGCTTTTCCACCACGGTTGTATTAGTAGTGTTTGCAGCATCTAGCTCAGTCTTGAGATCGTCCAATTCTGTCCTGGCCAAAGTGTACATTGTGAGCAAATATTTCTGTAGCTTCACGTTATTTTTCAGTAGCTCTGCGTAATCATCTTTCTTTTGTTTCAATTGTTCACGGAGCAGATCACAGTCACGCCTGGCAATTTTCAGGGCATCTTCAGGGCTGGTCAGGTATCGTCACTCATTGATTCTGGCTCTGCTTCCCTGGTATGGTTGGTTGAGGGTTTCTCACTATTAGCACTGGACAGAAACTTCTTTGGGATACACGACTTCTGCCTTGGGCCCTCTGGATATTCGGATATCCGCAGTACGAATTCTCCATTTTCTCCAGGCTGCAGGGCATCTTGGTCCCCCTTTTCCTCTGCGTGATCTGCGGACATGTCTGTTCCTTCCCCGGTAAGTGAAGACCCGCTTTTCTTTTTTTCCCGCCTCTTTGTGATGGATGACTCCGTCCCATCAGGAATACTGGAGTCTCCATCTTTATTTGGAATTTTAGCAGCTTCACTGGCTCCACCATGCTTTTCTTGCGATTGTATTAGCTGGTGTATATATTCTGTGATCTGCTGCTCCCGCTTTTGCCAATCGCATTCGTCATCATAGAGAGCGGTCTTTTTGGTTTGTACCGAGTTCAGGGACCCCCACCATTCTTGGGGTGTTTTGTGGGTGTGACTTGGTTCGGGTTCCCCATAAGAGATGTCTTCCTCCTTATCGGACTGGAAGGGCCACTCTTCCATGGGGAAGGTTTCATTACAGGAACGCTGTATCTTGTCCTCCATTTTGGGGCTATCAGGTGTATTTTTCTTCCTCACCTCTGGAGGCGCTATTGTAGCTGTTGCCACTGTATTTGCTAGAACCCCAAATTTTGGTAGTCCTACAGGTGGGCAGACTTTGCTTGTAGAGTTCATAGCTCTCACAGGCGTCTCTGTAGACTTTTTCTTCCCTTGGGAACGTTTTACAATATTAGCAGTTCTGTGCATGCATTCACTCTCATCGTCTGAATAAGACCTGAAGGGACACTGCTCCGTGTGGTGGGGTTCTTTACACCAGGAACACATTTTCTTCCCCATTTTTACAGAGTCTGTATTTGACTTCAGCTGGGTGGCCATTTTAAATTCCCAGAATCAGTACCATGCATCGGTCACCGTCTGTAAAAGTTTCCCTGCTTCCGCACAGTCTTGCATCAATTTTCACACGTTTCTGCATATACTCCATTCACAGCTGGTAGTCCAATGCAGTGTGGCAGCCTTTACTTCCAGAATCAGTACCGCTTGTGGGTTACCGTCTGTATTCACTGCTTCAGCGCAATTATTTTTTTTTTTTTTTTTTAAAGAAAACAACAAAGCCTAGCTCCTCTGGAGCGCTAACTCACTTCTTGAACCCTGACTGTGGCTGGAAGGCAAAGCCACTTTTTCAACAACCATATTACACATTATGTGATAGGCAAGTAAGGTTTACCTGCTTCAACAGTCTTTCTCTCCTCTTGGGATTGTGGAAAAGAGTCCATCTGTGGTTTTGTGGCTTTCTTCAGTGCAGTGTAGATTTCCTGCCTGAATGTGTATCCCTTTAATTCTGGTCTCTGCTGCATGGGATTCTTTGCTTTGTTGCTCAGGCTGTTTGCAGGAACTATGCAGACAAAAGCACAAAAAAATTCACAGGCAGTCTCCGGGGCCCCTTTGAACTTCAAGGGCCACCTCTCATCCCACTTCTGACACCATATGTAAGAGATGTGTGCAGAAGAACGCAATGGAGACTGGTTTTAAGGTTAAATTAAATAAGGCTTTAAAGCGCCTGTTGCTTTAAACACAGCAAACATGTGAAAATCCGCAAACAAAATCTGCTCCACAATGTAGTATATTTACACTTGTAGTCCAGCGATTCACCAGCCCAAATCATAGAGACATTTATATATATATAGACAGACATAGATAATCAGTCTTATAAGAAAAGTCTTATCTATCTCGTAGTTGTAGGGGGAAGGCTTCTCTTTTTCCTGGGTTGCTGCCTTTTCCTCAGGTTATCTCAGCATTCAGGTGTAGAAGTCTTGTGAGCTCCAGACATCTGTGATCCCTCTGTCAGTCTCATCTGTGAGACTCAGGAACCTCTGCTCTGTCTGTTTCCTTTGTCAGCCCAGTTGTGGACTAAGGAATTTCTCTTCCTGTCTCAAAGGCAGGCTTTTCTAACCAACCTCTAATCAGCCAGGTGGTGTTGGTTAATGTACTACCAGCACACCACCACACGGCTGGATTAGAGGCACCTTTTTGAACAGGGACAAATCCCCTGTTACAATGATCAACGATGATTGAACCACATGTGTATGGAGCATACAACCCCCCTTGGGCTGTGTATTGTTGTTATCTACAAAGGTTAAGGCTGCACATTTTAATCATATTTTCATGATACAAGTAGAAAAAGTGCAATGTCTGTCAGAATACCACGTTTAAAGAACATCAACTGTTACAGATACCTTAGTGTGGTAAGTACCTTCTAGTATATGAGATACACGGATCAGAATTCAAAAAGCCGTGGAATCCCCATAGTTAGGGATAGTGACAATCTACTCAATCGGTATCGCTTTGAACAAACCTCTTAGGAAGCCACAATGAACCAATTCAATTATGGATACACTAGTGTGAAATGAAGTGCTCCGGTTGTAACTTTTTTCTTCCGTGGGATTCCTAACTCTGAGAGCTGTATTGTAAAATTGACCTTTGAAAATTGCTCCCGTGAATGCAATCAAGCTGAAAGAAGCACAGCGGAGTCTACCTGCCTCAGTGATTATGCTGACGTGTTACTTATAATAGTACCACATTTAAGGCACATCGAAAGAAGGGATACTAGACAAATGGGATAGGTACCATTAAATAGGAGGGAAGATAGTTTTATTCACACTAAATTAAAACCAAGATCTACATTTTACTCTAGCCACGAAAAAGGACAGTTTTTGAAGTATTTTATCAGATGATTAATAATGATTTTAGTAAACTAACATAAGAGAATACTAAGTTTAAAAATAATATGACCAAAAGAGAAAGAGATGCTCTAGATAATCTAATAAAAAATGAAGATATTATCATTAAACAGAAAAACAAGGGGGGGTCGTTATTATGGATAAAGCTTTTTATGTAGGAGAAGCCAACAGAATTTTAGGAGACACTAACACTTACTTTATTTAAAAAAAATAATTTGACTCCTGATTTTTTAGCTGAGATGAAATTATTACTTTTAAAAGGTAGAGATTTGGGAGTTTTAAATGAAAATTAATATAAATATTTATTTAGAGATAAACCTAAACTTCCTTTATTTTACTTTCTCCCGAAAATTCACAAGGATATACGTCACCCTCCAGGTAGACTTGGAGGGTGACGTATATTCTTGTGAATTTTCGTGAGAAAGTAAACATTATATTTGGTATTGAGTCATTAACTACCAATCTATCGGAATATATCAATTGTTTTCTACACAAATATGTTGTTTGTTTTGAAGTCTTATATAAATGATACCACTGACATTATTAGAGTCCTCAAAGATATAAATTGGCAGGAGAATTACATTATGGTGACAGCAGATGTAACATCATTATATGTGTCCATTGCAAATCAAGATGGAATAAATGCTGTCGAAAGAATATTAAGAGCTGATAGGGACTTAGAAGACGACCAAATCAAATTTATTTTAGAATCAATAGAATTTATTCTACATAAAAACGACTTTTGGTTTAATGATAATTATTACCTGCAGAAGTGTGGTACAGCCATGGGTACAGATTCGCACCGAGCTATGCTAATATTTTTATGGGGGTTTGGGAGGATGATTTCATTTAGTCCGACCCAGAGCTCAGTGCGAATCTGGCAGAGGTTCATTGATGATATTGTATTCATTTGGAAAGGTAGTATGGAAGGATTAAATGCATTAATTGTTGAATACATGAATTATAATAATAAGAACCTAAAATTCACTAGTAAAATAAGTAGAACAGAGATAGAATTTTTAGATTTGGTAACATATGTAGAACAAAATATATTAAAAACTAATGAAAAGAAAAATTAGCTAAAACATATACTAAGCGCTCAACCTATTTGCAAAATGGTGATTAATCTAACAATGAAAAAACAACTTATACGGTGATATCAAAGGAATGACAACCCCTGTGATACAAAGAAATTAATACAATCAATGTGAAACCTCCACGTGCATAGGAATGAATGTGAGGGATGGCTGCCTAAGGACAAACAACAGGCCTATCCATGGAGGCTAGTATGAAATAGTGGAATATAAGAGAACAATCCTTGGCGCACTGCCAGATGAATAAACCTGGATATTACAGTCCAAAATCTCCGAATAAAGACTAGTTTGTATGAATATGAACCATACAATGCACCATCTAGACATCATGAATTTAATAAATTCCCATTGTTTTTTTAGATCACGACAGGGATTACGATTTTCCTCTGAGGAGGAACAGCGAGACAAAAAATCTAATAGGGAGACAAGGCACACCACGCACGCCCTACAAGGCGGAAAAGAACCGAGGATTACGAGGAAAAAGCGGAGGAAGGCAGAAAAAGAAAGAGATCAGAAAAAGGGAACCAACGTAAGGGCCAGCAATGTATTCAACATCAGTGGGTATCAAACCACTGAGGTTGAAGAAAGGGTCCTATCGAAAGGTTTGAACTTTGCCCCTACACAGGGACCCAACATGTTCAACCTACATATCGACACACATAAATTTGTGGGACGACTCACGTTAAAAAAGTATTTCATGAAAGATGCAGTGAGTAGGGCAATTACTCAACAAGATAGTCCTAGGACCATTGCCAATCCCACTGCAAGTACACCATTTAAAAATCCCTTTGTTTTCTATCCAAAACATGTCAAGGGTAATTTCATAGATACATTCACTGAACTAGTGATTAGGGATATGGAAAAAACAACCAATGAGTTCAAATTCAAGAATCACAATTTGAGTAAATTAGAGATGGAAGCCATCAAAGGATTGGAAAGTAACAGCCACATTGTGATAAAATATGCAGACAAAGGTGGTGGAATTGTCATCATGGATTCGTCCTATTATAGGAGTGAGTCCATGAGTATCCTCAGTGACACAGACACATATAGGAAATTAGAATATAATCCTTCTGTTGATTTCAAAAAGAAACAAAATGAATATCTACAACAAGGCTTTCCCGATGGAGTTATCTCCAAGGGAGATTTGGAATACCTGGATGGTCAACAACCAAGGATTCCAATATTCTACTTCATTCCAAAGATACATAAGGATCTTTGGAATCCACCTGGTCGCCCCATTATATTGGGGATCAAATCACTGTCATCCTATCTTTCACAATTTATAGATTTCACTCTACAAAATTATGTAGCTCAAATACTCTCTTATCTCCGCGATACAACACATGTTCTGAATATCATAAAATATCTAAAATGGGAAGACCACTATACATGGGTCACATGTGATGTGACCTCATTATATACCATTATAGACCATGAATTGGGTATCAGAGCAATATAAGAGGGTATTTGATAAAGATGAGAGCCTAGGATCAGTTTTCAAAAAGTTTATACTGGAAGGAATAAGATACATCCTCACTCACAATTTCATTAGCTATGACAACATCTATTTCCTCCAGGTATGCGGCACGGCCATGGAAACCAGGTTCGCCTCTAACTATGTGAACATCTTCATGGGTATGTAGGAGGAGGATAACATCCTATCCCGCAGCCCACATAGGGCGGACCTGGTGCTATGGAAACCTTATATTGACGATGTGCTGTGTATCTGGGGGGGAACTGAGGAGGATTTAGGAAAATTCCAGCAATATTTTAACATCAATAACTGGAATCTTAAATTCACATTCAAAACCAGTCCATCCTCCATCGACTTCCTAGACCTGACATTATTTATAGAGAATGGAGTAATTGAAACTAAAACCTTCTATAAAAAAGTAGACTCAAACACATACCTTTTAGCATCTAGTCATCACAATCCAAGATGGAATAACAATATACCTCAGGGCCAGTTTTTAAGAACAAAACGTAACTGCTATCAAGTAAAAGTGTTTAATTAACAAGCTGATGACCTAAGGAATACATTTGTTGATAGAGATTATAGTTATCCAAAGTGACTAGGGCATTAGAAACAGTAAGAAATATAAAAAGAGAAGATCATATATTTATGAATAGTGACAAAAAAGAAATAGGGCATCATCTATAGGTTCTGAATTTATTCCATTTATCACTAAGTACTGTACAACGACATGGCTCCCAAAATAACTAAAATTATCAACAAACATCGGGGAATCCTACAAGGTAATAAAACACTGGAGTACGATACTCCCCAAGCTACTACAAATAGTCTTTAAGAAGGCGGATAATCTTAAATTAGCTCCTTGCTGTCCTCTTAATGTAGACAAAGAGCATAATACCACTTGGTTTAAAGAACTCAATGGCTTCTTTACATGCAATAAGTGTATCGGTTGTAAATATAGCTCCAAATGTAGAGATTTTAAATCTAACATTACTGGGGCAATATTTCCAATCAAATCCTTTATAAACTGCAAGAGTTCCTTCATGGTCTACCTGTTAGAATGCCCTTGCGGGCTACAATATGTGGGGCAAACAGGTAGACAGTTGAAGCGATGATTTGCAGAACATATCTATAATATAAAAAGAGGTTTGGAGACACACAATGTCTCCAATCATTTAAAAATCAAGCACAATCAAAACCCAAAGGGGTTGATATGTAAGGGTATCGAGTGCCCCAAACAAAATTGGAGAGGGTGAGAAAAGATTAATCTAATATTCAGGCGTGAAAGTTATTGCATATACACCCTCAAAACATTAACCCCGGGTGGTCTTAACATTGATTTCGATCTAGCCTCATTTCTGATGGATAGCTAGTTTTATATGCTGGATCCCTGCATCCCTTGATGCTTCTCTGTAGATATCCTCCTCTAGATCCTCAATTCTTTTCCACCATCATGCACTTATACATCATTAAGTGCCTTTATATTCTAGTCAATATAGGTTGCAATTTGGTTCTTCAAGATATTTTATGAATTTTTGATATTGTCTGTATAGTGTATGCATATGTGTATTTATACCATAAGTGTCAAGTTTATGTTTGTCCTTCTGACCACAGATTAATTCTGGTTTTACATGCCAGAATTGTTTTTAATGCTATTATAGTTAGCAGGCTCCCTTAGGGTTTAATTATTCCATAAGAGCTACAGGACTGCTTTGAATGTGCTATATATAGCACACCCACCCACTAGAGTTTCTTACCCCTGACAAAGTAACGTCACGAGTCACGAAACGCGCGTAGGGTGGAGCATGGACTAACTTGAGCGACGTGCACGAGTGGGCTGAGGAGGGGAACAGCGGTGCATTGGTGACGTCAACAGAGGTGGACTGGTGCTCCGTGTCACGGCCGAGAGGAGGAGAAAGCCACAGGATCCAGCCTCTACTCATGCACCACGCACCCGGTATGCAAGCTTGCGGACGGCAAGTCTGTAATTTGATTTTAAGATCTATCAGCATGTGAGTGCAATTGTTTGTGATCTTAATTATTTTATTAAATGTGTTACGGTACTACACCATTTGCATTATCCTTGCATTTTATGTGTGTTGTGACCTCAAATTGGCTGAGTTGTGGAGAAGGCAGAAGTAATCTGAGACCAACTGCCATCCAGTCCCATACACTAAAGCACAAGTTTAAGATATCTTTCAAGGTCTTATGCTATCTGCTTATATGTTAGCTTCTGTGTGTGTGCGATCCCCACAGCCAAAGACTACTGCGCAATGGTCTTTTCAGTTTTGTTTGGTTTCAGATATTGATCCACTTCCCAGAGAATCCAAGAAAATCATCTGTGTGGCATACAAACTATTCTTTATTCAGAGATTTTGGACTGTAATATCCAGGTTTATTCATCTGGCAGTGCGCCAAGGATTGTTCTCTTATATTAAAAACTAAGACTTGTTTTTCGTGGCTAGGGTAAAATTTAGATCCTGGTTTTAATTTAGTGTGAATAAAACTGTCTTCCCCCTATTTAATGGTAACCTATTCCATTTGTATAGTATCCCTTCTTTCTATGGATTGATTTAAAAAAGCCTTTCAATTGTGAGTTTTCTTAAAAACTTATTAGAGTCTATAAATAGTTTGAAATTATTTGGACCTATCGTTGGTGCGAAAATGAATCCTTTTTTAATGACTTTTTGTTGAAACTCATTTAATGTCACTTTACTTAAATTGAATATATTACTTCTGATTTTAATTGTGTGATTAGTGTTCCCTGTTTCAATAGCTTCCTCCTGTCACCCCGTTTTCCTCGAGTCTTCTTTTTTTCTGCCCGGCTGGGGATTCTAATTCTTGCAGCGGGGAGAATCGATTCCGAGTCTCCTATGAACTGGACGAACTCCCTGCGCCTGAAAAACCTGACTGAGTAGCTGTATTGTCTTTATCATATGTTTGATCTTTCTGATTCCTAGTATCCCTTATAGGACCATGATGGGAATGTTTCTCTCTTTTGTGTTTAGGTTTTGGATATTTCCCATTAGGGTAGTGCGATTGATTTTCAATTCTCTCTGTATCAGGTAATTTCTTATATGTATAATATAGTGAGGCTGTATTATTGGCTCCACTATCAGCATATATATATATCATTTTTGAACAGCCAATTATGTTTAGAATGGCTGGTTAATCATCGAGACAATTATGAAATTCTATTTTATCAGTATGTACAATATCATTCAATCAATTGCCATTAGATTATCTGCTATATAATCATTGGGTTAGTCAACATGGACATGATTCTTGAGAAATCTTCGATGAAACGCGTTGAATCGTGCCCCTGAGGACTCCAAATCCAACTACGATCAGCCGAATTGATTGCAGACTCATCAACCGCTTCATCCGCCAGGAACACTGACGTCACCAGCAGTAACAATCGTGGAAGCACAGAGGCACAGAGACACTCCCCCTCCAGGCCGGACGTGCCGGATCTCTGTATTCAATTGTACCCCTGATGAAGAAGAGAAGCTCCTCGAAACGCGTAGGGCTGTTTCTGCAAATGCTGCCTGTGTCTGGACATTACTGAGAAACACACGGAGCATATTGAGATACTCCACGTCTGGCCTGGAGGGGGAGTGAGTGTCTGCTGAAGTCCAACCCCCAATTGACGACGCACACGCTGGCGTCACGAGCTATGAGTCACGTGGCGCAGAAGCGGATTCACGCTGCTGATCGATTGGAGGACAACAAGGAAGGACAGTGAGGACCCAGCTGACAAACGAGTGGACTACGACTGTTCAGGTGGTTATTGTAACCCAGCCTATCATATACTGAAGTGCCTTATAACAACTTACCTATGTAAGTGTTTATAACCATTATCTCTTTCACATAAACTGACCATACTACACCATGGGATTTTGCGCTTTTTACTTTTTGTCTTTTTTCCTATAGTTTCCACCGGACCTGAGGGAGAGATCTGGTTTAAAGAAGCTGCACACCCATGTATTGACTGAATTGGACTCTTTGATTTTGTGTATATTGAATTTCTACTATATATTTTTTTATATGTACATGCACTGAAATTTATGTTTCTATTTTTCATTTTATTATACTGTACCATTATCATTTCTAAGAGCACCAGTTGAATTTTCAATATATCAGAGGGATTATCCCTATAAACTAATACTCCTGTTGATTCTATACATTTGAACAAATATCAGCAATTACTTTTCTTATATAAATAAATAAATGCAATATTTAGAATGTATAAGATTGCAAAGATGATGCAAGCTGCATGGTGAGTGTTCTAAAAGAGATGGACCAAAAACAGAACAATTAAAAGAAAAATGAGCTATAAAAGGCACCGATCAGATAAATGAAAAAGTGTGTGCTGTGTAGCGCTATTCAATTAATGTATAAATATATTAAATAATGTGAAAAATAAATATGGAATAATTGGGGCTGCCAACTAAAACACTAGCTACCCAAAGCTAGTGAAAGACCTACAGAAAAACAAAATGGGCGCTCCTATCTCTACAATGAGTGAATATGAATAACACAATATATATATATATATATATATAAATATCAAATGCTAAATGCAAATAAGAATATACAGTAGAATACAACCATGTGCTTGTGATAATACGCTGAAAAAACGTCTCCAAAAGTTCCAAGGTTGTGGAATATAGGATCCAGTCGTGGCTCAGCACATGAAAAGAAATAAACAAAACCACATAGTGTAATACTGTTAAGGAATATAACCTTAATAGTTATCAGATAAACAATAACAAACTAACAAAAACAAACAGAGTGATCGAGCAAGCACTAAGGATTACTAAAATAACAGAATTATTTATTAAAAAACAAGAATCTAAGGACAATACAAATAAAAAACTAAGACATCCACTAGTTCTATATGAATCCTACTTACAAACTGCAAGTAGGTCAAACGACTATGTTCTAATAATAACACCTTTCTTCAGCAGTCAATTGAAATGTCAGCCAGATTTAAAGCTGGAGGCTATGCTGATGATATTATACAAACTGCTTTTGAATATGCTGATTCACTTCACAGGGCAAAACTTTTAGATAAGAAAAACAAAAAGAACAGACTATCTAAGTTTAAAACCGATGATTCTACTAAAGATCAGTGTCCTATTTTTGTGACAACATATAGCAAACAATCTCAGTCCATTCGGGACATAGTCAACAAACATTGGCAAACATTATCTTTAGATAAGGATATTTCTGATATTACACAAGGTGGACCGAAATTCACTTATCGCAAAGCTAAAACGCTAGCGTCACATCTGTCACCTAGCCTCTTTGACTCCCGCTCAAACTATCCACAGATCCAAGGTATACCCTTAGGTTTTTTCGCATGTGGTCAGTGTTCCATGTGCCGTTATGCCCATCCAATTAAAAATATTATGTATGGTTCTAGTAAAAGGAAATACAAGATCAATAGTTTTCTAAACTGTATCAGCAGTTTTGTGATATATATGTTGACATGTGGCTGTGAACAAAAATACGTGGGTCGAACAACTAGATCATTAAAGACCAGAATAGCTGAACATGTTCGACTCATCAAGAAATGTGATAAAGTACACCCAGTGTCTAGACACTTCAGTATGGCCCTAAGGGTGGTATAATAAACTTTACATATTCTGCCATTGAGCACATACCCTGCCATCCAAGAGGTGGGGATAGAGTTAATAAATTAAACAAGCAAGAGATGTACTGGATCTAAACCCTGAACACACTTCACCCATCAGGCATCAATAGGGATTGGGAGCTAAAACATTTTTTAACTACATAGTTCTCCCTTCCATGAGGAGTGTTTAGGGTGTGGATCCCTTACAATATAGGGTTACATCAATTATGTCCAATAAAGCTTAGTATCTACAAAGTTGAATTATCTTTTGTCTGAGCTTTTTTATTTATGTATATACTTTTGGACATAATCTATTTACAAGTTCTTCTTTTTCTGTCAGTTTCCATTATCTGACTGCGTATATGTATTATTTGAATATGTATATGTATTATCTAAATGTGCATTAGTATTGTCTTGTTGTTATATATGGTTTTAGGTTGGTACCATTAAATTTCCGGTTGGGTACTTTGTTTAAGACTAACGGGGTCTTTACCATTATTAATATGATATATATATATGTGCTTATTGTTTCATTTTATACATATGCTATTGGTATATTCGTGCCAACGTTTTTTCCATATGCTATATTCCACATTAGCCTTTGCTTTTAACACTTTTTTCGCTTGTTTGTACAATGTATATTACTCGTATATTTCTTTGTGTCATTGTTTGTATCAATGTGCTTACAATGTTTCCCTGGAGTTCATACTGTCTCCTTTGAATGCGTTCAGAGTCTATTCAAGCCATGATTGGCTCTCACTCCATTGGCTGAGCATAATCAGGTGACCAGCTGAACCAATGTATGCACAGCACTGCCTACTTAGGAGGCAGAGGACGGAAAGGGCTGTACTCTTTGATAAAGTTCTATTAATAGAACGAAACGCGTCAGAGTTTTCTAGTCTATGTGCATGTTCTTTTTTGTTTTGATTTAATAAAAGTCTTTTAGAATTATGGCGCCTGGTTGGAGTATTTCAGAGCAGCAGTGACCGCCAAGTTTTTTCCTTACCTGTGTCTAGATACCACGAGCAGGAGCACGCCACCGAGTTCAGCAACAGCAGCAGCTTTTCTCTTCAGCAGCACCCGGCAGCTTCACAGTTTATGACATGATGCATACCGGCTGAGAAACCTTCCGTTCGACCAGATGCAGGTGAGGCTAGCAGTAGCTGGATTTATGACTTACTCTGGGGCTCTGTCGAGATAGGGCTCCTTTGTACTTCTACCAGCCATGCTATTTAAGCCCCCCATCTAAGGTTTTATGGTTTCAGTATGGAAGTTCATTCATGGACTTATTTATAGTTCTATTTTTGTTGCTGCGGTGTTAACACTCTGTCTACTCCTTGGTCTCTACATATCCACAATACCTGCCTTGTTTGCAGCATCAGTTTATATAGGGTTCAATCCCTGATATTTCATATGTTAAGGAATATAACCTTAATAGTTATCAGATAAACAATAAAAAAACTAACAAAAACAAACAGAGTGATCGAGCAATCACTAAGGATTACTAAAATAACAGAATTATTTATTAAAAAACAAGAATCTAAGGACAATAAATAAAAAACTAAGACATCCACTAGTCCTGCGTCCGGGTTCTATATGAATCCTACTTACAAACTGCAAGTAGGTCATGCGCATGTATATGTGGTCTGGATGGCTACTCCTCCGCTTCAAGTGTACTGTAGGAACGCCCTCTCCTTATCCTACCCAGACCCTCTGGGTGTTCGGAAGGGACCTCCGTCTGCTGGGAAGTAATTCTTTAAGCCTCCTGACCTCTCCTGTTCAAGGTTCTGATTCTGCTGCCAGCACAACCGCTCCACCGTCCTCTCTCACGAGATTACGCCACTGGGGGGAGCTGCTACGGGTATAGCTGATGCAGCTCACAGGATCCTCGATTGAAGGTGAAAGAAGCGCTGGAACACCGAGACGCAGGGTGTGACGTCACCCTATGCATCACGGATTGATACGCTTCTTCAGGGGTAAAGTACTGTATGCAGAAATAGTCCCTCCGCCTTAGATTATATAGTCCCAAAATGTCCACAGTCATAAGGAACATATGAAATTAATCAGTGTGATTCTTATTCACTCATTGTAGAGATAGGGGCACCCATTTTGTTTTTCTACAGATCAGATAAAACTAATCAAATAAATGCACCAATATCTATGTCAACATTCAAACCCCCTGGAGCCAAACATTTTAATTTATAAATCCAGAATGTCTCTTTCTGTGCTAATTTTACCATTCTGTCAGTAATTCATTTATTTTTGAGATCCAATTCACTTAAGAGCGCCCAGTTACACCCTTTTTTCATTACATCACATTATCTACAGTTATTAACATGTAGTGAGATCCTGCTAGAATATGGGGTAGAATATGAAGAGAAATTAAGTCACTAGTGTATGGTGTATGGTAAATAGACACCTACTTTCTGTCCTTATCATGCAGGGTGGAGAGTATCTGCAGACCCTATAGACACCTGAAATAACCCATTAGAGTTGTGAACCTATGAAAGTGGAGCTTGGTGCTCCGGTTGTAGCCATGGTGCAGCATAGAGCTAACTATATGAGCTGTGTGGTTTTAATGTCCTCTTCGATCAAGTTACTAGCATGAGTGTAATGTAACTATATCAGCCACAATGGAGCTCTTAGCTGCAGCTGGTTATGCAGCCCGATAACCCGACGTACATTTCGGCGTTAAGAGACACGCCTTCATCCAGGGTGGGTGTTGATAGCATCACAAACCGCCCCTTTATATGAATGAGTTGTCATAGCAACCCGAGTGCCGCTCAATAGAATGGCTGCAATAGTATCTGTATTGCAGATGCCATTCCGATACTCTAACAATGTAATAGAGTAACAAAGCAACAAGGTCAATACGTAACCAAGCAACAAAGCAACACAGGAACAGAAGATAATATAAAATTACCCTTCTGTTAATCCTTTAGAACCTGCACTGAAGATAAGGAATATGAGACAAAAGGTATAGTCATTCAGAAAAGAGGGGTATAAATGAAACCTTCATTAAGACCTGAAGGGGACAGTGTGTTTAATGTGTAGATCCAACGAGCTTCACGCTGTTGTAAAGTTTTGTCCCAATTCCCTTTTCTTATATTCTGGGGGATATGGTCTATACCTTGGAAAGTTACACATTTCGTATCACCAGCATGTTTGACACTGCGTGATAATGGGGTGTCTACAAGATTTCTAATTGAACCCAGATGTTTTAGTATTCTTTTTCTAAACTCCCTCCTAGTTTTGCCCACATACTTTAAACCACAAACACAAGTGGCAAGGTAAATAATGCCGGCCGATTTAAAGTGAATTAATTGTTTCAGATGGAATGTTTTAGTCCCATCAAAATTACTGAATGTTTTGCTATTAATGACAGAATCGCAGGCTCTACATTTGTGGCATTTGTTTGTTTGCCTAACCAGGATGTTGAAGTGTTTTTTTCTAAAGAAATTACTACTGACCAAAATGTCGTTAAGATTTCTTAATCTCCTCCATGTGATGTTTGGATGTGTCCTTAAAACTTTCTTTAAGTCACATGCCAATGCCTGTTAATAATGGAGTTAATTTCCCTTCACTGGGCATTATAAGATGTTATACACCTTATCTCTTTATTAAAGTGTTCTTTCTGGCGATTGGTCAGTACAGTAGGGTAGCCCTGGATGTTGTAAGGGCCCTGTGGTAGGCTGTCTTGATACTGTTCTTACTGTTTTCACGTTCAGTAAAGTTCATTTTCATTGTTTCAGTCTGCTTTTTAAATTCATTAATGTCAGAGCAATTTCGTCTGATTCTCAGAAACTGGCCAGTTAGGATCCCCCACTTTAGGGATGCTGGAGGGTGGCTGCTAAATTGTAAATACAGTAGCTATTGGTGGCCATGGATTTGGTAAAGCCTGTAGTAGTTAAATGACAATCCACCGTCTTACTGATGGTGAGATCCAGAAAATTAATCTGTGTCTGACTAACATCATATGGTAACTTTATATTGTGGTCATTAGAATTTAACAATGTCATAAATTTGTTGAGTAATGCTCTACTTCCATTCCACAGGAGGATGATATCATCTATATAGCTAAGCCATACATCGATATGTCTGGTGTATCGATGCATGGCTTCAGAAAAAATGCTCACCTACTCCCCCCATCCCAGGTAAAGATTAACATATTGTGCCCATGGTGGTCCCTTGTGTTTGTAGGTAAAATGTCCTATCAAAAAGGAAATAGTTGTGAAATAAAAAAAATTCCATCAGTTCACAAATAAAATTGTTGTGGTTGTTGAAATTTAGACTCCTAGTGTAAAGATGGTGTTTAATGGCCTTTAGGCCAACGTCATGCGCTTATGCTTCTATACAATGATTATACATCAAAACTCACTAGTAACGTATGTAGTTCTACAATGATGTTCTCCAGATGTACTAGGACATCCTTAGTATCTCTCACATATGATGGTAGTGTCGTTACGAAGTTTCTTAGAACCTGATCAACATAAACGCTGACCTTCTCAGTAAGGGATCCCAGACCTGAAACTAAGGGTCTTCCTGGGGGTTTATCTGCCTTTTTGTGTATTTTAGGTATTCTGTAAAATGTGGCTAAAGTGTGGGTGCGAACCATCATGAATTCAAATTCTCTTTTAGAGATAACTCTATTATCTAATCCTTGTTTAAGGATCAAAGCCAGTTCTTTGGAGAATGATTCTGTCAGGTCATTCCCCAAAGGTTTATATCATTTGCAATCACTTAGTAATCTCAAATTTTCTGCTATATATTCGGATGTTTGTTGTAGCACAATGTTTCCACCTTTGTTGGCCTGTTTAATATTAATATGATCCATTTCTCTGAGTTCTTTCAGAGCTTGTATTTCATAGGAGCGCATGTTTGTATGTACTGTATGTTTATTAGTAACTTGGATTGCTTCAAGATCTTTCGTGACTAGACCTACAAAAGTGGAGACATTTGCACAAGATGCGGTGTAATTCGACTGGCATTTCAGAGTAGTATGTGGTACCTCCCTAGTGTACGTTCACTTTCTTCCTGTAGTGATTGTAATTTAGCAATGTCATCCTGCTCCCCAATGTCTAGTTTTGGTATCCCCAAATTATTGGTGATATATCTATCTCTTCGCGCAAAATGCATGCGCAGTAGCATTCTGCGTGTGAAAAGATTGGCATTTTTAATTGTCTCAAACAAATCAAACACTGTAACAGGTACAAAACAGAGTCCTTTGGTAAATACATTAATGTGTTGAGCATTAAGAATAGTATCTGTCAAGTTAACTATCCCAAATTTGTTTTCAGCTTCTCTTTCTACTGGCACCATCTTCTCCCTTGGTAAACCCAGGGTCTCCTTTTTTCTATGTTCCAGCGACCCCACCTTCTAGTTCTTCTCCGTGGTCGTAGTAATAGCTGGTCTGTGCAGTTTCTTCTAAAAAATAAGTTGAAGCAGCACTGAGGTTTGTGATTGTATTGTTTCGGTTTGTTTAGCCCTGGTTTTAAAAGACACTTTGGGGCCTATGCAGGAAACGGCGATAATGGCCATTCGCCAGACGTTCGAACTCACCATGTTTTTGGCTGATTCCCCTCGCAGTATGCAGGAAAGTGCGAATATCTGTGAGAGGAATCCGGCGGAGAAATGGTGAGCCCTGGCGAGAAGGCTCCGCTGATGAGATCTGTCAGCAGAGAGCGAGATCCTCCTCTCTCTGCACAAATCTCGCCGGCAAATAAAAAATGTTTACATTACAATTGTATTCATATTGTAGATGTGCAGGGGGTCTCCGGAGATGAACCGCATTGGTTTTATGTCCGGGGACCCCGTGCTTCCCGAGATACAGGCCCCGTTATGAGGTGCCGGTATCTCCTATGCATGGAGATAGCCCAATCACGTGATCAGATCAGGTGGTCTCCAGAGGTCCCCGCAGACCCAAGGAACCAACCCTGTATTTAAAAAAAATAAACATGCTCCTACATTTAAATAAAAGAACCCCCCCCCCAGCACCAAACACACATAAAGTAAAGTAATGGGCAAAATAACTATTATCCAGATATATTATTTGTCCATTATTAAACACATTAACCAGCATTATAAAATAAAGACAGTTGTACTTACGTATGCAATATGAAGCCCCTACGCCAGCAAAGTCCGTTGGCTCAAAAATATATTCTGGTGTCACTTAACCCCTTAATAAAAATAAAGGTTAATAAGCGCAAAAATAATTAACGGGTTAAGCCACCCTGCACCCATCCATTTGTAGAGTGGTTTCATCCTTCACATATTACATATATATATATATATATATTATATATTTATATATATCTATATATATATAGAGAGGCAATACGATACCGCATGTAGACGAATATCAAAGGCAGCACTCCAGATGGTTGTCAAAAATAATGTATTAGTTCAACAAGACATCATTCCAACGTTTCGGTCCGCGAGCGGGACCTTTATCAAGGTCTGAGTTCAGACTATATACCATTCCACCTGTGCTCCCCCATCCCCCCCCTTTTTCTGTCTCCTCAAAAAATTAACCCCAGGAGGTCTTAACATTGACTTCAATCTAGCCTCATTTCTGATGGATAGCTAGTTTTATATGCTGGATCCCTGCATCCCTTGATGCTTCTCTGTAGATATCCTCCTCTAGATCCTCAATTCTTTCCACCATCATGCACTTACACATCATTAAGTGCCTTTATATTCTAGTCAATATAGGTTGCAATTTGGTTCTTCAAGATATTTTATGAATTATTGATATTGTTTGTATAGTGTATGCATATGTATATTTATACCATCAGTGTCAAGTTTATATTTGTGCTTCTGACCACAGATTAATTCTGGTTTTACATGCCAGAATTGTTTTTAATGCTATTATAGTTAGCAGGCTCCTTTGGGGTTTAATTATCCAATGAGAGCTACAGGACTGCTTTGAATGTGGTATAAATAGCACCCACACCCACAAGAGCTTCTTACCCCTGACGAAGTGACGTCACAAGTCACGAAACGCGCGTAGGGTGGAGCTAGGACTAACGTGAGCGACGTGCACAAGCGGGCTGAGGAGGGGAACAGCGGTGCATTAGTGACGTCAACAGAGGTGGACTGGTGCTCCGAGTCGCGGTCGAGAGGAGGAGACAGCCACAGGATCGAGCCTCTACCCATGCACCATGCACCGGTTTTCAAGCTTGCGGACAGCACGTCTGTAATCTGATTATAAGATCTATCAGCATATGAGTGCAATTGTTTGTGATCTTAATTATGTTATTAAATGTGTTACGGTACTGCACCATTTGCATTATCTTTGCATTTTATGTATGTTGTGACCTCAAATTGGCTGAGTTGTGGAGAAGGCAGAAGTGTAGAGGAATCTGAGACCAACTGCTATCCAGTCCCATACACTAAAGCACAAGTTAAAGATATCTCTCAAGGTCTTATGCTATCTGCTTATATGTAAGTAGTTAGCTTCTGTGTGTGTGTGCGATCCCCACAGCCAAAGAGTACTGCGCAATGGTCTTTTCTGTCTTGTTTGGTTTCAGATATTGATCCACTTCCAAGAGAATCCAGGAAAATCATCTGTGTGGCATACGAACTATTCTTTATTCAGAGATTTTGGACTGTAATATCCAGGTTTATTCATCTGGCAGTGCGCCAAGGATTGTTCTCTTATATTAAAAATTTAGACTTGTTTTTCGTGGCTAGGGTAAAATGTACTGTAGATCTTGGTTTTAATTTAGTATGAATAAAACTGTCTTCCCCATATTAAATGGTAACCTACTCCATTTGTCTAGTATCCCTTCTTTCTATGGATTGATTTAAAAAATGCCTTTGAATTATGAGTTTTCTTAAAAACTTATCAGCGTCTATAAATAGTTTGAAATTATTTGGACCTATTGTTGGTGCGAAAATGAATCCTTTTTTAATGACTTTTTGTTGAAACTCATTTAATGTCACTTTACTTAAATTGAATATATTACTTCTGATTTTAATTGTGTGATTAGTATTCCCTGTTTCAATAGCTTCCTCCTTCCGCCCGTTTTCCTCGAGTCTTCTTTTTTTCTGCCCGGCTGGGGATTCTAATTCTTGCAGCGGGGAAAATTGATTCCGAGTCTCCATGAACTGGACGAACTCCCTGCGCCTGAAAAACCTGACTGAGTAGCTGTATTGTCTTTATCATATGTTTGATCTTTGTGATTCCTACTATCCCTTACAGGACCATGATTGGAATTTTCCTCTCTTTTGTCCTTAGGTTTTTGATATTTTCCATTAGGGTATTGTGAGTGATTTTCAATTCTATCTATTAGGTAATTTCTTATATGTATAATATAGTGAGGCTGTACTGTATTATTGGCTCCACTATCAGCATATATATATATATATCATTTTTGAACAGCCAATTATGTTTAGAATGGCTGGTTAATCATCGAGACTATTATGAAATTCTATTTTATCAGTATGTACAATATCATTAAATCAATTGCCATTAGATTATCTGCTGTATAATCATTGGGTTAGTCAACATGGACATGATTCTTGAGAAATCTTCGATGAAATGCGTTGAATCGTGCCCCTGAGGACTCCAAATCCAACTACTGGCAGCCGAATTGATGGCAGACGCCTCAACCGCTTTATCCGGCAGGAACACTGATGTCCCAGCAGTGACAATCGCGGAAGCACAGAGGCACAGAGGCACTCCCCCTCCAGGCCGGATGTGCAGGATCTCCGTATTCAATAGCTCCCCTGATGAAAAGGAGAAGCTCCTCGAAACGCATAGGGCTGTTTCTGCAAATGTTGCCTGTGTCTGGACATTACTAAGAAACACACGGAGCATATCGAGATTCTCCACATCTGGCCTGGAGGGGGAGTGAGTGTCTGCCAAAGTCCAACCCCCAATTGACAACGCACACGCACACGTCACGTGCTACGAGTCACGTGACACGGAAGCGGATGCACGCCGCTGATCGATTGGAGGACAACAAGGAAGGACAGTGAGCACCCAACAGGCAAACGAGTGGACTACGACTGTTCAGGTGGTTATTGTAACCCAGCCTATCATATACTGGTGCCTTATAACAACTTATCTATGTAAGGGTTTATTACCATTATCTTTTTCACATAAACTGACCATACTACACTATGGGATTTTGCGCTTTTTTAGTTTTGTCTTTTTTCCTATAGTTTCCACCGGACCTGAGGGTTAGATCTGGTTTAAAGAAGCTGCACACCCATATATTGACTGAATTGCTCTGTGATATTGTGTATATTGAATTTCAACTATATATTTTTTTATATCTACATGCACTGAAATTTATGTTTCTATTTTTCATTTTATTATACCATTATCATTTCTTTAGGTAAGAGCGCCAGCTGAATTTTCAATATATCAGAGGGATTATCCCTATAAACTAATACTCCTGTTGCTTCTATACATTGGAACAAATATCAGCAATTACTTTTCTTACATAAATAAATATAAAAAAAATGCAATATTTAGAATGTATAAGATTGCAAAGATGATGCATGCCGCTTGGTGAGTGTTCTAAAAGAGATGGACCAAAAACAGAACAAATAAAAGAAAAATGAGCTATAAAAGGCACAGATCAGATAAAGGAAAACGTGCGTGCTGTGTAGCGCTATTCAATTAATATATAAATATATTAAATAATGTGAAAAATAAATATTGAATAATTGGGGCTGTCAACTAAAACACTAGCTACCCAAAGCTAGTGAAAGACCTACAGAAAAACAAAATGGGCGCCCCTATCTCTACAATGAGTGAATATGAATAAACCAATATATATATAAATATCAAATGCTAAATGCAAATAAGAATATACAGTAGAATACAACCGTGTCCTTGTGATAATACGCTGAAAAAAAGTCCACAAAAGTTCCAAGGTTGTAGAATATAGGATCCATTTGTGGCTCAGCACATGAAAAGAAATAAACAAAACCACATAGTGTAATAATGTTAAGGAATATAACCTTAATAATTATCAAATAAACAATAAAAAACTAACAAAAACAAACAGAGTGATCAAGCAAGCACTAAGGATTACTAAAATAACAGAATTATTTATTAAAAAACAAGAATCTAAGGACAATACAAATAAAAAATTAAGACATCCACTAGTCCTGCGTCCGGGTTCTATAGGAACCCTACTTACAAACGGCAAGTAGGTCATGCGCATGTAGATGTGGTCTGGATGGCTACTCCTCCGCTTCAAGTGTACTAGGAACGCCCTCTCCTTATCCTACCCAGACCCGCTGGGTGTTCGGAAGGGACCTACGTCTGCTGGGAAGTAATTCGTTAAGACTCCTGACCTCTCCTATTCAAGGTTCCGATTCTGCTGCCAGCACAACCACTCCACCTTCCTCTCTCGCGAGATTACGCCACCATGGGGAGCTTCTATGGGAATAGCTGATGCAGGTCACAGGATCCTAGATTGAAGGTGAAAGAAGCGCTGGAACGCCGAGACGCAGGGTGTCACCCTACACATTTCACAGATTGATCCGCTTCTTCAGGGTTAAAGTATGCGGAAATAGTCCCTCCGCCTTAGATTATATAGTCCCAAAATGTCCAAAGTAATAAGGAACATATGAAAATAAGCAGTTTAATTCTTATTCACTAATTGTAGAGATAGGGGCGCCCATTTTGTTTTTCTACAGATCAGATAAAACTAATCAAATAAATCAAATAAAAGCATCAATATCTATGTCAACATTCAAACCCCTTGGAGCCAAAGTTTTTAATTTATAAATCCAGAATGTCTCTTTCTGTGCTAATTTTACCATTCTGTCAGTAATTCATTTATTTTTGAGATACTATTCACTTAAGAGGGCCCGGTCACACCCCTTATTCATTACATCACATTAACTACAGTTATTAACATGTAGTGAGATCTTGCTAGCATATAGGGTAGAATATGAAGAGATATTAAGTCACTATTGTATGGAGAAATAGACACCTACTTTCTGCCTTATCATGCAGGGTGGAGAGTATCTGCAGACCCTATAGACACCTGAAATAACCCATTAGAGCTGTGAACCTATGAAAGTGGAGCTTGGTGCTCCGGTTGTAGCCGTGGAGCAGCATAGAGCTAACTATATGAGCTGTGCGGTTTTAATGTCCTCTTCGATCAAGTTACTAGCATGAGTGTAATGTAACTATATCAGCCACAATGGAGCTCTTAGCCGCAGCTGGCTATGCAGCCCGATAACCCGACGTACATTTCGGCGTTAAGAGACACGCCTTCATCCAGGGTGGGCGTTGATAGCGTCACAGACCGCCCCTTTATACGAATGAGTTGTCATAGCAACCCGTGTGCCGCTCAATAGAATGGCTGCAATAGTATCTGTATTACGGATGCCATTCCGATACTCTAACAATGTAACAGAGTAACAAATCAACAAGGTCAATAAGTAACCAAGCAACAAACAACACAGTAACAGAAGGTAATATAAAATTACCCTTGTGTGAATCCTTTAGAATCTGCACTGAAGATAAGGAATATGAGACAAAAGGTACAGTCATTCACAAAAGAGGGGTATAAATGAAACCTTCATTAAGACCTGAAGGGGACAGTGTGTTTAATGTGTAAATCCAACGAGCTTCACGCTGAAGTAAAGTTTTTTCCCAATTCCCTTTTCTAATATTCTGTGGGATATGGTCTATACCTTGGAAAGTTACACATTTCGTATCACCAGCATGTTTATTTCTGACACTGCGTGACAATGGGGTGTCTTCTAATTGAACCCAGATGTTTTAGTATTCTTTTTCTAAACTCCCTCCTAGTTTTGCCCACATACTTTAAACCACAAACACAAGTGGCAAGGTAAATAATGCCGACCGATTTACATTTAATGAAGTGTTTCAGATGGAATGTTTTAGTCCCATCAAAATTACTGAATGTTTTGCTATTAATGACAGAATCACATGCTCTACATTTGTGGCATTTGTAACAACCAATAGATTTTTGCCTAACCAGGATGTTGTAGTGTTTTTTCTAGAGAAATGACTACTGACCAAAATGTCATTAAGATTTCTTAATCTCCTCCATGTGATGTTTGGATGTGTCCTTAAACTTTCTTTAAGTCATTGTCATTAAGTAGCACATGCCAATGCCTGTCAGATAATGGAGTTAATTTCCCTTCACTGAGCATTATAAGGTGTTATACACCTTATCTCTTTATTAAAGTGTTCTTTCTGGCGATTGGTCAGTACAGTATGGGTAGCCCTGGATGTTGTAAGGGCCCTGTGGTAGGCTGTCTTGATACCGTTCTTACTGTTTTCACGTTCAGTAAAGTTCATTTTCATTGTTTCAGTCTGCTTTTTAAATTAATTAATGTCAGAGTAATTTCATCTGATTCTCAGAAACTGGCCAGTTAGGATCCCCCGCTTTAGGGATGCTGGATGGTGGCTGCTAAATTGTAAATACAGTAGCTATTGGTGGCCATGGATTTGGTAAAGCCTGTAGTAGTTAAATGACAATCCGCCGTGTTACTGATGGTGAGATCCAGAAAATTAATCTGTGTCTCACTAACATCAGATGGTAACTTTATATTGTGGTCATTAGAATTTAACAATGTCATAAATTCGTTGAGTAATGCTCTACTTCCATTCCAAAGGAGGATGATATCATCTATATAGCAAAGCCATACATCTATATGTCTGGTGTATCGATGCATGGCTTCAGAAAAAATGCTCACCTCCCCCCATCCCAGATAAAGATTAGCATAGGTCGGGGCACATATTGTGCCCATGGTGGTCCCTTGGGTTTGTAGGTAACATTTCCTATCAAAAAGGAAATAGTTCTCCAGGGCCGAGAGGGAGTTGGCCTGGTCTAAGCGGATGTATTTTGACAAAGCCAACAAGCCAGATACCTTACTTGCCATCAAATTACGTAACAAGCTCCCAAATTATAGTATCATTGCAATTCGGAGTGAGGGGGGGGACCTCACCTCCAATCCTAGACGAATAGTAGAGGAGTTCAAACAATACTACGAGATTCTCTATGATGGAGATAAGGTCAGCCACTCACAAAAAAATTGAGAACAATTGGAGAAATTTCTACAAGAGGCACAACTTCCTAGATTGGGCAGGTTGGAGAGAGAGGCACTTCAGGAGGATGTCACGATAGAGGAGATATCAGAGGTAATAAAGTCCCTCAAACCTGCCAAAGCCCCCGGGCCGGACGGCTTTTCATATTTATATTACAAAAAATATCTTAAAATTCTAGCGCCACATCTCCTGAAATTATTCAACGAAATTCTCGCAGGGGGCTCCTTCCCATCCCAAATGCTCCAGGCCTCAATCTCGCTGATCCACAAACCAGGCAAGGACCCGGTAGACTGTAAGAGCTATCGGCCCATCTCCCTGATCAACTCTGATATCAATTTTTTTTCTAAACTATTAGCCAACAGGGTGGGTAACGTCCTACCGAGGTTAATTCACCCGGATCAGGTGGGGTTTATTGGAGGAAGGCAAGCAGCAGACAACACTAGACGGATAATAGATTTGATTGATCTGGCCAACAAAAAGAATAACCCGTCTATGTTATTAAGCCTGGATGCAGAAAAAGCCTTCGATAGGATAGATTGGACCTATCTAAGAGCGGCACTGAGAGCTTTTGGCTTTGGAGGGCGCATTCTAGAGGCCATCCTAGCCTTATATCATGGCCCTACAGCAAGGGTACGCCACCAGGGCTATCCCTCAGACCAATTCCAAATTCGTAGCGGGACGCGACAGGGATGTCCCCGTTGCTGTTTGCCCTGTGTATAGAGCCCCTGGTGGCGCACATCCGCCTAAACCCAAATGTAACAGGGATAGATGTAGGGGACCAGTCCCACAAAGTGGCGCTCTATGCAGACGACGTCATCCTGACACTGTCAAGACCTCTTACCTCTCTGCCCAATGTATTTGAGATTCTGGGAAGATTTAACCAAATTTCGGGGTTTAAAATTAACCAGTCTAAATCTGAAGCCCTCAACCTAAACCTCCCAAAACCGTTGGAGAAACAGATCGAACTAATTTTTAACTTTAAGGGCAAGCCTCTTCAATCAAATACTTGGGTATTTATATTACGAAGGACTATAATTCGTTATATAAAGCCAATTACCCCAAATTGTTTCGGACTCTGAGGGAGGATCTCAGGGTGTGGGCAGGGTATCGCATCTCCTGGTTTGGAAGAATTCATAGCATTAAGATGAATCTCCTTCCCAGGTTGCTCTACCTGTTCCAGACTCTCCCTATACCCCTGGTATGGGCGGACGTCCTCGCCTTACAGTCAAGAATCATGAAATTCATATGGCACAACAAGAGCCCGCGAATTGCGAAAAGCATACTAACACGTCCAACGATTAGAGGAGGATTAGCGGTACCTTGCTTGTTGGCATTCTATAAAGCAGCACAATTATGCCAAATTATCCAGTGGCACTCCGACCCGTCATTGCGACGTTGGGTGGCACTGGAGAGAGACTGTTGTGCTCCAATTGAGCTGTACAACCTAATCTGGCTGCCTAAACGTTGTGGTAACACAGTGGGGACGCTGCTGCAGGCTATGGCGAACTCTCTGGCGGTATGGGGGAATGCCAAATTTAGACATAACTTGACATCCAAATATTCTTTAATGACCCCACTACTGCATAATCCGGACTTCGCTCCGGGATGACCGGTGCTCACCATTTCATAATTTGGACACAGTCGGGATACAAGCGACTGAAAGATCTGGAGGGGAGTAAATTTATTAAAACCTTCACACAAATCAAATCAGAAAAAGGGGTACCAAATACCGAACTATTTCATTACCTCCAGATCAGAGCATTTTACAATAAATTCCCAATTCGACCGTCAAGGACCAATTTCGAGCAGCTGTGTTCTAGAGATACGGACACAAGGGGACTTACCTCCAGAATGTATAGGGAAGTGGTCTGTCCAGAAGGACCTGAAGACCCCCGACTGAACTACATGACAAAATGGGAGACTGATCTAGGGGAGACTTTAGAGGACGAGGACTGGACACTCATCCTACAAGCAGCAGCCAAAAGCTCAATATGCTAAACATTAAAGGAGAACGCATATAAGGTTCTGATGCGCTGGTACCACACCCCATTAAAACTGTCTAAATTTGTCAGTGGATACTCCCCGCTCTGCCCCAAGCAGTGCGGGGAGGTAGCTGACTTACTTCATATGCTGTGGTCCTGCCCTAAGGTGGTCCCAATTTGGGAGGAAATTAGAGGTTGGACACAAAGGATTCTCGACTTAGAGATCCCCCTGGACCCGTGGCTGTTCTTCTTGGGCAGACGAGTCCAGGGACTGCCAAAGTCGGCACACAAATTGGTTGTACACTTTGCCACCGCCACCAGGTGTGAGATCGCAGCGGTATGGAAACAGCAAGATTTACCAATAATCCCCAGAATTCGAAATAGAATTTGGCACGTCTGCCAGATGGAACAGTTGACGAGCTGGGTCAACGACACTGGCAGCAACTTCTTAAAAGTATGGGCACCATGGATTGCCCACACCGGCATCCCCGGGGTGGATACCGGCACAATTTTGCAATGATAACAGAAAATGCGTTCTCTGGTAATGGAGCATGAAATACGCTGACCAATATAGGCGACAGGTAGGACCCATAACAATACTAAGATCAGCGTCTAAGAGGCCACCCAAGCGACGCCCGGAGTGCACCAACCACTGAGGTGGACGGCTACAGACCCAGAAACTACCTGCAGCATCTTTCCCCTCCCCCCACCCCCCCCTTCTACGTACCTACCCGATGTCGTCCTGTCTTGGTTACGTCAGTCAGGTTAGTCGAGTCCTGTGAGTAAATGTTGTCTGTCTAGTTTTCAGCGTGTTCAATGATAACCCACGGTAGTGAGAGCCGGGGCAGAAATACCGGTGGGCATAAGGTTGTTACACAATGGTCTATGTTATAATGTATAAGCTGTATGACCCAATAAAAATTGGAAGTTGAAAAAAAAAAAAGGAAATAGTTGTGAAATAAAATAAATTCCATCAGTTCACAAATAAAATTGTTGTGGTTGTTGAAGTTTAGACTCCTAGTGTAAAGATGGTGTTTTATGGCACTTAGGCCAACGTCATGCGCTTATGCTTATATACAATGATTATACATCAAAACTCACTAGTAACGTTTGTAGTTCTACAATGATGTTCTCCAGATGTACTAGGACATCCTTAGTATCTCTCACATATGATGGTAGTGCCGTTGCGAAGTTTTTCAGAACCTGATCAACATAAACGCTGACCTTCTCAGTAAGGGATCCCAGACCTGAAACTAAGGGTCTTCCTGGGGGTTTATCTACCTTTTTGTGTATTTTATGTATGCTGCACATCTAGAATATGAATACAATTGTAATGTAAACATTTTTTATTTGCCGGCGAGATTTGTGCAGAGAGAGGCGGATCTCGCTCTCTGCTGACAGATCTCACCAGCGGAGTCTTTCTCGCCAGGGCTCGCCATCTCTCCGCCGGATTCCTCTCACAGATATTCGCACCTTCCTGCATACCGCGAGGGGAATCTGCCACAAACATGGCGAGTTCGAACGTCTGGCGAATGCCCATTATCGCCGTTTCCTGCATAGGCCCCAAAATATCTTTTAAAACCAGGGCTAAAAAAACCAAAACAATACAACCACAAACCTCCAGTGCTGCTTCAACTTAATTTTTAGAAGAAACTGCACAGACCAGCTGTTACTACGACCATGGAGAAGAACTAGAAGGTGGGGTCGTTGGAACATAGAAAACAGGAGAACCTGGGTTTACCGAGGGAGAAGATGGTGCCAGTAGAAAGGGAAGCTGGTGAAAACAAATTTGGGATAGTTAACTTGACAGATACTATTCTTAATGCTTAACACATTAATGTATTTACCAAAGGACTCTGTTTTGTACCTGTTACAGTGTTTGATTTGTTTGAGAAAGTTAAAAATGTCAATCTTTTCACACGCAGAATGCTACTGCACACGCATTTTGCGATATATCACCAATAATTTGATGATAACGAAACTAGACATTGGGGAACAGGATGATATTGCTAATCTACAATCACTACAGGAAGAAAGTGAACGTACACTAGGGGTGGGACCACATACTACTCTGAAATGCAAGTCGATTTACACCGCATCTAGATTCTTGTGCAAATGTCTCCACTTTTGTAGGTCTAGTCACAAAGATCTTGAAGCAATCCAAGTTACTAATAAACATACAGTACATACAAACATGCGCTCCTATGAAATATAAGCTCTGAAATAACTCAGCGAAATGGATCATATTACTAAATATTTAATTTAATTACTTATTAAACAGGCAACAAAGGTGGAAACATTGTGCTGCAACAAACATACGAAAATATAGCAGAAAATTTGAGATTACTAAGCGATCGCAAATGCTATAAACCTTTGGGGAATGACCCGGCAGAATCAATCTCCAAAGAACTGGCTTTGATCCTTAAACAAGGATTAGATAATAGAGTTATCTCTAAAAGAGAATTTGAATATATGATGGTTCGCACCCGCACTATAGCCACATTTTACAGCGTACCTAAAATACGCAAAAAGGCAGATAAATCCCCAGGAAGACCCTTAGTTTCAGGTCTGGGATCCCTTAGGGCTGTTACAGTATATACAGGATGTGGCCGTATGGCCGCGCGTTCTTATGCGAACGCGCGTGCACGTGCCACATGCTTTTTCTGTATATAGTGCCGGGAGCTGCAGGTAAGTGTATATGTGTGTATATGTGTGTGTATATGTGTGTATATGTGTGTGTATATGTTGTGTGAGTGAAATTAAGTCTTATGTAAGATTTTTTTAAATAAAAAAAAAGTTTAATAATTTTTTTTTGTGCAATTATTTACCCCCCCATACACACACATCCATACAAACACACATCCACGCATACATGCATACTGTACATACATTCTCACATACACACCAATACATACATCTGAGCTCAGGCAAGGGCGCGAAAAGATGAATTTATGTCGGCTCCCCTCTCCCTGCCGTGCGCGCGGCACATCTATAGAAAGGCTGACTAATGTCAGCCAACTAGAAATCCGCGCACACGGCGAAGCGCGCCCGTCACTATAAAACGGGCCTTACTGAGAAGGTCAGCGTTTATGTTCATCAGGTTCTTAGAATCTTCCTCACGGCACTTCTATCATATGTGAGAGATACTAAGGATGTCCTAGTACATCTGGAGAACATCATTGTAGAACTACACACGTTACTAGTGAGTTTTGATGTATAATCATTGTATATAAGCATAAGCGCTTCACGGTGGCCTAAGGGCCATAAAACACCATCTTTACACTAGGAGTTTAAACTTCAACACCCACAACAATTTTATTTGTGAACTCATGGAATTTATTTTATTTCACAACTATTTCCTTTTTGATGGGACATTTTACCTACAAACACAAGGGACCACCACAGGCACAATATGTGCCCCGACATATGCTAATCTTTATCTGGGATGGAGGGAGTGTTACGATAGCTTACAGGGTTATAATACACACCAAATAACTTGGTTGAATTGAATACAACTGTGATATAATAAATAGATTTTATTCCTTAAAAACAGGTGGACACACAATATTGGAAAAATCACAAACAGATTATATACACTTACTTAGGGAAGGGACAGTAAAATATCCAGGGTTCAGGTTAGCAGTTCATCAGGCATCAGGTATCAGTCAGTTAAAAGCACGAAGAACACTGGGCATAGAGCTTGCAATCGGTTATATGTGATTTGAGCTCTATGCCCAACATTGGGTCTCAGGTATTGGTTAACAATTATCTGTACCCAATTAACTTTTGCCAGCAAACGTGGGAAGCACTTTGGTACCTGCCCCCAGGTAGCTGGCACATGCGCACAATCCCTTAGTCAGGCTCCCATTTTCCTAAACCCACTCAAAAGAGTTGGCATCTATAAGTCTGCTAGATGGTGATCTGGGCCGGGGAAACCTGACTAAAGGTGTGAATTATGGCACTTCATGTGAAAGGCCATGTCCTGCTTTCTCTCCACCCTCTATACACAATCCGGGGGGATGAGTTTTTGATCAGTGGCCTTTGTGTAGACATACTGTTGCCCCTGATCATTAACATACTGTATGGGCCAATAGCTTTCTCTGGCTTTACACTAGGCATGAAATACAGTACTCTCACAATATTTTATATACCTAAAAAATATTCAGTTCAGTTGGGCCGAGTGGGATATAAATTGCCATACCCTCATGCTGGAGGGAACTCTACATGGTGGCAATTTTCAACTCACTGGGACACACCGAACCGGAGATAACAATATATCAGTTAAACAACACATGTTAGACATATGGTATTTCTCTATCATTGGGGTCAATGGCAGAACCACATTTTAAAGAGTTAACCATACTCCGTTCGGTTGATCGGAGAGGGCTGGAAATTGCCATGCAATCATGTCGGAGTGGTGACTGCATGGTGGCCAAATCCCAGCCCTCTAGTTCTTACCGAACTGGAGATATGGATTTTAGGTTTTCACACTTTCACACTTTTTGTTTTAAAATCTAGTAGTGTTTTTCCGCCATTGCGGTGAATGGTGGCGACCCTCGTGGCGACCACGACCCTTTCTCGTGGCCACCGACCATCGCACCCGGTTGGAGTCGAGTAAAAAATAAATTAATTACTGATATAAATTATCAAGTAAAAAATAAATAAATAATATAAAGTTATATGTGCAAACGTGACTATCAGTGACAAAAATATATTTGAAAGTGACCTATATTTATATACAGTATCAACCATCACTCATAAGTGAAAAAAGTGTTATTAAGGTACAAGTGTTTAAAGCAGCAGCTCAAATAACCCCTTGTGGACCATCCTCTGGTCCCGAAATCAGCTTGAGTTCTATTGAGTTTATATTTATATTTGTATATTTATATTGCATTCCACATTTATGTATAATATAGTGAGGCTGTATTATTGGCTCCACTAACAGCATATATATCATTTTTGAACAGCCAATTATGTTTAGAATGGCTGGTTAATCATTGAGACTATTATGAAATTCTATTGTATCAGTATGTACAATATAATTCAATCAATTGCAATGAAATTATCTGCAATATAATCATTAGGTTAGTCAATCATTAGCATTCTTGAGAAAGCTCTGGCGAAACGCGTTGAATCGTGCCCCTGAGGACTACGTATCCAACTACTGGTAGCCAAATTGATTGTAGATGCCTCAACCGCTTCATCTGCCAGGAACACGGACGTCACCAGCAGTGACGATCACGGAAGCACAGAGGCACAGAGAAACCGGCAGAAACCTTATTTAACGAGTCCTCTCAAACGAATGGTATACTTTGTGAAAATGTGAGTGAACATTGTTACCACCTTCTGATGTGCAATATAAATATATCTGAGACATACTACCCTATTGTGTGCATATTTCTCTCACTACACTGGAGCCATATAGTAGAAGACTGACGACTACTTAGAGGTGCCTTGACCAAAGAGCTCATATCGTAGAGAGGTGTATTTCCGATCTGCCTACCCTACTACTAACATATGTGAGTGGGATTAGAACATTTTTTTCACTTTTATATTTTAACGAATTGGCTACACAATTATTTGTTTTTAATGTTTTAAATAACCCTACACGTTATCTGCCAGCTCTTCCCAGTTCTCGGTTAATGTGATGTGCCTTAAAAGTGGTACTATTATAAGTAACACGTCAGCATAATCACTGAGGCAGGTAGAAGCTGTGCTTCTTTCAGCTTGGTTGCACTCACGGGAGCGATTTTCAAAGGTCAATTTTACAATACAGCTTTCAGAGTGAGGAATCCCACAGAGGAAAAATTTACAACGGAGCACTTAATTTCACACTAGTGTATCCACAATTGAATTGGTTCATTGTGGCTATCTAAGAGGTTTGCTCTGAGCGATACCGGTTGAGAGTAGATGGTCATTACCCCTAATTATGAGGATTTCACGGCTTTTTGAATTCTGATCCATGTACCTCAAATACTAGAAGGTACTTACCACACTAAGGGCCTCATGCAGTAAGCCCCGATAAGGCTTTTTCGGCATTTTATAGCTGTTTTTTGCCCTCCTGATTCAGTAAGCCCCGATAAGTGGGAATTATCGGCAACTTTTCTTCCGAAAAAAAATTTTCGCCACCCGGCTGCCGATAAGCCACTTATCGGGACTTTTTTTTCCCGCCTGAATTCAGTAAGCCCCGATCAGCTTTTTGGTGCTGATCGGCAGGCCAGATTGGAGATTTTATGGCCAATCCAGCCCGCCAACTAAAGTTGGCAACTTGCTGAAGGAGAAGCATCGGCAAGGGCGACACTTAGGAAAAATCAGCCCCTTTTCCTGCCTGTGATTGATGCCGGGGGTCTCCGGAGCTGATACCCGCACCGGAGCCCCCCGGCATGCATCCGAGGCAGGAAAAAGGCATTTAAAAGCCACTTCATTACCTTAGCGGCTAACCGCTAAGGCAATGAAGGGGTTAACCCACCGTGCCAGCGTTATTGTGGGTAGCGGGGATGGGTGAGGGGGGTATTTGGCCCTGGGTGTGAGTTTAGGACTTGCGGGGGGGATGCGGGGGCACTTAACCCCTTCACGACCCACTAACCATGGAGTCAGAGCATGTGACCAGTCCCATCCATACACAGTGCACCCCACCAGGGTGTGAGGGAAAACCTCCATGATTACTGCTGGCATGCCCACACTTACCAGGCCTTACTGTCAGCAGGAGAGATGACTGTAGCCATTTTACATGACCGCTACACCAACAATACCCAACAAGCCAAGTACTGTATGTAGCAAACACAAAACAATATATGTCTCATGATTTGGCATGACACATCACTTTATTCTACTTTGGTTATGCATAGCAATAATTATTTGATGTATTAAAATACATTTTAATTAAAATGTGATCTTACCAATACCCTATACATCCAGGTATTGGTGACTATGAAAACTTAACCCATTACCAAACAGTCAAATCTTTGCTAGTCCCATGTAATATGTTTTAACGGTGCAAAGGGATACGTTAACTGGGACGCATATTTTTAGTAAGCCAGATAAGATGTAGGTATATCTAGGAGTGCCCCTATCTAAAGGATATATCGCTTTCCTCTTCCCCATTTCACTTGAGTTTTCTTGTGCAGTAACTAAGCTTGCTAGGAAGCTTAAATATTCTGGGTGAGCACAATACAGGTACAGTAGAGCGAGCTATTTCTATTTCCTTGGTGAAATGTGTTTTACTTCTCTCTATTATATCTTTGTGTAAGCACAAGACTTTTCTTCCATTAACACTTGTAAGATAAGAGGCTTACAATGGCAGATGGTGCTTTACTGGTACTGGGGATAAAGTTATGAGGATTCCATATGTTTACAGATTTCCCTATTATGATGAATATGTACATTTTGCCTGATAGCTAGAGTAGGTAATGACGCTTCATGCATCTTTCATTTTGCGATAACAGGTGATCCACTCTGGTTCTTGCAGGTGGCTGATTCTGGCAGTCTAGCTCACCTTTTGTGAGAGGCTACAAAGAGAAAATCCTGATTACATGTCTCTTTCTTCCATCAGAAATACACAGCAGTTATAAGCAGAGGTATTTGCTTACTGTTGTTTCCATCATTAAAAGACCATCTCCAGGTTTATCCTGCAGGGAATTTCTACTTAAAGATACAGCCCACCCTGTGCCATCAATAAATATTGCTATTGGGGAACAACAATCTCTGCTCCTAATGTAACTGGGGGTAGTGCAAGGAAGATGGAGCAACTTTTACATAAGTTGTCAGAAATGCAGCAGCAACAAATACTGACACTTCAATACTAACAGCAGCTACAATAACAGTAAGAACAATATAAAGATCAACAGCAGTGGTTTCTGTTTACAGCTTTAGTCCTCTGCTGCGAAAGCTGTGTCGTAGAGAAACATAAGGCTGAGATTATACCCAAAAATGCGTGCGGCATTGCGTGTGGCGGCATGTCGCCACAACAATTACCTTAGAACCAATCAAACTGCTTATACCGCAAGCGATGGTCACGGAGCGCCGTAATGCTAGGTTGGGGAAGAGATTGAGAATTGTTTTTTTTTTGCGACAGCTCGGCGGCAGCGCTGGATGACGTCACAGAATAGCGCTGCCGCCTTGCAGCACTTGGTATAATCTCAGCCTTACTCTTAACCCGTCAACATAAATCAGAAGTAAAAGGGATCCTAAAGAAGACATTGATGTTCTTCTACTTCATTTTGAGCATATAGCCAGAGAAACTTAACTGCAGTACTAGCAGGGCCACCGAGTGCGGGTTGAGGACCCCGTGGAAAAAAATTTGGGCCCTCCAGCAGCTCTTTTTTTTCCGCACTTAGCTGTCTCCTTGCTGCCGCCCTCCTTCTCAAATATAGCATCATGTTCCCATAGTAACGCAACATCCACGACGTCATTTGATGCTGCGGTTCAGAAAGAGGAGGGCCACAGCAATGAGGCGGCCGCCATGGCCAAGTGCTTTCCTATCAGGCCCGATAGGCCCAAGAGCGCAGCAAATGTATATGTAGTCGGGCCCCCTTCTGGACCACTGGGCCTGGTCATTTTTACCGACTTCACAACCCCCCCCTCGTCGGCCCTGCAGTCTAGTAACCAACTGAAAATACAGCCGCGGCCGCTTTAATTTTAAGACTTCTAGGTTATTTTCCGGTGACTTTTTCAGAATGCCACGCGCTTGACTGTGTTCATGCCCCATTCATGCCGTATTCATGCCGCATTCATGCCGGCTGTCACCCGCGCTTGATTTTTTTAGTGAAAATGGTTCGGATTTAATTGGATGCAATTCTTCGTGTATCCGCCAGGTGGCAGATATTCATGAATTGTAATGAATTCTAATGTGTACACTACAGTACTGTACATGTGCTTCAGTAATATGTTGACTTGCAGGTGTTTTAAAAATCCCACAGTGGTCCATTGTGAATTGACCTTGGTACTGAAGAAGTTACAATACTGTATCAATTTAGGCGTTTCATATTAAAAACTAAATGCACAGTGTCTGGTGTTCTACAGTATTGTTCAGAGTTCCGAGTTGAAATATGCAGAATGTTTGCAACCATACAGTACGTTGGCCCTCCCTCTAACCTTTTATGTGCCACTGTGTTTTCAATGTTTTCATTATTGTTGTGGCACAATAATGCCATTTTAAATTGGCAGCATTGGTCAGAAGTGCCACAAATGTAAAATGTTCGTCCTTTCTATCCCTATCCTATATGGGTTAATTGTTTTGTTGTATGATACATTGGGCCAAAAGATCAAAGCATTAGTTATTTTGCCACACTTAATGCACGAGGAACATATTCTAAGCTCTGACGGGGTCAGCACATACTGTATGCGTATACAAATACAAAATAGGCAGGGATAAGTTTGCAACTGGCTGATATGCTTAGTTAATCATTGTACGCCTATACATCTCTAGGTATAAAGCAGCTTACACAGGAAAAGAACAGCAGAACTGTTGTAAACCACAACAATATGAACTCTTCAGAAGATCTCGACTATCCAAAGCAAATCCTTGAATATATGGATGGCTTTTTTATCTCTAAGGTAAGAACTAAACCTCTTCCTAAACTAGGATTATTCTATGCAGCTGATGTTATAAATTACTGTTAATACATACACACGAGTATATGTTATCATGAACCACTGTTACTTACAACATTTTGATCTAATTGGATGGCTTTAAACAATTTAGTTTGACAGGTAAAAAGCTTTTGAAATCTGTCATTGTTAGTTTCAACAGAATGAGAAATTACGCTACTACATACAGGGCCGGAGACAGATTTCCCGGGCCCAGGACTAGAGTTACGACATGGGCCCCCCATGTCGGTAGTCTTGGAAGCCCCTTCATTTCACACCTTGTGATCCCCCCCTATTCCCATGTATTTCTCTGCCCTCCGTCTCACTCTTACCCACTCTCTTCCTCACTCACTCCCACCTCTCTCTCTCTTCTGGGGCGCTCCCACCCCAATTTCGGCAACAACAAGCGGGGTCTGAGCCCAGACCTCCCACTCGATGGTATAGTCCAGATCAGGGTCTTAAAATTACTACGGGAACAGGAACCTCACTAAGGCGATCCCTAGCTCAGCTTGTCTCTACTGTGACTCAGGGCTAACTGGGCCTGGGGCACATGGCCTGCGCGGGGCGGATCAACCTCCCCTACACCGACACTCCATCCCTTCTCCTCTCCAGCTCTAGCTCCACGTGCACACAACCACCTCCCTATATCTACTCCACCTCTGCAGCCCATTGGCTCAACCCTCTCCCCTGACCCTCCACGCGGGGCTGCTGGGACAAGGGTCTGCTATCTCCCGCCATTATACTCTCCTCCTTCACGGGCTTTGCAACTCCCTCGGTGCAGGCGCAACCTCCCGCTCTTTCAGGGTGAATAAGGGGTCATGGCTACACCCTCCCCCTGTAGATTCCAATGGCCCCGCTTGGACAACGATACAATACAACCAGTTATATAATGAAAAACTGCTAATACATAGGTCTCTAAATCAACTTGTACATTTCACTGAACATGATAATAACGGATTGAACGCGATTGCGAGCCCACTGCTGAGCCTCATAATGGGGTGCCCCAAAGTGATCATACGCCAGCCTCGTTGGAGGTTGACCAGCTCTTTGGCTTCTGCGAATGGGTTCTTCAGTTACCTGTTCTGGAGAGTAGCAATTCTCATCGGGCATTTCCAACTTTGCCCTTGAGGGGCGGGTTATATTTATAAAGTCTCTTTGTGGCACAAAGCACGGGCTCTGTGGATCTAGCGGCTGACTCATTGGAGTCAGCGTCTCTGTCGTTGGGCCAAGGGGCTCTTTGCCCGTAGCTCCTCCAGGATATGCCCCCGTGGCCGGAAGGCCCCTTTGAAAGGTTCCTTCCTGTGGATCTTCCAGAGTTTCTTCATTCCCGACTTCTTCTCCTGATGACACTTCCCCACTCAGGGGAGATGTAGGCTACTCCACGTTTCCTTATTCTATTTGGGGAATAGGGAGCAGATGATTACGATGCCACGTCTTTATCCGACCCTCCAAGTCTTTGATGCGGTAGACTGGAAGGTCAGGCAATTGAGAAATCACCTCGTACACCCCCTCCCGCCATCGGTCAGCCAGCTTATGTTTTCCCGGTACTCCCAGGTTGCGGAGAAGTACAGCATCACCAGGTTTAATGTCCCTATGTTTCACTTTGTGATCATAACGCCTTTTATTCCCGGCATTCAGTTTTTCAGCGGATCTCTCAGTTTGCCCATAGGCCTTCTGTAGGTTTTCTTGTAATCTTTGCACATAGCGAAAATGGGTAGTATTGTGTACCCCATCGGTGGAGACTCTCAACTGTATATCCACTGGTAAACGGGATTCACGGCCGAACATAAGGAAGTAAGGCGAGAACCTGGTAGATTCGTGGCGGGTGCAATTATAAGCATGGACAAGAGTCTCTACATGGCGACTCCACTTAGTCTTCTCTACCCCGGTTAGCGTGCCCAGCATGTCCAGCAGAGTGTGATTAAAACATTCGGGTAAGGCATCACCTTCTGGATGGTAAGGGGTAGTACAGGACTTTTTGATGTGTAGTAGGTTTAGCAATTCTTTGATTAGCTTACTTTCAAAGTCCCATCCTTGGTCAGAGTGCAGACGTTGAGGAAGCCCATAATGCATGAAATACTTCTCCCAGAGTATTTTAGCCACCGTAATGGCTTTTTGATCTTTGGTCGGAAAGGCTTAGGCGTAACGGGTGTGATGACCAGCACGTTCCCTATGCCATGGGTGTCGGGCTCGATGCATAAGAAGTCCATACAGACTAGCATCTTTAGTGGGCAGAGTCTTGCGTTGGATAAACCGCACACACCTACGACAGTGATGCTCCACGGATTCCCTCATTTTTGGCCAAAAAAAATCTATCTCTCACTAGTCCAAAAGTCTTATCTATCCCCAGATGTCCGTGTTCAACATGGAGAGCTTTCAACGCTACGTACTGTAGTCTTTTTGGTAACAACAGTTGTCGGCGACCCGGATGGTCATGATATTTCACCACTCGGTACAACAGCCTATCTTGAATTTCATATTTGTCCGCCTCCTGCATCAGTATACCTCCGACATCCCCCGGAGTCTGGCGAAGTAGGCCCCGTCCGTCGATTTTGTCGAATGGCATCACGGATAGTCCCGGCGACCGGGTCTTGTTCTTGGTAACGTACCATATCCTCCCAGGCGATAATTTGATCGGGGGTAACATGCATTCCACTCGGGTCACGATAGGCTTCGGGTATAGCGGTAGAGGTGCACCCTAGAGAGTCGGTTACCCGCAATTCCGAAAAGGCTACTTGCTCATCTATGATGGTGGCCGTGCAACAGAGCGCTCGTATCCCTGGCCCAGGAATCTCTTCCCACTGATCTCCGTCGGGTGTAGGGTTCAACCCCGGTCGCCTTGACAAGGCGTCTGCTCCAATGTTCAAAGGCCCAGGTTTGTATTTCAAGGTGAAATTATAATTGAAGAGCACGGCCAACCAGCGATGTCCAGCCGCATCAAGTTTGGCGGAGGTCATGATGTAGGTGAGAGGATTGTTGTCGGTGCGTACCTCGAACGACACCCCGTACAGGTAGTCCCGAAGTTTGTCCACGATGGCCCACTTAAGAGCCAAGAACTCTAGCTTGTGTACCGGATAATTCTGCTCACTGGCCGTGAGACTACGGCTGATATACGCTACGGGTCGCAACCCCTCAGGGTATTTTTGATGCAACACGGCCCCTAGGCCACTCAGACTGGCGTCCATGTGTAGGATGTAGGGTTGGTCGGGGTTGGCGTCAGGCTCTGCTTCAAGTCGTGGAAGGGCTGTCGGGCAGAGTTGGTCTTCTGACCCGCCTCCGACGGGTATATTCTGAGCAGGCTGTTGAGGGCTTTGGCCCTACTTGAGTACCCCTCCACAAATCTGCGATAGTAGCCGCAAAATCCCAGGAACGAGCGCAACTCCCCCACATTCTCTGGGCGAGGCCAGTTGACGACAGCTTCTATTTTGGCGGGATCAGTGGCAATTCCTTCCCCGGACACTATGTGTCCTACGTATGTCACGGAGGTCCGGCAGAACCGACATTTGTCCAGCGAGAGTTTGAGGCCTTCTTGTGACAGTCTATCCAGTACCTTCAAGAGACGGACCTGGTGTTCTTCCAGTGTTTTCCCGAAGACTATTATGTCATCCAGGTACATCAGGCATTCTCTGGGGTTGAAGTCCCCCAGCGTCTTCTCCATTAACCTCTGGAAAGTGGCTGGTGCCCCGCATATGCCTTGGGGCATGCGGGTGAACTGGTAAAACCCCAGAGGGCAGACGAAGGCTGTCTTTTCTTGATCCTCGGGGCTCATAGGGACTTGATAGTACCCGGACCGTAGGTCCAGTACGCTGAACCACTGGCTCCCGTGTAAAGTATAGAGGATCTCCTCTATGCGGGGGAGGTTATACTGGTCCGGCACCATCCGATTGTTCAGCGTCCGATAATCTACACATAGTCTTACGGTTCCATTTTTCTTTCTCACGACTACTATAGGAGAGGCGTAGGGACTTCAGGATTGTTTGACAATCCCGGCGGTTTCCATGTCATTGATAGCCGCCCTCACATCCTCCACATCCCTGGGAGCGAGTCGTCGAGAGTGCTCTCTGAAGGGCTTCTCATCTGTCATCCGAATGGTGTGCTGGGCGTTGCGACTACACCCCACATCCATCTCTCCGGTAGAGAAAACGGATCGTCTCTGTTCCAGTTGCACCCGTAACCATTCCTTCCAGGCTCCTGGCAATTCGGATGAGCCAAAATCAAAGTCTAGGGCCGTCCCTGTTTCGTCCACTCGGGTCGTGTTTACTTGCACGGCTTCTTCCACTGAACTGACAGGATAGATCCTTCCTCTCCGCTGCCCCACATCGATGGTCAGGGGGAAGGGCGATAGATTCTGTACCATCACGTCAATCCGTCGAGGGATGGCGGCCTGCCAATACCGGAATTCGGGTATGAGCTGATACCCTCGCCGTACATCCTCTCCTGGGATACTTTCTAGCGAGAATTGATGGTCTTCGGTTAGGCGTTCCGCATAAGCACACCAAGCGGGAATTCTTTTTGTTTCTCCGGGGAAATGCCGTGTCAAACCCCTCCGTCCGCAGAACAGCAGCCCGTAGTCATCCAAAGGAGAGGGGGGGGGGGGCTGGTCTGCTTGAACCAATTGCAGCTGTAGGCTTGACATGGGGAGCTCTTTAGTCTCGTGTAGATAGGCCCGGATGACTGCTTGCACAATATCAGCATTGGTACCGAGTATAATAGGGTACTTGGGGGTGTCTCGGGGTTCCGGACACACAAACACATCCACCTTCATGGGGTGAGATTTTCCCGTGTTGAGCTGTTGTATTTCCAGATCCACGGTCACTAACCCATCGATGGGGTAGTCGTCATTGCTTAGCCCGCGAACCTTGATATGATCGGCCGGTCGCAGCGGACGCTTTTGAAGATGACGATCATAGAACCCTCTGTAGATGATGGTGACTTGGGATCCGGTGTCTAGTAGTGCAGAGGAGTAGATTCCATCCACTAGGACCCGGATCAATGATACCGGTCCCACCCAGTTACCATACTCTGCCAGCTCTGCCCCTCCAGAAGGGGTCCCGGCCTGGTCAGTATCTGTCGCATACACCCCGCAGACCATAACCTGGGGCAGGAACTTCTTGGGGGAGGGACTCCTGTGTCGAGACGTGCCCAGGCGACAGTCATAGGGTAGATGCCCCCTCTTCCCACATTTATAGCATGACATATCTCTGGGGATAGTCCGGCGATCAGGCGGAGGTGATGAACGTCCCGCGTAAGGCGGTTTCTCTGAACCAGGCTTGTCCGGTGGCTCCTCCTTCTTTTCAGTACTGCCTTTGGGTTTAGTGCTACCGCTAGTTTTCGGCTTCTGAGGAGAGTGTAGCATTAGATGCATCTCGTGCTCTTTCACCTGTTGCAGGAGTTGGATGAACGAAAGGGAGGCCCCCCGGGTGAGGTGATCACGAATCATGCAGGCTATTGGGTGGGTAGGACTGGATCCGCGGAGGTACTGCTTATGGAGATATTCATCCATTTGTGAGGGCAGCACATATTTATAATGCAGCAACGGCCCGAGAGATATTTGAACGCGGTGTATATAGGCTGACAGCTTTTCCCCCTCTCTTTGATTTAGGGCATAGTACTTGGCCCACAACGCACCATCATCCTCTTGCGCGCTATAGGCTTCTGCCAGGAACTCTATCATTAATCGGGAGGTTAGATCGGGGTACTGCTCGCGGTGTATACTGATCAAGGTGGCCGCTTGAGGCCGCAGGAACTCCATGAGTCTCTGTCTCTTTACCACATCTGTGCACGACCACTCTTCCATTACTCCCCGCGTGTGTTCTTTCCAAGTTTCTACCCCATCTTCCACGTAGGTGCAGGGAAGGTCCCCGAGAAGGCTTTTAGCTTCCGTAGTTCTGAGCGTGGGTGGCTAATGTAAGCGCTTCGACTAGCGGCGGCAAACTGGGGGGGCCAGACAACTGGTCTATCTTGTCATTGAGTTTCTGCAGCATTCTCACTCCAGCCTCAGCGTAGGCGCTTAACCCTGGATAACTAGACACGGACCGACAACTACCGCCGTCACTTGCGGCATAGTGAGCAAAAGGGAGCGTGGGGTCATCCTCATCCAGCGGACGTGCGAGGGAATCTCAGAGGGGGTAGACAAAAGGACTACCGCCTGGCGGTGCATCGGGCAGGGCCAGAAATTAAGGAACGGCAGGTTCGAGCGCTACCAGGTTGCGCCGACAGTCCACAAGCAAGGTATTCCATTTAGAGTCGTAATCTACAAGTACATCTACCAGGCGAGCTTGTGGAGTTGTCGCAAGGCCGTCTGTAAAGTCTCTAAGGATAAGGCTATGGGCACTCGGGCCTGCGCTACGGTGCAACGGGTAGGTGTGCGTACTTGGCGGGCCCAATCTCATATCTCGTGATGGGTAGGCAGGGCCATGGTGATAACAATTTAGGTTCGAGGGGCACCCCAGGTCTAAGCTCTCAGCAGCACCTCCAAATGTAGCCCTGCTTCCTATCGCTAGCAAGCCGCTACTCTGTGCTGTGTTACCTGTAGGCTCGCAGGGCCTAAGTCTCTGCCACGGAGAGCCAGGGGTGCACACAATAGCTATAACGGGTGCAGCGCCTCCACCTGCGACAGCTCCCGCCAACGCGGGAGTGGGTCTTCGCAGGACGTATATGCAAGAATTACACTCACACAGCCAAGTTCTATAACCAACCTCCTTTACTTGCAGATATAACTCACAATTAGGTACACACCATAACATACCAATATATACTTTATAACACGCCACAGCGGACGCCAACACTCCCTTGTGCCATGGCGGGCGCCCCACAATCATGCGCCACGGCGGACACCAACACAGCTTCCCACACCCTCCACCGGGTGATCCCACCCCGTGTCCGATCCTTAACGGATTAGTCCTCCCGGTCACCGTAGGCCACTATGTGTATGTATGGGTGACTGCGCAGCCACTGTGTCTCGAGTGAATGAATGATACCGTTGGTGCACTTGTTGAAATAACTGCCGAGCACTCCGGTGCTCGGAACTGCTACGGTCTTCGCAAAGAGTCTCTGTAAGTCGACACCGTTCTCTCTCTCTCTCTCTCTCTCTCTCTCTCTCTCAGGTACCTCACTAAGGCGATCCCTAGATCAGCTTGTCTCTACTGTGACTCAGGGCTAACTGGGCCTGGGGCACATGGCCTGCGTCGGGGCGGATCAACCTCCCCTAAACCGACACTCCATCTCTTCTACTCTCAAACCAGCTCTAGCTACATGTGCGCGCAACCACCTCCCTATATCTACTCCACCTCCGCAGCCCATTGGCGCAACCCTCTCACCTGACCCTCCCCGCGGAACTGCTGGGACAAGGGTCTGCTATCTCCCACCATTATACTCTCCTCCTTCGCAGGCTTTGCAACTCCCTCGGTGCAGGCGCAACCTCCCGCTCTTTCAGGGTGAATAAGGGGTCACGGCTACACATATAAAAAACACACCACCCGCCACATACATACGAACAAACAAACAAAACCTCATCCCCCAAATACATACGAAACACAACCCCACCCCCCAAATACATACAAAAAACCCACCCCACCAATACATACAAACATACTGAAAACCACCCACCCGCAAATATATCTAAAAAAAACATCCCAGCCCCATATACATACAACCCCCCGCCACAAAATACATATATTCCACCCCCCTAATAAATACAAACTTACCTACCTTGGGGATGGTCTCAAGCCTCTGCTGCCTCGGCTCTCCCTCAGCTTCTGTAGGCCTCTTGCTGGGCTTCCCTCTCTCTCACGCTGTGTGGGCCTTGCTCCCTCCCTCACTGTCCTGCCCGGCCTTTTCTCCCATGCCGGTGCGCATGCCAATGCCAGAGAGTGGAACTGCGTGGGACTGTGAGGGAGACCAGCAGCAGGGGGGAGCCATGGCCCGGCGGGCCAGACAAAGCAATTGACTTCTTGGCCCAGCTGACGGTACTCTCATTGCCACCAGGCCCCAGCTCTCCCCAGCAGCATGCCACCGTCACTGACACTGTCCCTCACCAAGCCAATTAAGCCAGTGCGTGTCCAACCTATTTTATCATGCCTGTACGCACCCGAAGCTGGGCCCAGCTTTCTTCCGATGCATGTCGACATCAGAGAGTGCTGGCGCAGGACCGTGTCAGAGGCTCAGCGTGGGAAAGTGTTAGTGAGGAAGGCCTGCAGCTGGGGAGAGCTGGGGCCTGGCGACAATGAAGTTACTGGCAGCTGGGACCAACTTCCAACACTGGCCCCCCACAACCACCAAGCCCAGGACACTTGTCTGGCTCTGCCACTCTCAGAAGCTCTGACTGTATATTATCTAAAATTAGACTGAGGGAAGGAGGAGGGGGACTATTTTAACAAGAGGAATTACTCAGCCATATCTTCAGAAACATATCACACCTGCTTTTATCTTTGTAGAATGGGAGGCCTCTGTCTATACATACAGGTTGAGCTTGATGCCAAGAGACCTCCCCTGGTACTGAAGTTTGGGATTTGGCGACTGTAAAAGGTGGTGCACATTTGCCAAATTCAATTCTATGTTCTTTTTTTCGCATCAAATACACTGAGGTTGGGAAACATAAAGCTCTCTCTGAAATCCTTGTCCTCCCTATAATAAATGTAAAAAAATAACTTTACCAAGTTTAAGGTGACATAACTTTCTGTCTTCTAAAGATCGGCACCTAAGATATTTCTTGAAGTAACTGTGTTCCAAAAAATTGTAAAATACATCACCAAACACTTTACTAACTCCAAAATTACTTTAGTATATAGGTCTATATGTACAATGCTCAGTTTATTGAGAGTGCTAGATATGAAAGAAAATATTACTTACATTGATTCTTTTCTCTTGTAGACCATGTTTGCAGCATGTGAACTGGGAGTTTTTGATGTGTTGCATGAGTCAGATCTAGCCTTGTCTGCAGCAACCATCGCTGCTCGCTTGGGTACCAGTGTGGATGGGACAGATCGACTGCTCAGTGCCTGTGTAGGATTAAAGCTCTTGAAAGCAGAAATGAAAAATGAAGAAGGTAAAACCTGCTTTCTTGTAAACTATACAGTCTATACGCATGCTTTGCAAGACTCATTTACTGTATATTAGGGGTTATTAGGGGTTATTATACTTTGTTAATAAAAGGAAGACCAATGTACTTCTATGACCCATGCTTTTAATGACTTTCATAAAATGTATTTGCTGTAAACAAAAACCATCTCAAATACATACATAGGGAAATAGAAAACGTAATTACCAAATGCCAAACCCAAGATGTGTTTGCCAATTCTAAGATTCTGTTTATATCAAAAAACAAAAATTACCCCCCCCCCCCCATGTTCTCCCCCTACACACAACACCAAGACACTTGTGGGTGAAAATAGGCACAGCATTTCTTTCACATTCTGATAAATTAAGAGGACCTTGCCAGCACACAAAAGTCTGTCTGTCTATCTGTCCCAGAATAATACCAGACAAGCCCAGTGGGCCAATCCAAGTTCTATAACCAACATTCCATGACAGGACACCACCACTCCCTGTGTTCAGCATTAAGTATTAGCACTGCCTCTATCTCCATGGGAGGAATAGTACCAAACTCTTCCACAAACCATGGTTGTAGCACTGCCTCTATCTCCATAAGAGGATAACAACTATATTTTGCATGTTAATACAGTAAACTTAATTGGTATAAACAGAATCATAGAATTGGCAAACACACCTTGGGTTTGAATTTGGTAGTTAAGTTTTCTATTTCTCAGTGTATTGTTGGTCTGGGCACAAGCCCAGTGTTATTCTTTGCGATGTCGATCTCTCATTTTTTGTACTTTTACGTATTATTTTAAACTGTATAACATTGCTTTAATCTAGAATTGCATACATACAAAGGGCGTGTCATCCCTGTTCCATAAAAGTTTTACAATATAACTTTCTACCTTACTACTTCCTGCCTAATAAACAATTGTAATGACCCTAGCGCTCAACCTAATACTCAGATATTAATTAACAGGATGCAATAGGAATATACTGATATCGATTTACAAGTTCGGTCTCAAAAGTTGGACCTGAAAATATCCTATGTATAGCACACTCTGTGGAATATAATATAGAGACTAGTAGTCCATGAGATATCAATATCTCCACAAGGGGGCAAATGACCATAGGCTGAATTAACAACGATATATATATGATGCAGAGGTATCAGTACCGTGTTTGCCGACCTTTAATAATCAAAAAAGAATAGACAATATCGTTCTGTGGCTAACGAAATGCAGGCATCCCGAGTGGTGGGTGAGGGTGGGTTAACACCTTAATGACTGCAGTGGTTAATAACCGCTATGGTGATTAAGGGGTTAGGGGACATTACTTTGGATGTTTTAATTTTTGTGTCTGTTTTGCAGAAGCGGAGGGGCCATGGCCAGGATGGGGGGGGGGTAACGGTATGTGGGTAGGGGGTGAGGGTGGTTAGACCTCACAGTATGCACATCGGGTCCCCCCCCCCTCCCCACATTTACATACACTACACTCACAGCAACACAGGCAGAAACATTAGGGGGGCTTTAAACAGATTACACTCAAGGCAGAGAGATTTACCAGAAACATTAGGGGGGAGGGGGCTTTACACAGATTACACTCAAGGCAGGGAGATACAGGGGATGTACTGTACTGTATGTTGTTTATTGCAATGCTTCAATGTGTGTACAGTATAATGTTTTTTACAATTAGATAGATGTAATCCTTGGTATTGTAAGGGTTAGCGTTGGTTTTAAAATTTTGTATTCTGGTTGGTACTTATATATTGATTTTTGTTTACTTGATTGCTTAAAATAGTTGACTTGTTTGGAGTTATCTGTATTTTGCTTGCAATAATATTGTTCACATTCATTCGCAGAATGTATATGGTGCATAGATTTTATGCATCATAAATACAATGTAAATGCAATGTATTGATTGGAATGTGAGGTTTTTCTTTGTCATTTGAGGATTTAGATTGTAAGATCAGTTAGGATTATTAAAGGAAATTCATTGTAATGTAGTGTGTCTGTATGGAGAAGTGTTATTTGTAGGACAGTATGGTTCATCATGTGTGTGTATATACTGTGGGGGTGAGGGTGGTTAGACCTCACAGTATGCACATCGGGTCCCCCCCTCCCCACATTTACATACACTGCACTCACAGCAATACAGGCAGGGAGATTTAACAGAAACATTAGTGGGAGGGGGCTTTATACAGATCACAGTCAAGGAGGTGGGGTTATAACCCACTCCCCCTCCCCACATTTACATAAACTGCACTCACAGCAACACAGGCAGAGAGATTTAACAGAAACATTAGGGGGGGGGGGCTTTAAACAGACTACACTCAAGGCAGAGAGATTTAACAGAAACATTAGGGGGGAGGGGCTTTAAACAGATTACACTCAAGGCAGAGAGATTTAACAGAAACATTAGGGGGGAGGGGGCTTTACACAGATTACACTCAAGGCAGGGAGATACAGGGGATGTACTGTACTGTATGTTGTTTATTGCAATACTTCAATGTGTGTACAGTATAATCTTTTTTACAATTAGATAGATGTAATCCTTGGTATTGTAAGGGTTAGTGTTGGTTTTAAATTTTGTATTCTGGTTGGTACTTATATATTGATTTTTGTTTACTTGATTGCTTAAAATAGTTGACTTGTTTGGAGTTATCTGTATTTTTCTTGCAATGATATTGTTCACATTCATTTGCAGAATGTATATGGTGCATAGATGTTATGCATCATAAATACAATGTAAATGCAATGTATTGATTGGAATGTGAGGTTTTTCTTTGTCATTTGATGATTTAGATTGTAAGATCAGTTAGGATTATTAAAGGAAATTCATTGTAATGTAGTGTGTCTGTATGGAGAAGTGTTATTTGTAGGACAGTATGGTTTTGATAACCCTTCTACATTTATTTGTATATTGGTTCATCATGTGTGTGTATATACTGTATATATATATATGTGAGGATTCAGGGATCGCGGCATCCGCGCCCTGGTCTCCCTTCTCCTGCGGTTACTCCCGCTACCGTGGCACGCGCCTCTCGCTGGCGTCACTCACCTTCGGCGGTCCTGGGGGTTCCCTGCCGTGCTCTGCGTCCTCGGATGTCCGCGGGGTCTGCAGTCCCGCATGCGGCCGCCGTGTTCTCCAGCCGCGCGCCTGAACAGCGCGCACCGGGTGAGGTTAATTTATTCACTGCTCTTGCAGTGAAGACCCGCCTCCAGCACACTAAGAGGACCTCCTACCAAGACAAGAGTCTTCACCTGCCTGCCAATCAAGGGGACCTATCCAGGATAGCTCCACGCAGTCCTCCAGGCCTGCCCCCACCTCTGATTGGCCAGTCACACTTTATAATGCCAGTTCTTCCTCTTACTCATTGCTCGACATAGTTTTCACTTGGATTAC
>CM071569.1:72991184-73079488 GCA_036426205.1 Ascaphus truei | reverse complement strand
ATAGGTATAATTAAATGGCTATATAGTTGCTGATGAAGCCACTGTAACAAATTCATGGGTGAAAGTGGGTAGCGGGCCAGTGTGGCTTAACCCTTAATTAACTTTGCGGTATTATCCAATAAGTGTTTAAGGTTATTGATATCTGAATGTAATGCAATGATTGGCTTTGTTTGGCAATGTATTTTGTGGACAAGACAAGGATGTTGCTTGCCGACGGAACTTCGTATTGATGAGGTCAGTAGTATTTCATTTATTTGAATATGCTAGTTAATGTTTTTAAAATGGGCAATTCATATATTATCCATATCTGGATAATAGTTATGTTGCAATTATTGTCTGTAGGGTGTTGGGGGGGGGGGGGGTGTATGTATTGCATTGTATAGGCCAGGTTTATTTTTTTTACATTCAGGGTTTGTTCCGTGGTTGGTTCTGCGTTGGACCCTCTGGAGACCCACCTGTTGGTTTCCTCGGGTATCCCACGGGTACCAGGCTGTGGTTCCACGGGTGACACATGCGGGGATGAAGCTGTGTGGTCCCATTTTCTGTAGGGCGCACCGACGACCCGTAGGTGCGGGGGGGGGATGATGATGTGTGGTCCCACACCGCGGACCCGTTAGTGATGCAACCCATGGTTCCCAGACCCCCGTGGGAACCACCGAGGCCCTGCACCGACACCCGCAGGGTTATGACCCGGGCTCCCAGACACCTTGGGCCTACCGTGGGGACCCAATTGTGGCCACGGTGACCAAGAGACCACCTGGGGCCATGTGCTGGCGAGGACCCACCACAGGCCTCCAGAACCTGTTTTAAAAAGGGCTGCCTGGTACCCTGTAGGTCTGTCCAGGTGCCCTTAATGACGTAGTGGTTAATAACCGCTATGGTTGTGATAAGGGGTTAGGGGACATTAATGTGGGATGTTTTAATTTTGTGTATGTTTTGCAGAAGCTGAGGGCCATGGCCAGGATGGGGGTGGGTAACGGTATGTGGGTAGGGGGTGAGGTGGTTAGACTCACAGTATGCACATAGGGTCACCCCCCCCCCTCCCCACATTTACATAACTTGCACTCACAGCACAAGGCAGAAACATTAGGGGGGAGGGGCTGCTTTAAACAGATTAACTCAAGGCAGAGAGATTTTAACAGAAACATTAGGGGGGGGGAGGGGCTTTACACAGATACACTCAAGCAGGGAGATACAGGGGATGTACTGTACTGCTATAGTTTTAGCAATGCTTCAAGGTGTACAGTATAATGGTTTACCATTAGATAGATGTAATCATTGGTAGTGTAGGGTTAGCGTTGGTTTAAAATTTGTATTGGTGGGTACTTATCTATTGATTGTGTTTACTTGATTGCCTTAAAATAGTTGACTGTTTGGAGTATATGTATTTTGCTTGCAGATATTGTTAACATCATTTGCAATGTATATGGTGCATAGATTTATGCATCATAAATACAATGTAAATGCAATGTATTGATTGGAAGTGAGGTTTTTCTTTGTCATTGATGATTAGATATTGTAAGATCAGTTAGGATTATTAAAGGAAATTCATTGTAATGTAGTGTGTCTGTATGGAGAAGTGTTATTTGAGGACGTATGGTTGTGATAACCATTCTACATTATTGTAAACCCAAACCACAAGGAGGAGAAAAGGGAAGTGGAGGGGAAGGAACCCCTCGCTATGGCTTGCGGTTTTGGCTATTGGAGGTGCTACTATCAGGGGTAATGTCAAAAATAGAAAAACAGAGAGAGGTAGGGAGAACCCCAAGGAGGAACACTCTACCAATGTGCTAGCCAAAAGTGTATCAGAACCTAGTTAAGGTTGGCGTGAGTAATGAATTAATTAAAACCAGAAAACTTAATGAGTCTTAACTATATAAAATAAAAGAATATGGGAACCACTTATCGGCGTCAAGTAATTCGCGCTCCTATTTCCCTCTTTCCTCCTGAAATTTAATTCTCCCTTTCTCCTCAATATCTCCGGCTTCTCACGGTTTCACTTTTCCCCTCCCCCCATCTCTCTCTCTTTCTCCTCCTCTTCTTTTCTCCTCACACCTATACAATGTAGACAGGTACAGTGAATTAATATAAAATGAGCCAAAGCAGACCACAATAACTCTCGTACTGTAAACCAGAGTCTGCGATATGGCCGCACGATAATAACACTTAGTGTGGTGTAGAGTAGATAGATCCAAAGGAGGGTTATAGCCGTAAAGAGCTAACGGTAACGGTGTCTAGTTTGTACTATGTCGTATGGCATTAAATCAGAATGTCGATATCAACGCTGACTGTAGCAGTATACAGGTATAGCTGGTTAATTGTACAGGTAGTAGTGGTTGTACCTATATCAGTAACACAGCACACAGAGTCAGTTATCTGGTAAAATAATCAAAAGCCGTGCTGTTGGTGGTGGATCTCTATGACAAAAGCCACTTGATGTTAGTATGGTGCGTGAGTATTGTACACACAAGTTAGTGGTAGTGTAACCTATATCGCTAGCAAAGCCACAGAGTCAGTTAGTTATCTGGTAAACAATGCCAAAAAGCAGGGGTGTTTATGGTGGTTCACTATAAGTATAAGCACATGGTGTAGTGCGGTTGCGTGTTTTGAGTGTTGTACACACACTAAATGTAGCAGTATACAGGTTAGAGCTGGTTACTATAATTGTACAGGTTGGTGGTGTTGTGTCTATATCAGTAACACAGCACACAGAGTAGTTTATCTGGTGTAATAATGCCAAAAGCCATGCCTGTTGGTGGTGGATCTCTATGTACAAAAACCACTGATGTTGGAGATGGTGCGGAGTATTGTACACAACAAGTTAGTGGTATTGTGCCTATATCGGTAACACAGCCACAGATCAGGGTATCTGCTGTAAACAATGGCAAAAAGCGTGCCTGTTAATGTGGTGGTTCTCTATATGTATAGCCAATGGTGTTAGTGCGGTGCGTGAGTGTTGGGACACACACATACACACCATATCAGTGTCAGTATTCATCAAACAGTGCACAAGTAGTGCCTGTTAACATGGATTGTGGTAGATTCCGCAGAAAGTCATACACGCACACACATGTCAGAGATATATGACTGAATCAGATAACTTAAAACAGTGAACAAGTAGCATGCATGTTAAAGAGGGAGTGGAATCACGCACTGCTTTGATAATAACCACACCAGACCGACCTCCTAGGTGGGGGCTGGGCGGCCTTTGGACACAGCATCCAGGAGCTCTCTAGTATCCCCCCCACCAAAAAGGGCCTCGGTGCCGTCTGGTGATAGCTAAAAGTTAAGTTAGATACCATCGGTAGCAAAGACATGCAGATGAAGCCCTACTGGGTGCAGGAGGCGCTCGACCGCCAGCGCATATCCCGCCCCTTTGACGTGAGGACCGTCATAAACTCCGACGTACGTGCCGTACGTTTCACTCGTTATGCTTTCTCAAGGTTTTATAATCAGTTTTGGTCCCACTGTCCCTCTTTCCCCACCCTCCACCCCCCCTTCTCCCTCCCCGTTGAGCTTATCCCACTGCAAGGTGACGATGCAGCCGTAAGAAGGGTGGTGAATTCTGAAGCAGACCTATGGAGCAAGCACAAATCTGTGGACCGTGTTGGGACAGACCGTATACAAACCACAAGGAAAAACTGCCGAAGCTTTCCTGAATCCCAGGGTGGAGTAAAGGCTTTATTTACAGGACTAAGTGTAAGTGTATATCTTACCAAATGGACTCTGGGGACAAGTACAACATACTACCTATGATATTTTTCTCTATTTCTCTTGTTTTTCCTGGCTAATTTGCACATAGGTCATTTCTACCCTATTATATAATATATATATATATATATAGATATATATAATATATAGATATATATAATATATATATATATATATATAAATAATAATATATATATATATAATATATATATATATATAATATAGACATACTGATATTGTTTATCTCATGTATTTATTTTTATTTAGATTTATTTATTAATTGTGGGGCCTGCTGTGCGTGAATTTTTTTATTGTGGGTACGGGGTGGGTGAGGGGGTATTTGGCCCTGGTGTGATTAGGACTTGCTGGGCGGTTGCGGTGCACTTTAACCCCTTTCACGACCGTACAAGTTTAATAACCGCTACGGTCTGAAGGGAAGTGCACCGCTACCCCCCCGCAAAGTACTAAACAACCACCCGTTGGGGCATACACCCCTTCACCCACCCCACTACCCACAATAAAAAAAATTCGCCACACAGCAGCCAGCACAATAATAAATAATCCTACATAAATAAATAAATAAATAAATAGAAATAAATAGATTTAAATACATTTATTATAGTGTAGATGTGCAGGGGTCTCTGGAGCTGAACCGCTTTGCTTTAGGTCTGGGGACCCCCTGCTCCCCGAGAACAGGCCCCTTTAGGGGGGCGGTATCCCTTGCTGGTTAATCCGCGGTTCACGTGTCGGACCTTTAAATGCGGGGACAAGAGGGAGGTAGGGATACCGGCACCTATAAAGGGGCTGTATCTCGGGGAGCAGGGTCCCCGTCCTGAAACCATGCATTTCAGCTACGGAGACCCCCTGCACATCTCACTATGAATAAAATGTATTTTAAAGTATTTTATTTATATTCATGTATTTATTTATTTAGATTTATTTATTTATTGTGCTGCTGCTGTGTGTGAATTTTTTTGTAGTGGGGGCGGTGGTGTATACGGGATCCCCTCTCCCACATTTACATCAGTTCACGCACTCAGAACACAGGAAGGAGATTTATACCGCACCATGGGGGATGTGGCTTACCAAGATTAGTCAAACAAGGGCAACGTTGCAGACAACAATCGGGGGAGGGATTTTACATGAGATTACAGTCAAGGCAGGGAAGCTTTAACACAACAATAGGGGGAGGTGGGTTTTACAAGATTAGTCCAAGCAGGGAAGTTTAACACCAACAATAGGGGGGAGGGGGTCTTACACAGGTTACCGTCAAGGCAGGAGAGGTTAACACACACATTAAAATATGTATTTAATGTATTTATTGTTATTCTGCCTTAACCCTTCATTGCCTTAGCGGCTATCAGCTATGTAATGAAGCAGCATTTCTGTATTTTTAATAAATGTGCAGAGCAGGAGGTCCCCTGAGCATAATTTCTGGCTCACGGAACCCCCTGCTCAATGTACATATTATTAAAATACAGAAATGCTGCTTCATACCAATAGCAAATAGCCGCAAGTAAAGAAAGATTCTTATTGATGTGTGTGTTTTATTATACTGTAGATGTGCAGAGGGTCTCCGGAGCAGAAACGTTTTTGTTTTAGGTCTGGGGACCCCCTGTTCCCGAGATACAGGCCCCTTAGGGTGTGCCGGTATCCCTCTGCTTGGTTTTCATGCCGCGCGTCACGTGATGGACCTTTAAATGCAGAGGATCCGGCCACCTCATAAAGGGGCTGTATCTCGGGGAGCAGGGGGTCCGGACCCTGAAACCAACGCGGTTCAGCTCCGGAGACCCCCTACACTATGAATAAAAATTTATTTAAAAGTATTTATTTATATTCATTATTTTTTATTTATTTAGATTTATTTTTTTTTTGTGCTGCTGCGTGTGAGTTTTTTTATTGTGGGTAGCGGGGGTGGGTGAAGGGAGGTATTAGCCCCAATGATGGTGGGTGCTTGTTTAGGGCTTGCGGGGGGGTAGCGGGAGGGCTTAACCCCTTCATGACCGTAGCGGTATTAACTGCTACGGTCGTGAAGGGGTTAAGTGCACCCGCAACCCCCCCGCAAGTCCTAAACTCACACCAAGGGTCAAATACCCCCTTCACCCAACCCCGCTACCCACAATAAAGCGGGCACGGTGGGTTAACCACTTCATTGCCTTAGCGGCTATCAGCTATGGTAATGAAGCAGCATTTCTGTATTTTTAATAATTTTGTGCAGGAGCAGGGGTTCCCCTGAGCATTAATTTCTGGCTCCGGGAACCCCCTGCTCACTGTACAATACTATTAAAATTCAGAAATGCTGATCGTTACCATAGCACATAGCTGCTAAGGTAAGGAACGAGTGTTTATTTATATATGTGTTTTATTTATACTGTACATGTGCAGAGGGTCTCCGGAGCAGAAACGTTTTTGTTTTAGGTCCGGGGACCCCCTGCTTCCCAAGATACAGGCCCCTTTAGGGGGTGCCGGTATCCCTCTGCTTGGTTTACATGTCGCGGTCACGTGATCGGGATCTTAAATGCAGAGGGATACCGGCACCTCATAAAGGGGGCTGTATCTCGGGAAGCAGGGGGTCCCCGAACCTGAAACCAACGCGGTTCAGCTCCGGAGACCCCCTGCACATCTACACTATGAATAAAAATGTATTTTAAATAATTTTTAATGTGCCGATGTTTGCGCAGAGAGAGCAGCGGTTCTCTCTCTGCTGCAAACACATCTCACCAGGGGACGGCCTATAGTATCTTTGATGTGCATCACCAGTACTGTATGTGTATGTTAGGGGTTATAGGGGTTGTTGTTATACAGTATATACTGTATATATACAGTATATACTGCATTACAATTCATGAATTTCTCGGCTTCAAAGACAACAGCTCGCAAACGCCCCCATGCGTTTTTACACGGCATTGCAATATTGCAGCCAGCGGGAATAAAATGCTTAAATCACGGGCGCGATATAACGCTATATACACCGGGAGAAAACGATACAAAACCGCACATCACCGGGATATTCCGAAATTCGCGGAGCTAGCCAAGTAAGATTAAAGTTGGTCGGTAGTGTAGATAGTCGGGGTCCAGAGTTGTTGGCCACCCCAATAATGTCTCCTCTGAGATTTTGAGCACCAAGACAGCAGCGGGAAATTTGAAATCGCAAAAAGATGCTCTGAAAGAAATAACAGCGAGCCAACTTCAGAAAATACAGGTCAAAATATTTTCTAAGTCCCAAATTTTGCGGCCAAGTTCTGAGAATTGAACGTAGCGGTCGCGGCTGGGGATTGAAGCCGATTTGAGTTCCAGGACGTTTGGGATTTTCTCGTGGTCAAGTTATTTCAAGGCTCCGGAGCTCGTACAGTGGTAGCATGTGGAACTTCATGTCAATTTGAGTTATGGAACACTTCAGGCTAAGTCCCGGTCAACTAAAAACTTTGTTTTACATCCCACAGAAGCTAGGAAAGTCTAGTTTTGTAGCCCAGACCCCCAGTAAATTTGCTTCTCTCTTGTATTTTGTAATCCACTGTGTGTATGTCTGTTTCAATGGAATAAATTACTATTTGTTTTATTTTCTTGTTTTGTTCAATGAATGATCCTGATAAAAAGGTGTACATACCTTGTCTCCCGTGACACTCAGCCTTAGGAAGGAAAGCAGTCAGAGTGCACTAGGGTTATTTAAGTAGCACAGGGAAAAGGTATGTCTCTCCACAGAGTGTAGAAACCCCAGTAATATGCCCTCTCTCTAGACTGTCTATAATTTGGAATAAACATAAGAGCATACCAATGTACTGAGACTAGCGGGAAAGAAACTGTAAAGGGAATAACTTGATCTTATTGGGTAAAAAACTTGACTTTAATGATAAATGTAAAATAAATGGGGCAAATTAAAAACACATTTAAGGGCCTCACGTAATTTAAGAACAGGCCACCACGGACTGGTGCTGGTCCCATTACACAGATTTCGTCTCACTTTACCCTATGCTATCCCCTTCTCCTGCCATATCTGATCTATTATTTATTTCCCCTTGAACCTAATCCTTTTTGGCTACCGGTCATTCGAAATCGCACTCATTCTTTCTGTGCGCTTATGGTTCTCATTTTCTCCAGTATCCCATTCTGTCTGTAGTCTCTATTTTTATTTGCCCCAGGTCACTTTGCTACCTATGTTTCCAGCTACTTTAGTACTAGGGATTTATAGAAGTGAACAGAAATAGCAGGACCAATGCCACGTAGAAGCAGAAGAAAGGGAGATGACCTGTGAGCTGTAGTTTGGTCCTTTCTATTACTTGTGTAGATGCTGCAGTTACACTCATAAATATAGGATTTAGTGATAGTTGTATTTGTACAGTATCGTAACTACAGCAACTAATCCACCTTTACATAAGGAAATGTAGCAGATAAGGGTTGGAGACACCTCTGTCAGTACACAGTTCTAATCTACTTGGAATTCTTTCCTAATCCCTGTATAAACTTTCTTATTGATCTTTAAAAAATGAAAAGTGAAGAAGCTCAGGTCCTAGGAGTTCCCTAACAAAATACAGTTGCACTGCTTTGTGCAATGGACTAAAAATATTACTTGGCATCTAACAATGACATGAAAATGAGGAGGTACTGTACATGTATAACTGTATAAAAGGCATTATATCAATTTTATTCCCCCAAAAAAACAAAAGGGAAGATGAATGCTGCACTCCCCAACAAAGAAAATAATGATAAATACTGGTGCTCCTGGTTCAGGAATCTGTGGGTGGTATTCCAAGTGAAATAGGAAGGAAGAGCCTGGGCACTACGGATTTCTGCTTTTGAAAAAAAGAATTTATTAAGCCAGTATGATGGCGTTTCGGCCCCTATGGCCTTTCTAATGGCAGTTTTATTCCCCAAACATCATTGGAAGATCTGGGTTTTGATAATTCATAACTTTATTAGGAAGGAATGTCATGCAAGCAATTTAACATAACTTAATTTATAAACCTACAATTGTGTAGGTGAGCAGTGTTTTCAGTGCACTATAATCTTTCTTGGATAAAAAACAGTATAATTGTAACGCTTGCGCTCACCACGAACAAGGCGGGACCCCGGCACTGAGGTGTGAAAGTGTAAAACTTTGCACCCACAGCAGCAGAGGCACGCCTGGAGGGTGGATTGTTAGTGTAGCTGGGTCTTGGTTGGAGAGAGCGGGTTAGTTGTTATTCTTGCCGAGGTCATTGGGAAGAGCTAGTGGGATGGTATGTGTCCGTATTGCCAAGGTCAAGGGTTGGAGCCAGTAGGGTAGTAGAATGTCAAATAGACAAGGTCAGGGATGGAGAGGTACACGTAGTCAGAGGCAAGCCGGGTCGTTATACAGAGAGAGGTCCAAAGACAAGCCGGGGTCGTTATCCAGAGAGGGGTCCTAAGTAAAGCCGGGTCGGTACACAAGAAAACAAACATCAGAGGGGCAAGGCAAAGCAGAGGCTAGGAACAGGACGTGGAAAGCACAAGTCTACCAGGAACTATGCTCAGCAATGAGTAGCTGAGAGAGCTGGGTATTTGTATGTGGAGAGAGCCAATTACACAGGGGGAGGGGCAGAGGCGCAGCCTCCGTGGAGGCAAGGATTGGTGCACGTGCAGGGAACAGAGGGAGGTGCTGATGAGGCTTGAAGACGCAGATGGGGAGCGGTGCATGCGCGTCATGTGTGTGCGCTGCTCCATGGGAGCCCAGCTCCGTGGGAGCAGTGAAAGCCCTGCATGGGCACTCGCTCTGTAAGCTGCGCAGGGTGCTGAGAAGCGGCAGGTAAGAAGGGAACACGCCGCGGGGGACGTGTTCCATGATTCCTTACAATAATAGACATAATGGGGGCTAAGCACTAAGCTCAATGGCTTTGCGTTCTGATTTTCCAAAAAAGCAGGTTCGTTAAAAAGTGAGAGCAGGGACGCGATTCACTAAGGCCTTGAGCCCATTTTTTAACGTACCTGCTCAAAATAGCTCAGAATCGCCATAGCGTACGTGTTGCTTTTTTCCCCCCTTCTAGCGTTCTGAACCTTTACGTACGCCAGCTGATAGAAAAAAAAGCCGCTTGTAACATTTGCATGGAGATTCTGTATCTCCATGAAAGGCTGTTACAGGCGATCGTACACTAAATAAATACATTTTAATAATAGTGTACATGAGCAGGGGGTTTCAGGACCTGAACCGCATTGGTTTCAGTTCCGAGGACCCCCTACTTCAGGAGATAAAGGCCTCGTTATGGGGTGCCGGTATCCCTCTGCACTTTAATGCTCCCGCGTCACGTGATTGGGACATTTAAATTCTACAGGGGATACAGGCACCACATAGAGGGGCCTGTATTTCCTGAAGTAGGGGGTCCCCGAGGCTGAAACCAATGCAGTTCCGCTCAGGAGACCCCCTGCACATCTACACTAGTATTAAAACACACATAACAATAAATAATAATTCATTACCGTAGCGGCTATCCGCTATGGTAATGAAGCTGCATTAATGTACATTTGAATAATAGTGTGCGGGAGCAGGGGGTCCCCTGAGCTGAACCGCATTGATTTCTGCCTCAGAGACCCCCTGCTTCTCGAGTTACAGGCCCCGGTATGGGGCATCGGGTGCCAGTGTCACCGCCATCTTTATAGCCTCCAAGACGCAACGTGGGCTCTATAAAGATGGCGGCGATACTGGCACCGATGCCCCAAACCGGAATACTGGCACCGATGCCCCAAACCAGGGCCTGTAACTCGGGAAGCAAGGGGTCTCTGAGGCAGAAATCAATGCGGTTCAGCTCAGGGGACCCCCTGCTCCCGCACACTATTATTCAAATGTACATTAATGCAGCTTCATTACCACCAAAAAAAACTGCGCCCCTCAGGTACTGTCTCTTCTAACACTTAGATGGTATATAGATCAATACTTTTATTGCATATATCCGGATGATTAATTTGATGTAAAACCGAGTATACTATAACCTGTCAGTACCTCACACTAACATTCCAACGCGTTTCTTAACACTAATGGTGATTTTATCCCCTGATGAAATCACCGTTAGTGTGAAGAAACGCGTTGGGATGTTAGTGTGAGCTACTGACAGGTTATAGTATACTCGGTTTTACCTGGACTGCTGCCGGGACATTGCTCGTGTTGCTACACATTGGTGAATTTACTACACCAGCCCTTTCTCCCCCACGAGGTCACGTGGTTATTCCCTCCCATCCGGAGTTGCTGTGGTGAGCGGTGTACATCCGGTTCACATCAGGAGAGGTCGTGTTGCCTTGTGAGAGCCCTGCTGGTCGGTGGCTGAGATACATTGGGACTCCATTGAAGAGAAGCGTGGCGTGTGAGCAGAGCAGTGTCGTCTCGCAGTTGACTAATGAGTATACTCATTATATGCTTAATGTTCACATATGTTTGTGAGTTTAAATTTGTTGGATCTAGTACTGGTTATTAAATGTATATTTTCATATTACACTAGGATCGGGCGCTTTCTTTTTTGTTGTTTTATATATATATATATATATATATATATCCATTTAACACCTCTAACGCCATAAAATCCCTACCGTCCCCACTGTGGTGGGAAATGGACAATCAACAGATAACATTCCAAGATACACTGCTTTTTAAGTAACCCTTTGCTTGCCTTCATTCATTCTTAACTTATCGCCGGACGGAAGAGAATCACGTGTATCTCGAAAGCTCGCAACACTAAAAGCATTTCGTTAGCCACAGACTGGTAACATCTATTTATTTTTGATTTTGAAGCTCGCTAACACGGTACTGATACCTACTCTACATATAAATATATATATCTTATAACTATATATATATAATATCATATACATTATATTATTATATATATCTTATCTAAAGCAATGTACATATTCATGTATGTTCATTTGCATGTCTTAACAGGCCTGCCCCTATCTTTCCCCATTATCGCCCAGCACACAGCGCTTCCACTGCAGCAGGGATTCGTGGACATCTGCAAATGAGCACACATGCCACCAATTTTGTCTCAGCTCGTATTACACAAGCAAATCCTCAAGCAATGCATACTGTTTTTAAACACAGCTTTGAGACAGAGGCTGGGATTGAGAGCAAAGCCAAAACCACCCTCACAGACATATTTCATATATATAGTATATATATAATAATTATATATATATATATATATATATATATATATATATATATTAATAACTTATATAAGCAGGTAGACCAATCCAAGGACCAGTAAAAGACAGCAAACTGCACGGGTTAATCCAAAAAAACTGTATTCACACATACAGTAGAACACACGTAAGCTTGGCTAACGTGTGTCTATGTTTGAATACATTTTTTTTTGGATTAATCCCGTGCAGTTTGCTGTCTCTTTACTGGTCCTTGGATTGGTTCATATGCTGTGTGTTTCTCTATGGGACCAGCATCTTCTTTTTTGCTTCATTACATTACTGTGCTGGACTGGCCTCTTGTTGATTATATATATATATAGGCCCTCCCCCCCGCCTCACCCCCCCCCTCCCTTATCTATACTATATTATATCCTACTATAGATATATATATATAATAGTATCCATCCCATCCTATCTACTACTAGATATACCGTATCCGATATCTCATATATACGTATCCACTCATAAGTTCATTCATCTATGGTCATACAGATTTGCCCTCGTTGTTGATATATGATATCTCATGGACTACTAGTCTATATATTATATTCCACAGAGTGTGCTATATATAGGATATTTTCAGGTTCAACTTTTGAGACCTATCTTGTAAATCGATATCAGTATATTACTATTGCACCCTGTTAATTAATATCTGAGTATTAGGTTGAGCGGTAGGGTAATCACAATTGTTTATTATGCAGGAAGTAGAGAGGTAGAAAGTTATATTATAAAGCTTTTATGGAACAGGGATGACACACCCTTTGTATGTATGCAATTCTAGATTAATGGCAATGTTCTACAGTTTAAAATAATACGTAAAAGTACAAAAAATGAGTTATCGAGATCGCAAAGAATAACACTGGGCTTGTGCCCAGACCAACAATACACTGAGAAATAGAAAACTTAATTACCAAATGCCAAACCCAAGGTGTGTTTGCCAATTCTATGATTCTGTTTATACCATTTAAGGTTACTGTATTAACATGCAAAATATATTTGTTATCCTCTTATGGAGATAGAGGCAGTGCTACAACCCATGGTTTGTGGAAGAGTTTGGTGCTATCCTCTCATGGAGATAGAGGCAGTGCTAATACTTAATGCTGAACATCAGGGAGAGGTGGTGTCCTGTCATGGAATGTTGGTTATAGAATTTGGATTGGCCCACTGGGCTTGTCTGGTATTATTCTGGGACAGATAGACAGACAGACTTTTGTGTGCTGGCAAGGTCCTCTTAATTTATCAGAATGTGAAAGAAATGCTGTGCCTATTTTCACCCACAAGTGCCTTGGTGTTGTGTGTAGGGGGAGAACATGGGTGGGGGGGTAATTTTTGTTTTTTGGTATAAACAGAATCTTAGAATTGGCAAACACACCTTGGTTTTGGCATTTGGTAATTAAGTTTTCTATTTCTCTATGTATTTATTTGAGATGTTTTTTGTTTACAGCAAATACATTTTATGAAAGTCATTAAAGCATGGGTCACAGAAGTACATTGGTCTTCCTTTTATTAACAAAGTATAATAACCCCAAATAACCCCTAATATACAGTAAATGAGTCTTGCAAAGCATGCGTATTGACTGTATAGTTTACAAAATAACAGGTTTTACCTTCTTCATTTTTCATTTCTGCTTTCAAGAGCTTTAATCCTACACAGGCACTGAGCAGCCGATCTGTCCCATCCACACTGGTACCCAAGCGATTAGCGATGGCTGCTGCAGACAAGGCTAGATCTGACTCATGCAACACATCAAAAACTCCCAGTTCACATGCTGCAAACATGGTCTACAAGAGAAAAGAATCACTTTAAGTAATATTTTCTTTCATATCTAGCACTCTCGATAAACTGAGCATTGTACATATAGACCTATATACTAAAGTAATTTTGGAGTTAGTAAAGTGTTTGATGATGTATTTTACAATTTTTTGGAAAACAGTTACTTCAAGAAATGTCTTAGGTGCTGATCTTTAGAAGACAGAAATTTATGCCACCTTAAACTTGGTAAAGTTATTTTTTTACATTTATTATAGGGAGGACAAGGATTTCAGAGAGAGCTTTATGTTACCCAACCTCAGTGTATTTGATGCTAAAAAAAGAACATAGAATTGAATTTGGCAAATGTGCACCACCTTTTACAGTCGCCAAATCCCAAACTTCAGTACCAGGGGAGGTCTCTTGGCATTAAGCTCAACCTGTATGTACTGTATAGACAGAGGCTTCCCATTCTACAAAGATCAAAGCAGTTGTGATTTGTTTCTGAAAATATGGTTGAGTAATTCCTCTTGTTTAAAATAGTCCCCCTCCTCCTCCCCTCAGTCTAATTTTAGATAATATATAGTCAGAGCATCTGAGAGTGCCAGAGCCGGACAAGTGTCCTGGGCTTGGTGGCTGCGGGGGGCCATTGTTGGAAGTTGGTCCCAGCTGCCAGTAACTTCGTTGTCGCCAGGCCCCAGCTCTCCCCAGCTGCAGGCCTTCCTCACTAAGGCTGAGTCCCCAGTCTTCACTGTGGCACGCGCGCCTGGCGGGGGGGCAGCGCATTCACAGCACTACACCGCGATCTGCGGTCTTAGGGGAGAGCGAGGTAGAGGTGGATGATGGATAGCACTGCCAAGAAAATCCAGCTCCCAGCGTGACCGGAAAGGTAGGAAAAAAGTGCACACTCCAATGTAGCAATAGGTCTGGTTTATTGCAGGCTAGGCAACAGGAACAGGACAACAGGAACGCACCTACGCGTTTCGTGCACAGAGCACTTTATCAAGGTGACAAGATAGTATAAATGCTGCCTTATTTATACTTACCTGAATTGTCCATTGCACTATTGGGTGTGACGTCATCAGCTGGCGTCTGCATAGAGTCGCGGTGACGCAACGTACACAGCCATAGGCTGGGCAAGTCAGGTGGTATACTGGACCTAACTTTTTTCTTTTTTTCTAAAACAAACTTTATTTAAAACGTACACATAAACAACATACACAATAGTATGTAAATACACAATTTTAAAACGCAATTAATCTTGCTTATGCAGCAATTTGCCTGAGTGAAGCAACCATAGAAAGAAGAAATAACCTTTCACTATGAGATAATCTATAATTAATATGTATTTATGATTACTTATATACAGTGATAGTAGTAACCATCAATTTTGTTATTTCAAGCGCCAGTACAGCATACACTCAGGCAAAGGTAAATACCTTGTAGTTCAAAGCAGAACACATTAAAGTTCAAAGGAGAACACATTATTAATGTGGAAGAAATATGCAAATGATGATAAATAGATAATTAAGAGTTTACTAAACTGGTGATAGTTACTCATAATTAATGCAATAGGTACATGAATAATTGCATATCTTTAAAGCATACAAAAAATGACCCAAAATTATAACATCATAAGATGTTGACATATATAACATTGGAAACAATTGGCAAATAAGGAAGAGCAAGAACAGTGATTGGGAAAGCAAACGTAATATATGCATAAATAAATATATGTAAATATAAAGAAAAATAAATAATATTTTATTATTTATTTAAATGAAAAATAAAAAAATGATGAAAAAAAATACAAAAAACATTTATTTTAGTTTTAATTTGATAAATATTATTTATAAAATTTAAATGATAATACAGAAAAACCATTACAGAAAATGACTTATATCCCAATCAATGTTCATGCCAAGGGGTTCTCTAGTTCTAAGTGTAAAAATTCAATAGGATTCTCGTTTATCTAATAGCTTAGTTCTATCTCCACCCCTTGGGGATAAGGGGTTTTGTTCAATACCCTGAAATCTAAAGAGATTCTCACTACCGTAGGGACAATTAGAAAAATGTTTTGGTACCGGATGATTTTGATCTTTAATACGAATTAATCTCAGGTGCTCTAAAATTCTAATCTTTAAATGTCTAATCGTCCTACCGACGTATTGACGTCCACAACCGCATTTTAGCAAATAAACAATGTAAGTAGAATTACAGTTAATAAAAGTTTGTACATTGTAGGTCATTCTTGTGACAGTTGATGTAAACATATTGCTTTGGTTCATATGTATACATACTTTACAATTAGTGCATGTATATGTTCCCTTAGGTTATGTGGATTTCACCTCATCTCCAGTTCTAAAGAGACTGGGTGACAGTGTATTGGCCAATGTTTTTGCACGTTTGAATATAACATTAGGGCCTGTAGACACATATGGTTTTAACACTGGATCTAAGGACAGAATATTCCAATGTTTTTTTAGGATGGTTTTGATTGACTGTGCCTGTCTGCTGAAAGGCGTAATAAAGGAAGGACTGTCATCGGATCTTAATCTCTTAAATGATTTTTCTCTAAGTAAGGTATTTCTATCCATAACTGAGACCTCCCTCACTGATGTATCTAAATCCTCTTGTTTGTAACCACTCTGTAAAAACCGACTATACAGATCATTAGACTTTAGTTTGAATTCCTCATCACTAGAACAATTGCAGCGTGCTCTAATAAATTGGCTTTTAGGTATTCCCCTGAACATGGCATGAGGATGACAGCTGCTCGCCCGTAAAAAAGTATTACGGGAATTAGGTTTACGATAAAGTGTGGTCTGTATAGAAAGTGCTGTATCAATGTATAAACACAAATCTAAATAATACATGTGTTGAAAGGGATAAGAATAAGTGAAAGAGAGATTAAACTCATTAAGATTAAGTGCAGAAATAAACTCCAGAAGTGTAGTGATGTCTCGCTCCCAAATAAACAGAAGATCATCAATACAGCGCCTGTAAAAAAGAATGTGCTCCCTATATTTGTTCATTTCTCCAAACACGTGGAATGACTCCCACCACCCCATAAAGAGGTTGGCGTATGAAGGGGCAAAACTTGTGCCCATGGCCGTTCCACGTGTTTGGAGATAATGAACCCCATTAAAAAGAAAAAAATTGTGGGTTAGTAAAAAAGTGAATAGCATCTAAAAGAAAAATAACTTGTGCAGGTGCTAAATCAGACCATTTTCTCAATTGGCTCCCGCGTGTGGTTCTCTACTTACCTCAGTGCATCGCTTCTTCGTTTGGCTAGATCCAGTATACCACCTGACTTGCCCAGCCTATGGCTGTGTACATCGCGTCACCGCGACTCTATGCAGATGCCGGCAGATGAAGTCACACCCGATAGTGTGATGGACAATTCAGGTAAGTATAAATAGGCAGCATTTATACTATCTTGTCACCGTGATAAAGTGCTCTGTGCACGAAACGCGTAGGTGCGTTCGTGTTGTCCTGTTCCTGTTGCCTAGCCTGCAATATACCAGACCTATTGCTACATTGGAGTGTGCGCTTTTTTCCTACCTTTCTGGTCACGCTGGGAGCTGGATTTCCTTGGCAGTGCTATCCATCATCCACCTCTACCTCACTGTACCTACCTTTGGATGCACTGCACGCCCCTGATGTCTGGAACGTCCGTGCAAGCATACAGGTAAAGGGCCGATGTGCCCTGTCATATATATATATGCACATCTGTGCTAACTTATTTCCGGATTTGCTTATTTGGTTGGGTGTTTATTGTGTTTAAGCTGTGGTGGTCAAGTGGACTCCACTAGACACTTATCCCTTCCTATTGCATATTACTCAATCCTCCAGGACATTCCATTGTCATCTTGATTATCATTATATGTTATGGATGGAATTCTCTCTGATTATTGATGTATCACATCTCTTCTACTTTGTCTGAGGGGAGAGGGAAGGTTTGCGATGGGAGGGGGCATGGCTGTGGGTTTGCGGGGGCATGGCCATGACATCTCGCGGCTGGTTCGCCCTTATTGGCTGAACCACCGGCGGGGGCGTGGCCACGCCTCCGTCGCAGATGTTAATTTCAAATTCCTGGGACCGGCCGGACTGGGGGGGGGGGCGGGGCTTGATAGCAAAGCGCACGCCGAGCCGTACACTGTGGCAGCGACTGGGACCACAGCCTAACACTTTCCCACTCTGAGCCTCTGACGCGGGCCTGCGCCGGCGCTCTCTGATGTCGAAACGCATCGGAAGAAAGCTGGGACCAGCTTCGGGTGCGTACAGGCATGATAAAATAGACTGGACACGCACCGGCTTCATAGTGAGGGTGGCCTTCTGCTGTGGAGAGCTGGGGCCTGGTGGCAATGAGAGTACCGGCAGCTGGGCCAAGAAGTCAACTGCTTTATCTGGCCCGCCGGACCACAGCTCCCCCCTGCTGCTGGTCTCCCTCACTGTCCCACGCAGTTCCTCTTTTTTTAGATATATTTGCAGGTGGGTGGTTTTCAATATGTTTGAATGTATTGAAGGGTGTTTTTTGTATGTGTTTGGGGGTGAGGGTGTGTTTTGTATGTATTTGGGGGATGAGGTTTTGTTTGTTTGTTTGTTTGTATGTATTTGGCGGGCATGGTGTTTTTTAATATATATTTGGGGGATGTATTTTTTTAATGTATTTGAGGGGTGAGGTGTTTTTTTGTATGTATTTGATTTGTGTTTTTTTAATGTATTTGGGGGTTGGGAGGGGTTGTATGTTTCTGGTGGGTGGGAAGTTTTTTGTATGTATATTGTGGGAAGGAATGTGTGTGGGGGCTGGGAATGATTGAGCGAGCAGGATTGAGTGAGATTGAGGTAATTGATGGAGGGATGGGGGAGACTGAGAGGAGGGAGGGGATGTAAGAGAGGGAGTCAGGGGTGGGAGTGAGTGAGGAAAAGAGTGGGTAAGAGTGAGACGGAGGGCAGAGAAATACATGGGAAGAGGGGGGTGGGTCGCAAGATGTGAAATGGAGTGGCTTCCAAGACTACCGACATGAGGGGCCCCTGTCATAACTCTAGTTCTGGGCCCGGGAAATCTGTCTCCGGCCCTGTATATTGTAGCATCATTTCTGATTCTGTTGAAACTAACAATGACAGATTTCACAAGCTTTTTACCTGTCAAACTAAATTGTTTAAAGCCATCCAATTAGATCAAAATGTTGCAAGTAACAGTGGTTCATGATAACATATACGCGTGTATTGTATTGTATTGTATGTCTTTATTTATATAGCGCCATTAATGTACATAGCGCTTCACAGCAGTAATACATGTGGTAATCCAATAAATAACAGATAATATAAATAACAGATCATGGGAATAAGTGCTTTAGACATTAAGGAAGAGGAGTCCCTGCTCCGAGGAGCTTACAGTCTAATTGGTAGGTAGGGAGAACGTACAGAGACAGTAGGAGGGAGTTCTGGTAAGTGCATCTGCAGGGGGCCAAGCTTTATGTGCCATGTGTTCAGAATAGCCACAGTCCTATTCATATGCTTCTTTAAGCAAGTGTGTCTTAAGGTGGGTCTTAAAGGTGGATAGAGAGGGTGCTAGTCGGGTACTGAGGGGAAGGGCATTCCAGAGGTGAGGGGCAGTCAATGAAAAAGGTTTAAGGCGGGAGAGGGCTTTAGATACAAAGGGGGTAGAAAGAAGACATCCTTGAGAAGAACGCAAGAGTCTGGATGCGTGTGTATGTATTAACAGTAATTTATAATATCATCTGCATAGAATAATCCTAGTTTAGGGAGAGGTTTATTTCTTACCTTAGAGATAAAAAAGCCATCCATATATTCAAGGATTTGCTTTGGATAGTCGAGATCTTCTGAAGAGTTCATATTCTTGTGGTTTACAACAGTTCTGCTGTTCTTTTTCTGTGTAAGCTGTTTTATACCTAGAGATGTATAGGCGTACAATGATTAACTCAGCATATCAGCCAGTTGCAAACTTAACCCGGCCTGTTTTGTATTTGTATACGCATATGGTATGTGCTGATCACGTCAGAGTTTAGCACATGTTCCTCGTGCATTAAATGTGGCAACATAACTAATGCTTTGATCTTTTGGCCCAATGTACCATGCAACAAAACAATTAACCCATACAGGATAGGGATAGAAAGGATGAACATTTTACATTTGTGGCACTTCTGACCAATGCTTCCAATTTAAAATGGCATTATTGTGCCACAACAATAATGAAAACATTGAAAACACAGTGGCACATAAAATGTTAGAGGGAGGGCCAATGTATGGTTGCAAACATTCTGCATATTTCATCTCGGAACTCTGAACAATACTGCAGAACACCAGACACTGTGCAATTAGTTTTTGATATGAAACGCCTACATTGATACAGGATTGTAACTTCTTCAGTACCAAGGTCAATTCACAATGGACCACTATGGTATTTTTTAAACACCTGCAAGTCAACACATTACTGAAGCACATGTACAGTATTGTAGTGTACACATTAGAATTCATTACAATTCATGAATATCTGCCACCTGGCGGATACACGAAGAATTGCATCCAATTAAATCCGAACCATTTTCATTAAAAAGACTAAGCGCGGGTGACGGCCGGCATGAATGCGGCATGAATATGGCATGAATGGGGCATGAACGCGGTCAAGCGCGTGGCATTCTGAAAAAGTCACCGGAAAATAACTTAGTGGAAGTGTTAAAATTAAAGCGGCCGCGGCTGTATTTTCAGTTGGTTACTAGATTGCAGGGCCGACGAGGGGGGAAGTTGGTACAAATGACCAGGCCCAGTGGTCCAGAAGGGGGCTCGACTACATATACATTTGCTGCGCTCTTGGGCCTATCGGGCCTGATAGGAAAGCACTTTGCCATGGCGGCGGCCGCCTCATTGCTGTGGCCCTCCTCTTTCTGAAACGCAGCGTCAAATGACGCCGTGGATGTTGCGTTACCATGGGAACATGGTGCTATATTTGAGAAGGAGGGCGGCAGCAAGGAGACGGCTAAGAGCGGGAAAAAAGAGCTTCTGGTGGGCCCAAATTTTTTTTCCACGGGGTTCTGAACCCGCACTTGGCGGCTCTGCTAGTGCTGCAGTTAAGTTTCTCTGGCTATATGCTCAAAAGGAAGTAGAAGAACATCAAAGTCTTCTTTAGGATCCCTTTTACTTCTGATTTATGTTGACGGGTTAAGAGTAAGGCTGAGATTATACCAAGTGCTGCAAGGCGTCAGCGCTATTCTGTGACGTCATCCAGCGCCACCGCCGAGCTGTAGCAAAAAAAAAAACAATTCTCAATCTCTTTCCCAGCCTAGCATTACGGCGCACCGCAACCATCGCTTGCGGTATAAACAGTTTGATTGGTTCTAAGGTAATTGTTGTGGCGCCACATTTCTGGGTATAATTTCAGCCTTATGCTTCTCTACGACACAGCTTTCGTAACAGAGGACTAAAGTTAAAAACAGAAACTGCTGCTATTGCTCTTCATATTGTTACAGCTGCTGTTTGTATTGCAGTGTCAGTAATTGTTGCTGTATTTCTGACAACGTATGTAAAAGTTGCCCCATCTTCCTTGCCCTACCCCAAGTTACATTAGGAGCAGAGGTTGTTGTTCCCTAATAGCAATATTTATTGATGGCACAGGGTGGGCTGTATCTTTAAGTAGAAATTCCCTGCAGGATAAACCAGGAGATGGTCTTTTAATGATGGAAACAACAGTAAGCAAATACCTCTGCTTATAACTGCTGTGTATCTCTGATGGAAGAAAGAGACATGTAATCAGGATTGTCTCTTTGTAGCCTCTCACAAAAGGTGAGCTAGACTGCCAGAATCAGCCACCTGCAAGAACCAGAGTGGATCACCTGCTATCGCAAAATGAAAGATGCATGAAGCGTCATTACCTACTCTAGCTATCAGGCAAAATGTACATATTCATCATAATAGGGAAATCTGTAAACATATGGAATTCCTCATAACTTTATCCCCAGTACCAGTTAAGCACCATCTGCCATTGTAAGCCTCTTATCTTACAAGTGTTAATGGAAGAAAAGACTCGTGCTTACACAAAGATATAATAGAGAGAAGTAAAACACATTTCACCAAGGAAATAGAAATTGCTCGCTCTACCTGTATTGTGCTCACCTAGAATATTTAAGCTTCCTAGCAAGCTTAGTTACTGCACAAGAAAACTCAAGTGAAATGGGGAAGAGGAAAACAATACAGTACTGTATATCCTTTAGATAGGGGCACTCCTAGATATACCTATATTTTATCTGGCTTACTAAAAATATGCGTCCAAGCTAATGTATCCCTTTTGCACCGTTAAAACATATTACTTGGGACAAGCAAAGATTTGACTGGTTGGTAATGGGTTAAGTTTTCATAGTCACCAATACCTGGATGTATAGGGTATTGGTAAGATCACATTTTAATTAAAATGTATTTTAATACATCAAATAATTATTGCTATGCATAAACAAAGTAGAATAAAGTGATGCGTCATGCCAAATCATGAGACATATATTGTTTTGTGTTTGCTACATACAGTACTTGGCTTGTTGGGTATTGTGGGTAGCGTACTTTTGCCAAAAAGCAGGCAGTGGTAACTCACACCACTTTAGGCCGCGCTTATAGTGCCGGCGACAGCGACGCAATGTCGCGTCAAAACAAATGGATTGACGCCGTCGTGCGCGCTCATAGTAAGCACGACGGCTTGGTCACGATCGCTGAAAGTAATTTCAATTTGATTTTTACAGCAACCGCAGCGTGACGTCAGTGTCGCTTTGCTGTCACCATCACAATAAGCGCGGCCTTTCTCTGAGACATGCACCTCACAAATTTGTTACAAACTGAGCTGATTAAGAGCAACCTACAACTATGTCTACAGAAACGTAAACAAGACAGAGTAAAGGAGCTAATCAAAGATGCATATTCACTATGTATCTTGTGAATACTAGAAGACTAGCTTTTTTTGCGATCCCGATGTTGCAAGTGATTCCTTCCTGCAAATAAACTCACCTGTTTTACCAGCAAATCCTATCTGGATCCCACGCCAACGAAGTCGGGTTTACAGGTTCTCAGAGGTGCAGTGAGTACTCAACGGCTTTGCATCACAAGCATACACTGCTCATATTTAATTGTCTGCGAAGTTCTTGTGCTTTTTATCTGCCTCAGCAGGGATGATTTATGACTGTTTGCGGAGGAGGTAGTGGTTTCAGGCCATCCTGAATTCATACCAGACTGCCAAGACTTTCTACCAAATCTCTACCCTCCCCTCCAGCAGTGTTTGTTGCTTAAACCTCATTATTTTCTGGATTACTGGACTGTGTACATTTAGTCATTGGATTACAGAAGTTACACTGTTAACAGCACAACAAACATTCATACTCACTTTGCACCTGGATTGCATTCCCTATTACTCTATTTTAATTCAACTCATTGACTTTTTGTTATTGCATTGATTCTGCTTCAGCATTGTAGCACTAATTCGAGACTCTTGTTTCGTGACTTTTGGATTTAATGATATGTAAAGAATCAGTGTGTGCTACCTGGGAAGTAATGGATATAGAATCTGGTGTACTGAAGATCAAAGAAATCCCTTAATGGTGCACTACATGTGTACACAGGTAGTGCACCATTAAGGGATTTCTTTGATCTTCAGTACACCAGAGTACTCCCTTCTATATGACTTAAGAATCTACCTTGTTTTATTCATTTTCATTTTGTATGAAACTTGGTATGTTTAATGTTTGCTGACTTGAATAGTATAGGATCATGAGTTTGGAATCAAAAGGTTAGTTATATAAGTTAATTTGTAGTAAGTACAATAAAGATCAGTCTTAAAAGACTAGGATCATAGTTAATCCTATACCTGTAGTTTCTTGGTGACACTACACAAGAGTTTTACACTACCTGAAACAATTCTGATTTACCTCTGATGGTGGGAGAATGACCACATTGGATCTGTTATACACAGGAACATAAAAAAAGGCTACTTGATAAATGGGACGGGGCGAGCTTAAAACCTTGGTGGGGGGGGGCACCAACCTCCAAACAACAGATACCAGTTGAAAATCAAAATTAATAAACACACAATCCCAGCAAGCTCAAGCCCCACTTATCAAGTAGTAGATTTTTCATGTTCCTGAGTATGACAGATCCAATGTTGTCATTCTCCCTCCAGCAGAAGTAAATGATCATTTTTACCAGAGTGTTAGGACCTGCAAAACTAGTTATGCCGTGACATGGCTGCAGCCTTAAAACACTTTGGCCAAAGGGTTTAACTAAATCACCCTAACTCATGAGAATATTAGCACTGAAGTATTGTAGTATGTATTTTGTCACATTGGATGTAGCATTGGGCATTTCTGTCTTTTGTTGTATACATTTGGCCACGCTCATTAGCACACCTTTTTGACACATATATATATATGCTGTATACATGTGGTGGGTTTTGGGGTTCTTGAGCTTGCTGGGATTGTGTGTTTACTGATATGACGATAGTATTGAAAACACTTTAATAGAACTGAATTAAAATAATGGAGGAAAATGACGACGATCGACACTCTAATGACCCTGAAACAGCAGCAAGATAAGTGCCAGGGTCTAAGTATTGGTGTGTAGGAGGCTGTAGGACGACAATGAGCCTACAGGGTCCATATACAAATGATCTCTAGTCTAAGGGTAATCTAATGCAGTATAGCTGATAGAGAACAAGTAGATAGCTGCTGCGCAGAGGTAGACAAACACCCGACCAAAGTTGTATAGTGAACATAATGCTTTGTCCAGGGTTGTGCTGAGCGGGCGGGTGTGCACACGCTGGCCGCCATGAAACACATGGCGGCAATGTGTGTGCCTAGCATTAGAAAGCACCTGAGCATGCGCGGCGCTTAGCTGCTTGCCAAGAAAGCACATTTTAATTTGCCGCTTGTGCTGCCACGCATGAGTGCCTGCACGCTTAGCGCCACCCTGGCCGCAGTCTAACACAGGAGCTGGGTAGTACAAATCAGGATAGCAATAAAAGTTCTAAAGTGCATATGAGATTAATTCTATATACTAAGAGAAAGCCACGCACCAGATTGTGTAGAGTATTAAGTGATATAATAAGTATTATAGGCTAAAGCAGTAAAATTCAGTGCATTATTGAAAACCCTGCTCTCTGATTGGTTAAAATTCCGGGCATTATCCACAGTAATGCCCTGAATTTCAGCAGCTTGCAAAATGCAGTTTTCAATCTGTCTATTTCCAGCCAATGAGCTTTCAGAACAGCTGAGACAGGGCAGGGGATTGGTTTGAATTAAGTAAAAGCTATGAGACATAGCAGGGGCCATCAGCCATGGTTTGACTCCTCCCCCTCCTGAGCTGACTGAGATTTTCTGAGCAGATTCAGTTGAATTGGGGGGGGGGGGGATGAGAGAGACTGCAAAGAGTAGTAAGGTGTTGTTTATAGAGGGTTCAGTGTTGTGGTGTGTGTGGGGGGGGGGGTGTAGAGTGCGTGTTGTGTTGTAGAGCTGGGGGGGAGAGTGCAAGTTTAGTAAGTGGCTGCATTTTTTGATTGTGGCTCTGCAGTGTGTGTGTTGTGCTGTTGTATGTGTAGCAGCAGTTTGTGTAAGTGTCGAGCTGATGTGTATGTGTGTATAGAGCTCCAGTGTGTGTGTGTGTCAGTAGCAGTGTTTATGGGTGTAGCATGTGTGTGTAGCAGCAGAGTTTGTGTGTGTATATAGAGCTGCTGTGTGTAGAGTGTGCTGTGTGTGTAGAGGTGGTGTGTAGTGAGTGTAGAAGAAGTGCTGTGTTGTGGTGTCTAGAGCTCGTGTGTGTGGGTGTGTGTGTGTGTGTGTGGTGTGTGGTGTGTGTGTGTGTGGGTGTGTGTGTGTTGGTGTTGTGTGTGTGTTGTGTGTTGTGTGTGGTGTGTGGGTGTGGGGTGTGTGTGTGTGTGTGTGTGTAGCAGCAGTTTGTGTGTGTGTGTAGCAGCAGTTTGTGTTTTAGCTGCTGTGTGAGCTGCTGTGTGTGTGTGTGTGTGTGTGTGTGTGTGTGTGTACACAGAGGGGGCGGCAGTGTGTGGATATAGATATCTGCAGTGTAAGAGTATATAGATAAGAGATAAGGATACAGATAGTAGATAAGTATAGAGATAAGAGATGAGGACAGAGATCGGAATAGAGATAAGGACAGCGTTAAGGATAGAGATAATGATAAAGATATAGGGGCCTATTCTATAAGCTTCGTTGTATTGTATTGTATTGTATGTCTTTATTTATATAGCGCCATAAATGTACATAGCGCTTCACAGTAGTAATACATGTGGTAATCAAATAAATAACAGATAATATAAATAACAGGTCATGGGAATAAGTTCTACAGGCATAAAAGTAGCATTAAGGAAGAGGAGTCCCAGCTCCGAGGAGCTTACAGTCTAATTGGTAGGTAGGGAGAACATACAGAGACAGTTTGAGTGAATTCTGGTAACATGACATCGAGACATCACATGGTGGCACATTGCATGACAACTGGTTGCCACATGGTGTCATGACATCACTTATTATAGGCTAAAGCAGTAAAATTCCGGGCATTACTGAAATCCCTGCTCTCTGATTAGTCAGAATTCCGGGCATTATTCATTCAGTAATGCCTGGAATTTTTGACAACTTGCCAAGTCACATCAAAGCAGAGATGCAGGGGCTCACGCTGAGAAAAAAAAACGGCAAGTTTAAAACTTAACTGCAGCACCTCCGCTCCTCTCCTCACTGAGCACACTGAACACGGCAGCACATGCAGCCTCTCTCACTCTCTGACAGCTGTTAGTGCTGTCAGAAGCTGCCGTGTCCCAACTGGTAACTTTGTTGCTTGCAACAAAGTAATATTTCTCAACACATCTACAGTATTGCCTGTGCTACAGTAAGGTCATTTGTATTTCTTTTTATTTAGTTGTAGTTAATATCACAGTCCCCCCATAGAATTGGCAAACACACCTTGGGTTTGGCATTTGGTAATTAAGTTTTCTATTTCTCTATGTATGTATTTGAGATGGTTTTTGTTTACAGCAAATACATTTTATGAAAGTCATTAAAAGCATGGGTCACATACAGTAAGTACATTGGTCTTCCTTTTATTAACAAAGTATACTAACCCCTAATAACCCCTAATATACAGTAAATGAGTCTTGCAAAGCATGCGAATAGACTGTATAGTTTACAAGAAAACAGGTTTTACCTTCTTCATTTTTCATGTCTGCTTTCAAGAGCTTTAATCCTACACAAGCACTGAGCAGCCGATCTGTCCCATCCACACTGGTACCCAAGCGAGCAGCGACGGCTGCTGCAGACAAGGCTAGATCTGACTCATGCAACACATCAAAAACTCCCAGTTCACATGCTGCAAACATGGTCTACAAGAGAAAAGAATCACTTTAAGTAATATTTTCTTTCATATCTAGCACTCTCAATAAACTTAGCATTGTACATATAGACCTATATACAGGTATACCCCGGTTTATGGACACTCACTTTAAGTACACTCGCGGGTAAGGACATATCGCCCAATAGGCAAACGGCAGCTCACGCATGCGCCTGTCAGCACGTCCTGAACAGCAATACCAGGTTCCGACCTGTGCTGAAGCTGTGCGCAAGCAGGGAGACTATACAGCCTGTTACAAATGCGTTATTTACATCAGTTATGCACGTATATGATGATTGAAGTACAGTACATGCATCAATAAGTGGGAAAAAGTAGTGCTTCAATTTAAGTACATTTTCTCTTTACATACATGCTCCGATCCCATTGCGTACGTTAATGTGGGGTATGCCTGTAGTAAAGTAATTTTGGATTTAGTTAAGTGTTTGGTGATGTATTTTACAATTTTTTGGAACACAGTTACTTCAAGAAATATCTTAGGTGCCGATCTTTAGAAGACAGAAAGTTATGCTACCTAAAACTTGGTAAAGTTATTTTTTTACATTTATTATAGGGAGGACAAGGATTTCAGAGAGAGCTTTATGTTACCCAACATCAGTGTATTTGATGCTAAAAACAGAACATAGAATTGAATTTGGCAAATGTGCACCACCTTTTACAGTCGCCAAATACCAAACTGCAGTACCAGGGGAGGTCTCTTGGCATCAAGCTCAACCTGTATGTATAGACAGAGGCTTCCCATTCTACAAAGATCAAAGCAGGTGTGATATGTTTCTGAAGATATGGCTGAGTAATTCCTCTTGTTTAAAATAGTCCCCCTCCTCCTCCCCTCAGTCTAATTTTAGATAATATATAGTCAGAGCCTCTGAGAGTGGAAGAGCCGGACAAGTGTCCTGGGCTTGGTGGCTGCGGGGGGCCAGTGTTGGAATTTGGTCCCAGCTGCCAGTAACTTCGTTGTCGCCAGGCCCCAGCTCTCCCCAGCTGCAGGCCTTCCTCACTAACACTTTCCCACACTGAGCCTCTGAGACCGGCCTGCGTCGGCGCTCTCTGATGTCGACACGCATCGGAAGAAAGCTGGGCCCAGCTTCGGGTGCATACAGGCATGATAAAATAGGCTGGACACGCACCGGCTTCATAGGTTTGGTGGGGGACAGTGTCAGTGATGGTGGCGTGATGCTGGGGAGAGCTGGGACCTGGTGGCAATGAGAGTACCGGCAGCTGGGCCAAGAAGTCAACTGCTTTGTCTGGTCCGCCGGGCCACGGCTCCCCTCTGCTGCTTGTCTCCCTCACTGTCCCACGCAGGGCCTCTCTCTGGCATTGGCATGTGCTGGGCCTCTCTCTGACATTGGCATGAGCACCGGCATGGGAGAAAAGGCCGGGCAGGACAGTCAGGGAGGGAGCAAGGCCCACACACAGCGTGGGAGAGAGGGAAGCCCAGCAAGAGGCCTACAGAAGCTGAGGCAGAGCCGGGACGGCAGAGGCTTGAGACCATCCCCAAGGTAGGTAAGTTTGTACTTATTTGGGGGGTGGAATGTATGTATTTTGGGGCGGGGGTTGTATGTATTTGGGGCTGGGATGTTTTTTTTAGATATATTTGCGGGTGGGTGGTTTTCAGTATGTTTGTATGTATTGGAGGGTGTTTTTTGTATGTGTTTGGGGGGTGAGGGTGTGTTTTGTATGTATTTGGGGATGAGGTTTTGTTTGTTTGTTTGTATGTATTTGGCGGGTGGGGTGTTTTTTAATATATATTTGGGGGATGGTTTTTTTAAAATGTATTTGAGGGGTGAAGTGGTTTTTTGTATGTATTTGATTTGTGTTTTTTTTTATGTATTTGGGGGATGGGAGGTGTTGTATGTTTTTGGTGGGTGGGAAGTTTTTTGTATGTATTTTGTGGGAACGATTGTGTGTGTGGGGGTGGAGGGAATAATTGAGCGAGCAGGATTGAGTGAGATTGGGGTAATTGATGGAGGGATGGGGGAGACTGAGAGGGGTGAGGGGGTGTAAGAGAGGGAGTCAGGGGTGGGAGTGAGTGTGGAAGAGAGTGGGTAAGAGTGAGACGGAGGGCAGAGAAATACATGGGCAGAGGGGGGGGTCGCAATTTGTGAAATGGAGGGGCTTCCAAGACTACTGACATGGGGGGCTCCTGTCGTAACTCTAGTCCTGGGCCGGCCCTGTATGAGGTACAGTAGCGTCATTTCTCATTCTGTTGAAACTAACAATGACAGATTTCACAAGCTTTTTACCTGTCACACTAAATTGTTTAAAGCCATCCAATTAGATCAAAATGTTGCAAGTAACAGTGGTTCATGATAACATATACTCGTGTGTATGTATTAACAGTAATTTATAACATCAGCTGCATAGAATAATCCTAGTTTAGGAAGAGGTTTAGTTCTTACCTTAGAGATAAAAAAGCCATCCATATATTCAAGGATTTGCTTTGGATAGTCGAGATCTTCTGAAGAGTTCATATTGTTGTGGTTTACAACAGTTCTGCTGTTCTTTATCTGTGTAAGCTGTTTTATACCTAGAGATGTATAGGCGTACAATGATTAACTAAGCATATCACCCAGTTGCAAACTTAACCCTGCCTATTTTGTATTTGTAAACGCATATGGTATGTGCTGACCCCGTCAGAGCTTAGCACATGTTCCTCGTGCATACAGTATAGTGTGGCAAAATAACTAATGCTTTTATCTTTTGGCCCAATGTACCATACAACAAAACAATTAACCCATAAAGGATAGGGATAGAAAGGACGAACATTTTACATTTGTGGCACTTCTGACTAATGCTGCCAATTTAAAATGGCATTATTGTGCCACAACAATAATGAAAACATTGAAAACACAGTGGCACATAAAAGGTTAGAGGGAGGGCCAATGTATGGTTGCAAACATTCTGCATATTTCATCTCGGAACTCTGAACAATACTGTAGAACACCAGACACTGTGCATTTAGTTTTTAATATGAAACGCCTAATTGATACAGTATTGTAACTTCTTCAGTACCAAGGTCAATTCACAATGAACCACTATGGTATTTTTTAAACACCTGCAAGTCAACACATTACTGAAGCACATGTACAGTACTGTAGTGTAAATATTAGAATTCATTACAATTCATGAATATCTGCCACCTGGCGGATACGTGAAAAATTGCATCCAATTAAATCCGAACCATTTTCATTAAAAAGATCAAGCGCGGGTGACGTCCGGCATGAATGCGGCATGAATACGGCATGAATGGGGCATGAACGCGGTCAAGCGCGTGGCATTCTGAAAAAGTCACCGGAAAATAACCGAGAGTGTTAAAATTAAAGCGGCCGCGGCTGTAGTTTCAGTTTGTTAGTAGACTGCAGGGCCGACGAGGGAGGGGAGGAGTCGGTACAAATGACCAGGCCCTGTGATCCAGAAGGGGGCCTGACTACATATACATTTGCTGCGCTCTTGGGCCTATCGGGCCTGATAGGAAAGCACTTGGCCATGGCGGCTGACTCATTGCTGTGGCCCTCCTCTTTCTGAACCGCAGCGTCAAATGACGCCATGGATGTTGCGTTACCATGGGAACATGATGCAATATTTGAGAAGGAGGGCGGCAGCAAGGAGACGGCTAAGTGAGGAAAAAAAGAGCTGCTGGGAGGCCCAAATTTTTTTCCCACGGGGTTCTGAACCCGCACTCGGCGGCCCTGCTAGTGCTGCAGTTAAGTTTCTCTGGCTATATGCTCAAAATTAAGTAGAAGAACCTCAATGTCTTCTTTAGGATCCAATTTACTTCTGATTTATGTTGATGGGTTAAGAGTAAGGCTGAGATTATACCAAGTGCTGCAAGGCGGCAGCGCTATTCTGTGACGTCATCCAGCGCTGCTGCCGAGCTGTCGCAAAAAAAAATAAACAATTCTCAATCTCTTCCCAAGCCGCCCGCCTTGCAGTACGATGCACCACGACCATCGCTTGCGGTATAAGCAGTTTTATTGGTTCTAAGGTAATTCTTGTTCCGCCATGCTGCTACCGAAATGCCGCACGCATTTTTGGGTATAATCTCAGCCTTATGCTTCTCTACGACACAGCTTTCGTAACAGAGGACTAAAGCTGTAAACAGAAACTGCTGCTGTTGCTCTTCATATTGTTACAGCTGCTGTTGGTATTGAAGTGTCAGTATTTGTTGCTGCTGCATTTCTGACAACTTATGTAAAAGTTGCTCCATCTTCCTTGCACTACCCCCAGTTACACTAGGAGCAGAGATTGTTGTTCCCCAAAAGCAATATTTATTGATGGCACAGGGTGGGCTGTATATTTAAGTAGAAATTCCCTACAGGATAAACCAGGAGTTGGTCTTTTAATGATGGAAACAACAGTAAGCAAATACCTCTGCTTATAACTGCTGTGTATCTCTGATGGAAGAAAGAGACATGTGATCAGGATTGTCTCTTTGTAGCCTCTCACAAAGGTGAGCTAGACTGCCAGAATCAGCCACCTGCAAGAACCAGAGTGGATCACCTGTTATCGCAAAATGAAAGATGCATGAAGCGTCATTACCTACTCTAGCTATCAGGCAAAATGTACATATTCATCATAATAGGGAAATCTGTAAACATATGGAATTCCTCATAACTTTATCCCCAGCACCATCTGCCATTGTAAGCTTCTTATCTTACAAGTGTTAATGGAAGAAAAGTCTTGTGCTTACACAAAGATATAATAGACAGAAGTAAAACACATTTCACCAAGGAAATAGTAATAGCTCGCTCTACCTGTATTGTGCTCACCCAGAATATTTAAGCTTCCTAGCAAGCTTAGTTACTGCACAAGAAAACTCAAGTGAAATGGGGAAGAGGAAAGCGATATATCCTTTAGATAGGGGCACTCCTAGATATACCTACATTTTATCTGGCTTACTAAAAATATGCGTCCAAGCTAATGTATCTCTTTGCACCGTTAAAAAACATATTACTTGGGACTAACAAAGATTTGACTGGTTGGTAATGGGTTAAGTTGTCATAGTTACCAATACCTGGATGTATAGGGTATTGGTAAGATCACATTTTAATTAAAATGTATTTTAATACATCAAATAATTATTGCTATGCATAACCAAAGTAGAATAAAGTGATGCGTCATGCCAAATAATGAGACATATATTTTTTGTGTTTTTCTACATACAGTACTTGGCTTGTTGGGTATTGTGGGTAGCATACTTTTGTCAAAAAGCAGGCAATGGTAACTCACAGCACTTTAGGCCGGCGACAGCGACGCAATGTCGTGTCAAAAAAAATGCATTGACGCCGTCGTGCGCGCTCATAGTAAGCACGACGGCTTGGTCACGATCGCTGAAAGTAATTTCAATTTGATTTTTACAGCAACCGCAGTGTGACGTCAGTGTCGCAATGCTGTCGCCGTCACTATAAGCGCGGCCTTTCTCTGAGACATGCACCTCACAAATTTGTTACAAACTGAGCAGATTAAGAGCAACCTACAACTATGTCTACAGAAACGTAAACAAGACAGAGCAAAGGAGCTAATCAAAGATGCATATTCACTATGTATCTTGTGAATTCTAGAGGACTAGCTTTTTTTGCGACCCCGATGTTGCAAGTGATTCCTTCCTGCAAATAAACTCACCTGTTTTACCGGCAAATCCTGTCTGGATCCCACGCCAACGAAGTCGGGTTTACAGGTTCTCAGAGGTGCAGTAAGTACGGCTTTGCATCACAAGCATACACTGCTCATATGTCATTGTCTGTGAAGTTCTTGTGCTTTTTATCTGGCTCAGCAGGGATGATTTATGACTGTTTGCGGAGGAGGTAGTGGTTTCAGGCCATCCTGAATTCATACCAGACTGCCAAGACTTTCTACCAAATCTCTACCCTACCCTCCAGCAGTGTTTGTTGCTTAAACCTCATTATTTTCTGGATTACTGGACTGTGTACATTTAGTCATTGGATTACAGAAGTTACACTGTTAACAGCTCAACACACATTCATACTCACTTTGCACCTGGATTGCATTCCCTATTAATCTATTTTAATTCTACTGATTGACTTTTTGTTATTGCATTGATTCTGCTTCAGCATTGTAGCACTAATTCGAGACTCTTTTTTCGTGACTTTTGGATTTAATGATATGTAAAGAATCAGTGTGTGCTACATGGAAAGTAATGGATTTAGAGGGAGTACTCTGGTGTACTGAAGATCAAAGAAATCCCTTAATGGTGCACTACAGGTGTACACAGGTAGTGCACCATTAAGGGATTTCTTTGATCTTCAGTACACCAGAGTACTCCTTTCTACATGACATAAGAATCTACCTTGTTTTATTCTATTTCATTTTGTATGAAACTGGGTATGTTTAATGTCTGCCAACTTTATTATTATAGGACCATGAGTTTTGAACCAAAAGGTTAGTTATATAAGTTAATTTGTAGTAAGTACAATAAAGATCAGTCTTAAAAGACTAGGATCATAGTTAATCCTATACCTGTAGTTTCTTGGTGACACTACACAAGGGTTTTACACTACCTGAAAAAATTCTCATTTACCTCAGCTGGAGGGAGAATGACCACATTGGATCTGTTATACACAGGAACATAAAAAAACGGCTACTTGGTAAACGGGGCGGGGCGAGCTTAAAACCTGGGGGGGAGGGGCCACCAACCTCCAAACAACTGATACCAGTTGAACATCAAAATGAATAAACACACAATCCCAGCAAGCTCAAGCCCCACTTATCAAGTAGTAGATTTTTCATGTTCCTGTGTATGACAGATCCAATGTTGTCATTCTCCCTCCAGCAGAAGAAAATGATAATTATTACCAGAGTATAAGGACCTGCAATACTAGTTATGCCGTGACATGGCTGCAGCCTTAAAACACTTTGGCCAAAGGGTTTAACTAAATGACCCTTACTCATGAGAATATTAGCACTGAAGTATTGTAGTATGTATTTTGTCACATTGGATGTAGCATTGGGCATTTCTGTCTTTTGCTGTACACATTTGGCCACGCTCATTAGCACTCCTTTTTGACACACACATATATATATATATATATATATATATATATATATATATATATATATACTGTATAAATGTGGTGGGTTTTGGGGTTCTTGAGCTTGCTGGGATTGTGTGTTTACTGATATGACGATAGTATTGAAAACACTTTAATAGAACTGAATTAAAATAATAGAGGAAAATGATGACGATGGACACTCTACTGACCCTGAAACAGCAGCAAGAGAAGTGCCAGGGTCTAAGTATTGGTGTGTAGGAGGCTGTAGGACGACAGTGAGCCTACAGGGTCTATATACAAATGATCTCTAGACTAAGGGTAATCTAACGCAGTATATCCCTGCAGATAGCTGATAGAGAACAAGTAGATAGCTGCTGCGCAGAGGTAGATAAACACCTGACCAAAGGTGTATAGTGAACATAAGGCTTTGTCCATGGTGGTACTGAGCGGGCAGGTGCGCACATGCTGGCCGCCATGAAACACATTGCGGCAATGTGTGTGCCTAGCGTGAGCAAGCGCCTGAACATGCGTGGTTCTTAGCTGCTTGCCAGGCAAGCAAATTTGAATTTGCCGCTTGTGCTGCCACGCATGAGCACCTGCACACTCAGTGCCACCCTGGCAGCAGTCTAACACAGGAGCTGGGTAGTACAAATCAGGATAGCAATAAAAGTTCTAAAGTGAATATGAGATTAATTGTATATACTAAGAGAAAGCCATGCACCAGGTTGTGTAGAGTATTAAGTGATATAATAAGTATTATAGGCTAAAGCAGTAAAATTCCGGGCATTACTGAAATCCATGCTCTCTGATTAGTCAGAATTCTGGGCATTATTCATTCAGTAATGCCCGGAATTTTTGACAACTTGCCAACTCACAGCAAAGCAGAGATGCAGGGGCTCACGCTGAGAAAAAAACCGGCAAGTTTAAAACTTAACTGCAACCCCTCCGCTCCTCTCCTCACTGAGCACACTGAACATGGCAGCACAAGCAGCTTCTCTCACTCTCTGACAGCTGCTAGTGCTGTCAGAAGCTGCCATGTCCAAACTGGTAACTTTGTTGCTTGCAACAAAGTATATTTCTCACCACATCTACATTATTGCCTGTGCTACTGTAAGGTAATTTGTATTTCTTTTTATTTAGTTGTAGTTAATATCACTGTCCCCCCAATTCTCTCCCCATCTCCCCTCCACCCCCCTCCCCCCCATTTCCCCCAATTCTCCCCCTCACCCCTTTTCTACCCTCACCTCTTTTCTCCCCTCACCTCTCTCCACCCTCGCCTCTCTCTCTCTCCCCCCACTCACCTCTCTCTCCCCAACCGCTCACCTCTCTCTTCCCCCTGTTCAACTCTCTCCCCCCTCAGCTCTCTCTTTTCCCCTCACTTTTCTCTTCCCCCCCTCACCTATCTCTCTTCCCCCCTCACCTCCCTCTCTCCCCCCTCACCTCTATCCCCCCTCACCTCTCTCTCTCCGCCCTGCTCACCTCTCTCCCCCCTGGTCACCTCTCTCCCCCCTGCTCACCTCTCTCCCCCATTCACCTCTCTCCCCCCGCTCACCTCTCTACCCCTCACCTCTCTTCCCCACCCCTCACCTCTCTCTTCCCCCCTCACCTCTCTCCCCTCACCTCTCTCCCCCTCACCTCTCTCCCCCTCACCTCTCTCTCCCCCTCTCCTCTCTCTCTTCCCCTCAACTCTCTCTCAACCCTGCTAACCTCTCCCCCCCCCACTCACCTCTCTCTCCCCCCGAACACCTCTCTCTCCCCCCAAACACCTCTATCTCCCCTCACCCCTCCTCTCTCTCCCCTCACCTCTCTATTCCCCCTCACCTCTCTTTTCCCCTCACCTCTCTCCCCCTACCTCCCTCTTTCTCCCCTTACCTCCCTCTTTTCCCCGTTACCTCTCTTCACCCCTCACCTCTTCTCTCTTTCCCGCTCCTTCACTCTCTCTTCCCCCCCCAACTCTCTTCCCCCCTCCACCTCTCTTCCCCCCCTCCACCTCTCTCCCCCCCTCCAAATCTCTATCACCCCCCCTCCACCTCTCTTCCCCCCTCCACCTCTCTCTCTCTCCCACCCCACAGCATTCTAATTTTCTACTTTACTTCTTTTTCCTACACAGGTATATACACTGATAAAAATCAATGACTACAAAATGTATCTTTTTTATGAAAAATTAAAAATAAATAAATAAGCCTACATTTAGCCTATAATAGTAATAATCCATTCAGAACAGGGCAATACTGGCCAATAATGCCCTGGCTGGGTTAAAGTCCCTCGGCTTCACCTCAGGCCTTCAACTCTTCCAGCCAGGGCATTATTGGCCAGTAATATAAACAAAAATAAAAGTGCGCAACCCAGAATACAACTTAATAGTGTATAAGACAATGTATAATAGTGAGACATACAAAACTAGTAATTTGTGTTTAAAAAACACTAGGTGAGTAATTGGTGAATGGTATCTAGCACAACCTTACTGTGGAAGTGATAAAAGTGAAAAAACCATACAAAACCGTTGGTTATAGGCATATGCTGCTCTAAACAGAGAGTGGCTCAGCACTTTCAAGAACTAAAGATAAAAACAAGAAAAAAGCGCAAAACGCAAATAGTGAAGTATGTCAATTTCTATATTTAGTAAAAAATGGTGAGTATTCTGCGTACATTTGAAACATATATAATTCGCATTTATGTGTATCAATACACGAAAGTTACCACACAGCAAAACTTCAGAGTGGATGATTGGAGGGCGTAGCTCTGGTGGATCATCTCCTGCTGGCTCTGGCAGTCATCTGCGTCTGTGATGGTATCCGCAACCAGCGTCTGGATGTCCCAAGCAGTAATGAAGGTATGTCACATTTGAAAATTGTTGAAACGCATTGGCGTGTACAGTACTGTAACAGTGTCACATTTCGGCATATACAGCGCTCTCCCCTCGCTCAGGATAATTAACTGCACTGCAGGTTATTTCAACTTCTTATCTTCTGTGCAATGCAGTACATCTCTCCCACACCATTCCTTTGAACGTGTGTCTGGTTTCAATCACATTCCTGCTTGACAGCAGGAATTTACTGAGCATGCGCCTGTAACTTCACCCACCACTGCTTGCTTGCCTGAGTGAGTGACCAAAAAAAAAAAAAAAAAAAAAAAAAAAAAAATGTTATTGTAATTTTTTTTTTTTCTCCACAAGCCTGCAAAACCCATTTTACTGTATTACGATATTCAATCTGCACTGTAGCTTTTGACTGCGACCTGTGCGTTTGAGTGTACATGGTTGATTTGTGTGCTTTTTACGTACTTTATTTGGGGGTGTATTATTATGATGAACTGCCTTTTGAAATCAAAGTATGTCTTTAGCTTTGAACTTCATGCAGCTGTACCCTGCAGCCCACTCCCCCACGAATGCTAGCTCAAGGATTTGAAATTCCACGGAGTCGTTAATTTTCTGAATCTTGCCATTGTGTTCTTAATCCCTCCATAGCCGACCTACAGAACCTCACTGCGCCTGCGTGTAATTCTCTTTGAGATGGGAATTTTGAGGCTTTGTTTACGGCAACGCTTTGGAAAATCCCTTCTTGAATTTGATTTGCACAGAGCATCACCTCTCTGTGCGCCTGTGTGTAATCCTCTTTCGGATGGGAGCTAGTTTACTCCTGCTCATGCGCCTCTAACTTCACCCACCACTGCTTGCTTGAGTGCCCCCCAAAAAATTTTAAATTATGATTTTTTAACTGTTATTTTATCCACAAGCTTGCAAAAACAATCTTGATATTACGATATTAAATCTGTGCGTTTGCCTGCACATGGTTGATTTGTGTGCTTTTTATGTACTGTATTTGGGGGGTGTAGGGATCAAATTACAGTATTATGATGAACTGCCTTTTGAAATTACTGTATTCTACAGTACAGTACAGTATGTTATTTCTTTGAACTGCTGCACAACTAATCCTTCATCCCTCCTCCACGCACACACAAACTCTTATCGACAGACACCTCCACAGAGTTATTCATTTTCTGAAGTTAGTTAGTCATTGTGTTTTTAATCCATCCCTAGCCGAGCATCAATCGCCTCACTGCGCCTGCGTGTACTCTAATCCTTTTAGAGATGGGAGCATGCTACTTACTGCGCATGAGACACCCAACCCCCTCTCTCCACAGAGTCGTTATCTTTCTGAATATTGCCATTGTGTTCTTAATCCGTCCATAGCTGAGCTAAAAAAGCCTCAGTGCGCCTGCATGTAATCACCCCACTCCCCCCCCCCCCCAACCCTTTGAGGCTTTGTTTACGGTAACGCTTTGGAAAATCCCTTCTCGATTTTGAAATGTAAATCCGATTTGCACAGCATTGTGAGAATTGAGAGTTAAAAAAAACCATTAACTGATTCATGTTGTTTTGTCATTCATTGTTATTCATTGGTGTACTGTAGGGGGGGGGGGGGGTTGTGGTTGTTGTAAATGATTATGACTAGCAGGAATGTAAATAAATATTTATTTTATTTTATCAGGAAGCAAAAAATACAAATATAAAAATAATCATGAATAATACATAATGTACTTTTTATAAAGTTCTTTTGGCAGATTGAAATTGAATAAACATTTAGAAAACATTTGTAAAACATGGGGAAACATGAATAATGCACATTTAAAAGACTATTATTTAATAATATATACTGTAATGTATAATATACTGTATATATATATATACTGCACCGACACACTTTATTCGAGCAAATACCCAGTATGTACCTGGCAGATACCTGGAATGCGCCGCTCCTCACCTCTGACAAGCCCCATTGCGTTTGCCTTCCCAGCCTGGGTTCATGCTCTGGCTGACGGCGGCTGACTGTAATGATAATGATCTAGGAGTTTAATAGGCTGCAATGCTTCGCGTGTCTACCAGATGGTCATAAATTCATGAATTGTAATGCACAGTATATATATAATAGTACTGTGGCAGTATTGCAGCCAGCGGGATAAATGCTCATCCCTGCATGGAAATACTCAAATGCCTCGGGCAGAAAACAGTCACAACCTCAATACACCCCGGGTATACCCGAATTCGTGGACTAGCCGAGCTCGAATAAAGTGTGTCGCCAGTGTATATATATGTATATATATATATATATATATAATATATAGTATTATATAATATATGTAATATTTTATTCCGTCTTTATCTTGTCCTCATTCTGTGTACATACAGTAAGTTCATCATTGAGAGATGAGAGAGTTTTGTGTACATGATCACTGCTGTTTATATACTGTATCATTTTACTGTACAGACAGATTAGACGACACAACACCCCACCTCCCCCCCTGCGGTGCGCCCTTTTTTTCCTAAAACGACGAAAAACAAAAAATTATGTGCAGTTATATGCGTACTGTATTATGGCATTGTGTGATTTTAGTACTACTGTAGAGGCTGGTGCTGCCTTCTCTGAAAGAAAAAAATTGAGCAGTTCGTAGGCAGTTACTGTACTACTACGCCAACATCTATACTGGAACTACTGAATACTCTGACTACTGTTAAATACTATGTTACCAGATGGCTGGTGCCTGATTCTCTGTAAAGAAAAACTGTAACTACTATTACCTCTGACTATTGGAAGAAAAAAAAATCTGTGCCATACTTACCTGTATCCATCTGTGACTTACAATATTACGCACAGTACTACTTCCTTATGCTCGCCCATTTTTGGCGATCACAAATGGTCAACACAGTAGCAATATGGTCTATATATTTATTGCATCATTCCAACGGTGAGTACATCGTTTCCAAAACTCACTTATGCCTTTCAACACTCATCTTTTCGTTAGGTTTTCACCACTTTCCGGTATGGTCCTTCAGGCTGATGCCAGACCATTTTCGATCGGATTGAAGTCTGGCGATCGTCTCATTGGAAAACAAGGACAATTAGTTTAAGAAGATACAGTACACGCAAAAACTGTGGGAAACAATGAGACACGGTTACCGCACTACTATCCGCTGGCGTCTTCACCCAGTTAATACCCGTGCTCAAGGATATGCGCTGGTTTGACGCGGTGTGCTTCGGATTCCTTGTCCTTTTGAAGCGGTGACCATCTCGGGAACTCGTGTGTTGATGTATTGCCTATCTCAGTGACACTGTTGTCATGGAAGAAGCTTTATTCATGATTCCTATAGCAAGAAAGAAAAGTGCTCAAAAAACTGCACAATAGTACGTACAGTGCAGACCGTAATGGCTACACTAGTAAAGTACAGTGCATAAGGCTACATTTATATTTGATATATTTTACCTTCAAAGATGACAATGCAACCCTGTTCCACGCCTAGAGATGGCAACCCACAAGCAGTCTTAACGGGGTATTTTGGGGCCGTCGGACTTCAAATATATGCGGCCCTTTTTTTTTGTGGAACGCAAGCTTGCAAATCTCTCCAGCGACACAGTAGACTCGTCAGTGAAGATTCAATCCTGGAAAGTTTCCCCACTGTCGATCTCATGCCTGCCTGGACCACACTCTTTTGATTTGTGTTGCGTCCCTTATCATGGGGTACGCTCTGTAATGACAAGAGAAAAATTTTATCGGTACAGTACAGATTTTCCTAAACACCACTTTTATATCTCCTGTACTGTCCAGTACTAACCCTCACACATCCATATTTCCATCCAATGCTGCGTCTCATCTTCTTTATCAAGAGACAGTGGTGCCCAGTGCTGCTCCATTGACAAAACTATATAATGAAAGTATAAAGTAAAACTACTTCAATATAACAATAAAATACTTGGTTTTTAGTTAACCCTTTGGCCAAGCGTCATAAGCCTGCAATACCAACGTCAAGATAAACCAAAATAATGCAGGTCCTAACTACACTGTGAACCCTTCCTTTTACCTCTGTGAGAGGGGAGGACCATTGGGTCTTGTTCCTGCAGCAAGTGAAATACCTTCCAAGTTAAAAGGGTGAAGGAGAGAAGTGAGCTCTGGGTGGGAGGTGCCACAGCCGCTAATTGAACTGCTAAGCAGTCAGACATAGGTAACACAGATTCCCAGCAAGCTCAAACTCCCACACCCACCAACAAGTGAAATATATTTTATGTCAACCATAGAGCTTTGAGCGTGGCAATTGTATATAACAAGAACAGGTGCCAATGCTGGCATCCAATTGACAAAACATATATAATGAATAGGTTAAAGTAAAATCTTCCATAATAACAATAAATATCTTGGTTATTTAGTTAACCCTTTGGCCCAAAGGGCGTCATAAGCCTGCATACCAACGTCAAGGTATAACCAAAATATAGCAGGATCCTACCTACACTGTGACCCTTCCTTTACCTCTGTGAGAGGGAAGGACCATAATGGTCATTGTTCCTGCACTTTTTAACTTGGAAGTCTTTCACTTGCTGCATGAACACAGTACCCATTATGGTCCTTCCCCTCTCACAGAGTTAAAGAGAGGGTTCCAGTTTTGTAGGACCTGCATTATTTTGGTTACACCTTGACGTTGGTATGCAGCTTATGACGCCGTTGGCCAAAGGGTTAACTAAATAACCAAGTATTTTATGTTTTATTGAAGTATTTTACTTTATACTTTTCATTATATATGTTTTGTCAAATGGTGCAGCTTTGGGCACCCCTTGTCTCTTGTTAGATACATTGCCACCTCAGTAGCTCTCTGGGTTCATAAATATATATTCACTTTGTGGTGGGTGTGGGAGTTTGAGCTTGCTGGGAATCTTTGTTACCCTCTCATCTTCTTTATGCTGGTCTCGGATACAGCGAGATTGTGTTTTTCCTGCAGAGTGTATTTGACCCTTAATGCACTCCTCTCATCATTCTCCTCACTTATTTTTTCCACCAGAAGAGTTGTATCCCTACATGTAAGAAAAAACATTCCGGTTAAGTAAAAATATTAGAGACTAGTATCAAGAGGATACAATATATGTTGTTAATACCGCATGCAGCAATTAAAAAAACTGTGATATAAGATATAATATACAAAAAAAAAAAATATATACTGTTGTGATATAAATAGAATATACAAAATATACACTGTTGTAATATACTATACAAATATATATACGTTGTAATAAAAATCTACAGAAATAACAAAAATCTGGTAATACAGTACGTAGATGCTACATACTTTTTTGGATCAAATTTAAAAAAAAAAGTTTTATAAATATACTTACTGTACGCGTTAGTTACCCTTGGTGCCCTTTTGCGTTCTCTGTTTTTTCCGTGTGCATGATAGCTCATGGTGGTTGCTGGCACAACGAGGCCAGAAGTAGCTAACCAGAGTTGGATAGCAGCAATTCGGTGTCCGCTCGTGTACATCTCCTTAATTCGCATGCTGAGATCCTTGGAAATCTTTTTAACAACCACTGCTGCGAGTAGAAAGAAATACAAACACAAGAATGTATATTCGAGTTTTAGTCGATGTGTATTCAATGTGCAGTGAATCCACAAAATGGATGGTGTATTTACACGTTAATGACTCACATTAGAGTACGCCCACTTTCAGCACCTGTACCTCGCCGCCATGCATAAAAGGTTACACACTTTGCATAGCCCACCACTCGATGATTTTTATCTGAACTTGCCCTTGTCCAGATACTGCATTGTGCCACCTGCTTCCATGGAGCAAACCCGATTCTATGGACGCAGGAACTAACTCGCCTCTGCCGTGCCTGTCATGCAGAAAAGGCGAAAGGCGGTTGCCGTTTTCAAGCCAACGCAAAAGCGACAGGCTAAGGCCAATAAAGAAAACCTTCTGCTGACCCCAAAGGCTAAGGGTTTTCCTAGACATCAGCCTTATTATGTCAAGAAGATATACGGTGATGTACTCTCAACGCAAAACGAATGGGAGCCAACCCATCGAACCTGCATACCACTTCCTCACATACGCTTTGACGACTCTGCTGCCGCTGTCCCGGAAATTTTCAGCCCGTCTTCTCCACCCCTCGTCCTCGACACTGTCGCCGCCTTCCCGGAAACCGACAGGCCATCTTCTCCGGTTCTATCTGACGACTCTGCCACCTCTGAAATCCACGGGTCACTTTCTCCTTTTCTCTTAGACGACTCTGCTTCTCGCCCGGAAATCCAAAGGTCACTTTCTCCATCTCTTTTCGATGACGCTGCCGCTTCTCCTCTACCGGATATCCACAGGTCACCTCCTCCCCCCTTCTTTGATGTCGCTGCTGCTTCTCTCCATGGAACCCGAATCTCATCCTCCGTTGCACCCATCCACCCAGATGTCCACATGCGATGCACAAGAAGCAGCTCGTTAGACCGGATGCTGAATGGGATAAGTGTGGATCTCCCCGGGAACTCTATTGTGCTAGCAAAGATAGATCTGCTTCTGGAGACCATGTTAAATGTGGAGCAACGGATGCTACATATGGATCAACGGATGATACATATGGATCAACGGATGCTAGATATGGATCAACGGGTGGATTGACGGATGGAGAAGGTAGAGGCTGACATAGCGGGTATACATCGTTTGCTCTGTGTTAATGCCCCTGTTTCCCCGACGCCGGAGCAGGGGGGTGACATGGATGTGATGAATGGGAGCATCGACCCCCTTCCATCACCAAGCGCACCCCCTCCACCAGAAGATGTAGTGTACATGTATGCCGTTGAGGAGTACATGACAACCCCATCAAGACCATGACAGAAGACAACACAGCGACCAAGACCGGAGGAAAGCTTCCTCCCAGACAACCAACCATCGCCCATCGCCTCAAGCACACCCACACGCAGAAGACCTACATTCACTCACATCGATACGGTGCCTGACATCACCCTGTGCGATCTGCCACTGGCGCTCAGGGAGAAGTATAGGGTGATGAGTGCCGGTGCACCCCACAAGTATGCCTTGTTACTTTTTAAGCACCATGTTCCCTACTCGTTGTACTGCGACTGGGCCTTCAAAGTGAACTACGACGGAAATCGCGTAAAATAGGCGCTTCCTGCCAATTTCAGAAAGAACATTCTGGATGAAATGCGGCGCTTTTATCCAATTACAGATCGAAAGGCGTTCGAGACTGTATTAATGGCGTTTTGCGCCATGCAAGGAATCGGCAATAGACGGACAATGTGGTGGACTTTCTGGATTAATCACGGGAACTGTAAGACCATACTGTTGTGCTGTACTGTACAGTACATGTTTTGACCTGCTGAACTTACTGTAAATAAAGGAGATGTTTTGACCTGCTGTACTGTATTTAACTTACTGTTTTAACTTGCTGTACACACACACAGGACCTGCACAATTCCAGTCCCTGAGGGCCGCAAACCGGCACGGTTTTCAATGTTGTCCTGAAAACCAGGCCTGTTTGCTGCCCTCGAGGACTGTACTGGTGCAGGCCTGACTGACTGTTTTGCACACCATCCCACTGTACTGTATACTGTATGTTTCTTTAATAAAGGAGATGTTGCGTTTTGTATACTGTATTTTATGAATAAAGATTTTTTTTAATCACAGGTAAGACCATACTGTTGTGCTGAATTGTATTGTACATGTTTTGACCTGCTGTACTTAAATAAAGAAGATGTTGTTGTGTGTTTTTTAACTTGTATTTATACAGAAATGTTTTAACTTGCTGTACACACACACAGGACCTGCACAATTCCAGTCCCTGAGGGCCACAAACAGGTACGGTTTTCAAGGTTGTCCTGAAAACCGGGCCAGTCTGCTGCCCTCGAGGACTGTACTGGTGCAGACTGTTTTGCACACCATCCAACTGTATATGTTTTGACTTGCCGTTCCTTAATAAAGGAGATGTTGCATTTTGTATATTTTATGCATAAAGAATTTGTTTTTAAAACATGTGACTGTAAACCATACTGACTGTAAATGTTTTTACTTTCTATACATAAATGTTTTCACAACTGTAGCAGTAAACCATACACCTGTTGATGTTTTGAATTGCTGTGCACTTAAAATGTTTCTACATTGTACAGTATTCTGGAAATTGCTTAGGTACATGCAAGCTTGATCGAAACTGCATGCGAAATCCGGCTCAGGCTCAGTGTTGTCACTGACGGCGGGACCGTCATTGGAAGCAGGTGCTGGTGCATTGCTTGGCAGCGACTGTCGTTTCTTAGTTGGTTTTAACATGACCCTTTGCCTTTTGCTGTCTGCATGATCATAGATACAGGAAAAAGCCGGTGATACACACCAATACCCTCCAACAAATTGTGGCTCAATACGATAAAAACAGGGATCGCTAATAACCTTTTCCTTATTGCACGCTTCCACGTATGAGGAGCTGGCGAAAATTTGTAAAAGTCATAGTTTTCGATAAAATACTGATAAATTTGAGCAACTATTGCCATCTTATCATCTGTTGCCGTAATCGCAGCACATATCAAATACGCGTAACTTCTGTCGGCTTTTTGGAAAGTGGGCTGCACTTGAACACTCATGGCGGGCGGGTCTCTGGAGAACACTGTAATCGAAACTGGTCTTTGTCTTTCTTTAATATGAAAAGCCTAAATTGATACATTTTTGCAACCTCTTCCTTCAGTCTCAAGGCCAAGTTACAATTGTATCTTTTTTAAACGAAACACCTGCAAGTCGACACATTACTGAAGCGCATGCATATTACAATTCATGAATATCTGCCATCTGGCAGACACACGAAGAATTGCAACCTATTAAATCCGAACCATTCTCAATAAACGCAACAACCGCGCGCCAATCACACATGACCCGCGCATGACCCGCGGCTGGGAACGCAAAATGAATGCGGCATGCTCCAGGTGAAGTGCGTCGCTGTAGACGGACGTTCACAGAGGTACACAATTGGAGACTTTATAAGGTGAAATTATAATAGGCTTTATTGTGCCGGACACTGTTGACCTCCTGTTGTGAGGCATTCAGCTCTATGCGAAGAGTGTGAACCTCTTGCTGGAAGACTGTCATCTGCTTCAGTGCCTCCTCATACTTCCGCTTTAGCGTAGCCACCATTTTATCAGATTGGCTCTGCTTTTCATCCATGGCGGAAATAGTAGCCGTTGCACTACCTTGCTCAGTATTGAGATCCTCCAATTCGGTCTTGGCCGCAGAGTAAATTGCGAGCACAGTCTTCTGTAGCTCAGCATTTTTTTCTCTCTCCCTTTCCAATTCTTCACAGAGCAGATCACAGTCATGCCTGGCAGCTTGCAGTGCATCTTCAGGGCTGGTCAAGGGATCGTCACTCACTGGCTCCGACTCCACTTCTCTGGGATGGTTGGCCGAGGGTTCCTCACTGTTGGCACCGGATATTGGATATTGGGGTCTCTTCATTTGAAATTTTAGCAGCTTCATTATATACGCCAGGCTTTTCTTGCAGTTGCTTTAGCTGACAGAAATATTGGGTGATCTGCTGCTCCCGCTCTGTCTCCTGTTGATCATATTCTTCATCATTTTTCTTTTGTTTCAATTGTTCACAGAGTATATCACAGTCACGCTTGGCATTTTCCAAGGCATCCTCAGGGCTTGTCAAGGGATCGACACTCACTGGTTCCGGCTTCACTTCCCTGGGATGGTTGGTTGAGGGTTCCTCACTGTTGGCACCGGACAGACATTTCTTTGGGGTAAAGTGATAGGGGAGCCCCTGCTGCTGCCTCATTAATAGTAGATATGAACGGTGAACGGTGCTTAGGGTATACAATGAATAGGTAGAAAGGATAGAGAAGAACCCGGTGTAGCACTCGAGTTCACCCTTTGGTGATTAGTGTATGATTTAAAATAAACTTTATTGATTCAACACATATATAAAATAATGGGTATTAAAATGACGTACTAGAGGTGGTGGGATCAAAATACTGACAGCCATGGGGCTCGCAATCAATATAGTAGGTGTCTCCTGTTGTGTATTGATATCCCCCTCACCTCTCTCTCTCCCCCCCTCACCTCCCTCTTCCTCCCCCTTCACCTCTCTCTTCCCCCCTCATCTCTCTCTCTTCCCTTCACCTCCATGTTCCCCCTCCCTCCTAACCTCTCTCTTTTTCCTCCTCACCTAACTCTTTCACCCCCTCCCTCCTCATCTCTCTCTTAATCCCCCTCACCTCTCTTCCCCCCCCCTCACCTCTCTCTTCCCCTTCATCTCTGTCTTTCCCCCCGCCCCCTCACCTTTCTCTTCCACTCCTTCACCTCTCTCTTTCTTCCCTCCCTCACCTCTCTCTCTCTCTCTTTCCTCCCCTCACCTCTCTCTCCCCCCCTCACCTCACTATTCCCCCCTCACCTTCCTTTTCCCCCTCACCTCTCAATCTTCCCTTCACTTCCCTCTTCCCACCCCCTCACCTCCCTCTTCCCCCTCCCTTCTCATCTCTCTCTTTCCTCCCTCCCTCCTCACCTCTCTCACCCCCCTCCCTCCTCACCTCTTTATTTCCCCCCTCATCTCTCTCTTTCCCCCCTCTCTCTTTCTTCGCCCCCTCACCTCTCTCTCTCTTTCCTCCCCTCACCTCTCTCTTCTCCCCTTCACCTCTAACTTTCCCCCCTCCCCCTTCACTTCTCTCTTTCCCCCCTCACCTCTATCTTCCCCCCTCACCTCTCTCTTTCTTCACTCCCTCACCTCTCTCTTCTCCCCCTCACCTATCTCTTTCCCCTCACCTTTTTCTTACCCCCTCACCTCTCTCCCCTCTCACCACTCTCTACCCCCCTCACCTCTCTCTTCTACCCACCCCCACCTCTCTCTCCCCCACCTCACCTCTCTTCCCCCCTCACCTCTCTTCCCCCTTCACCTCTCTCTTTCCCACCCTCAACTCTCTCTTTCCCCCCTCGCCTCTTTCTTTCCCCTCTTCACCTCTCTCTTCCCCCAATCACCTCTCTCTTCGCCCCCTCACCTCTCTATTCACCCCACCCTCTTCCCCCTCACCCTCTTCCCCCCATCACCTCTCTCTTCCCCCCTCACAACTCTCCCCCCACCACTTCTCTTTTCCCCCCCTCCTTCACCTTTCTTTCCCCTCCCCCTCCTTCACCTCTCTCTCCCCCCCTCCTTCACCTCTCTCTTCCACGCCTCCTTCACCTCTTTCCCACCTACACCTCTCTTCCCCCCTCCTTCTTCTCTCTTTTCCCCCCCTACACCTCTCTGCCCCCCTACACCTCTCTTCCCCCCTAAACCTCTCTCTCTCCCGCCCCTCAGCCCTCTCATCTTCTACTTTACTTATTTTTCATACACAGGTACTGTATATACACTGATAAAAATCAATGACTACAAAAATGTATCTTTTTTGTGAAAAATGTAAAAAAAAAAAAAAATAAGCCTACATTTAGCCTATAATAGTAATAATCCCCTCAGAACAGGGCATTACTGGCCAATAATGCCCTTGCTGGGTTAAAGTCCCTCGGCTTCACCTAAGGCCTTCAACTCTCAAGGCAGGGCATTATTGACCAGTAATGCCCTGTTCTTCAGGAATTATTACTTAATTATGATAAGTGCTTAAAAAGCTCAAAAATAAAGAGAGACTATCCGTGGTGAGACAGTAGACAGCTCTCATGAAAAAAAATGTAACAAGTGTGTAATGTGACAAAGTAAATGTGTTCTAAATAACCGCATACACATGAGGTGAGAGTCTGCTGCTCATCAATAAAGATGGCTCATCAACTCAGGGACTAACAGAAAAAGAAAAAAAGTTAGCACACAACTCTCATGATATAGTAAGGTTGATATAATGTGATATGGTGAATCAGGTAAGTAATGCACGTACAAAAAATTCAATCTTTAAAACATGGCATGTTTAGTGTACATGTTACCACTATGTCACGGTTGTGCTCGCCACAAACCAGGGTCGGACTGCGTGGTTCAGGAGAGGTGACATCAGGGTAAACGTTATCCAAGCGGAGTGTCGGTAACAGAAAGTCAACTAGGTCCCGCTTCAGCGTAATAGCTGCAGGGCGGGAGCGGGTTCTGCGCACGCGGTGACCATGTTTCAGTGCAAGAGTCCAGAATGAGTCTGTGCAAGGAGAGAGAGAGCAACAGACCTCAGGACTCATAGACTGGCCTCTGCTAAGGGAAGGGCAGCAGGCCTCAGGAAACAGGGAGCTGAAGAAAACACTGGACAGTCCTCTGCTTCAGCACAGGAACCAGGACACGGCCTCTGCAATGGAGAGAGAGCAGCAGGCCCAAGGAACCAGTAGACAGGCCTCAGCTATGGAAGGACAGCAGGCTTCAGGAAACAGGAAGCTGAAGTAACACTGGAGAGTCCTCTGCTTCAGCACAGGAACCAGGACACGGCCTCTGCAATGGAGAGAGAGCAGCAGGCCCCAGGAACCAGTAGACAGGCCTCAGCTATGGAAGGACAGCAGGTTTCAGGAAACAGGAAGCTGAAGTAACACTGGAGAGTCCTCCGCTTCAGCACAGGAACCAGGACATGGCCTCTGCAATGGAGAGAGAGCAGCAGGCCCCAGGAACACGTAGACAGGCCTCTGCTATGGAAGGACAGCAGGCCACAGGAAACAGGAAGCTGAAGTAACACTGGAGAGTCCTCCGCTTCAGCACAGGAACCAGGACATGAACTAGCAACATGGAACATGGGACAAGAACATAGAAACTTAACGAGAGTTAACAAGCCTAGGGCTTGTGGCAAAACACATGTGACATCCAGAAAGGATTATGCTCGTCAGAGAAGCATTGTGGGAAAGCTGTATTTTAAGGTCAGCAAACCTATAGCAAAAGGGGCATGTGGCAGCATTGCCCTAATGACTGAGCCCAGGCTGGGGCTGCAGTAATATCTTGTACAGCTGCAGAATATATCATGGGGAGTGTTCCAGGACTGCACATGTCTGTAAGGCAAGGTAAGCAGTAAACCGAGGTGTGGATTCGTTACAATACCCCCCCCCCCTTCACATGAGACCTCCGGGCGAATACGACCACTCAGAGTTGGGGGACCTGGAATTGTTCCTGAACTGTCAAGGATTGGGGGTAGAATTGTGGTCCAGAGATTCGTTTGCACACTTTTGCGTACCCCCACATTAGAACTGCAGCCAGACAGGATCGTCCATGGGTTTCGCTTACACCGTGTTGTTCATAAAGTGCTTTAGGCGGGAAGGGGATCCGAAAACGAGCAATTCCTTGACGAGTACTGTTATAGGAAATGAGAATGGTGGTAGAGAAGCCACTGGTACGTGGCTTGCCAGGCAAAATGGCTTGGAAATCCAAGGCAGTGAGGAACCAGGGGATTCCGGAGAAGAAACGGCAGAAGGAACCCTGCTGGGAGCCCAGTCCCTTGTAAAGGTATCAGGGTTCAGGACAAGCGGTACCGATAGTTGATCAAGTATACCGGGGTGACTCTCCGGACAGACAAAATCTTTGCCGACATCTGTACGTAGGAATTTGAGAGGATCTTCTGTAGAGGTTTTCCAGGGAGTGGTCAGCGAGGGTTTAGGGTGGGTGGGGGTATTGCTAGTTATTGGTATGGAAGATGACAAGGAAAGCAGTAAACCTGGCTTAGAGACCGAAATCTTGGGGTAAGTACTGAGTATTTCCGAGACAGAGGAAAAAACAGGAGCAACAGTAGGTTCCGAGAGGGATAACCATGGGTTCGCAGAGGCAGAGAAGCAAACAGCAGTGGGTCTCCAAAATACTGTAGAAACCTCAGAGAGAGGTAATATTGTCTGGAAAGTAAAGATCACAAAGTCAAAGGCAGTGTGGAAAGTTTTAGCGACAATAGGGAGAGAAAACCCATATTTAAAGTCATTCTGGTGTACTTCAGGAACTATTGTATGGTCAGTGAAGAGAGACTGCCCTCCCACACTGGTGACTTGGAATACGGCAAGGGTTACTTCAGATAAGGCATCAGGGTCCGAGAAAGGTATGCTGGTCCTTACAGAGATTAGAACAACCACGTGGGGCGGAATACGTGCTGCAATGAACTCCAAGGGCATCATACTTGTCATAGAAGTGGGACTAGGAATAGATACTGGGGCTTTAATATCTGGAGCTTGAGCATCAGACAGAGCAGGGGCCTAAGTATCTATAACCGGAACATCTAGCACTGCAGGGACACTGGTAGGAGAAGAACTAGCGTCAGAAGCTGGTACCTGGAAATCAGTGACGGGTAGTGTGGGAGTAATGATGGGAGTTAGAGAGACTATAAGCGGTAAATTGGAACTGGGGAAACTCTTAATGGCAGAAACCTTAGAAGGAAAAAGAGTCTTATCCAAAACTGCAAGGACCCTAACAGGGATATTAGTCATGACAAAATCAGAAGTCAGTATGTTTACTAGTGCGAAAATTCTGATAACGGACCTGCTAGTAAGTGATGTGGGTGACTGGGTAGCACTAGTGAGAAAGTCAGATACAGTGGTATGTGACTTAGAAGCAATCAGGGAAGTTCTAGGTTTGCTGCACATGTGTGAGAAGGTACCCTTAAACACAGGAGTTTTAATTTCAGCCCAGAGTAACCCAACGGATGCTGGAGTACATTTAGATGTGGTGCTAAGGGACTGAGGTTTGGCAAGGGAAGGATAACAAAATAGCTCAGATTTAAACACCAGAGTTTGTAATGTAGACAGGGTGGTCTCTGACTGTACTAAGGGGTTAACGACAGACACACTTATCTCTGGAGGGGTTGCTTGTACAGAGGCATCAGAGGGACCAAAAGCAAGGATGGCCTTTAAGGGAAGAATTTTTGAATCTGAAGGGTGAATTTTACCTCTCTGAGTAGCGGACCGACAAAGCAAATTTCAAAAAGGGGGGAAACTGTGTACAGGCTTCTGGCTACCAAATAAGAAAAAGCATCACTTTTGAATAGGAGGAGTGTCAGCAAACATTCCAGGGAACACAGCAACATGAAGTGTGCTGGTCTCAGAACTTGGTACTTGGGAAGAAGTGTCTGGGACACTAGAAACAACTACAGATTCCATTACAAAGGGACTATGCGCTGAAGCAGGGATCTCAGCTCTTAGAATGACAAACTGGGTCAGCGAAATACCTGGGAGTGGGGATTCTGCGAACAGGCTTATGGAAAAAGCAGGTTCCTGAATACATTTGACTGAAATCAGTATTTTAGGAGAAGTTTCAGGGAACACGACAGGGGAAACTTGAGCTGAAGCAGGGGGATTATAGTAAAGAATATCTAAGGACTCCACAACCTTAGGGGAGACATTCAATGCAACCTCTGCTGTCAGACTTATGGTTTCATTCTCTGATGCTAGAAAGGACGTATTAGCCTGAGGGCGGCAAGGATTTACAGTGGTAAATGCAGATGGCACCTGAGAGACAAAAAGAGGTAGATTTGCCTCTGCAATTGGGGACACAAGGAGTTCCTCCTCAGGAGTTAAGGGCGTGACCTTGCTGGCGAACAACAGGGAAATACCAAAGGAGACTCAAAGGGCTGCCCTGCTGGGGTTAATACAGGAATGACCTTGGTAAGTTAGAAATTGAGGGTAGAAGGGTTTCATTCTCAGACACTAAAGCCATAGTTTCGGCTTGGGAAATACACGTATAATCTATAGGAACCTCACAGGGCTGATTGGCAGGGGTTAACGTAGACATATCCTTGGGGTCTAAGTAACAGGATGAGCAATCAGGGGTAGTGGGACGGTTTGGTCATTTCCTGGAGAGGGAGGACCCCCACCGGTCTAGCAACAGGACTGGCAGTACAGGGGGACTGCAAAGCGGCAGCGTATTGTAGCTGGCGAGGAGGGGGTCCTGTTCTTTTATGCAAATGTCCAATGTTAGGGAAAGAACACGGAGCACGTCTTGAGCGTGAGTCAACATGAAGAGAGGGTCCTGTCGTACTATGAGAAAGTCCAATGACAAGGCCAGGGCATAGAGTGCATCTTGGGCGTCGGCCAGTTCCATAGGGTTCACATTATCCCAGGTTAAAGGGGAACCAGGGGAGCGAACACAAACGACCAGAGACTGTTTAAAGTGCTTGAGGCAGAAAGCCTTACTAATGAGGTGATAGCAGCATTTTTTTTGCAAAGGGGTTAAACCTTCATACATATACTGACCTTCAATCCGAGGTAGTATTTCGCACAGATACTGTTTTTTGAACTGGGACTGGTCTGCAGGCCGGGGCAGGATTTCAGATAGAAACATACCAACCCTCACCAGAGGGCGGTCCGAGTTTGTGGGGCCGAGCATACTGTCACGGTTGTGCTCATCACAAACCCGGGTCGGACCATGTGGCTGAGGTGGGGTTGTATAAGCACCAACCTTAGACCGCGCAGGCTGATCTGGAGTGCGCAGTTCGTGGTCGTACATAGCAGGTTCGGTACTTGAGAGAGCAGCGTAGTCAATGGACGGGCCAGGTTCAGGATAGGAGACATCAGGGTAAACGTTATCCAAGCGGAGTTTTGGTAACAGAAAGTCAACTAGGTCCCGCTTCAGCGTATTAGCTGCAGGGCGGGAGCAGGTTCTGCGCATGCGGCGACCATGGCCCATGGTACCGGTCTCAGGAAGGGATAGGCAGACCCGAGTGGACACGCCGCCTGGCAGCACTGGTAAACCAGTGCTTCAGCGCAAGAGTCCAGAACGAGCCTGTGCAAGGAGAGAGAGAGCTACAGACCTCAGGACTCATAGACCGGCCTCTGTTAAGGGAAGGGCAGCAGGCCTCAGGAAACAAAGAGCTGAAGTAAACACTGGAAAGTTTTTCGCTTCAGCACAGGAACCAGGACACGGCCTCTGCAATGGAGTAAGAGCAGCAGGCCCAAGAAACCAGTAGACAGGCCTCAGCTATGGAAGGACAGCAGGCTTCAGGAAACAGGAAGCTGAAGTAACACTGGAGAGTCCTCCGCTTCAGCACAGGAACCAGGACACGGCCTCTGCAATGGAGAGAGAGCAGCAGGCCCCAGGAACCAGTAGACAGGCATCTGCTATGGAAGGACAGCAGGCCACAGGAAACATGAAGCTGAAGTAACACTGGAGAGTCCTCCACTTCTGCACAGGAACCAGGAAATGAACATGGAACATGAACATAGAAACTTAACGAGAGTTAACAAGCCTAGGGCTTGTGGCAAAACACATGTGACATCCAGAAAGGATTATGCTCGGCAGAGAAGCATTGTGGGGAAAGCTGTATTTAAATGTCAGCGAACCTATAGCCAAAGGGGCGTGTGACAGCATTGCTCTAATGCCTGAGCCCAGGCTGGGGCTTCAGTAATAGCTTGCACAGCTGCAGAATATATCATGGGGAGTGTTCGAGGACTGCACAGGTCTGTAAGGCAAGGTAAGCAGTAAACCGAGGTGTGGATTCATTACACACTACAGCAGAAAACCGGCTCCCACTTTGTGAGAACAACGGTGGTCGTCCACGAACATAGCGTATCCCTCACTACAATATTCACTATCATAATGACCCAACCTTGTTGAGATGTAAAGGAATTCAAATTGCCCCCCCCTAGTAGAATTGGAGGGGACAGAATAAAAGCTCTTTCCAAGCATGAAAGCTTTTGGATCTATAAAATGAAAACATTGTTCCCTATAGGACTAAATGAAGAATTAGACATTTGGTCAATTTAATTAGACTTAATGAAATATGGGTTTATTAAATATTCAGTGTTACTGCTGGCTTATTGGACATTATTTATCATTGATATGTCATTTGTTTTTATGGTTCCAGTAAATTTTATTTAATATTATACATGTCTATTTACTGCTGCGGCAGATTTTATTCTATCAAATCGCCGTTTTTTCCCTGGCTTTTTCCTGGAATGCGACGCTCTTCACCTTGCGCATGCCGCGTTCATTTTGCGTTCCCAGCCACGGGTCATGCGCGGCTGACGCGCGGTTGATGCGTTTATTAAGAATGGTTCGGATTTAATAGGTTGCAATTCTTCGCGTGTCCGCCAGATGGCAGATATTCATGAATTGTAATGCGCATTCGCTTCAGTAATGTGCCGACGTGCAGGTGTTTCGTTTAAAAAAGATACCACAGTGTGCTATTGTAACTTGGCCTTGAGACTGAAGGAAGAGGTTGCATAAATGTATCAATTTTGGCTTTTCATATTAAAGAAAGACAAAGACCAGTTTCGGTTACAGTATTCTCCAGAGACCCGCCCGCCATGAGTGTTCAAGTGCAGCCCGCTTTCCAAAAACCCGACAGAAGTTACGCGTTTTTGATATGGGCCGCGATTAATGCAACAGAGGATAAGATGGCAACAGTTGTTCAAATTTATCAGTATTTTATCGAAAACTATGACTTTTACAAATTTTCGCCAACTCCTCATACGTGGAAGCGTGCAATAAGGAAAAGGTTATGTAGCGATCCCTGTTTTTATCGTATTGAGCCACAATTTGTTGGAGGGTATTGGTGTGTATCACCGGCTTTTTCCTGTATCTATGATCATGATGATGGCAAAAGGCGAAGGGTCGTGTTAAAACCAACTAAGAAACGACAGTCGCTGCCAAGCAATGCACCAGCACCGGCTTCCAATGACGGTCCCGCCGTCAGTGACAACACTGAGCCTGAGCCGGATTTCGCGTGCAGTTTCGATCAAGCTTGCATGTATCTAAGCAATTTCCAGCCTCATCAGCTGACTACAGGTGGACTAGTCCCGCTGCAAACTATCGACGTGGATGATCAAGAACGCTGGACTGGCAGTGGACCGGCGCCGGCGCCAGCTGAATGGGAAATTCTATGGTGAGTATTGTTGCCGTATTATTTTCTGTGTTTTTTTTATTTTGACAATACAGTATCAATATCGGTGCGTTTCAAAAGTCAAGCGATTCTCCTGTATGCAATATCATTGGCTGAGCGGCTTCTACAGTACTGCAGATACTGAACAATTGGTGGAACGCTAGGCGCATGCGCATTGGAGCCTTCTTGAAACGCATATGCGTGTCATCGCATCGATGGTAGGCGCATGCGCATGTGAACAGGAGACGCCCCCCGAGAAAATTATTGGTGGAACTGGCTGGGAACTTCTTTAGGGGGCTGACCATTACAGTAAAACTTTTCTTTTTGTTTTTCCTCAGAAAAGAAAACGGCTAATGAATGGATTTCGATGGATAATATCGCTTTGTGTAACAAAGCCTGCACATTGCTGAATCGGATTTAAAAACCCACGTATCGGAATCTACAGTTTAGTTGCCGTTGTTATTGATTAGGATAGAATACTATACATGAAACAGTATGGTGATGTTTTCCGGCCGTACAGTATACTGTACAATACTTTTTTATATACAGTACAGTATACTGTGTAATAAACCCGAAAAAATAAAAACTGCATTTAATCTACATGTATCACATACTTTATGTGTCTTCTACAGTATACAGTGCCAGTACATACAGTACAGTACAGTTTGTGTCTTCTATTTTTTTTAATACTCTTATACTGAGCATGCCTACAGTAAACAGTGCAGTATGCCTTGACATTCTAGAAACACTGTATTTTGTTACAGTAGCAAAGGAGCAAATGGAACAATGTAAGACAAATCAACATGTTCTTTTATTGGTGGAGTAAGTACAAAAACATTTATTTACAAATACTGTATAATGTAGAATCATTTTAAGTGCACAGCAATTCAAAACATCAACAGGTGTATGGTCTACTGCTACATTTGTGAAAACATTTATGTCAGTCAGTATGGTTTACAGTCACATGTTTTAAAAACAAATTCTTTATTCATAAAATAAGCAAAACGCAACATCTCCTTTATTAAAGAACGACAAGTCAAAACATTTACTTAACAGTGGGATGGTGTGCAAAACAGTCTGCACCAGTACAGTCCTCGAGGGCAGCAAACAGGGCAGGTTTTCAGGACAATCTTGAAAACCGTGCCTGTTTGCGGCCACCAGGGACTGGATTTGTGCATGTCCTGTGTGTGTGGTCAGCAAGTTAAAAAAATTCTGTATAAATACAAGTAAAAAAACACACAACAACATCTCCTTTATTTAAGTACAGCAGGTCAAATCATGTACAGTACAATACAGTTTAGCACAACAGTATGGTCTTACAGAAAGTCCTCCGCATTGTCCGTCCATGGCCGATTCCTTGCATAGCGCAAAACGCCATTAATGCAGTTTCGAACGCCTTTCATTACAGGATCTGTAATTGGATAAAAGTGCCGCATTTCATCCCGAATGTTCCGTCTTAAATTGGCAGGAAGCGCCTTTTTTACACGATTTCCATCGTAGTTCACTTTGAAGGCGCAGTTGCAGTACAACGAGTAGGGCACATGGTGCTTAAAAAGTAACAAGGCATATTTGTGGGGTGCACCAGCACTCTTCACCCTATACTTCTCCCTGAGCGCCGGTGCAGATCGCACAGGGTGATGTCGGGCACCGTATCGATGCGAGCAACTGTAGGTCTTTTGGGAGCGGATGTGCTTGAGGCGATGGGCGATAGTAGGTTGTCTGGGAGGAAGCTTTCCTCCGGTCTTGGTCGCCGTGTTGTGTCCTGGCGTGGCCTTGACGGGGTTGTCATGTCTTCCTCAACTGCATACATGTACACTACATCTTTTGGTGGAGGGGGTGCGCTTGGTGATGGAAGGGGGTCAAAGGTCCCATTCATCACATCCATGTCACCCCCCTGCTCCAGCGTCGGGGAAACAGGGGCATTAACACTGAGCAAATAATATATGCCCCCTATGTCAGCCTCTATCTTCTCCATCCGTCGATCCATCCGTTGATCCATATGTATCATCTGTTGATCCATTTGTAGCATCCATTGCTCCACATTTAGCATTGTCTCCAGAAGCAGATCGATCTTTGCTAGCACAATAGAATTCCCGGGGAGATCCACTGTTATCCCATTCAGCATCCGGTCTAACGAGCTGCTTCTTTTGCATGGCGTGTGAACATCTGGGGGGATGGGTGCAACGGTGGATGAGATGGGGGTTCCATGGAGAGAAGCGGCAGCGGCATTGAAGAAGAGTGGAGGAGGTGACCTGTGGATATTCGGTAGAGGAGAAGCGGCAGCGTCGTCGAATAGGGATGGAGAAAGTGATCTTTGGATTTCCGGGCGAGAAGCAGAGTCGTCTAAGAGCAAAGGAGAAAGTGACCCGTGGATTTCAGAGGCAGCGTCGTCGGATAGAACTGAAGAAGATGGCCTGTGGGTTTCCGTGAGGGCGGTGGCAGCGTCATGGACGAGGGGTGGAGAAGACAGGCTGAAGATTTTCGGGACAGCGGCAGCAGAGTCGTCGAAGCTTATGTGAGGAAGTGGTTTGCGGGTTCGATGGGTTGGCTGCCAATCGTTATGCGTCGAGAGTACATCACCGTATATCTTCTTGACATAATAAGGCTGACGTTTATGAAAACCCTTAGCCTTTGGGGTCAGCAGAAGGTTTTCTTTATTGGCCTTAGCCTGTCGCTTTTGCCTTGGCGTGGAAACGGCAACCGCCTTTCGCTTTTTCTGCTTGACAGGCACGGCAGAGGCGAGTTAGTTCCTGCGTCCATAGAATCGGGTTTGCTCCATGGAAGCAGGTGGCACAATGCAGTATCTGGACAAGGGCAAGTTCAGATAAAGATCATCGAGTGGTGGGCTATGCAAAGTGTATAACCTTTTATGCATGGCGACCAGGTACAGGTGTTGAAAGTGGGCGTACTCTAATGTGAGTCATTACCGTATAAATACACCATCCATTTTGTGGATTCACTGTACATTGAATACACATCGACTAAACATCGAATATACATTCTTGTGTTTGTATTTGTTTTTACTCGCTGAAATGCCTGTTAAAAAGATTTCCAAGGATCTCAGCATGCGAATTAAGGACATGTACACGAGCGGACACCGAATTGCTGCTATCCAACGCTGGTTAGCTACTTCTGGCATCGTTGTGCCAGCAACCACCGTGAGCTGTCATGCACACGGAAAAAACAGAGACCGCAAAAGGGCACCAAGGGTAACTAACGCGTAAGTATATTTATACAACTTAAAAATAAAATTAATTTTTATTTAAATCTAATATTTTTGTTATTTCTTTTGATTTATATTACAACAGTATATATATTTTGTATATTTATATTTATATTACAACAGTATATATATTTTGTATATTTATATTTATATATACATTTTATATTGCTGCATATTAATAAAAAAAACAGAGAGAGGTAGAACCCCAAGGAGAGCACTCTACCAATGTGTAGCCAAAATGTATCAGAACCTAGTAAGGTGGGTGAGTAATGAATTCATTAAAACCAGAAACTTTAATTGAGTCTTAACTCTAAATATAAAATAATATGGGGAACACTATAGGTCAAGTAATATACTAATGATAGCCCGTGTACAGTGAATTAATATTAAAAATGAGCAAAGCAGACCACAATAACCTCTGTACTGTAAACCCAGAGTCTGGGATATGGCCGCACGATAACACTAGTGGTGTAGAGTAGATCCAAAGGATGGTTATAGGTCAAAACAGGTAACGGTAAGTGTCTAGTTTGTACTATGTTGTATGGCATAAATTATAAATGCATATTAATAAAACAATATATTTTCTTTACATTGTAGGGAGACAACTATTCTGGTGGACAAAATAAGTGAGGAGAATGATGAGAAGAGTGCATTAAGGGTCAAAAACACTCTGCAGGAAAAGCACAATCTGACTGTATCCGAGAGCAACATACAGAAGATGAGACGCAGCATTGGATGGAAATATGGACGTATGAGGTTAGTACTGGACAGTACAGGAGGTAAAAGTGTTGTTTAGGAAACTGTTCTGTACCGCTAAAATTATTTATTCCTTGTCATTACAGAGCGTACCCATGAAATGGGATGCAAACAAAATCAAAAGAGTGGTCCAGGCCCAGGCATGGATCGACAGTGGGGAGACTTTCCAGGATTGTATCTTCACTGATGAGTCTACTGTGTCGCTGGAGAGATTTGCAAGCTTTGCATTCCACAAAAAATGCCGCATATCTTTTAAGCCGTGGCCAAAACACCCCGTGAAGCTGCATGTGTGGGGTGCCATCTCTAGGCGTGGACCAGGATGCATTGTCATCTTTGAAGGTAGAATATATGAAATATAATGTAGCCTTATGCACTGTACTTTACTAGTGTAGCCTTACTGTATGCACTGTACTGTACTATTGCGCAGTTTTTTGAGCACTTTTTTTTCTTGCTATAGGAATCATGAATAAAGTTTTCTTCCAAGACAACATTGTGCAATACATCACACGCGAGTTCCTGAATGGTCACTGCTTCTACCAGGACAACGATCCGAAGCCCACCGCGTCAACAGCGCATATCCTTGAGCGCGGTATCAACTGGGTAAAGACGCCAGCGGAGTAAGTGTAGTAGACCGTGTCTCATTTTTTTCCCCACTGTTTTTACTGTGTACTGTATCTCTTAAACTAATTGTCCTTTTTTTCCAATGACAGATCGCCAGACTTCAATCCGATTGAAATGGTCTGGCATCAGATGAAGGACCATATCCGGAAAGTGTCGAAACCCTCCAAAAAGGACGAATTGTTGAAAGGCATAATGAGTTTTTGGAACGATGTACTCACCGTGGAACGCTGCAATAAATATATAGACCATATTGCCACTGTGTTGCCCATTGTCATCGCGCGTAATGGGCAAGCATCAGGAAATAGTACTGTGCTGTAGTATTGTGAAAAAGGAAAATCAAGCACAAATAATATCACAACAGATCAAAGGTAACACAGATGATATACTATCCTTAATGAGTGCAGCTCCTGACGTAGAATTCAAACCAAATTCAATCAGCAAACGAAGGAGAAACAGGTGCGCAAATCACATCAGGACATGTAAAAGAAAGTAAAAACACAAAATAGTGCAATATTGTCTACTTCAGCAAATTAGCTTCAATGCTGAAAGTTCTATAAAATTTGCACTCACGTGTTTAACGTGAAATGAAAGCATTGTGGTTATTCAAAGTTACCAACTTATGTCTCCAGACAGGAACTCCAGATCCACATAGAGAGGGGGAAATTCCATATACAAAAGAGGGGAAAGGCAAAATAGTATAATACTGTTTTTAATTTAAAAAACACAAAGTATTCCACTTACATAAGTGCCTTTGTTTGAGAGCATTCAGACCACTCCCCCCCCCCTCTTCTTCTTCCACCCCTTTTTTATCCCCCCCCCTTCCTCCCCCCCCCCCTCCGTGAGAGAGAACCTGTTGCTAAAATTTTTGAATCCCACCGCTGATAATATCACCATTGAGTCTCTTACAACCAAGGTGCTCTGGTCCCAGACAACAGGCCACAATCACCATGTGGGGTCTTCCTCTGTGTCCTTGACACTACTCAGTAAATGGGGAAGCGTCCCTATATAGTGCCCTCCCTGAAGCTACCACAAGCTCACTTGAGTGGGGGCTATCTGGGACCTAAGCAGGTTCTGTGGCCTAGTCTGAGTGCCACTGACACTCAGACCCTACCTTCCCTTTCTCTGTCCTAGCTCCGACTGACTAGCGTGGTTGAAGCGCACCAAGTGTATGAATCACTGTGCAGGGAAAAGCGGCAACCCTATTGGCTGTGCTGGCTCACATGATCGGCAGCCCTGGTGCATCATGGGGCATGTAGTTCCCTTGAGGACCTCTGATGTAATGGCCACCGCTTCTGCTGTGTCTCTGCGCATGCGCAAAGCATTCCAATGGCCGCAGAGGTCGGGAACAGGTCTGCGCATGCGCAATGAGTCTCCTGCACTGGCGCCAGTCCCAACATGGCAGCCCCCGCTAGCCGAGTGCGCCGCAGAGCCTCCGGAGCACTCCCTGCTTATGGCCTCCACCTTTCTGCCTAGCCGCCGGGTCTGCCACTGACTCCGACTGCTCTCTTGCCACCTGCCGCACTCCCGGAGGTAAGGTGGGGGCAACAGGAGCCCAGAAGGGAACATAGCCACATTCTCCCCTGGTTAAAAGACCAATGTCCCCGCTTGGGAACATTGCACACAACCATCAACAGATATTATATAATAAAAATGCATAACATGTATATACAACTTAACACACATTGCTATGAACATCACAATCACAGATTGGATTTTGCTCCGAGACCATTGCTGAGCCTCATAGTGGGGTGCCCCAAATGAATCGTAGGCTATCCAATTGGGATGGCGCCTTACTCTTTGGCTTCTCCGAAGCTCTTCCTCAACTCTCTCTGGAGAGAAGTACATGTAATCTTGAGGCTCAGCCTCCCTCATGGGAGGTACAACTGTCTCTGAACTGTCTCTGGTTGGTATGAAACACGGACTACTTGGGTCCAGAGGAGGGCTCATTGGAGCCACCTTAGTCAGTGTCTGTGAACTGGGCCCATTACTCGGAGCTTCTTTGGGAAGTGCCCCTTGATTTTGTTCTGTACTACTACAGAGTCCTTCCATAGGATCCTCGCTTGATTCAATTACTGTCTCTGAATTATCGTCTCATCCGTCGGCCTCACCGGCCAATGGTGTAGTTTGTACTTCTGGATAGTCATCCCTCACTTGTGGGATTGGCAGGAGATGATTGTGGTGCCAGACTTTATCCGCCCATCCGCGCCTTTTATGTGGTAGACCGGGAAGCCCGGCATCTGTGATTCGACTTCATACACCCCATCGCGCCATCGGTCAGCCAGATTGTGTTTGCCAGGGATCTCTAGATAGTCGAGGAGAACGGCGTCTCCGGGACGAATTTCCCAATGGCGGAACTTATGGTCATAGTGCCATTTGTTACCAGCGTTCAGATGAGCAGATGTTTTCTCTGCTAGTTGGTAAGCTTGTTGTAGGCTGTCTTGGAGCCGCTGTACATACTTGAAGTGCGTCCTGTTGGGTACCCCATCGGTAGATACAGTAGAGGCAACGTTTATTCTAACATTTGCCGTAAACTAGCCGGGTTACATTCTGGGTATGTGCTGGGTATGTGCTGGGTATGTTCTGGGCTAGTTTGAGGCACGTTTAAGGCATTTCTGCATTGACTAACGACCCATAGGATTAACACAGCAGGGATCCCTGGCAGTCCAATTCAGTTTGAATGGGACTGCCAGGGACCCCCGCTGTTAATCTGATAGGCCACTAATCAATGCAGAAATGCTGGGGCTAGTTTAAGGAAAGTTTAAGGCATGTATTCAGAATGTACCTGGGTGTTTCCTGGGTTTTTTGGGGAATTGCCACTGGTTTTTGTTCGAATAAGAGTTGCATCTACTGTACCATCAGACGTACAGGATATCCACCGGTAACCGTGCTTCTCGCCCGAACATCAGAAAGTAGGGAGTGAATCCCGGTTATTCGTGGCGGGTGCAGTTATAGACATGAACCAAGGACTCCACGTGTTTACTCCACTTGCTCTTTTGAGAGCCTTTCAGGGTGCCGAGCATGTCAAACAGAGTCTGGTTGAACCTCTCCGGCAGAGCATCTCCCTCCGTATTGAAGGATTGTTCGGGTCTGCCGCTGACTTTGACGGCACTAACGCCACCCGCCGCAGTCCCGGAGGTAAGTGGGGGCAAGAGGAGACCAGAGGGGAACCTGGCCACATATAATATATACGTCCACATAGGACTAAAAAAAAAATAATACCATTTTAATAACATCAAAAATAACTACATGTGAACTAATATACAGTGTGCAAATTAAAATCTTCTATGGGGTGGTGATCTTGGATAAATGCAATCGGGTAAGTACTCTGACACCAGAATTAGGTATTAGTATAAGTATGGTATCAGAACAGTATATGTGTGTACAAATCAATATAATATATGGAACGGTGTGGGAGATTTGGCCATTACTACGGTGTATGGTACGTAAAACTGCTGGTAACAGGAGGACTGAGTCATCCGCCGATGGTAGCGGGGACACAGGACTAGGCTTCTGGGGTTCATACCCTACATATTTTTTAGCAGTGCAGCGACTCCATCTGCCATAGGCTCCAGGGAACTGACGATGATCTCCCAAGGTAGAACCGATATACTTCTCCCCCTAGTAAGATCACACACTAGGCCGGAGGTATATGCAAACAGGAACGGTTTATTGTCTTCACTGTACAGCACAGTAACAAGGCAGGTTTCTGCCAATGCAGTCTCCCAACTACCACTGAATGATGGTCCCTAGACCTTCACTGCAGGCCAAGGGCACCCCCAGCAGACCCAGCTCTTCCCTGCCCCTCTAGCAGGGGCAGAAAACAGATGCAGCCACCAGTATCCGATCGATTGCCTGGGTAAAAACTAAGGCATCTCACAGTAAATGCCTCAACATTTTTGTGAGATTCGTAATGGCCCATCGGATTGAAAAAGCAGGGGTCCCTGCAGTCCCATTCAGTTTGTATTCAGTTTGAATGGGACCGCAGGGACCCCCTGCTGTTTTAATCCGAAGGGCCATTAGGAATCTCACAGAAATGTTGAGGCATTTACTGTGAGATTGTCCCGGATATTCCAAGGCAAGTGATCTAATACTGGTGGGTGAATCGTATGGTACACACTCACTCTCCACAGAGGGAAGAGGACTGGAGAAGGCCCAATAATCAACCTCTCTAATGTGTGACCTGCCTTCCTCAAGTGGAGGAAGGCACTACTGAATTTGGGGCAGCACTGCCCTTAAGTACAGCCAGGAGGAGGGCACCACATCTGACTCATGACTGGTCATGCCCAGGCCTGATGTCACTACCTCCTGCTGTCACTCAAGTGCAGCTCCTTGGAGGGGGATAAGCTCATATCAACTACTGGCAGCCTGATTGTACCATGGCTTACTGTCAGGAGGGAAGCAGACTAGTAGCCACAGATGGCATGGCTACATATAATTGAGGCAGCAACAGTATAGTATATGCATCAACAAATACAATTCCTAAAACAGACCATAATAACTTCAGCACATACAATCTAAACCATACTGTATATAGCAGATACTGGTATGGAAAATGATCTCTGATATATAGTAGACTATAAAGCTGGCATATAAATAGGTGCCACAGTTGAAATATGTAATCTAACACAGGGCCAGCAGATCTATCCCCATAGGTAATAAAGGGAATGTGTATGTAGTGAGGTGGCTGATTCAGCCTAGTAGGCTGTGATAAAAGCTGTGTTCCTGCACCAAGATGCCATTGCCGTGCTTCCAGGCGTCACCGTCGTGACGATGTTGTTTCCTCGACGCTTGTGTCTCTTGACAAGCACATTTTGTCAGGAGGAGGAGTCAAGAAATCACAGCCCATCCTTGTTTAAATACTTAAGCCTAGAAGAGGCTAGGAGTCGCCTGTAAGTACGGCAGGATGTAATTGGACATGACAACACCGATTATACTTCCTGCCTAACCTTTAATCCTTTATTTTAATGGAGGGTTTTACCGCCTGGTCAGATCCAGGAACACTAAAATATTTAAGTTCCTCCCAACTCTTTCCCCCTTGTCATCCATCCCCCTCACAAAGTCTGCATTTCACTTAAAGAATAAATAGTGGGGAACCACTTGCTCAGTGTCACGGTAAGGGGGTAACCAGGCCATCAGTAAAGGTATTAGGTCCGGCTGTCTACCTCTGAGCCATATTTGGGGGTTCAGCTCTTGGACCCATTTGTTGTACATGAAATGAATGGGATTGTGCAACAATAAAGAATGTATGTGTTGCGTCTTTCCAGGGTTGCCAGCAAGCAGAGATTGCTGGGCTGTGAGTTTCATGGGAGATTTTGCGAGAAAGTCTTATCAGATTATGCCTAGATAGTCGGGGTCCAGAGTTGTTGGCCACCCCAATAATGTCTCCTCTGAGATTTTGAGCGCCAAGACAGCAGCGGGAAATTTGAAATCGCAAAAAGATGTTCTGAAAGAAATAGGAGCGAGCCAGCTTCAGAAATTTCAGGTCGAAATATTTTCTAAGTCCCAACTTTCGCGGCCAAGTTCTGAGAATTGAACGTAGCAGTCGCGGCTCGGGATTGAAGCCGATTTGAGTTCCAGGACGTTTGGGATTTACTCGTGGTCAAGTTATTTCAAGGCTCCGGAGCTCGTTCAGTGGTGGCATGTGGAACTTCGTGTCGATTTGAGTTACAGTACACTTAAGGCTAAGTCCCGGTCAACTAAAAACTTTGTTTTCCATCCCACAGAAGCTAGGAAAGTCTAGTTTTGTAGCCCAGACCCCCAGTAAATGTGTTTTTCTCTTGTATTTTGTAATCCACTGTGTGTATGTCTGTTTCTATGGAATAAATTAATATTTGTATTATTTTCTCGTTTTGCTCAATGAATGATCCTGATAAAAAGGTGTACTGTACATACCTGGTCTCCCGTGACACTCAGCCTTAGGAAGGAAAGCAGTCAGAGTGCAATAGGGTTATTTAAGTAGCACAGGGAAAAGGTATGTCTCTCCATAGACAGAGAGAGTGTAGAAACCCCAGTAATATGCACTCTCTCTAGACTGTCTATAATTTGGAATAATCATAAGGGCATACGAATGTACTGAGACTAGCGGGAAAGAAACTGTATGGGAATAACTTGATCTTATTGGGTTAAAAACTTGACTTTAATGATAAATGTAAAATAAATGGGGCAAATTAAAAACACATTTAAGGGCCTCACGTAATTTAAGAACAGGCCACCACGGACTGGTGCCGGCCCCCTTACACAGATTTCGTCTCACTTTACCCTATGCTATCCACTTCTCCTGCCATATCTGATCTATTATTTATTTCCCCTTGAACCTAATCCTTTTTGGCTACCGGTCATTCAAACCCGCACTCATTCTGTCTGTGCACTTATGGCTCTCGTTTTCTCTAGTATCCCATTCTGTCTGTAGTCTCTATTTTTATTTGTCCCAGGTCACTTTCAATTTGACCCCTTTGCTACCTATGTTTCCAGCTACTTTAGTACTAGGGAGTTACAGAAGTGAACAGCAATAGCAGGACCAATGGCACGTAGAAGCAGAAGAAAGGGAGATGACCTGTGAGCTATAGTTTGGTCCTTTCTATTACTTGTGTAGATGCTGCAGTTACACTCATAAATATAGGATGTAGTGCTAGTTGTATTTGTACAGTATCTTAACTACAGATTTATATAAGGAAATGTAGCAGATAAGGTTGGAGACGCCTCAGTCAGTACACAGTTCTAATCTACTTGGAATTATTTCCTAATCCCTGTATAAACTTTCTTATTGATCTCTAAAAATGAAAAGTGAAGAAGCTCAGGTCCTAGGAGTTCACTAACAAAATACAGTTGCACTGCTTTTAGTGCACTGCTTTTATTTAGTGCAATGGACTAAAATATTACTTGGCATCTAACAGTGACATAAAAATGAGGAGGTACTGTACATGTATAACTGTATAAAAGGCATAATATCAGTTTTATTCCCCAAACATCATTGGAAGATCTGGGTCTTAATAATTCATAACTTTATTAGGAGGAAATGTCATGCAAGCAATTTAACATAACTTAATTTATAAAACTACAATTGTGTAGGTGAGCAGTGTTTTCAGTGCACTATAATCTTTCTTGGATAAAAAATAGTATAATTGTAACGCTTGCGCTCACCACGAACAAGGCGGGACCCCGGTACTGAGGTGTGAAAGTGTAAAACTGCGCACCCACAGCAGCGGAGGAACGCCTGGAGGGTGGTTTGTTAGTGTAGCTGGGTCTGTGTTGGAGAGCACGGGTTAGTTGTTATTCTTGCCGCGGTCGTAGGGAGGAGCCAGTGTGATGGTCTGTGTCCGTATTGCCAAGGTCAAGGGTTGGAGCCAGTAGGGTAGTAGAATGTCAAATAGCCAAGGTCGGGGATGGAGAGGTACACGTAGTCAGAGGCAGCCGGGGTCGTTATCCAGAGAGAGGTTCAAAGACAAGCCGGGGTCGTTATCCAGAGAGGGGTCCTAAGTAAAACCGGGTCGGTACACAAGAAAACAAACAGCCGAGGGGCAAGGCAAAGCAGAGGCTAGGAACAGGACATGGAAAGCACAAGGCTACTAGGAACTATGCTCAGCAATGAGTAGCTGAGAGAGCTGTGTATTTGTATGTGGAGAGAGCCAATGACACAGAGGGAAGGGGTAGAGGCGCAGCCTCCGTGGAGGCAGGGATTGGTGCACAGTGCAGGGAACAGAGGGAGGTGCTGATGAGGCTTGAACATGCAGATGGGGAGCGGTGCATGCGCATCACGTGTGTGCGCTGCTTCGTGGGAGCCCAGCTCCGTGGGAGCAGTGAAAGCCCTGCATGGGCACGCACGCTCTGTAAGCTGCGCAGGATGCTGAGAAGTGACAGGTAAGGAGGGAACACGCCACGGGGACGTGTTCCATGATTCCTTACAATAATAGACATAATATCTTTACATGTGCTCAGCATTCTATTTAAAGAACTGATCTAAAGTTGAGGATAGGCACAGGAGGTTTATAAACACTTAATTTATAGTTATCTGCTCTATTGTTTTTGTTGGTAAATCAGAACAGTTTATGAAATTGAATATTAAGAATCATTTAGCTGTGCTGATGGACTTTTATTTCTGGTATTGTTCTCCTGAGTTGTGAAATGCTATTTCGGTAATGTAAATATAATTTTGCGACAGATAATATACAATATACCCCAATTTGATCATTTGTTTCCACTGGGAAAAACATATATATATCTATTTTCCCCCCTTATGTCAGTCAGTAGTACAGTGATAGTACAGTATAGTTGGTATAAACTATCACATACATGTGTATGCTTTACCTTTATTTTACTTTAATAAAGTACCATACATAACCAGGATGGATACAAGCTTTTACCACTCCCCTTGGGATTTCTACACTTCACCGGGAGACAGGGAGAAGTGGGGCATATTAGTTGGCAAGTTTGTATAGTACAGTTCATGTTGATCATATTGTGTTGCTGATCTGTGCCACATGTTGAATTTTTGGCTAATCATTAAATGACAATTGCCTGACATATGCAAGCAGATAACTCATACCACAATAGTGTATGATATGCAAGTTTTTCACAATAGTACATTTTGTTTCTTGAAATAAATGGATACGATTTATAATCACACTTCTAGTTGTTCCTATTTTAAGGGAAATGTTACCTGAAATACTGTATGTATAATAAGCCCATTTATATCATTACATGTAAATTGAAGATGGATGGATGGATATCCTTTATTCCACAGAGTGCCAAGCCTGAAGTTTCCTGTTGGCATGTGCTTCAAAATTCATAATACAGTTTAAAATTGTCAGTGAATATTCAGGTCAATTAATATTTTATATCAGCAAACTAAACTTTTCTTTCTCTTTTTAAGCTTTCTATGCAAACACAGATCTTTCCAGCATATACCTCACAAAGTCAAGTCCAAGGTCTCTCTACCACATGACGATGTACTACTCTCATAGTATGTACAAGAGCTGGCAATTCTTACCTGAAGCAATAAGGTATGGTAGAAGCTACATTTATAGTATGCAATGTTGTAGACCAGTGTTTTCACGCCTGTGGTGAAGTAGAAATATCCTTAAAATCTGAGCTGTTGAGGGTTCCTGACAACTAAAGTTGAGTACAACTGTCATTGACAATAATATCAGTTGCAAGCATATATTTTATACTGGTGTAAGTATGATTTGTGGTTAAAGTAAAGTCTACAAGGAGTTCTCTCACAACCTTTATGTAATTTAAATTTACATTGAAGGAACAAAAACAGTCTGTGTCTCCTGCTACAATTTAATACAGATGAGGACTAATCTTGGGGTTTATCAAAATATATTCCATTTTTGTTTGGCAATAATTTAATAGGATAAACAATAAACCATAAAAAACTGTGTTTTCCTACAATACCATAGTTGATGGGCACAGTACTAAATCCTACATTAACTATGATGTTCTTGCCGACCTGATTACTGCATATTGACTAATAAGCAACTGTCATGGTAGCCACAGGTTATAATATACGCCAAATAACTTGATTGAATTTAATACGACTGTGATATAATAAAGAGATTTTATTCCTTAAAAGACAGGTGGACACACAATATTGGACAAATAACAAACGGAATATATACAGTTACTTAGGAAGGGGACAATGAAATAACCGGGGTTCAGGTTAGCAGTTCATCAGGCATCAGGCATCAGGTATCATTCAGGTAAAATCACGAAGAACAACGCGCATAGAGCTTACAATCGTTTATATGGGATTTGGGCTCTATTCCTAACATTGGAACTCAGGTATTGGATGACAATTATCTGGGTCCAATTACCTTTTGCCAGCTAACATGGGAAGCAATCTGGTACCTACCCCCTGGTAGCTGGCACATGCGCACAATCCTTCAGTCATGGTCCCATTTCCCTAACCCCACTCTAAAGAGTTGACGTCTCCAAGACTGCCAGACGGGGATCTGGGCCAGGGAATCCTGACTGGAGGTGTGAATTATGGCACTTCATGTGAATGGCCATGTCCTGCCTTATCTCCACCCTGCATACACAATCTGTGGGATTGAGCCTTTGATCAGTGGTCTTTCTGTAGACACACTGTCGCCCCCTGTCCATTAACATACCTTATGGGCCAGTAACTTTCGTGGGCTTTACTGTAGGCATAAAATATAGTGAACTTACAATATTTTATATACATAAAAAATATTCCGTTCGGTAGGGTTGAGTAGGCTAAAACTTGCCAGGCCCCTATGCCGGAGGGGACTCTCCATGGTGGCCAATTTTTAGCTCGCTGCGACCCACCAAACCGGAGATAAAATATTGGATTTTAAAACCACATGTTTCACAGATTGCATTTCTCCACCATTGGAGTCAATGGTAGAAACAAAATTTAGACAGTCAACCATACTCCGTCCAATTGATCGGAGAGGGCTGAAAATCGCCATGCAATCATGCCGGAGCATGGTGGCCAAATCCCAGTCCTTCAATCCTCACCGAACCGGAGATAATGGTTTCAGATTTATGCACTTTTGCACTTCGCGTTTTAAAACCTAGCGGCTTTCCTCCTCGTGGCGGGTGTGACCCTTTCTCGTGGCCATTGCCCGTCACAGCTGGTTGGGGTCGATTAAGGGGGTTCCCATGAGCTAGGGGCAAAAAGAATTGGATCGCTAGCTGTCCCAGAACCACAGTTTTGATTTTAATATATTTGAACTTGGCCGTGACCGAGTTTCCACGGCACTTTAGCGATCAAAGCTCTTTCTTGGAGATTGTAGCTATTTTCGGACACTGCGGTTTGGCCGGCATCCAACTCAGTTCTTAGAGAGCGGACTCGAGGTATTCCCATTGAAATGGATTGCGCTATTCATTTCAATGGCGAGTTTCGCTCATCCTCTCGGGCTCCACTCACTTGTTTTCCTTGGGATAGGGCCAAAAACCTTGCAATCTCCATAGACTTCTATGGAGCTCCAATAGTGACCTATGGGACAGGGCTGCAAATGGGAGGTAAAAAGGCGGGAAGGGGAATAAAGGGCCATAAACATACAAAAACAGTTAACCCTTTCCCTTCCGACCTGATCCCAGTGTAAGTGCTTGGTAAAAAAAACATGTAACCAGCGATATACATTCAACCAAAAGGGGGGAACATATATTCTACTGAGGCAGGGGAATAAAAACACACATAAGCATTATTACAGTTAACACCTCGCCTCCCACACGAGGGTAGGGTTGGCCAGCAGGAGGGTAACACCTTTATTACCGGGCCAGTCCCCCCCCCCCTCCCTCGTCAAAGCAACTGTAATCTCTGATCTCTGTTTTGTATTTTCTTACTGGAGACCAATAAGGCATGAACGTACAAGTCTTTAAAGTAGAAGCATTTAGGGGCAAAATATGTGATTCTGAAGCAAAGACATTGTGCCAGATGTATCAAATTGAAAAAATTTCTGATTTTATATATATATATAAATGTAAATACAACTGTTTGCTCATCTGCATGTCTTAGGCAGGTCTGCAACCCCGCCTTTCACCATTATCACCCAGCACACAGCACTTCCACTGCAGCAAGGGATTCTGGGAAATTGACAATATACCTAACACACACACACACACCACACACACACCACACACACACACACACACAACACACACCACCACACACACACACACACACACACACACACTGTACAAATGGGCCATAGTTTTGTAAAGCAAGCAGTTTTGCTTTTGTTTCCTTCCAATCAGATGCCCCTTTGAATACATTGACATATTACAGCAGCAATACGGGTTAACTTTCAGTTTTAAAAATAGTTTTTTTATTACAGGTTTTAAGTACAATATGTTTGAATAGCGGAAGAAAGTGATACTTGCAGCTCTTGTGTCTCATTTTATTCTGCTCATACTGTCACGGTGGACACGAACTTATCAACACTTTTTATATTTTTGTGATTCTCGATTGAACAGGAAATTGATTGAAAGGTGGCAAAATAAATTGTGATTTATTTCCTTGCTAGTGAGAAAAGCGTAAATAAAAAACACAGTCTGAGGTTATTTTGAAACAGAATAACACGTGAATTTATTCAAGTCAAGTGCACAACGGAGACAGCTTTTGAAAAAAAGCTCTCTAACAATAACACTGTATGCCATATATTTATACCCTAAAACCTAAAGCTCCACCCCTTTATGGGGGGCTTGCACGTCACTACTATTACCTCATTTTGTAATACTTAACAATACTAAAGCTGATGTCATTTTGTAATACATAATAATACTGGATAACTGTCTGTCAGCTAAAAACCATTATAGCGTTAAATGGGATGTGCCTATTTTGCCACTTGGCACATTGTATGAGAATCAGTTTCTCTGTAAGAATCTGAGCTTATCTCACGGGTTCTCACAACCTTTGGCCTGTTTACACTTTCAATTTGAAGCTTATTGGATGAGGAAAGATCAATAAAGTCAGCTAAGAGCGAAAACATTCCATTCTCTGCTTCACACGTTTGTTCATACAGAAATGAAACACAGAAATGAAATACAGAGACAAGACAAGATGGCGGATTGAAATATTCAAACAAAATGGCTTCATCCTAAATGCTGTTATGTTGTTATGTCAGACCCCCTAATGTCTCAACTTCGTCACTAGACAAACACACGACAACTTCAGAATATACTTAATACAACACTTACTGGGATGGGGAAACAAATTAAATTGTCCTTTGTGAGAAAGTGCAAGAAATGCAGTCTCTTTAAAAGCCCACTTGGCTAGATTGCAAGTTGCCGATCTAATAACTTTGCCAAATCAAAGAATTTCGTTAAAGTTTGTAGGATTTCATTCCGGAGTCACCAGGGCTAACGAATTCCGAAGTTTGGGGTAAATTCTTGGTTGCGATATTATTAACCTCTTGCGTCTTGGATCCACTACCTCTGTGCTTGAAAGAAATCCTGCGTAAAGCGTAGTCACATGAATCTCATCTGGATCACACTGGTGTTAGTCCGGCGGGCACAGTTATAGGGTTCACCAGTCTAGCCTTAACATGTACACCCAATCCCCTCCGTGAGAACATTTAAGCCACCAATCCCTGATTTGCCCGTAGTTTGCAAAACGGGCAAAAAATGCTTTCCGGTCTGCAAAGCGCATGTGCTCACTTGATACCCATGCGGTTTAGCATACCTGGAATACACCCTTTCCCTGCCGACCCTGGGTCTGGAGTTTTGCTCCACGGTGAGAATAGCTCATGCGGGGTGCCGGGATCTGGCATTCTGCAACATCCCTGTCATTTTCACACCTTGGATCTCTGAGACTTTTCATCCCTGCATTTTCCCTAGACTTAGAGGCTCCTGCTTAGCGGGACCTCTTTGAAATACAGGAAGGAAAATACCCTCAGCTCATGCACACTTACATGTAGCACATTTACATGCCAAAGGATTTCTTCCCGGGCTTACAGAAAACAGTTCCTGCCTGTACATTTTAAATTCACAGTATAACACACTTTATTAAAACATCATGTTCTGGGTGTACCACCACTTTAATTTTTATATGTGTGAGCATGGTTTATTTATTTACACTTGCACACCAACATTCAGCGTGCTTGGTGCCTCCGTTCGCGAGTTAGCCCCCTTTATTGAAAATGCTTGCTTGTGGGGAGCCAAGTTCACCTACTTCCCACGTCAATTGACACACTTCCCACGGCAATAGACGTTCTGCCTTTCAAGTTACGGGGCTAACAAGGTACAGATACATTTTATTGGTAAACAATTTCAAATCTAACCGCATGCCAATTATTCAATTGACTTGTGGTTAGGAGGTCGAATGGATGGAAATGGATACCCATACAGTACTTCATACAGACCTCCAAACCAAAGCCAAGCTTCTTCAATCAGCGCTGGCTTTGGCGCTCACAACGCCATCTTGTGCCGCAAAATATCATAGCACACTTTGCATTTATTTCTATTACAGCAGGCAGGGAATAGCCTGCAAATTGGGATTAAGAAGGCTGGGACAAGGCAAATATAGCAGTGTAGTGTAAATACTTTTAACCCCTTCATTCCCTGTGCAAGTTGGGATTATTCAGCCGCGTATAATACCGTTATTTATGCCTGATTAACCCTCTCCTCACTACACATATACCTTAGAGCAGGACAGCAGCAAAGGATGAGAAATGAATCTCTGTATGGTGCTTCTAATTCCCAGAATAGTGCAATGAAGGCAATATAGCCCAGGAGTCAAGGGTTGAGTGAAATCAATGAAAAAATGTATATATGTGACAGGGTATATAGCTCACCAAATAAAGCCTGATATGGACAGAAAGCATATAACCACCCTCAAAATGAAATCACAAAACAGCCCCTATATAGAAGGACTCCCAGTGCATTCACTATAGAGAGGGATGGTGTCCTGAACCAAAGGCTGGAGCCATGCAAATACCCTATAGTCACAGTCACAATGTAAGAAATACAGATAAATGACTCACATGATAGACACCTTATGCTCCATATACGCGTGCATCCGTCCGTTGTGTAGATCAAATATGCTTTGAGAGAAGGTAGAGCACTGCTGAAAAAAGTAGGGCTGGAGGCTGAGTAGTGAAAATTAAAAATGCTTTAATAGAGATGCATGGTAGCAAAAGTTACATAAAAAGGGTCCTCTAATGCATTTCGCGCTAAATAGCGCTTTACACACAGCATCACCCCCAGATCTAATAAATCTCTTAACTCTTTCAAATAGCTCACCGTGGGGTCGTAACCTAACTTTTTATAAGAACTAGCATCATTTAGTTGTCTGAGTGCTTCTAATTGATAGCTGGATGATGATTGCACCACCACCGCTCCCCCCTTATCCGCATTTTTAATAACTATAGAATGATCGTTCTGCAGAATGGTTAGTTCAGCTCTTTCTTCATAAGTCAAGTTATCGTGGGGGAAGCGGATGGAGGAGCAACTCTCAGACAGCTGTTTTAGATCCTGTTCAACTAGTCTCTCAAAAATATAAAGTGGATTAGCAGGGACATAGGTTACTCTTTGATAAAGCGCCATTTAGTGCGAAATGCATTAGAGGACCCTTTTTATGTAACTTTTGCTACCATGCATCTCTATTAAAGCATTTTTAATTTTCACTACTCAGCCTCCAGCCCTACTTTTTTCAGCAGTGCTCTACCTTCTCTCAAAGCATATTAGAGCAGGACAGAACTTCTTAAAGTTACAGTACTCACCTAATATATTCTTGCCCGGATTGCCAAACCCTGGTCTGGGTTATTAATTTTTAACCCGAGCAAGTGTCCTTCGAGCTGGGGCTTTGCCAGAGTAAAAAAAAAGTTTGCTGCAGCTCCAGAGAAGGTGAAAGCTGTGGGCAGTCGCAGCAGCTCAATATTGGTTGCACACAACTTTTCTCCACGCTGTCATAGAAAGCTGTGGTTTGTTGCCCGCGGCATTCCGGCAGCTAGGAATGGTAATCTGGCTACCTCTATTACAATATATTGTGAAAATATTTACAAAATATTACCTAATGGTAATATTAGGGTAAATATTATTATAAGAACAATAAGTTAAAAAGCACTGACTCTCAATTCAATGCAAACACATTATAATAATGGAGTAAGAATATGAATTAAGAAAATTGGGGGCTATGCACTAAGCTCAATGGCTTTGCGTTCTGATTTTGCAAAAAAATCAGGTTCGTTAAAAAGTGAAGCCGGGCACGCGATTCACTATGGCCTTGAGGCCATTTTTTAACGTACCTGCTCAAAATAGCTCAGAACAGCCTCAGCGTACGTGTTGCTTTTTTTTCCCTCTGCTAGCATTCTTAACCTTTACGTACACTAGCTGATCGAAAAAAAAGCCGCATGTAACATTTGCATGGAGATTTGCCATCTCCATGCAAGCTGTTACAGGGGATCGTACACTAAATAAATACATTTTAATAATAGTGTACATGAGCAGGGGGTCTCAGGACCTGAACCGCATTGGTTTCAGGTACGAGGACACCCTACTTCAGGAGATATAGGCCCCGTTACGGGGTGCCGGTATCCCCTGCACTTTAAAGCTCCCACGTCACGTGACCGGGACATTTAAATTCTGCAGGGGATACCGGCACCCCATAAAGGGGCCTGTATCTCCTGAAGTAGGGGGTCCACAAGGCTGAAACCAATGCGGTTCAGCTCCAGAGCCCCCCTGCACATCTACACTAGTATTAAAACAAACATAACAATAAATAATAATTCATTACCGTAGCGGCTATCCGCCATGGTAATGAAGCAGCATTAATGTACATTTTAATAATAGTGTGCGGGAGCAGGCGGTCCTCTGAGCTGAACCGCATTGATTTCTGCCTCAGAGACCCCCTGCTTCCCGAGTTACTTCCCCGGTATGGGGCATCGGAGGCCAGTGTCACCACCATCTTTAGAGTGTCCAAGACGCGACGTGGGCTCTATAAAGATGGCGGCGACACTGGCCTCCGATGCCACAAACCGGGGCCTGTAACTCAGGAAGCAGGGGGTCTCTGTGGCAGAAATCAATGCGGTTCAGCTCAGGGGACCCCTGCTCCTGCACAATATTATTAAAATTTACATTAATGCAGCTTCTTTACCTTATGCCGCTAAGGCAATGAAAGGGTTAAGGCACATTAGCATGTTTATTGGGGACAATTGCCCCCAATAAACAACACACATCCCCCCCATCCCCTAACACATAAAATACTGTAACAGGCAACATTACTATTATCCACATATGGATAATAATGCATTTGCCCATTTTAAATACATATAAATTACAATAAATACAGACAATATATATGACACTTACCTTTTACAGGCACCCACGATGAAGGCCATCTTCATCCTCATCTTCATCCTGCCATGCCCCCTCCAATGCTGCAAGACATACACAAGAATAAAAACATCCAATGTAATGTCCCCTAACCCCTTAATCACCATAGCGGTTATTAACCACTACAGGCATTAAGGGGTTAACCCAACCTTACCCACCACTCGGGAGGCCTACATACCCTCCCCCACTAACCCCCCACCCCGTGAGGCCTAACCACCCTCACCCACTACCCAGCCGGGAGGCCTACCCACATACACTTGGGGCCAATTCCCCCTTCCCCCAGCCCCAGTACCCACAATAAAAACAACACACTGCCCCACAATAAACATCATTCTATTTATTAAATACATAACCCACCCCCTGTGCCCCCCATAAATACATGATTTATTCTTTTACATACAGGGTTCATAACCCAGGCCCACGTGAGTCCCCGGTGGGCCTGACGGGTTGCCTCACAGACCTACAGGTTACCAGCAACTTGTTTCATACAGGTTCTGGAGGCCTTTTGGTGGGTCCCGCCAGGCGCCATGGCCCACCAAGAGGTCTCCGCGGGTCACCATGGGCCAGCATTGGGTCCCCACGGTATGCCCGCGGATGTCTGGGAGCCCCGGGTCAGACCCACAGGTGTCTGAGGGGCCTCGGGTGTTTCCCACGGGGTCTGGGGACCCACGGGTGCTCACTACGGGTCCGCGGTGCCCCCATGGATGTGGTGCCACCGGTTCTTCCCCGCACACTATGGGTCCATTGTGCCCCCACAGATGTGGGGCCACCGGTTCTTCCTCGCAGGTGTCACCCATGGACTACGTAGCCTGGTACCCATGAGATACCTGAGGATACCTCAGGTGGTCTCCAGAGGTCTCACGCAGACCAAAGGAACCAACCCTGTATGTAAAAAAAATAAATCGGACCTATACTTTAAATACATACATCCACCCCACCCCCAACACATACAGTACAATAATGTGCAAAATAACTATTATCCAGATATGGATAATGGATTATTTGCCCATTATGAAACACATAAAACATGCATAAATCAAAACATGAATTCTTAATCTTAAAATCACCACATTGCATGTTAAAATAAATCGTGCATCAATTGTAAATATAAACCAACAAACCAGCAGCTACACAAATGTATATGAAATGAAACACAATTGCATTGAGTGTGTACATGATGCAATTAATCTGTGCATCATGTAACACTATGCAAAATATATGTAACAATAAAATACACTATGAACAATGTCCCCTAAGCACCAATGCCATCATTAAAATCAAATAGAAACTAAGCAACATCAATACAATTAGCATCAAACAATAATCCATTTCCTCAACAATTACAATACAATACAAATCAATTATACAATTCCCTATTCAATTCCTAAAGACAAACCATTGCCAAAAGAATTCTAATTTAAAGTAACCCACCATCATTCTAATCTAACTACCAGAAATAAGCCATTACAATACCTGTACTAAATACAAATTACATTATTCACAACAATGACAAAATAAAGCAGATAAATACATTAGCCATAAATGAAAAGAACATAAACATTAGCAAAACAATCAATTATTATCCCTGTATGTCTATCCATATAGATAGATAAACATAACATACAGGGGCAATAATAGAGCATAAAATACAATGCATTTATATACAAAAATCACATAGAATTCACCCATTCAGTGTCCGTGAACATATGTATATACATAGATACATTCACGGGCATTAAATGGGACTGAAAAAATATATGACATGAATCAAAAATAAAAAAAACCTGTAAAAGTAAAAATAATAAACTTTTCTTTTGTTTACTCACCATTAGATGCCCACTCACCGAAATCCAGGCGACCCGGAAGCACTGGAACCAATCCACAGGTAACCATTAAATAAAAAACCCTTACAATCCACGTCTGTGTCTTTTTTCTTCTATTTATAATCCTTCCCGTCTGTCTTGGGGTCTTCTTTTCTTCTTTGGGGTCTTCTCTGTATTCTTCCATCTTCTTCCGCCATGCCCTTCTTCTCTTCTTAGGAGGGGAGGTGTTCCCTCCTCGACGACTGGCTTCAAAATGGGGCGACATAGGCTTTTATAGGCCTATGACGTCACATTTTGGTCAAATGTTTCCCACGGCCCTGATTGGGCCGTGAAAAACATGTGATTTGGCCGGGGAAAAAAAATGATGATGTCATTTAAAGGCAGTGAAAGCACAGCCAATCAGAATGCTGTGCTTTAATTGCTTTTAAGAAGACATCATCAAAACAAAGATGGCCGGCCTCACATGGTACGGTAGCCAATCAGAGCTTGGGAAATACATCCCAACTCTGATTGGCTCTAGTACCATGTGACAGGCTTACCATGTCACATCGTTCTCCCCAAGCCTTTGTCACGTGGTGTACTAGAGCCAATCAGAGTTGGGATGGTGTTCCCATGCTCTGTTTGGCTACCGTACCATGTGTCGCCGGCCATCTTTGTTTTTGATGACGTCATCTTAAAGGCAATTGAAGCACAGCCATTCTGATTGGCTGGGCTTTCATTGCCTTTAAATGACGTCATCATTTTTTTTTTCCTGCCAAAAACATGTTTTTCACAGCCCAATCAGGACCGTGGGAAACATTTGACCAAAATGTGACGTCATAGGCTATAAAAGCCTATGTCGCCTCATTTTGAAGCCAGTTGCCGAGGAGGGAACAACTCCCCTCCTAAGAAGAGAAGAAGGGCGTGGCATAAGAAGATGGAAGAAGATGGAAGAAGACGGAGAAGACCCCAAAGAAGAAAAGAAGACCCCAAGACAGATGGGAAGGATTACAAATAGAAGAAAAAAGACACAGATGTGGATTGTAAGGGTTTTTTATTTTATGGTTACCTGTGGATTGGTTCCAGTGCTTCCGGGTCACCTGGATTTCGGTGAGTGGGCATCTAATGGTGAGTAAACAAAAGAAAAGTTTATTATTTTTACTTTTACAGGTTTTTTTTGATTTTTGATTCATGTCTTTTATTTTTTCAGTCCCATTTAATGCCCGTGAATGTATCTATGTATATACATACATTCACGGATACTGAATGGGTGAATTCTATGTGATTTTTGTATGTAAATGCATTGTATTTTATGCTCTATTATTGCCCCTGTATGTTATGTTTATCTATCTATATGGATAGACATACAGGGATAATAATTGATTGTTTTGCTAATGTTTATGTTCTTTTCATGTATGGCTAATGTATTTATCTTCTTTATTTTGTCATTGTTGTGAATAATGTAATTTGTATTTAGTTACAGGTTATTTGTAATGGCTTATTTCTGGTAGTTAGATTAGAATGATGGTGGTTACTTTAAATTAGAATTCTTTTGGCAATGGTTTGTCTTTAGGAATTGAATAGGGAATTGTATAATTGATTTGTATTGTATTGTAATTGTTTGAGGAAATGGATTAATTGTTTGATGCTAATTGTATTGATGTTGCTTAGTTTCTATTTGATTTTAATGATGGCATTGGTGCTTAGGGGACATTGTTCATAGTGTATTTTATTGTTACATATATTTTGCATAGTGTTACATGATGCACAGATTAATTGCATCATGTACACTGGCGATACACTTTATTCGAGCTCGGCTAGTCCCACGAATTCGGGTATACTCGGGTGTATTGAGGTTTGTGACTGTTTTCTGCCCGAGTGCATTGCGTTATTTTCCAGGCAGGGATTGAAGCATTTTATTCCCCCTGGCTGCAATACTGCACAGTATATATAAAAATACTGCATTACAATTCATGAATTTATGCCATCTGGTAGACACGCGAAGCATTGCAGCCTATTAAATCCTAATCATTATCATTTAACAGATCAGCCGCCCGTCAGCCAGGCATGAACCATGGCTGGGAAGGCAAACGCAACGGGGCTTGTCAGAGGTGAGGAGCGGCGCATTCCAGGTATCTGCCAGGTACATACTGGGTATTTTCTCGAATAAAGTGTGTCGCAGCAGTACACACTCAATGCAATTGTGTGTCATTTCATATACATTTGTGTAGCTGCTGGTTTGTTGGTTTATATTTACAATCGATGCTGGATTTATTGTAACATGCAATGGGGTGATTTTAAGATTAAGAATTCATGTTTTGATTTATGTATGTTTTATGTGTTTCATAATGGGCAAATAATCTATTATCCATATCTGGATAATAGTTATTTTGCACATTATTGTACTGTATGTGTTGGGGGGGGGCGGGGTGGATATATGTATTTAATGTATAGGTCCGGTTTATTTTTTTTTTATATACAGGGTTGGTTGCGTTGGTCTGCGTGAGACCTCTGGAGACCACCTGAGGTATCTCACGGGTATCTCACGGGTACCAGGCTGCGTGGTCCATGGGTGACACCGGCGGGGAAGAACCGGTGGCCCCACATCTGTGGGGGCACAACGGACCCGTAGTGAGCACCCGTGGGTCTCCAGACCTGCTTGGGAACCACCCGAGGCCCTCAGACACCTGTGAGTCTGACCTGGGGCTCCCAGACATCCACGGGCCTACCGTGGGGACCCAATTGTGGCCCACGGTGACCCGTGGAGATCACATGGTGGGCCATAGCACCTGGCGGGACCCACCAACAGGCCTCCAGAACCTGTATTAAACAAGTTGCTGGTAACCTGTAGGTCTGTGAGATGACCCGTCTGGCCCACCGGGGACTCACGTGGGCCTGGGGTATAAACCCTGTATGTAAAAGGATAAATCATGTATTTATGCGGGGGGGCACAGGGGGTGGGTTATGTATTTAATAAATAGAATGATGTTTATTGTGGGGCAGTGTGTTGTTTTTATTGTGGGTACTGGGGCTGGGGGAAGGGGGTATTGGCCCCAAGGTTATGTGGGTAGGCCTCCCGGCTGGGTAGTGGGTGAGGGTGGTTAGGCCTCACGGGGTGGGGGGTTAGTGGGGGAGGGTATGTAGTCCTCCCGAGTGGTGGGTGAGGGTGGGTTAACCCCTTAATGCCTGTAGTGGTTAATAACCGCTATGGTGATTAAGGGGTTAGGGGACATTACATTGGATGTTTTTATTCTTGTGTATGTCTTGCAGCATTGGAGGGGGCATGGGCAGGATGAAGATGAGGATCAAGACGGCCTTCATTGTTGGTGCCTGTAAAAGGTAATTGGAATATGTTTTTACTGTATTTATTGAAAGTTATATGTATTTTTAATGGGCAAATGCACTATTATTTATATGTGGATAATAGTAATGTTGCCCATTACTGTATAATATGTGTTAGGGGGGTGTATTTAGTTATAAATATTGTTTATTATTTTTGGAGGTGCAACATTAGTACCACAGGCCCGCGGGTACCCCAAGACTCCCGCGGGGACCCCCGCTTGGTGAGCCGGGGACACCCGCGTGACCCCCGGGCTCCCTCGGGGACCCCCTCGGGGTCAGCCGGGGACACCAGTCGGCCTGTTGTATGGGTGTTGTGCATGCAAAAATGAAAAGCAATAATTTTTTCTAAGTCCAGCTTTTTTTGCATCTACTCTGACCTGATGTGTTCTGATCAACGCAACTTTTGCGTACGCTATGGTTGCGTTGCTTAGTGCATCCCGCTTAAGGGCAGAATTTAACGCAAACAGGGTTGTGAACGAGCAAAGTTGGACTTAGAAAAAAGTCATTAATAGAGCGTAAAGTGCCTGTTTGCGTTGCTTAGTGCATCAAGTTGAGCGCAAAAGCACGTTCTAAGAGCACTTTGCGCTCTAAAAGTGACTTATCGGAGCTTAGTGCATGACCCCCATTGTCTCTTACTTTTGAGCTTTATTAATTTGTAGAGTAGTTTGATCTACTTTTAGTAACCCACTGTAATTTGCCAGTGTGTTCAACTGCACACTCCTAACTTGAGAGGGGGAAAGGTATTTCAAGTATACTATTATTCTTCTGAAATATAAGATTTTTTTTATAAATATAGGTATACGTTCCAGTAGGAGTGTAGCTTGCATTGCACTTTAATTTTTTTAAAATAATATTAACACTGCCAAATGTATCAGCTGCATGTCAGTTTATTCCTATTAATTTCATAAGTTTTGCAATTTCTTTATCATTAAAGGAATAGAATCTTAAGTTTAAGAAGAAGTTGGCAATGATGATTAAATATGTATCACTATCTTAATCATTATCTCTATCATCTCTATCTGTATCAATATCATCTCTATCTTGTCTATCTATTATCTTTATCATCTCTATCTCTCAGAAGCACAAATACTCCCCAAATATGTGGAAAAATAAGAGAAACAGAAAATAGTGCATTTATGTATAAATCAGCATTGTGATTTTAATTGAAAGGTATCTCACTCACAATTGAGAAGTTGAAAATAAGCGTTCTGGTTATTCAGTTACCAACTCAGAGGCGTTCTTCCAATGCGTACTAGTGGATATTCCTCAGGAAAAGGATAGAAAGATGGGGTGATTCCCATATGTGAACAGAACAGAAGGACACAGATACACTGGCGACACACTTTATTCGAGCTCGGCTAGTCCCACGAATTCGGGTATACCCGGGTGTATTGAGGTTTGTGACTGTTTTCTGCCCGAGTGCATTGGGTTATTTTCCAGGCAGGGATTGAAGCATTTTATTCCCGCTGGCTGCAATACTGCACAGTATATATATATATATATATACTGCATTACAATTCATGAATTTATGCCATCTGGTAGACACGAGAAGCATTGCAGCCTATTAAATCCTAATCATTATCATTTAACAGATCAGCCGCCCATCAGCCAGGCATGAACCCAGGCTGGGAAGGCAAACGCAACGGGGCTTGTCAGAGGTGAGGAGCGGCGCATTCCAGGTATCTGCCAGGTACATACTGGGTATTTGCTCGAATAAAGTGTGTCGGTGCAGTAGTATAGATTTGTTTTCTAAACAGGTAATCAAAAGTAATAACTATAAAGGGGATGAGACCGCTCGTCCAATAATACAATCTAGATTCTAATTCAAAGAAGCAGGTGCTCGGAAGGGATAAAAATATCTATGTATAACAGTGTATAATCCAAGAAGGATCAAATAAAGTATCCCCATAGCACCCGGCACTCAATGCTGGATAAATTATTCTGGACGACAATATTCCAATAGGAAAAATTACCTATGTAAACAAATGTATAGGGAATTAATGACCCTTGTACCAAAAAGTCCCAAGAAAATAATAAAGTTTTATTTGTCTAAATACTTATTAAAAACACACATATAAACATCATTCAAAACTATTAAAACTATTACAAAACCCCACTCGGAGGTGGCTGTTGGAGTAAGCAGCAATATAGTGAACTATCTATCATAGATAGGAGATCAAATGATTCTCATATATGCTTTGCAGTGAATCATGCCATTCGGTATATCATAGAGAGTTAATTCGTAGTGACACCTTATATCAGTTCGTTTGGGCTTGTAAATGTAACATTAGCACAAATGCAACCAAATCTTGTCCCTCTATATACTGACCCTATACATGTACTGAGTCTGCTCTCCGAGTATATAACAGGCTTAAACTACACACTTGATGATATAAGTATAGCAGTGCTACGGACCATTAATGCAGCATGTAAGGTTTGCAAAAATGTATAAAGAGCACATGTGGGTGTCCAAAAGGCTTAGTATAGCCCCACAAATGCTCCGTGACCACAGAGTGTCATACACTGAGTCTGTATCGGGACTCGATGCGGTATACAAGCCTGTCTTCTCTCTATGTGCGGCTGATCACTGGGAACCCGCCACCTCTGATGACGTCAGCGAGTGACGTCTATTCCCGACGACCGTTTCACGTAAGGCTACGCTTCTTCAGGGGAGGAGGAGTCTCGTCCTGGGCTTAGTGGTAAGTATTTAACTGTTTCTTCAATTGATACTCCCGCCCCTCTTTGCGTCAGGGGGCAGGGTTATACCCGTGATCCTCTTACATTGCTATCATAACGTCGTCATTAAGTTCCCTTAATAAAGAATTAAATAAACTGTTACAGGTACAGTAACAGGTATCTTCCTCTTATCCATTTGGAAAGTTAATTTCAAATTGAATGAGTTGTTGTTCAAGATGTTAATGAACTCTACCAAAAATTCTTCTGTCCCCCTCCAGAATAGTAAAATGTCGTCAATGTACCTAAAAAGAAATTATGGGTCAGGACTTTTATTTCCACAACATTCTGTACAATCAGATTAGAGGTACAGCTATGGGGCCCACCTGTGCTCCCACCTATGCCAATCTATACCTAGGCTGGTGGGAGGAGACGGTGGTCTTCATAGAATCACAAGAGAAATACACTGAACATGTGGAATTATGGGTCAGGTACATTGACGACATTTACTTACCTTATCCTCAGGAACTCCATTCCATGTATTACTTAGGATCAACAACTATGTAGAAACCACTACACAGTTGTCGCCAAGATCCTTGACTTTATTTCATCTTTTTCCGCTGCCATAGAAGATACATACTTACCTAACCCTCTAAGGATATCTACATATCATCTAGGGATAATATCTCATTAGATAGCTGCTATCAAACTACAAGCTGCATGGCCCCCTCCTCTCTTTTTTTGCCACCACCACGATACATAACGCTATATACATATATAACCACGAATGCATTTACAAACAGAATATGCACACAATGAGACAACGCAGTCAGTACCTGTAACAGTTTATTTAATTCTTTATTAAGGGAACTTAATGATGACGTTATGATAGCAATGTAAGAGGATCACGGGTATAACCCTGCCCCCTGACACAAAGAGGGGCGGGAGTATCAATTGAAGAAACAGTTAAATACTTACCACTAAGCCCAGGACGAGACTCCTCCTCCCCTGAAGAAGCGTAACCTTACGTGAAACGGTCGTCGAGAATAGACGTCACTCGCTGACGTCATCAGAGGTGGCGGGTTCCCAGTGATCAGCCGCACATAGAGAGAAGACAGGCTTGTATACCGCATCGAGTCCCGATACAGACTCAGTGTATGACACGCTGTGGTCACGGAGCATTTGTGGGGCTATACTAGGCCTTTTGGACACCCACATGTGCTCTTTATACATTTTTGCAAACCTTACATGCTGCATTAACAGTCCGTAGCACTGCTATACATATATCATCAAGTGTGTAGTTTAAGCCTGTTATATACTAGGAGAGCAGACTCAGTACATGTATAGGGTCAGTATATAGAGGGACAAGATTTGGTTGCATTTGTGCTAATGTTACATTTACAAGCCCAAACGAACTAATATAATGTGTCACTACGAATTAACTCTCTATCATATACCGAATGGCATGATTCACTGCTAAGCATATATGAGAATCATTTGATCTCCTATCTATGATAGATAGTTCACTATATTGCTGCTTACTCCAACAGCCACCTCCGAATGGGGTTTTTTAATAGTTTTTAATAGTTTTGAATGATGTTTATATGTGTGTTTTTAATAAGTATTTAGACAAATAAAACTTTATTATTTTCTTGGGACTTTTTGGTACAAGGGTCATTAATTCCCTATACATTTGTTTACATAGGTAATTTTTCCTATTGGAATATTGTCGTCCAGAATAATTCATCCAGCATTGAGTGCCGGGTGCTATGGGGATACTTTTTTTGATCCATCTTGGATAATACACTGTTATACAATCAAAAGTAATACACTTAAGTGCTAAAGGTGCATGCATGTGGACCACCCTGGGCCAGAAAGTGGATATGGTTCTTGTCACCTTTTCCTTGAAATAGCACATGTGGTGGCCATCCACAGAGAGTGCTAATCAGGTACAAGCAGAGACCAGGCAAAACTTGGTCCAGGATCCTCATAATGGTCTTCAACATAGCTCAGGGGGGCTCCAAATGGTCTGAACACTCACCCAATGCGTTTCACTCAGAGGAGCTTCATCAGGTGTTAATTTAACGTATAAATCAATAAGTCAATTTAACCCCTGATGAAGCTCCTCTGAATAAAATGCGTAGGGTGAGTGTGCAGACCATTTGGAGCCCCCTTGAGCTGTGTGGATGAAACGTGGGATCTGCACGGAAAGCCCCATTCAAGTCAATGGGGCTTTCCGTGATCGCACGGTTAAGTGCTAACGAAGCTTATAGAATAAGCCCCTATATCTTTATCATTATCTCTATCCTTATCTCTGTCCTTATCTCTATTCAGATCTCTGTTCTTATCTCTTATCACTATACTGATCTATCATCTAAATCCTTATCTCTTTCCTTATACCTTATCTCAATCCTTATCTCTTATCGCCTGTACAATAATTTATAAATATAAAAATGTTATACTGTATTGCTTTTCAGAGAAGGCAAACCCCAGTATGAAAGGGCTTTTGGAATATCATCCAAAGATATATTTGATGGTGTTTACAGGTACTGTAATTTGTTTGATTCAACATTTTTAATACTAATCTCTGTATCTTCACTTGCATTCAAAATGACATATTTGCCTCAACAACTGAAGAACATTATTAAAACAATTTTTAGAACATTTTTTAAACAATTAGAACAGGATTAGAACAATTCTATCACAGAGGACATATTGGGAAAGTCTCAGAATACCAAAAGTGCTCAGCACGAAGGGACCTAATCATTGTGAGAAGAAATTAAAAACATTTTTTAATATTAAATAAACCGTTATTACAAGAACATTCAAAATTATTTTCTTCTCAAAAGGTTTAAATTAGCTGTTGTTAAAATGTAAATGTGTAACTTTTTTGTTATTTAGAAAATCTTAAGCATTCACATTCTATTTATTGAACTTGCATACGCTATAATTTCAGAATCCGTTATTACTTTTTTAGGAAATATAAATATTTTTCAAAGTTTGGAAATTGTATTTGCTTTCCTTAGCAAGTAAAACTTTTATTGGGGGAGGAGGCTTGATTGTCAATCTTGCTTGTTCAACCCCAATCATAAGGTAATCAGATTTATGCATTCCCCTACCTGTAAATGAATAGTTGCCTTCTTGAGACATTTGTTTCCAAAAATTTGACTTGTCTGAAACTAATGCCCACTGCCATCCACACACATTTCAAACAACAGTAGTTGACAAGGTAAAAGCCGATGCCAGGGATGTAATAAACAGATGAGAACTAAGCAAAAACCAAAGAGATCAGCACAACAAAAGCTCTCACTTTGTCCTCATCTCTTTTTGCTACTTTAAAGTGAGCTGATTAACTTTCAGTCTTATAGTATTTAGAATATGGATGGGACCACACTCCAAAATCAACATCTGCTTGCATGTGGCCTCAATACCAGGAGATTAGAAGAGAGAAAGGTGAGAGAGAGAAGAAAGAGAAGCGAAAGAAGAGAGAGACAGAGAGAGAGAGAGAGAGAGAGAGAGAGAGAGAGAGA
>CM071569.1:72743301-72991084 GCA_036426205.1 Ascaphus truei | reverse complement strand
AGAGAGAGAGAGAGAGAGAGAGAGAGAGAGAGAGAGAGAAAGAGAGAGAGAGAGAGAGAGAGAGAGGGGAGAGATAGAAGAGAGATAGAAGAGAGATAGAAGAGAGAGAAGAGAGAGAGAAGAGAGAGAGAGAAGAGAGAGAGAGAGAGAATAGAGAGAGAAGAGAGAGAAGAGAGGGAGAAGAGAGAGAGAAACACAAAATGGTCACGCTAACACTGGAAATCACAAAAGCAGCATATAATATAAATCTGAAAGATATATAAATAAATCTATAATATAATGCCTGGTGGTCCTAATGGAAATTGAAATATAAAGACGCAAAAGAAAACAGAATCCTTATAAAAGCACTCAAAAATAACCGCAAATACACAGATGTATAAAAGTATTTAAAGAATAAATTTTAATTTAACACATTAGATACACAAACAATTTATAAAACATATAAGAGAACACACTGAAAAGACCTCCAAAATAGAAAAAAAGGGAACTTGCTATTAGCTGCAAATGTAGAAAAAAAGAGGAAAGAAGCGTACTGCCAGGGAGTCAGGTGGTATTAAAATAAAGTCTATTTATTCAGCCAAGTACAACACATCACCCAAAGTGAATTTCCTCCTACACGTTTCAGACACGCCACTACGGACTCCCCAAGACTCGAGGAGTGGGTAAGAACTCATCAAGATATTTCAATGTGGTTTATGGGCATATATGAGTACCAGTATGTGTTATATTTCCTCCAATGAGGTCACATCAAGGTGAAATCTAGCATTTTTTATTGTTTCCTTCAGGAGAAGTTATATTTATTTTTGACTGGTCACTCACATATCACACTATATAAAATACCCACTCCATGTTAGAGTCCTATGCATGAGCCCTACATTTGAATTATTGATGTTATTGCATGAAGCTTTCACCATCTTCAGAGCACCCACTCTCTATTTATATTAGCTGCAGATGCTAGTATATAGTTTGCAAATACTACGAAAAATTATAAAGAAAGCAAGTTGAAAGAAAAACCCCTAGCTGACTGTAGGCGGACGCTCACAGAGGTATGCAAGGGAGACTGGTTATGGTGAAATTAAATAAGGCTTTTATTGCGCCTGTTTCCTTAATATCAGGAAACCATCCAAACAAGGGGTAAACAAAGCTTCTATTCATTTGGGAGTATTTCTAGGGAAATACTATGCAGTCCACAACTCCCTTTAGAAAAGCATGTCTCCCAGCCCCAAACATATATCATGAAATAAGCAGATATAAAAAGTCTTATAAATTAAAGTCTTATCTGTTCCTGGTGGTTTGGAGGGAAAATCTTCTCTGTTCCTGGTTGCTACCTTTTCCTCAGGGTTTTGTCAGCATTCAGGTTTAGAAGTTTCCTCTGTGTCTTGCAAGCATCCTCTTCTGGTAGACTCAAGACGCCTTTCCCCATGTCAGTCTAACAAGTTGTGAGAGTCAGGTACCAATCTCCCTTCCTGTCTCAAAAGACAGGCTTTTCTAAGAAGCTAATCAGGCAGGTGGTGTTGGATAATTGACTACCAGCAGTTAACCACCACACTGCTGGATTACCTGAACAGGGATAACTCCCCTGTTACATACCTCCCCTGTTTGTGGGAAGCTCGGGCTTGCCACGGTCAAAGCCCATCCTTCCACTCTCATTCTAGATATCTATGTGACTTGAATGAGAGTGGATGGAGGAAGAGAACCCTCAGTCCCGCTGGGATTGGAGCCCTTTCTCCAGTTTATTAGTGTCTCCTCCCGAAGGTGCTTGAGATCAGCACTCCTCAGTCGCTCGAGGAGGACTTTTTCTAAGTATAGTCTTTTTGCTATGTGCGCAGTCATGAGATTTCCCTTGCGTTGGGTGCTCGTCTTATTGTAGGCAGACTGTATGGCAGCAGTTGCAGAGCGTTTAAAAACAGCCCTTTGAGTTTTCTTCTCTTGAAGCTGTCTCTCTGCTCTTTTCCCACTCACTGGGGTTGCTAGTTCAGCCTCTTTGGGATTAAGTTGCAATTCCACACCCACTTCCAGAGAATGTCCCATCTTTTCAGCTTCATCAGCTAAGGATTCTTCTGGTTTTGATTCAGCACGCGTACCTTCTTTTATTGCCTGTCGGGTGGCTGAAGGTTTTGCTAGTGCTTGTTTAGGTGGTTCAAATTTTGCAACCTTGTATTTCAGGCGAGCGGTATTCCCAGCTCTCACTGTACCCTTGTCTTCATGGGTTTTTGTGGCTATGGGATACTGACGCTTAGTCAGGGTCAATACTTGTCCTTGTAGAACTTTCATCTCATCCGCGAGAGATCCCTGTTTTTTGAGTGCGACTTCCAAGTCTTTTCTCAGGGAATGTATCTGCATGCTTTGCTTTCTCTGAGTTTGCTTCCACATTTTTATTGCATTGTGAAGCACTATGAACTTCTTTGCTTGGGCCACAGTTACTTGTTTCAGTTTCTGTACCTTCTTGTGCTCCCTTTTGTGCCGAGTCACCTGGGTTCTAAGCTTGGCCTTTAGCGATGCTTTGGTGATGCTCAGGGTAGCCTTAAGTTCTATGCTGCTTTGCGGGGACAACTGGTAATCAGACGTTCCTGCAGCACTTGTATTTCTTTAACAGCCTGCAGCTTGTCTTCCTGCAGATTTTGCTGGTTCTCCTCGGACAATGGAGGTGCGTACACAGACCTTGCAGTGGGTCTGCAGTCAGTGTCTGCTTCAAACTTCTCACCTTTCAACAGTCTATTTATTTCCTTATATAGAATAAGGGGAATGAACCCCATGGAGTTCGGTGCTCTACAAGTACATATGTATAGTAGGGGTCTCGGTGTTGGAAGTATTAGTACGTTTGGTTGGTAAAAGGCAAAAAACAAGATCCCACTGCAATCAATTATATATATAAGCAATCAGTGGATGTATGGAGCAAACAATATGCAGACTTATGAACCTAGGGGGGGGGGGGCCCGTTGTGGCAGGATTCGCAAGGAGTCAGGATGAGGAGCTGGATAAGAAACTCCTTCCTGGACTCACGTACGCCAACCTGTGGTACGCCAACAGGTTGGCGTATGTGAGTACAGGAGAGGAGTTCTTATCCAGCTCCTCATCCTGACTCCTTGCGAATCCCTGCACAACGGCCCCCCCCCCCCCTAGGTTCATAAGTCTGCATATTGTTGCTCCATACATCCACTGATTGCTTTATATATATATTGATTGCAGTGGGATCTTGTTTTTTGCCTTTTACCAACCAAAGCGTACTAAGTACTTCCAACACCGAGACCCCTACTATACATATGTACTTGTAGAGCACCGAACTCCATGGGGTTCATTCCCCTTATTCTATAGAACTGTTACCTTGTTCTGGTGGCTCACGGTGCATATACTTTTCAGGACTTTATTTCTTTGTACCAGTACCATTCTTATGGTTAAGTATATATGGTGTCATCATTGAAAATATCTATATATCTTGGAGGACTTTGTTCAAGGAACTCTGCCATTTTTATATGCTCTAAGAGGGATTGCCCTCATATAAACTTTTATATTCCTTGTCTTGTTGCACATAATGGAGGAATCCAGTGGGGAAGAAAACACAGGACTTGACATTGTGGACAATACTTATGTGTTCAATTGTGGAGATGATACCAAAAGATTGAGAAAAGCCACACACCTATTTGATGGTACTTCTGCTATTATTTGTGATGAACCCTCTGATTTGACACATTATTTTGTCAAATTAGAAAAGCTGTTAGTTGATAATGTTAGACTCTGGTGGGATATTACCTCACTAGAGAATTATATACGATGCAATCGCATCCCCAGGGGCTTGAGGATTAAAAAAGTTCCATCATTTGGCTTTACTAGTAGTCAGTTTGAACAAGAGTGGACTGCAATCCTTAATACTTGTTCAGTAAAACTGATGAATTTAATTATTCAACAAAAAACGACTGAAAAGTCTAGCCTCATGGTGGAAATTAATAATCTCAAATCCAAACTACAGCCGTTTAATAAAAGAGAACAGTTCATCAAAAATGACAAAACACTGTCTTCCAATGTAGAAATTAGTGAAGATCTAATTAGTGACAAAAAACACTCAAAATTTGAGAGGGACCGCCTAGACTATGTGAAAAATCAAGTTTATTGTTGGCAAAAACCTATCACTGTGAAAGAATTCACTGGTTCAAGTACTCCTAAGTCTAAAAGGTATCCAAAACGCAGACAGGACAATCTACCGAATAGATCTATCTTAAAAAACACACGTACTGAAACTTCAAGCTTTGAGTCTGATTTTTCAGATGCAGATTCTAGAGCTCACTCTGTCTCCTTCGATAGATCACGTGATCACTCCAGGGACAGAGGGACCTCCAAATACACTGACAATGCCACTACCTCATTCAGTCAAAACAAGTGTACTAAGGGATCCGGGCAGTCAGCCTCAGCTTTTTTAGATGTGGGGGCCAGAAGCAGGGGAGAACGCGCAGATCCCAAAGAAAACGAGGGGGGCAGGGGAAGGTCCAAACGCAAGAAATACGACTAGAGTCTAGCGACAATATCATCAATTTGTCAGGTGTTGAATTAAGTATAGAACAATTAACACTTTTGAGTAAAGGACTAGGATTTGCCCCTAGCCAAAATTTTCAGCTTTTTCAGACGGTCATTGACCTACAAAAATTCACTAGGAAACTGGCCCTGAATAAAATAATGTCCACTAGAAGCAGTTTTGATGTATCACAGCCCTTTGAGGATCCCGAACAACCAGTTAATATACATGGTATTAATGATGTTCCAGATATGAATTTCATGGAAAACTGTATCTTGTCAGATATGGACTCCTTATTAGAAGAACAAGGAGAACCCCTCACTACATACACTCAGCCATTTTTTGGCAGTGAGGATTCGGGATATCGACCAAAATCATTGTTTTGCCCCAATTTTAACAGGGGGCCTGCTATCAATCTTTTTGAACAACTGGTTGAACGGGACCTACGTATATTATCAAAGGGTTTTTCTAGCTCTTATGTTAAACATGGTAATCTGTCTTACTTACAAGTCCAACAAATAGAATGTCTCAAAAATGAACATAATATAGTTCTAAAAAGCGCCGACAAGGGCGGGGCTTTGGTCATATTGTCCAAATCCCAATATCATGCTGAGGCTATTAGACAATTGAGTGACAGAAATACCTATCATCTGCTACATGGCGATCCAACCTCTGAGTACCGCCTCGAGTTATTAGAACTACTGGAGACGGGGCAGATTATGCATGTTATCAATCACAAAGAATATCTATTCCTCTCCTGTCCACATCCCGTGATTCCGGTATTCCACCATCTCCCAAAGATCCATAAGTCGCTGGTCGACCCTCCTGGTCGGCCCATTGTTGCGAGTATTGGATCTTTGGGAGATGGGTTATCGCGGTATGTGGACAGGTTCTTGCAACCCCTGGTACACAAATTACCATCTTACATTAGGGACACTACGGACTTCCTCGTCAGTATACAGGAGTTATCCTGGTCACATGAGTTCAGGTGGGTCACTATGGATGTGACCTCCCTGTACTCTATTATTGAACACCAACACGGGTTAGAGGCTATTGAGCACTTTTTGGATCAGTCTACTTTATCTATCTCACTTTGCACTTTTTTATTACAATCAATATCCTTTTTATTAACACACAATTATTTTTTATTTGACTCACTCTTTTACTTACAGAATTTGGGTACTGCAATGGGCACAAGTTTCGCTCCATCGTACGCAAATTTATTTATGGGTTTATGGGAATCACGTTTCATTTATCACAGCACCAATCCATATCGTCATAATATCGTCTATTACAGACGCTATATTGACGATTTGATCTTTATTTGGAAGGGGGATGAACAATCACTTTATTCTTTCTTCACTTATCTTAATAATAACACTTACAATATTATATTCACTTTTGAGCACCACATTAACTATATTCATTATTTGGATTTACTCCTGTATATTGACGCAAACAAAAACATACAATCTGACATTTATAGGAAGCCTAACTCGAGAAACACATTGTTATGTGCTCAGAGTTCCCATCCTCGATCATTGATTAAAAACATACCAGGGGCCCAATTTATTAGATTGAGAAAATTATGCTCAGACAACGAAGTGTTTCAGTCCCGCGGTAGGGAAATGTCTGATAGATTCTTAGAACGAGGATATTCAGCTAAAGACATAGATATAGCATTTGCCAAAGCAGACCAGATGGATAGGAGTGAACTTGTGTGCAAAAAATCTAAAAAATATATCTCAAAACAAGATAGAGACACATTAGTGAGAAGTAACAACAAAAAAAGTCCTTTCTTTATTAGCACATACAGCACACAATCCCAGGAAATTTGCAACATAATTTCTAAGCACTGGCATACACTGCTACTAGACAAGGACATTTGCCCTATGTTGGCACAGGGCCCTAGATTTTCCTATAGGAAAGCGAAAACCCTCGCGTCACATTTATCACCTAGTATGTTTATTTCTAAGTCAAATTCAACCCAAATTTCTAGCATTCCAAAAGGGTTTTTCAAATGTGGAACTTGCTCTATGTGCCAGTATGCTTGTCAGGTGAAATATATTTCCTATAATTCCAATCCTAGGAAATATTATATCAAGTCCTTTCTTAACTGCAATATATCATTCGTTATTTATGTTCTTTTCTGTGGCTGCGGACAAAAATATATAGGCCGCACCATAAGACCACTCAGAATAAGAATTTCTGAACATGTCCGATTGATTAAGAAAGGGGATGTTAATCATCCAGTTCCCAGACACTTTGCACGTTGTCACCAAGGGGGTATCAAAAACTTTTCCTTCTCTGCCATAGAACACATAGCTTGCCATCCCAGAGGAGGCAACAGGGAAAACATGTTAAACCAAAGAGAGATGTATTGGATACACACTCTCAACACTCTCCATCCATTTGGCATCAACCACGAATGGGAGCTAAAACATTTCTTGCATGGTTGATGTCAAATACAGTGTTGGGAGTGTGTCCCCATCCATCCTCACACATACTTCATTGTTTATAAATTCATCAAACTTCTTAATAAATACATATTTCAAATTAAAATATAATATAAATCAACCTGGTATCAATATGGTCCATAATGGGGTCTATTCGTATATAGAGGTTATACAATTATTAGCCGTTCATGAGGCTCTATCTGTATAATTACATGTCATTTAATACAATTTATGTACACAAGTGCATGATAAAAACATTATTTTTTATGAACTAATGGAAATTTCATCATCTTGTTCAAATGTAAATATGTTAATCATGCGAAATAGGAACCAGTATTGTTTGAACATTAATGGTTACCAATTATGATAGAGACTTATGTGCTATGTATAATGATTATTCATGATCAATTAACCTTTCATTTGATTTGTGTATCTTCTTCCTATATATGTGTTTCCTCCCAGTGCAAAAGAATTCCCAGTTACAATTTTATATTTCGGTTGCTGTACATTATTTAGCTTTGTTTTTAATGTGTTATTTTGTGTTTAATGTCTTTGTATTAGATGGTTGTTATCACGTGTTTGCATGTTTTTGTCATTTCACTATACATCTTGATAGACAGAATCCATCTCCACATAAGGGCTCAATGATGATCATATAATTCATTAATTACTTTCCACTGATCTCAATTAAAAATCAGCCAATAGGAGACAGGATCCTGCCTATATAGGATGCTAGTGAACAGATTCATTGTACTCTTTGATAAAGTTCCTTGCGGAATGAAACGCGTCAGAGAAGGTGAATCCCTGTAATGTCCAGCACCAAGTTTGATTAAATAGTGATTTTATTTATTCATGGCTGAGCTCCTTCGTTTGCTGTGACCGCCGAAGCTTCTTCTCTCCTTTATTTATTTCCTTAAGCTCGTGCAGCTTTTCATTCTTTTCCTTGACTTCGTCTGTCAAATTAAAATTTTCTTCTTCCAGTTTTAAGTTTTCTCTTTTTAATCTTAAATTTTCTCCATTTTCAGTCTCTATACTATTCAGGGCCTCCTTGCAGTCCTCCTTCCATTTACGCACATCTGCTTAATATCAGGAAACCATCCAAACAAGGGGTAAACAAAGCTTCTATCCACTTGGGAGTATTTCTAGGGAAATACTATGCAGTACACAACTCCCTTTAGATAAGCATGTCTCCCAGCCCCAAATATATATCATGAAATAAGCAGATATAAAAAGTCTTATAAATTAAAGTCTTATCTGTTCCTAGTGGTTTGGAGGGAAAATCTTCTCTGTTCCTGGTTGCTACCTTTTCATCAGGGTTTGTCAGCATTCAGGTTTAGATGTTTCCCCTGTGTCTTGCAAGCAGCCTCTTCTGGTAGACTCAAGACGCCTGTCCCCATGTCAGTCTCACAAGTTGTGAGAGTCAGGGACCAATCTCCCTTCCTGTCTCAAAAGACAGGCTTTTCTAAGAAGCTAATCAGGCAGGTGATGTTGGATAATTGACTACCAGCAGTTAACCACCACACTGCTGGATTAAAGGCACATTACCTGAACAGGGATAACTCCCCTGTTACACTGACTAAGTAAATTAGGACACAAAAATCCAAGTGGGATTGAGACCCTCAATTGGACAAGAAATCCAAAATTGCACTCTATGAGAATAAAACACTTAATGGGACTAAACAATATATCCCAGGCTGATAGCCAAAAGTGCTACACGACGCAAAACAAAAAATAATTTATTAAATACACGAGGGAGCAATATCAGGGAGTGTGGGGAATAAATAAGGGTGTGTTTAAAAATACGGTAAATGGTGGCCAGAATAGAGAGTGTTCTCACTCACTCATCAGGTATAATTCACATATAGGGAAGCCAATGCTAAAGCTTATAGGGTATGTCCCTTCAGAGAATACCTGGTGGTGGGCAATGAGGTATAGTCAGCCAAAGTTCTGACAATGTATACGATAGAAAATTATACCAACAGCAGGAGATACTAAACACAAAATAATGTTTAAGGTGTAAATAAATGTATCCCTGGTTCATCCGAATCACTTGAAAAATTGAAAAGCCAGTAAATCAGTATTGTTGACCTGAAGAAGAGAGGATAACTCTCAAAAGCTTGTCCTACGACATAAATTGTTAGTCCAATAAAAAAGGTATCACCTAATACTGAAGAACTCATTTATTCTGCACTATCGCAACTGGACTAACACGGCTATTTTCTGCTATATATATATATATATATATATATATATATATATATATATATATATACACTTCACGGTTTATATTTATTTATTTATTTATTCACTTTCACCACAGTATTGTTTGTTTTACACATTTACTTTACTCATTGTACAGTGTTTGAGCGCCATTCAGTGTTTTTGTTTAAAATAAGCGTAATTCTGCTGTGATCTGTAACTTGATTATAAAGCACAAGAAGAGAAAAATGATGGGACAAATGATGGGACGTATCTCCTAAGCTAGGGGTGATCAAACTGGGTGGGCAGGGCACAACATTTTCAGGGGGGGGGAGTGGCACGGTGCTTGCAGAGGCCCCATGCTCTTCCCCACAACATTTAAATTACATGCCGGGGAGAGTGCAAGGCCTCTTTAACCTCCAGCAGCTTCTAGCGTAGCATGGCCAAAGCAATGTTACTGTACATGGCATCATTTGACATCATGACGTCAGAATACAACGGAGAACAGATAAGGTGTGGGGGAGGGGGTGTGGAGTGCGAGCAGGGGGGGAGAGCAGACAGGGAGGAGTAGAACAAAAAGTTTGTGCACCCCTGTCCAAGTATTCAAATTTGAATGCTAAAAAGTAGTACAAACCTTCAAAAACTGCATTGTATTTATGACGTACATTGTGTGACTTCATACCTATTTTATGACACACAGGGGCCTATGCTATAAGTCCCGCTAAAAAAATTGCGGTGCCGTTTACACCAGCAGTTTTGACAGCGGTGCTATCACGGTATTCAGAAAGCCTCGATTACCTGTGATGGCAAAATTCCCAAAACTGGTGAGTAGCCGGCGGTGTGATGATCGTCTGAGCTATGCATATCTTGCCAGCGATCAAAAGTTTTTAATATAAATATTAATACTAGTGTAGATGAGAAGGGGGTCTCCGGTGCAGATCTGTGTTGATTTCAGATAGGGGACCCCCTGCTTCCCGAGACACAGCCCAGTAATGGGGTGCCGGTATCTCCTATGCATTTAAATGTCTCGCGTCTGTGACCGTGGGATTTAAATCCATAGGAGTTACCGACACCCCATAACGGGGCCTGTATCTCAGGAAGCAAGGGCTCCCTGGACCTCAAATCAACAAGGTTCTTCTCTGGAGACCCCTGCAACAAAAAAGTAGTTATTAACATTAAAATAAAAAATAAAAAATATGTGTTACCTTCGCAGCTATCTGCAGTGGTAATGAAGCTGCTTTAATGACATTTTTACTAATAGTGTGCAGGAGCAGGGGGTCTCCTGAGGTGAACTGCATTGATTTCAGCCTTAGGGACCCCCTGCTTCCTGAGTTACAGTCCCTGGTATTTAAATCCCCGGGTCACGTGATGTGGATGATTTAAAAATAGTGGTGGTACCGGCATCCAATGCCCCTTACAAGGACCTCTAACACAGAAGCAGGGGGTCTCTGATGCTGAAATCAAAGCGGTACAGATCAGGAGACAACCTGCTTCCGCACACTATTAATACAAATTACATTAAAGCAGATTCATTACCTTAGCGGTTATCTGCTAAGGCAATGAAGGGGTTAAGGAACAATTGCAGCTTTATTGGGGGCAGTGGGTGTGAGTGAAGGGGTTCTTGCCCAGGGTGGCTTATTGGGCCTACTGAGAAAGTTGCGGGACTTGTTAACCCCCCTTCATTACTATAGCGGTAGTAACCGCTATAGTAATAAAGGGGTTAACCACCCCGAGACCCAGCTGGTAGACTTAATAACCCATCCTGGACCAAGTACCCCCTTCACCCAATCCTTCTACCCCTAATAAACATTACAATATCTACTACCCACCCAACCATCCTCTGTAACCCCACATAAAAGCATTAAAAAAAATTATGCACATGATTGATACCAGAGGCCGGCGGGGGCCCTCTGGTGGTCACCGCGGGTGCCTGGGTGTCCCTGCTGGCCTGTGTTACCAATCCGGTTCCGAAAAAATAAAAAATGCAATACATGGATATAAATACACCCCCCCCCATGCATAAAGTACAATAATGGGCAAAATTACTATTATCCACATATGGATAATAGTGCATTTGTCCATATAAAAATAAACATCAACCAGCAGCATAAAGTAACTTAAACATGCACTCACCCCTACCAGCCTGCCAGAATGAAGGGTGTCCTCATCCTCATCACCATCCATGTCCTCCATTGCCAATACAATAAAAAATACAATCATATGGCCCCTAACCCCTTAAACATCTTAGCGTTTATTAACCACTTTGGTAATTAAGGGGTTAACCCACCCTCCACCAATACCCAACCTGGAGGCCTAACCACCACCCAGGATCCTACTACCCTCACTACCCATTCATTGGCACAGTGTTAAAGCATGCCCATGTAATATGTGCATGCTTTGCCACTATAGCAATAAATGGGGAACCTAAAAAAAAACAGGCCCAAAATAAAACACATTACATTCAAAATATACACATTACAAATGCCAAGAAAACAATTAATTGACACAGTGTAACCTGATACCCATATGATAGGGGCATGATTTACCACTGACGGTCAACAGTCAACGGTCAACCAAAAAAATACACAACCACCAACAATATCAAATTCGATCAAAACAACCCCCAAATAAGCAATAAACAAGTAAACACAACAAAATTTCCAGCAATCAATAAAGCAAATACCAAATAAACACCAGAATTAAACTTAAAACAAAAACAAAAATCACATTACTCCAAATCAAACCACAAAAGAAATACCAGAAATAAATACAAGCAAACAACCCAAATACAGTACATTTAAAAGAAAAGAAACCACAAGAGAACAAATTAATGAATTAATAAAAAACCACTAGCCAACACATCAATTAAAACCAGTAGTCAACAAAATAATGAACTAAAAATGCTAAACAATCAGAAAATTAAATAATAACATGCCATCCAAATTACAACCATGTAAGCCAAACAAGCAGAAAAGATCAAACAATCAATAGAAAAAAAGCATTTGCCAAAAAATGCATTGGCTGTCCCTGTATTTATCTGTATGCTAAATAGGCACAGATTAATACATTATCAGTCAATGGGCAATGAAAAACATAAAAAGAAAAAAATACAATAAAAAAACATTTAAAAATAAAATTACATACATTCAATATTTTTCTAACCTTTAGAAGCGTTGAACCTCTAAATCCCAGCATTTCTGCAAGCTCTCGTATCACAACGTCATCTAAGTCAATCCAACGCCATCCACCTTGAAGATCCAGAATTGGTAAACATATTTTTCTTTCTTTTATCTTCTATCACCTACTGTACTTCAATCTTCTTCTGTCATTTTGTATTTCTTTTCTTTAATCTTACAGAAATGCCAGGATTCGGACTGTCAACGCTTCTAAAGGTAAGAAAAATATTGAATGTGTATAATTTTATTTTTACAGGTTTTTTTTATTGCATTTTTTTTTCTTTTTATGTTTTTCATTTCCCATTGACTGATAATGTATTAATCTGTGCCAGCTTAGGGTACAGATAAATATAGTGACAGACAATGCATTTTTTGGCAAATGCTTTTTTCTATTGATTGTTGTTTTTTCTATTTATTGTTTGGCTTAAATTGTTTGTAATTTGGATGTCTTGTTTTTATATAATTTTCTGATTGTTTAGCGTTTTTAATTATTGATTTATTTTGTTGGCTACTGGTTTTAATTGATGTGTTGGCTACTGGTTTTATTAATTAATTAATTTGTTGGCTAGTGCTTTTATGTATTGAATTGCTTGTTTGGCTAGTGCGTTTATTTCTTGAATAGTTTGCTTGGCTAGGTGTTTATTGAATTGAATTCTTATGTTTTGGAATAACAGATTTTTATTATTGTGCTGTTTTGGAGATAGATAAATGTTATAGATGTGGCTTACTATTAGGCTTTTTAGTTATTTTATTGTTGGGGTGTTTAGGTGCTTGTGTATATATTTTATTATTGTGTATTTTTAGCCTTCATGCTTTTTGATTAGGTTGCCTATTGACTGCTATAGTGGGTTGGTGGTTCGATCTCCATGGTGGGTATCGGGGGAGGGTGGGTTAACCCCTTAATTACTATAACGGTTAATAACTTCTACGGTGGTTAAGCGGTTAGGGGCCATTAAATTAATTTTTTTATTGTATTGTTTCTTGCAATGAGGATGAGGACTCCCTTCATGCTGGCAGTGGTAAGTGCAAGTTTTATTTACTTTATGCTGCTGGTTGATGTTTAATTTTAAATGGGCAAATGCACTATTATCCATATGTGGATAATAGTAATTTTGCCCGTTGCTGTACTGTATGCATCGGGGGCGGGGGGTGTATTTATATCCATGTATTGCACTTTTAATTTTTTCGGAACAGGACTGGTACTGCAGGCCAGTGGGCCCCCAGACACCCATGGGGACCACCTGTAGGCCCCCTGGACACCCGTGGGAACCACCCGAGGACCCCCAGACACCTGCGGGGACCACCTGGAGGCCCATGGTAACCCACGAGGACCACCTGCCGGGCTCTGGTATCAATCCTGTGCATAAAAAAATAACAAATGCTTTTATGTGGGGGTACAGGGGGTAGGTGGGTTGTGTATTGGTGGGTAGTACATATTGTTACGTTTATTGGGGGCAGAGGGGGTGAGTGAAATTCCAAGTACCCCCTTCACTTACCCCCTCTGCCCCCAATAAACCTGCTGTTGTTCCTTAACCCCTTCATTGCCTGAGCGGTTAGCTGCTAATGTAATGAAGTTGCCTGTAATGCATTTTTATTGCACCTGACATGTGCTGGGGGTCTCCGGTACTGATATTAATGTATATCACCACCGGCGATTCCCGGCATCAATAAGAGGCAGAAAAAATGCATTTTTTTTCTATGTCCTCTATCGGCACTTCTCAGCAGTTTCTCACCACCCTCACAGCAACTTTTCCTGGCGGGAGGATTTTGAGGGGAAATCTCCATTCTTTAGCCGTGATAGGCCCTGATAACCTACTCGAGGCTACTAGAATTGCACGTATGTGAAAACCTGCCGATAAGTGACTTATCGCCGCTCGTTTGGCGTCAAATGACCCCGCATGGTCGTGTGGCGTAATTTGACGTCACGTTACCATGGTAAACCATGACGTCACATGACCCCGGATGTCGCATTGCCATGGTCAAGCGTCCTGAAGCTGGCTGATCCTCGGTAAGCAGAGGTTGCAGAGGCCTCGCGTGGTCCCCCGGCATTTAATTTAAATGCCTTGGGGAAGAGCGTGGGACCTCTGCAACTGACTGCGCCCCCCAAAAAAATATTGCGCCCCCACAGTTTGCGCACCACTGGTTTATAATATAAGCCCCATAGTTTGTTATTGAAATAATTTTTCATACACAGTGGCATGTTACAATTTAAAAAAAAATGAATGTCTATATTTTATTTATTGTCAGTAGTACATTTATGACTCTTGGTACAGTACAGAGGTTGAACATTTAAAGCACTCAAACAAACTACCAATAACTATATACTGACACCCTTCCATGATGTTTGATGTTGACCTTTTTTTCTATACAATTTCCAAATGTAATGAATATTTCAAAAATATTATTAAGGACTAATAGATTTTATTGATTACTGCAGGTCAGAGGATCAGATGAAATCCTTCATGGGTTTTATGGACTCAATTTGGAATATATGCGGAAAAGATATGATTGCAGCTTTTGACCTCTCTGTTTTCAGCACAGTATATGATCTAGGAGGTAAAGTCATGTATATTAAAAATTATATTATTAGAATTCCAATAATTAGTGACTGTAATTTAACCTTCTCAGTGACTGAGTTTAGCGCAGTGCACTAATCAGTATCACTAAAGTGCATGTCAGATAAATTAAGAAATTAGATGATGCAAGAATATTTCTCTACTAAACAATTGTATGAGCAATCACATAGAGTAATTTCTAACAGCTCAAAGATCTACTTTATCTCTGTATATCAAACTGGTTAGAAAATCAGAGCTCATTTCATTTTGTGAAAGGATCATTTTTAGTTTATAGGACAAAACATCAATATTTCCCATTAACTCATACTGTATGTAATCTGGACATAATTGTACAGTTATAACAACCGTTATTGCTCCAGCTGGCGTGCTGCAGCGGGGGACATACAACGCACCTGTGGGAGCAACCACCTTTATAAACGCACTATTGCGCACGCAAGTAGCTGCGATAACATCTACATCTACAGTGACGGCTGACCTGAGTCTAAGTCGGCTAGATCCGCGGCTCTCAGATTATCTCGGTTAGGTGCGGTTTTCTGTTTTTTTCGCCCGGAGTGAATTGCGTTATTTTAGCGCTCGTGATTTTAGCATTTTATTCTCGCCGTCTGCAATACTGCAATGTCGTGTAAAAACTCAGGGAGGCTTTTGCGAGCTGTTGTCTTGGAAGTCTAATACCTTCGCGGTTCAACCTAAGTCAGTACACAGTCTGTGTGTGCACGCGCAGTAATTGTAAATTTGCATATTTAAAGTATACATGCATTTGCAGTGCTGCTGTACAGTATGTCTCATTTCAAAATTGTTGAAACGCATAGGCGTGTACAGTACTGTAACAGTGTCACTTTTTATGTACTGCATTTGGGGGTGTAGGGATCAAATTACAGTATAATGATGAACTGCCTTTTAAAATTACTGTACTGTACTCTACTCTATGTAATTTCTTTGAACTGCTGCACAACTAATCCTTCATCCCTCCCCCACGCACACACAAACTCTTATCGACAGACACCTCCACAGAGTCAATCATTTTCTGAAGTTAGTCATTGTGTTTTTAATCTGTCCCTAGCCGAGCGTCAATCGCCTCACTGCGCCTGCGTGTACTCTAATCCTCTCTGAGATGGGAGCTTGCTGATTACTGCACATGACTCACCCAAACCCCCTCCCCCAACCCTTTGAGGCTTTGTTTACGGTAACGCTTTGGAAAATCCCTTCTCGAATTTGAAATGTAAATCTGATTTGCACAGCATTGTGAGAATTGAGAGATAAAAAAAAATTAACTAATTCATGTTGTTTTCTCATTCATTCTTATTCATTGGTGTACTGTGGGTTTGGAGGGGGGGTGTTGTCAATAATTATGATTAGCAGGAATGTAAATAAATATTTATTTTATTTTATCAGGAACCAAAAATTACAAATATAAAAATAATCATGAGTAATACATAATGCAGTCTTTATTAAGTTCTTCTGGCAGATTTAAATTAGATAAACATTTAGAAAACATTTGTAAAACATGGAGAAACATGAATAATGCACATTTATAAGAATATTATTTAATAATATATACTGTAATGTATAATATATATATATATATATATATATATATATATAGTAATATTTTTTTTTCCGTCTTTATCTTGTTCCTCATTCTGTGTACAGTACAGTACTGTAGTTCATTGAGAGAGGAGAGGTTTTGTGTACATCCTTACTGCTGTGTATATACTGTACATTTGACTGTACAAACAGATTAGTCTGGACATAACACCCCACCTCCCCCCAGGCCACCCTTTTTTCCTGAAACGACAAGTGAAGGAAAAACCTCTTCCTTGGCTAGGCTTCAGAACTGAGAGGAACCTTTCCTCTGCTAAGAAAGCTGAAGGCCTTGTAACTGGATACACATTCTGCACCATATTGCAGCAGATTCCCCAGGAAGCTTTCACGCACTGCCACTTGTTATCTCCGATTTTTGTTGAACTTACAGGCCCGGTAAACGAAAGAAATGAAACGTAACGCAAGCCAGGTTTCAAATCCTTTGTCTCAATTTATTACTCATAGGGTAATGACTTTTATACCAGAAAAAGAAGATTCTGATTAGAGGCGTAACATAGGCATAACATAGGTGTGTCTTGGGCGTAGCTTTGATTAGAGGCATGATTTAGGGGCAGGACATATTAGTGGCATGATTTTGGGACGTGTTTCTCCCAATACAGGCAATGTCTGAATACATAGCTTATTCATTGTCTTTTATCAAAAGAGACCTTGAATCTCTAGCAACTAAGTTTTACTATTTTGCCTCTTTCAGAGAACCAGTCTTTTGTATTTTAGCTAAAAGAGCAGGAAACTGACAATACAAAAAGTATCTTAACAATATCCTGCGCAGGAAGAAAAGAAATGTAATTTGGCAGAAACTGAGTGCCTTGGGAATTATATTTCAGCTAAAGGCTGACTACAGAACTTAACTAGTTATGAACAGACAACATGGATGCTTAACACAAGAGCAGATTCTGGCCTGACCTACTGGTCCTAACAATTCCCTCCTTTTTGTTCTCTAAAAGAACAAATACCCCTACTTGGTACTCTTCTCTATGACTATGGCCTTGTAGTGACCAATAGAGACATATATATATAACATTAAATATTTCTATAGATTAGAAAATGGCTTACATCTCAATATGTCACATAATTTAAGGGTCAGCTATTTGTGAGAATTGATGGGGTCTAATTTCTGCTAAGAGCGACTGCACAAACATTCTTCTTGCACTCATCTTTCATACTACATTTACTCAGAATGGCAAAACGGACCAAGATGTATGCTATGGTCAAAATGGCTGACTTGTGGTCCTTTCCTTGTGGTTGACTCACGGCCCTTGGTGACCTCCCACCTTCCTCATATCAAGTCTTCTCAGTCCCCCCATATCTTTAAGAGGCAGTCTATTTAAAGAACAGAACAGTTAACCATTTCATAGTCCTGATGGACCAAGATGTCCAAGTTGTGCATAACTTCATTCCTTTCTTTTCCGGCCATTATATCAGCCCAGTTGATTTCTTCTTTGGTCTCTTCTTCTGGGGGACTGGCGACATCATCACCGCAAAGAGGCATAGCGTTGGTGGGGGTTGCAACGCACTTCTGGATCAGAGTTTTGCTGTACTTAACACATAGAGAGCAATGAGTAGGACAAACACACACATACAAAAACATTCGCTAGCTTCGCTCAAAGCAAATCAATCCAACCACCAAGTCCTCATGTTTCCTGAATCCTGGATAAATACACAACATTGCGCTTTAACTAGGGTGCATACATGCCCCTCCCTTTGAGGCTAAAATATAGTCTGGAGCTATTTTATTCTGCAGAGCCATTAATTTAAACTAAACATATTGTTGGTTAAGTGAGTATGTCTATGGTTGTATGATTGAGGATATCCCTGTAAACCTGTCATACAGTAACCCAACTCCTACATTTGGGAATAAATTCCCCGAAACTTCTTCTTCCCATAGACTACTTTTTAGCATTTGTGTATTGGGTGTATCTCTTCTGTTTCCAACTCTACCTGTGAGCAATTAACATAACCGTGTGTTTGACTGATAAAACATTCTCCCACCGGGATATCATTCTGCAGGGAGATTCTATTAACCTATAAATCCAAACAAAATAAACAGAGTTAAACAAATAATACCTTATACTATTTTGTCTTCCTTATGGGACGCCACTTACACAAACATAATGGAGCATACATTGTAACTGAAAAATAATAAAAACCTGTAAAAATAAAAAGTTCAAAGTTCGTGTGTTGAGGAGACAGAAAAAGGGGGGATGGGGGAGCACAGGTGGAATGGTATTTTTGTTGTGTATTGGGTGTATCTCTCTTCTGTTTTCCCCAACTCTACCTGTGAGCAATAACATAACCGTCGTGTTTACTGATAAAACTTCTCCCACCGGGATATCATTCTGGCAGGGAGTATTCATTAACCTATAATCCACAAAATAAACAGAGTTAAAAACACAATAAAACCTTATACTATTTTGTCTTCCTTATGGGACCCCACTACACACAAACATAAGGAGCATACATTGTAACTGAAAAATAATAAAAACCTGTAAAAATAAAAAGTTCAAAGTTCGTGTGTTGAGGAGACAGAAAAAGGGGGAATGGGGGAGCACAGGTGGAATGGTATATAGTCCGAACTCAATGATATGTGAGACTCTGAGCTGTTGGTGTGGGTGATGTAAATCTTATATAATCTCAAACACTCACCGGCCTTGTCGCAAGCGTGTGCATCAAGGTATCTTTACTTCCCATGTTCTTTTCTTTAGGGATCTCGTCTGTTGCTTTTCCTTCTTTCGTTGGTGTGTGGATTCGCCTGCTTTGTTCTGGAGTACTCCCCTCTCGTCCGGGCCTGGTTCTTCTGTTTCTGGTATTCGTTGTTTACCCTTCTTCATGCAAGACCAATAACCAACAACCTCAGACTGATATGACATGGATCTAATGCATCCTCTCACAGGTATCGTTCCTGATGTTAAACTCTCTGTATAAGACTGAATCTGGCCTTGTTGAATTGATATATAAGTATGTTCCTGATGTTGAAACTCTCTGTATAAGACTGAATCTGGCCTTGTTGAATTGAATATAGTATGTTTCCTGATGTTTGGAAACCTCTGTATAAGACTGAATCTGGCCTTGTTGAATTGATATTAAGTGAGTATGTTTGTAAATGTAAAAAGTATTATTTTTTTTTTTTTCCTCTTAACTCTGTGCTGTTAATTGACAAATGGAACAAGGTGACTGATTGGGGGAATTGAACAAATCAGTCCCCCTTGTTCCTATTTGTTCAATTAACAGCACAAAAGTTAAGAGGAAAAAAAAAAAAATACTTTTTACATTCAACATACTAACTATATATCAATTCAACAAGGCCAGATTCAGTCTTATACAGGAGTTTTCAACATCAGGACATACTTATATATCATTCAACAAGGCAATTCATCTTATACAGAGAGTTTCAACATCAGAACATACTTATATATCAATTCAACAGGCCGATTCAGTCTTTACAGAGTTTCAACATCAGGAACATACCTGTGAGAGAATGCAATTAGATCCATGTCACTATCAGCTGATTGTTGGTTATTGGTCTTGCTGAAGAAGGGTACAACGAATACCAGAAACAGAAGAACCACCCCGACGAGAGGCTGTCCAGTACTCCAGAACAAGCATAACGAAATCCACACACGAAGAGGAAAGCCAGACGAGATCCCAAAGAAAAGAACATTGGAGTAAAGATACCTTGATGCCACGCATTTGCACAAGGCCGTGTGAGTTGTTTGAGATTATATATAGATTTACATCACCCCACCAACAGCTAGAGTCTCACATATCTGAGTTCAGACTATATACCATTCCACCTGTGCTCCCCATCCCCCCTTTTTCTGTCTCCTCTATCTTGAGGATCCTGGTAAATCCTCCTTTGGGGTTTGAGCCGCAGGAGTGAACATCACAGAGGGACACTTTGCCCCTCTCAAGGTGATATATACCCCATTCCAACTCCTGCTTTAGTTCCAGGTAGCGCCCGGGTTTCCCTGTTCTATTCGTGTGTTTGAGGCCTGGACTTTTTTGCCTATGACCTTTCTCCCTTGATGATTAGTGGTCAAGAGTATTGTGTCCATCACAAACACTAATTTGCAGGCGCTATGTCTTGTCTTTATTAGCTGTTTTGTGCCTAGGCTGACACTATTTGACGTGCGTGATGTGTATCCATGATGATAATGCAAATTTTTTATACTGACATCTAGTGATGAGTAGCTATAATAAATGGCCTTTTCATCTGGGATGAAGACATGCTTGTGTAAATGCTTGACCATTAACCCGTCTCGCGTAGTTTGCACTTTCAGCTTTAACCTGTGCCTAGAAAGACTCAAAAATATATATTAGTATGCATACAATACTATTATGGTTTTATACCAATAACTGGTCCTTAATTCGTTCCTTTGAGACTCACCCATAAGTGGCTCATAGGGAGAGAATGTATACCCTAGAAATATTCTTGTATTAATATGGTTACTAACTATTATTAGCATCCGCATATTAAACAGAGATATCCCCTATATAACGCTCCTCAAATTTTAAACTAAGCAACCAATGTGGACTTGACTATGCTACAATCCAAGTTCCTAAAACTTGAACTACCTCAGCCTGTGCCAAACCAATTGCTTCCATATAATCAACTCTATCCTGTCTGCAGGCCAGATCCCTAAGACCTGAAAACTGCCAGAGATGTCCCAAATCCTTCTAAAAATGGGGACAAACACTGTCTCGAACTACGATCAATCTCTTTTCTCCCCATACACACTTGTTCTCATTCATACCAACTGCCATCTGCCTTTTTCTCTGATGCAATGCTGTCAACCTTTTAGTCCATTTATACTAACTAACCTTAAAACTCGCCCCACAAATCCAAGCATCCCAACAGCCTGCACGCATGGCTATTGTCCCACACCCACGTTCACTCCTGGCTTTCACCTCAACACTGCACAGTAACTATTCTGCTAAAAATGTGAAATGCCCTGTACAGTATATCATGTATACCCTTTTCACCCATGCAACTGCACCTGCATTCATATATCCCCTGTACTTTACTCTATGTCCAGGACATACCCAAACGAATAAATGGTTACAAATTATAAATTTGGCAGATATGATATATCCCTCAACATAGGGACGGCTTGCTACCTGCTTTGCTGTGACATCTTGCAAAGGTATTATTTATTTACCAGGGGCCTGTCAGCCTGTTAGTATGGTACAACCTTTTACTGCATAGCCCTTGGAGTTTCAATTGCTTCAAATAAATTCTGACCCTACTGGGCATTGTGTATTTTTATGTAACGGATTTTCTGGCCTGACCTGACCCACCCATCTCACTGGCCCCTGTTGTCTAACCAGTCCCCATTACATGGTCGTGTCTGGTGGTGCACCTGTTGGCAACAGGACTCCTGAGTCTTCCCGCATGATGTTGTGTGGGGTTGCCAACCCAGACATGCAGCTGAGGTAGTGTGCATGAGTCCTACCTATATCCGTGCAGCGCCTCCACCTCATCAGGACTCTGCGTCCGCAGGAGATGCTTCTGATGAGGAACTCCTTGTGGTGCCATCCTCTGTAGAGTAACTCCAGACTCACACTGAGAATTCTTTGATCAAGGTTTGTCTTTATTGTTCTGCGGTGTGGGCCAACTGCCCCTTACAGTGATTAGCTTTAGCCACACATCTTGCTGTGCATCCTTTGAAAGGTACGCCCTCCCAATGGAGTGGATATCCCCTCTCTCCCCTCGGTCGGGAGATAACCCCTGTGCCAGGTCCCTGACACAGTGTGGCTTCGTCAGCTTGATGCTATTTAACATAGAATGGGCCACCAGTTAAAGCACTAGTGGGCCACTCACTCCCAAGTCTCAAACCAGACTTGTTCCTTACTCCACAACACTAACTTTTATCATGCTGTGCCTTTCCCTCAGGGGGCAGGCACATCTCTGATGTCACTAACGGTGAAACTCAGAGTATGTACCACTCCCATCCATACTAGGCACCTCACCAGGGTGTGAGCGCAAACCTCCATGATTACTGCTGGCAACCCTGTAACTTACCAGGCATACTGCAGCAGAGAGAAACTGCAGACCTTTTTACCAGCATGGCTATATTTACAAACATATATCAAGTTCTGGACCCTCTATAGGGATCTCAGAAGTCCTTCAATAACCTATGTATCTCCCCTCTCTTTGTTCTCATATTATCTATAAATGATGTGAACAAAATACAAAAATAGTTATGAAAACAGATTGCTTGATATATAGCAAAATTAAACTGGTAATAGATTTGTATTTGTACACTGGCGACACACTTTATCGAGCTCGGCTAGTCCCACGAATTCGGTATACCCGGGTGTATGAGGTTTGTGACTGTTTTCTGCCCAGTGCATTGAGTTATTTTCCAGGCAGGGATTGAAGCATTTTTTCCCGCTGGCTACATACTGCAACAGTATATATATCTAAGTCTGAACTCAGATATGTGAGACTCTGAGCTGTTGGTGTGGGTGATGTAAATCTTATATAATCTCACAACACCACACGGCCTTGTGCAAATGCGTGTGCATCAAGGTATCTTTACGTCCAATGTTCTTTTCTTTAGGGATCTCGTCTGTGCTTTTCCTTCTTCGTTGGTGTGGATTCGCCTGCTTTGTTCTGGAGTACTCCACCTCTCGTCCGGGCTGGTTCTTCTGTTTCTGGTATTCGTTGTTACCCTTCTTCATGCAAGACCAATAACCAACAACCTCAGCTGATATGACATGGATCTAATTGCATTCTCTTCACAGGTATGTTCCTGATGTTGAAACTCTCTGTATAAGACTGAATCTGGCCTTGTTGAATTGATATATAAGTATGTTCCTGATGTTGAAACTCTCTGTATAAGACTGAATCTGGCCTTGTTGAATTGATATATAGTATGTTCCTGATGTTGAAACTCTCTGTATAAGACTAATCTGGCCTTGTTGAATTGATATATAAGTTAGTAGTTTGAATGTAAAAAGTATTTTTTTTTTTTTTTTCCTCTTAACTCTGTGCTGTTATAATTGACAAATGGAACAGGTGACTGATTGGGGGAATTGAACAAATCAGTCACCTTGTTCCTTTTGTTCAATTAACAGCACAAAGTTAAGAGGAAAAAAAAAAATAAACTTTTTACATTCAAACATACTAACTGATATATCAATTCAACAGGCCAGATTCAGTCTTATACAAGATTTTCACATCAGGAACATACTTATATATCATTCAACAGGCCAATTCGTCTTTACAGAGAGTTTCAACATCAGAACATACTTATATATCAATTCAACAGGCCGATTCAGTCTTTACAGAGTTTCAACATCAGGAACATACCTGTGAAGAGAATGCAATTAGATCCATGTCACTATCAGCTGAGTTGTTGGTTATTGGTCTTGCTGAAAAGGGTACAACGAATACCAGAAACAGAGAACCACCCGACGAGAGTGGAGTACTCCAGAACAAAGCAGCGAATCCCACCAACTAAGGGAAAGCACAGACGAGATCCCTAAGAAAAGAACATTGGACCGTAAGATACCTTGATTGCCCACGCATTTGCACAAGGCCGCTGTGAGTTGTTTGGAGATTATATATAGATTTACATCACCCACACCAACACTCAGAGTCTCACATATCTGAGTTCAGACTATATACCATTCACACTGTGCCCCCCATCCCCCCTTTTTTCTGTCTCCTCTATCTTTGAAGGATCCTGGTAGATCCTCCTTTGGGGGTTTTGAGCCGCAGAGGAACAACAGAGGGACACTTTGCCCCTCTCAAGGGAAGTATACCCCATTCCAACTCCTATTTAGTTCCAGGTAGCGCCCGGGTTTTCCCTGTTCTATTCGTGTGTTGAGGCCTGGACTTTTTTTGCCTATGACCTTTCTCCCTTGATGGATTAGGTCAAGAGTATTGTGTCCATCAAAACACTAATTTGCAGGCGCTATGTCTTGGTCTTATTAGCTGTTTTGTGCCTAGGCTGACACTATTTTGACGTGCGTGATGTGTCCTGATGATAAGCAAATTTTTTTACTGACATCTAGTGATGAGTAGTAATTAAATGGCCTTTTCTCTGGGATGAAGATCATGCTTGTGTACAAAATGCTTGACCATTAACCCGTCTTCTCGCGTAGTTGCACTTTCAGCTTTACTGTGCCTAGAAAGACTCAAAAATATATTTAGTATGCATACAATACATATTAATGTTTTATTACCAATAAATGGTCCTTAATTCGTTTCCTTTGAGACTCATCCCATAAGTGGCTCATAGGAGAGAATGTATACCTAGAAATAAATTCTTGTATTAATATGGTTACTACTATTATTAGCATCCAGCATATTAACCAGAGATATCCCCTATTAACGCTCCTCAAATTTTAACTAAACTAGCAACAATGTGGACTTGACTATGCTACATCCAAGTTCCTAAAACTTGATACCCTCAGCCTGTGCCAAACCAATTGCTTCCATAATCAACTCTTCCTGTCTGCAGGCATATCCCTAAGACCTGGAAAACTGCCAAGAGAATGTCCCAATCTTCAAAAATGGGGACAAAAACACTGTCTCGAACTACAGATCAATCTCTTTTCTCCCCATACACACTGTTCTCATTCATCACCTAACTGCCATCTGCCATTTTTCTCTGATGCAAATGCTGTCAACCTTTTTAGTCCTTTATACTAACTAACCTTAAAACTCGCCCCACAAATCCAAGCATACCCAACAGCCTGCACGCATGGCTATTGTCCCACACCCACGTTCACTCCTGGCTTTCACTCAAACACTGACAGTACTATTCTGCTAAAAATGTAAATGCCCTGTACAGTATATCATGTATACCCTTTCACCCATGCAACTGCACCTGCTTCTATATCCCCTGTACTTTAACTCTATGTCCAGGACATACCCAAAAACGAATAAATGGTTACAAATTATAAATTGGCAGATATATATCCCTCACATAGGGACGGCTTGCTACCTGCTTTGCTGTGACATCTTGCAAAGGTATTATTTTATTTACCAGGGGCCTGTCAGCCCTGTTAGTATGGTACAACCTTATTACTGCAATAGCCCCTTGGAGTTTACATTGCTTCAATAAATTCTGACCCTACTGGGCATTGTGTATTTTTTATGTAACGGATTTTCTGGCCTGACCTGACCCACCCAATCTCACATGGCCCCTGTTGGTCTACCCAGTCCCCATTCATGGTCGTGTCTGGTGGTGCACCTGTTGGCAACAGGACTCCTGAGTCTCTGCCCATGATGTTGTGTGGGGATTTGCCAACCCAGACATGCAGCTGAGGTAGTGTTGCATGAGTCCTACCTATACCCGTGCAGCGCTCCCACTCATCAGGATCTCTGCGTCCGCAGGAGATGGCTCTGATGAGGAACTCCTCTGTGGTGCCATCCTCTGTAGAGTAACTCCAGACTCACACATGAGAATGTTTTGATCAAGGTTGTCTTTATTGTAGCTTGCGTGTGGGGCCAACTGCCCCTTACAGTGATTAGCTAGCCACACATCTTGCTGTGCTAATCCTTTGAAGGTACGCCCTCCAATGGAGTGGATCCCCTCTCCCCCTCGGGGAGATAAACCCCTGTGCCAGGTCCCTGGACACTAGTGTGGCTTCGTCAGCTTGATGCTATTTAACATAGAATGGGGCCACAGTTAAAGCACTAGTGGGCCACTCACTCCCAGAGTCAACCAGACTTGTTCTTACTCCAACCAACTAACTTTATCAGTGCTGTGCCTTATATCCCTCAGGGGGCAGGCACATCTCTGATGTCCCTAACGGTGGACTCAGAGTATGTAGCCACTCCCATCCATACATAGGCACCTCACCAGGGTGTGAGCGCAAACCTCCATGATTACTGCTGGCAACCTGTACTTACACGGCATACTGCCAGCAGGAGAGAAAACTGCAGACCATTTTAACAGCATGGCTATATTTACAAACAACTATCAAGTTCTGGACCCTCTTAGATCTCAGAGAGTCCTTCATAACCTATGTCTCTCCCCTCTTTTTGTTCATATATTATCTTAAATGATGTGAACAAAAATACAAAAATAGTTATGAAAACAGATTGCTTGATATATAGCAAAATTAAACTGGTAATAGATTTGTATTTGTACACTGGCGACACACTTTATTCGAGCTCGGCTAGTCCCACCGAATTCGGGTATACCCGGGTGTATTGAGGTTGTGACTGTTTTCTGCCCGAGTGCATTGAGTTATTTTCCAGGCAGGGATTGAAGCATTTTATTTTCCCCTGGCTACAATACTGCACAGTATTATATATATATACGCATTACAATTCAAGAATTTATCCCATCGGTAGACACGCGAGCATTGCAGCCTATTAAATCCTAATCATTATCTTTAACAATCAGCCGCCCGTCAGCCGGCATAACCCAGGCTGGGGAGGCAAACGCAACGGGGCTTGTCAGAGGTGAGGAGCGGCGCATTCCAGGTATCTGCCAGTACTACTGGGTATTTGCTCGAATAAAGTGAGTCGGTGCAGTAGCAACTATAAAAAATATTACTACTTGTGTTAAAAGAAAAGCCCACAGTTGTCTTTAACAACTCTAGCATTAACAATAGGAGCCTGTAAAATAATAAAATCCTGAAATCCTGAACAAGAGATTCTTTTAAAATAGACAATAATTTTGAACTCTTTGCAAAGTGCTGAGCTCACAACCCCATTAACTTTTAAAGACACCGAATAAAAAAATAATAATTTTCAAACGCTTTTTTTTTTCTTTCTGGGCAACAGCCAGTTGTTCCAGCTTTTCGCCAGAACACCTCAAAGTATGGATAGCAGATAACGTTTCGCTGTCTTATTATCCCTCACGCAGGGATTGAAACATTAGTTAATGTTAATATATGAAGCTTTCCACCCTGTCCTAAAACTGCATTTTGTATGGCCTTTCAAAATTAAATAACGGGAATATTTCAAATTTATAAACTTCAAGTCTATGCCTACAAGAGCATGCAACATTCTTCCACTCATTCCCCTGAATGCCTTCTGAAAGATCTCAATTTCTGCAAACTTCCATCAATACAAATTATGCTATCCCGTTTCAACTCTGCCCTCCTTATACTAACAAAATCTCTTCAACATGCAACAGTTATACCATGACTCAAAACCACCTGACCCTACCTGTCTTGTATGGCATCTACAACTGCTTATTTAATGGAGACAATTCTCACAAAATAACTGATGACCTCAATGCTGCTAAAGGCGATATCCTTAACACTCTGCTCATATTACTCAACCTCTCTGTAGCATTTGCCACCACGGACACCTCCTTTGAAGCGCTTTGCACATTAATGGCGCATATACATATATAATACAATATATAATTCAAACAGTGTTTGGGGTTTTTAACCAGCATTTTTAAAAACAAAAAACATTCCCAAACATATCTAATCCTGTAGAATAAATTAAAATGTGTTATCTTACTGGTTACACACAATACAGGACACACAATACAAAACGTCTCCAAACCAGCCAGCCAACTTCACATACAATAAAAACAGATAACAAAACGACTACATTACTTGTTCTCATAAATAAACTGCTTAAGCACAGAGCTAGTTAATGTTAATGTGAATGCTTCACATTCTTTAAACTGTAAGGTAGAGGCGTGTGCTGTACAAAAATTAGTGCAGTTATGAGCGTCCTGTATTATGGCATTGTGTGATGTGTATTACTACGTACATGGCTGGCTGCTTCTTTCTCTGGAAAGAAAAAATTGAGCAGTTAGTAGGCAGTTACGTAGTCCTGTCAATCTAGTCTATACTTGAACTATGTATACTCTGACTACTGTTAAATACTATGTACTGTAACCTGATGGCTGTTGCTGCTCTCTCTGTAAGAAAAAATGGCAACCACTGTATACTCTGACTATTAGAAAGAAAAATCTGTGTCCATACTTACCTATATCATCACTGTACTTACATAATACAGTACAGTACTACTTTCCTGATGCTTGCCCATCCGCGCGATCACAATGGGCAACCATGTCGCAATATGGTCTATATATTTATGCAGCGTTCCACGTGAGTACATCGTTCCAGAAACTCATTAATACTTTCACACTCCCATTTTTGGAGGGTTTCACTCCTTTCCGGATATGGTCCTTTCAGCTGATGCCAGACCATTTAGATCGGATTGAAGTCTGGCGACTGTCATTGAAAAAAAGGACAATTAGTTTAGAGAGATACAGTACACAGTAGAAACATGGGGAAAATGAGACACTGTTACCCACACTTATCTCGCCTGCGTCTTCACTCAGTTGATACCACAGCTCAAGAGTATGCTCTGTTTGACGCGGTGTGCTTCGATCCTTGTCCTGGTAGAAGCGGTGACCATTCGGGAACTCGCGTGTGTGTATTGCACTATCATCCAGGACAATGTTGTCATGGAGAGAAGCTTTTCATGATTCCTATAGCAAGAAAGAAAGTGCTCAAAAACTGCACAATAGTACAGTAAGAAATCGGAAACAAAAAGAAAACAGCCGCACACGCCACAATAGTGAAGCAGTAATAAAAATGTATTACATAATAGTGGGTATATTATCATTGTCTACAAAATCATGCTGTGACATAATAGAGAAAACATAGCATTTGGTGTATATCACACTGTGTTACCACTCCAGGGTTTAGACAGGGGAATCTGGTATCAGCTTTCTCTGCAGGACCCTCCCTTGAAAGCAGCTTCAGCTGGACAAAGAGTGTCACAGAGGCCCTGCAGAGAAGCTGATTACCAGATTCCCTGTCTACAACCCTGGAGTGGTAAACAAGTGTGATATACACCAAACTATGTTTTTCTCTATTTGATGTACGCAGATTTTATACCCCACTATTATTGTAATACATTTTTATTACTTGCTTCCTATTTGGCGTTGTGCCTGTTTCTTCTTTTTGTTTCCATTTCTTAGAGTGTGTGTGGGGTGCTGAGCCACCCCCAATGTTTATAGCAGCAGACCCCTTATCACACCACCACGGTTATGATATAATTTTTTATATAATACACTTATTCACTTGGTATTGTGGTTTATATGTTTATTTATGGTTTAGTCACTGCACTTTATTTATCTATATATAAGTAGGAGTTTAAGTAGCGCACAGTTTATTCTTGTCCTTTCACAATAGTCAGTACATTGCATACATAAGGCTACACTAGAAAGTATAGTGCATAAGGCTACATTATATTTACATATTTTACCTTCAAGATGAACCATGCATCCTGGTCCACGCCTAGAGATGGCACCCCACACATGCGCTTCACGGTTTTTTTGGCCTCGGCTTCATTGATATGAACCTTTTTTGTGGAATGCAAAGGTTGCAAATCTCTCCAGCGACACAGTAACTCGTCAGTGAAGATGCAATCCCGGAAAGTTTCCCCCTGTCCATCCATGCCGGGCTGGACCACTCTTTTTATTTGTTTACGTCCCTTATCATGGGGTACGCTCTGTAATGACAAGGAATAAATAATTTTAGCGGTACAGTACAGTTTTCTCCTAAACAACTCTTTTACCTACCTCCTGTACTGTCCAGTACTACCTCACACGTCCATATTTTTCCATCCAATGCTGCGTCTCATCTTCTTTATGCTGGTCTCGGATACAGCGAGATTGTCATTTTCCTGCAGAGTGTATTTGACCCTAATGCACTCTTCTCATCATTCTCCTCACTTATTTGATCACCAGAAGATTGTCCTCCCTACAATTTAAGAAAAAAACATTCCGGTAAGTTACAGTGAATTGGCCACAAGCACAGCATTACAGTATTACAGCAAATTTCTACAGTCAATATGCAGCAATATACAAAATATATATACTGTTGTTTATATCTAAATAACAGAATATCTATACTTGTTAAATAAATATCTAAATATACAAAATATATATACTGTTTTAATAAATCTAAAAATATATACGTTTATCTGTTGTAATATAAATATAAATACACAAATATATATACTGTTGTAATATAAATCTAACAGAAAAACCAAATATATTAGATACACAGTACTGTAGATCTATAGTACATTATTTCATATAAAAATGTATTTTAAGTTGTATAAATATCTTACGCGTTAGTTACCGTTGGTGCCCTTTGCGTCTTCTGTTTTTTTCCGTGTGCATGATAGCTCACGGTGGTTGCTGGCACAACGAGGCCAGAAGTAGCTAACCGTTTGGATAGCAGCATTTCGGTTCCGCTTGTGTACATCTCCTTAATTCGCATGCTGAGATCCTTGGAATCATTTTAAACAGCCATTGCTGTGAGTAGAAAGAAATACAAACCAAGTATATTATACGGTATGACTCACATTAGAGTCACGCCCTCTTTCAAACCCTGTACCCTCGGCGCCATGCATAAAAGGTTACACCACTTTGCACCCACCACTCCCTGATCTTTATCTGAACTTGCCCTTGTCCATATCTGCTTTATGCCATCTGCTTCCATGGATCACACCACGATCTACGGACGCAGAACCCACTCCGCCTCTGCCGTGCCTGTCATGCAGAAAACGAAGGCGGTTGCCGTTTCACGCCAACGCCAAAGCAAAAGGCTATGCCAATAAAAGAAAACCTTCTGCTGACCCCCAAAGGCATAGGGTATTCATAGACGCCACTCCAGAGATCCCTCCATTAGCCATTTTCTTTTCTGAGAGAAAACAAAAAGAAAAGTTTTACTGTAATGGTCAGTTCCCCTAAGGCGTTCCCAGCCAGTCCCCACCAATAACTTTCTCGGGGGCGTCTCCTGTTCACATGCGCATGCCCGTACCGTCATGTTGACACGCATATGCGTTTCAAGAAGGTTCCAATGCACATGCACCTAGCATTCCACCATTGTTCATAATCTGCAGTCACATACTGGAGAAGCCGCTCAGCCAATGATTTGCTTCAGGAGAATCGCTTGAACTTTTGAATCGCACCGATATTGATACTGTATTGTCAAAATAAAAAAAAAAAAATAGTATTATTTACACCATAGAATTTCAATACTCACCAATAAATTTCCATTCAAGCACAATACTCACCATAGATTTCGATTCATCTGCGCCAGGGCTGGGCCACTGCCAGTCCAGTGTTTCTTGATCATCCACGTCGATAGTTGGCAGCGGGACTAATCACCTGTAGTCGCTGATGAGTCTAAAATGCTTAGTACATGCAAGTTTGAACCGAAACTGCACGCGAACTCGGCCTCAGGCTCGCTGGCAGACAGCAGGGTTGTCACTGACGTGGGACCCGTTAATTGGAAGCTGGTTCTGGGGCTTGCTTGGCAGAGATGTCATTTCTTAGTTGGTTGTTAACACGACCTTCGCCTTTTGCCTCTGCATGATCATAGATCCGGAAAAAGCCGGTGATACACACAATAACCTCCAACAAGATTGTGGCTCAATACGATAAAAACAGGATCGCTACATAACCTTTCCTTATTGCAACGCGCCACGTATGAGGAGCTGGCGAAAACTTCTAAATTCATAATTTTTGATAAATACTGATAATTTGAACACTGTTGCCATCTTATCATCTGTTGCATTAATCGCAGCCCATATCAAATACACGACTTCTGGTCGGGTTTTGGAAAGCGGGCTGGCACTTGAACACTCATGGCGGGGCGGTCTCTGGAGATTACTGTAACAGAAACTGGTCTTTGTTCTTTCTTAAAATGAAAGCCTAAATTGATACTGTACATTATTGCAACCCTTCCTACAGTCCTCAAGGCCAATTTACAATAGCAACTGTGGTATCTTTTTAAACGAAACACCCTGCAAGTCGGCACATTACTGAAGCGCATGTGCATTACATTCATGAAATATCTGCCACCATGGTGGACCCGCGAAGAATTTCAACTTTAAATCGAACCATTCTCAATAAACGCACTCACCCCCGCGCGTCACCGACGCATGACCCGCGAGCATGACCCGTGGCTGAGCACGCAAATGAATGCGCATGCTCCCGGTGAAGTGCACGCATTCCAGGAAAAAGCCAAGGAAAAAACGGCGATGGTTTAGAATAAGAGGAGCCGCAGCATTATATTTGTCCAGATGAGGAAGCCAGAAAAAAAAACTTTGTGAAGAATGATATATTTTGGGAGTTTTGCAAGAATAAGGTAGCTTATACTGTACAATATTGGTCATTGCATCTGCGATGGACGCAGCGACCCTATTAATTAGGCTCTTATTGTAAATATAGTCATTATCACACTGAGAGTGCAATCTTTCTACCTTTAAAAAATCTTTGTATAATAGTAACTCCTCTAACTTACAAAGATATATGTTTTCCCTGAATTTGTATGACTATTATACGGAACAGTAGCTTAATTTCTGTTTATCAACAACTCAATCCAAAAACCCTATCAATTGTTTGTTTTGTTAGGATTTCAGGAGGTCTGGCCAGCACTTTCTCTGTGTTCCTGAATCAACAGTTACCATTCCTGGATATGCCTAAAGTAGTGTGCAACTGCAAGAGAACATTTTATAACTGGCGAGGAACGGAATTCTTTTTCAAGAAGGTACATTTTATTTGTAAGTAATTCCATAAACAATACTATTGGAATACAAAAATGCTGGATAATTTAAATGAAAATCAAATCCGCTTCTGTCTGTGTTTTTGCCAAATACTCCTTTTACTAATGTTTTAATTACATGGTGCGTTTCAATTAAGACCCTTGTGATATAAATGTCAGGATTCACCAAAATTAAATTTGGACTAATGGCAGTATCATCTTTATCAGTTAAAAGTGTGGTGCATTTTTAACAAATACCGACACTGTAAGTTTTTCAGTCTTTTTTATCTTTTAATACTTCAGCAGTTGGACCAAAAACTACTTGGAGGTGTTTTTAACGATCGTTTCTGGATCTACTTCTGTGCTGTTTGTAACTGGTTGTGTTGGGAGTGAAATTGTTTTTTTCTTTTGTTGTTTTGTCTCCTAACCGATTGGCAACATAAATGTTGACATAGCTACTGGGACGAACAATCACTTACAATAGATAGAATTAAACAGACCCATAAAAATGAGAATTCTCCATTTTACAAAAAGAAGTCCGTAACAAAATTATTGTACATATCTTCCCTAAGGAGGTCATTACCTGATACATTTATTTACCCTTTATTTATATCGAAACTGACCCTTTCAATGAGCAATCCCCTTAGCTTGGAAATTTTTGTAACTTGGCTATGTCAATCGCTTCCTAACCAAGTCCACTCAAAAAAGTTGTTTTTTGCAAATATATTGATTTCATTCAGAGGAGAACCTGAAATAAAACAAAAAGATTAACACCCACATACACAAACACACCAGACCACCACACACACCCACTACCACACACACCACCCACACACACCACCACACCACAAACACACAACCCCACCCACAACACCACACACACCCACAACACACACACACAACAACACACACACACCAGACACACACACACAACACACACACACAACTAATATATATCAAAGAAGAGGCACGTTTGTCAGGTTATTAATCGAATCTGTTGTATCTGGCATGTGATTCAAACTCTGAGTAAACATAGTAAGAAACTTGGGGTATGCACAACTAAGGTCGCGCCCACCGAGAGAGGCGCTGATTTCAGGGGGGAGGAATGACAGTTTATAGAGGTTTCCGCGCTCTGTCCCCCACCCAGGCATTTAATTAATGCCGGGGACAGCGCGAGCCTCTATAATAACTTCCTGCCCTTCCACGACGCCGTCGTCCTTGGTACACCGGCGTGAAATTACCACAGGTCATCATTCACTATTGTTGACATGGCTGTCGCTGACCCCTGCACTCATCTGACACCTGTTGAGGGGGGGGTGTGTGAGTGCGCCGAGAATAGCAGGTGGGGTTCACGGGGAGGAACGTTTAACACCCCCTAGATGTAGAACATTTGAAGTGATTTGAGACTTCCGATCAAATTTTAGACTGAACAACTAGAATCAAAATCAAAACAGGAGCTCCGTTTAATACATCGAAGTGTTTAATGTTTAGAGAAACGGACCCAGCACAACTGTGGCGAAAATTCAATGTTTTCAAAAAGGTTCGACCAAATTTAGAATCTTTTATCAATCTCTTTTTTTATTTAATTCAAACCATATAAGAAACCAACAACACACCCCCCCCAAAAAAAACCCAGTGACCGTACCTCACCTGTAATATATATATATTATATATACCCCCATATTTTATCTTAGACTGACCCTATCTCACTATTTCCAACTGCCAATTATATCTCCTCCTGATCATAGGTCAGACACTGGAAACAACACAGGAATTACAACACAGGTTCTTGTACCTAACATCTTAGCTAATCAAGTAAAGACATCTACAAGCATAATCCCCAAATGGGTAGGATTCATCTCAGATGAACACATAATAAATCACAAACCCATCGTCTGTGCAGGGTAGCCGCATTTCCTCCCTAACATCCAACCCTGTACCTAGGGGCTGTTGTGGATGCGACACAACCATAGCAGCTCTTTTGATAGTGTTTTAATGTAGGGCAGGCCTTTGTCTTTGCAATAATTCTTACCCTTTATTTGTATGTTATGAGGATCCCCTCAGTACGCTACTCACTCCTTCTGGTGTTGGCATACTCTGCTGCTGGACCGCTGGCTCCAGTCTTGGATTGATGTTTTCTCTGATTGTACTCTCAGGATTCCACCAGCTTCTAGCACCCCATAAGGCTCACCCTCATATACTGCTGCGCGCCAAGTTTCTATCAGCATTTTGCCCCGTGTCTTGGCGCTAGCATAACCTGGCGCTGCTCCGATGAGTCTGGCGCGCGCACGAAGCGTCGGAAGATCCCTCCCGATCGGGGCGCTCTCCCTACTGCTGGCCGGGTCCGGCCGGTTCCCCGAGACCCCCCTGCCTCCCCTGCCTGTCCCGCGATCGCGGGAACCCCATGGCTCCCTCGGGGAGCCCCTGGACGCGCGTGTCATGGGGGCGCACGCTCCCGAAGACGCGTGACCGCGCGTCTCTAATCGCGCACGTCCGCGGTGCGGCCCACTAGCAGCCGGGGAAATCTCCCTGCTTGCGGTCCGGCCACACTTTAATAAAGTGTGTCGGTAGTGTAGGGTTTTTTTGGTTGTACATCAGATCATTATCGCTAAGTCTTCATCACCTTATTCCTTTGGGTTGAGCTATATATATATATATTATATATTAGACAATACACCCACAGCTCTGTGTTGAAAAGAACTACACCTCTTGAATTCTATTGTTTTACATACGATCCAGGACATAACAATCATCTGTTTCCTTAGCAAGGTCTTAATATTACCTACTACAAACTCAGATGAACACACACTGACATATATACCGTGCTCACTAATTTATTTAACAAAAATAAGCCAAAATGGAGAAGCTTGTGAGAAAACTACGTACGCCCTTACTGCTTCATAGGAATTAGAGATGCTACGTAGCGACAGAGTGCTGCAATCAAATGCCCTTGATTAATGATCATAGACAAGAGGCGACCACCGTTCTAAAAGCCGAATTTTAGTATTGTTCGTCTGGAGCATCATGGTGTTTTAACAACAATGCACAAGTGAGGAAAGATATCGCAATTGTTGCTGCCCTCACTCTTGTAGGGTTGATAAGCCCATTTCCAAAACAAACACACCAAAACACCCAAAAACCAACCATCCAAAACCAATTTCCAATTCCATATATACTGCATTACAATTCATGAATTTATGCCATCTGGTAGACACGCGAAGCATTGCAGCCTATTAAATCCTAATCATTATCATTTAACAGATCAGCCGCCCGTCAGCCAGGCATGAACCCAGGCTGGGAAGGCAAACGCAACGGGGCTTGTCAGAGGTGAGGAGCGGCGCATTCCAGGTATCTGCCAGGTACATACTGGGTATTTGCTCGAATAAAGTGAGTCGGTGCAGTAGCAACTATAAAAATATTTACTACTTGTGTTAAAAGAAAAAGCCCACAGTAGGTCTTTTAACAACTCTAGCATTAACAATAGGGAGCCTGTAAATATAATAAAAATCCTGAAATCCTGAACAAGAGATTTCCTTTTAAAATAGACAAATAATTTTGAACTCTTTGCAAAGTGCTGAGCTCACAACCAGCATTAACTTTTAAAGACACCGAATAAAAAAATAATAATTTTCAAAGCGCTTTTTTTTTTCTTTCTGGGCAAACAGCCAGTTGTTCCAGGCTTTTCGCCAGAAACCTCAAAGTATGGATAGCAGATAACGGGTTTCGCTGTCTTATTAATCCCTCACGCAGGGGATTGAAACATTAGTTTAATGTTAAATATGAAGCTTTCCACCCTGTCCTAAAACTGCATTTTGTATGGCCTTTCAAAAATTAAATAACGGGAATATTTCAAATTACTTATAAACTTCAAGTCTATGCCTACAAGAGCATGCAACATTCTTCCACTCATTCCCCTGAATGCCTTCTGAAAGAAATCTCATATTTCTGCAAACTTCCATCAATACAAATTTATGCTATCCCGTTTCAACTCTGCCCTCTCTTATACTAAACAAAATCTCTTCAAACATGCAACAGTTATACCATGACTCAAAAACAGCAAACTTGACCCTACCTGTCTTGTATGGCATCTACACTGCTTATTTAATGGAGACAATTCTCACTAAAATAACTGATGACCTCAATGCTGCTAAAGGCAGATATCCTTACACTCTGCTCATATTACTCAACCTCTCTGTAGCATTTGCCACCACGGACACCCTCCTTTGAAGCGCTTTGCACATTAATGGCGCAATATACATATATAATACAATATATAATTCAAACAGTGTTTGGGGGTTTTAACCAGCATTTTTAAACAAAAAACATTCCCAAACATATCTTAATCCTGTAGAAATAAAATTAAAATGTGTTATCTTACTGGTTACACACAATACAGGACACACAATACAAAAACGTCTCTCAAACACAGCCAGCCAACTTCACATAAATAAACAGATAACAAAACAGAACTACATTACCTTGTTCTCATAAATAAACTGCTTAAGCACAGAGCTAGTTAATGTTAATGTGAATGCTTCACATTCTTTAAACTGTAAGGTAGAGGCTGTGCTGTACAAAAAATTAGTGCAGTTATGAGCGTACTGTATTATGGCATTGTGTGATGTGTAGTACTACTGTACATGGCTGGTGCTTCTTTCTCTGGAAAGAAAAAAATTGAGCAGTTAGTAGGCAGTTACTGTAGTCCTGTCAATCTAGTCTATACTTGAACTACTGTATACTCTGACTACTGTTAAATACTATGTACTGTAACCTGATGGCTGGTGCTGCTCTCTCTGTAAAGAAAAAATGGCAACCACTGTATACTCTGACTATTAGGAAAGAAAAAATCTGTGTCATACTTACCTATATCATACTGTACTTACAATAATACAGTACAGTACTACTTTCCTGATGCTTGCCCATTACGCGCGATCACAATGGGCAACACAGTCGCAATATGGTCTATATATTTATTGCAGCGTTCCACGGTGAGTACATCGTTCCAGAAACTCATTATACCTTTCAACAACTCATCCTTTTTGGAGGGTTTCACTACTTTCCGGATATGGTCCTTCAGCTGATGCCAGACCATTTAGATCGGATTGAAGTCTGGCGATCTGTCATTGGAAAAAAAGGACAATTAGTTTAAGAGATACAGTACACAGTAGAAACAGTGGGGGAAAAATGAGACACTGTTACCACACTTACTCCGCTGGCGTCTTCACTCAGTTGATACCACGCTCAAGGATATGCTCTGTTGACGCGGTGTGCTTCGGATCCTTGTCCTGGTAGAAGCGGTGACCATTCGGGAACTCGCGTGTGATGTATTGCACTATCTCAGGGACAATGTTGTCATGGAAGAAAGCTTTATTCATGATTCCTATAGCAAGAAAAGAAAAGTGCTCAAAAAACTGCACAATAGTACAGTAAGAAATGGAAACAAAAAGAAAACAGCGCACAACGCCAAATAGTGAAGCAAGTAATAAAAATGTATTACAATAATAGTGGGGTATAAAATCTGCGTACATCAAATAGAGAAAACATAAGCATTTGGTGTATATCACACTTGTTTACCACTCCAGGGTTGTAGACAGGGGAATCTGGTAATCAGCTTTCTCTGCAGGAACTCCCTTGAAAGCAGCTTCCAGCTGGACAAAGAGTGTCACAGAGGCTCCTGCAGAGAAAGCTGATTACCAGATTCCCCTGTCTACAACCCTGGAGTGGTAAACAAGTGTGATATACACCAAATGCTTATGTTTTCTCTATTTGATGTACGCAGATTTTATACCCCACTATTATTGTAATACATTTTTATTACTTGCTTCACTATTTGGCGTTGTGCGCTGTTTTCTTTTTGTTTCCATTTCTTAGAGTGTGTGGGGTGCTGAGCCACCCCCAATGTTTATAGCAGCAGACGCCCTTATCAACCACACGGTTATGATATAATTTTTTATATAATCACTTATTCACTTGGTATTGTGGTTTATATAGTTTATTTATGGTTTAGTCACTGCACTTTATTTATCTATATATAAGTAGGAGTTAGATAGTAGCGCACAGTTTATTCTTGTCCTTTCACAATAGTACAGTACAGTGCATACAGTAAGGCTACACTAGTAAAGTATAGTGCATAAGGCTACATTATATTTTACATATTTTACCTTCAAAGATGACAATGCATCCTGGTCCACGCCTAGAGATGGCACCCCACACATGCAGCTTCACGGGGTGTTTTGGCCTCGGCTTCATTGATATGCAACCTTTTTTGTGGAATGCAAAGGTTGCAAATCTCTCCAGCGACACAGTAGACTCGTCAGTGAAGATGCAATCCTGGAAAGTTTCCCCCCTGTCCATCCATGCCTGGGCCTGGACCACTCTTTTTATTTTGTTTACGTCCCTTATCATGGGGTACGCTCTGTAATGACAAGGAATAAATAATTTTAGCGGTACAGTACAGTTTCCTAAACAACACTTTTACCTCCTGTACTGTCCAGTACTAACCTCACACGTCCATATTTCCATCCAATGCTGCGTCTCATCTTCTTTATGCTGGTCTCGGATACAGCGAGATTGTAATTTTCCTGCAGAGTGTATTTGACCCTTAATGCACTCTTCTCATCATTCTCCTCACTTATTTTGATCACCAGAAGAGTTGTCTCCCTACAATGTAAAGAAAAACATTCCGGTAAGTTACAGTGAAGTTGGCCACAAGCACAGCATTACAGTATTACAGCAAAGTTCTACAGTATCAATATGCAGCAATATACAAAATATATATACTGTTGTAATATATATCTAAATATACAGAATATATATACTGTTGTAATAAATATCTAAATATACAAAATATATATACTGTTGTAATATAAATCTAAAAAATATATACTGTTTACTGTTGTAATATAAATATAAATATACAAAATATATATACTGTTGTAATATAAATCTACAGAAATAACCAAAATATTAGATACACAGTACTGTAGATCTATAGTACATTATTTCATATAAAATGTAATTTTAAGTTGTATAAATATACTTACGCGTTAGTTACCGTTGGTGCCCTTTTGCGTTCTCTGTTTTTTCCGTGTGCATGATAGCTCACGGTGGTTGCTGGCACAACGAGGCCAGAAGTAGCTAACCAGCGTTGGATAGCAGCAATTCGGTGTCCGCTTGTGTACATCTCCTTAATTCGCATGCTGAGATCCTTGGAAATCATTTTAACAGCCATTGCTGTGAGTAGAAAGAAATACAAACACAAGTATATTTATACGGTAATGACTCACATTAGAGTACGCCCTCTTTCAACACCTGTACCTCGCCGCCATGCATAAAAGGTTACACACTTTGCATAGCCCACCACTCCATGATCTTTATCTGAACTTGCCCTTGTCCAGATACTGCTTTATGCCATCTGCTTCCATGGATCAACCACGATTCTACGGACGCAGGAACCCACTCGCCTCTGCCGTGCCTGTCATGCAGAAAAAGCGAAAGGCGGTTGCCGTTTCCACGCCAACGCCAAAGCAAAAGGCTAAGGCCAATAAAGAAAACCTTCTGCTGACCCCAAAGGCATAGGGTATTCATAGACGCCACTCCAGAGATCCCTCCATTAGCCATTTTCTTTTCTGAGGAAAAACAAAAAGAAAAGTTTTACTGTAATGGTCAGTCCCCTAAAGGCGTTCCCAGCCAGTCCCACCAATAACTTTCTCGGGGGGCGTCTCCTGTTCACATGCGCATGCCCGTACCGTCAATGTAATGACACGCATATGCGTTTCAAGAAGGTTCCAATGCACATGCACCTAGCATTCCACCAATTGTTCAGTATCTGCAGTACAGTACTGGAGAAGCCGCTCAGCCAATGATATTGCTTACAGGAGAATCGCTTGACTTTTGAATCGCACCGATATTGATACTGTATTGTCAAAATAAAAAAAAAACAGAAAATAGTATTATTTACACCATAGAATTTCAATACTCACCAATAGAATTTCCCATTCAAGCAACAATACTCACCATAGAATTTCCGATTCAGCTGGCGCCAGGGCTGGGCCACTGCCAGTCCAGTGTTCTTGATCATCCACGTCGATAGTTGGCAGCGGGACTAATACACCTGTAGTCAGCTGATGAGGCTAGAAATTGCTTAGGTACATGCAAGTTTGACCGAAACTGCACGCGAAATCCGGCTCAGGCTCGCTGGACAGACAGCAAGGGTTGTCACTGACGTGGGACCGTTATTGGAAGCTGGTGCTGGGGCATTGCTTGGCAGAGACTGTCATTTCTTAGTTGGTTTTAACACGACCTTTCGCCTTTTGCCGTCTGCATGATCATAGATACAGGAAAAAGCCGGTGATACACACAAATACCCTCCAACAAATTGTGGCTCAATACGATAAAAACAGGGATCGCTACATAACCTTTTCCTTATTGCACGCGTCCACGTATGAGGAGCTGGCGAAAACTTCTAAAATTCATAATTTTTGATAAAATACTGATAAATTTGAACAACTGTTGCCATCTTATCATCTGTTGCATTAATCGCAGCCCATATCAAATACACGTAACTTCTGTCGGGTTTTTGGAAAGCGGGCTGCACTTGAACACTCATGGCGGGCGGGTCTCTGGAGAATACTGTAACAGAAACTGGTCTTTGTCTTTCTTTAAAATGAAAAGCCTAAATTGATACTGTACATTATTGCAACCTCTTCCTACAGTCTCAAGGCCAATTTACAATAGCAAACTGTGGTATCTTTTTTAAACGAAACACCTGCAAGTCGGCACATTACTGAAGCGCATGTGCATTACAATTCATGAATATCTGCCACCTGGTGGACACGCGAAGAATTTCAACCTATTAAATCCGAACCATTCTCAATAAACGCATCAACCGCGCGTCAACCGCGCATGACCCGCGCATGACCCGTGGCTGAGCACGCAAAATGAATGCGGCATGCTCCCGGTGAAGTGCATCGCATTCCAGGAAAAAGCCAGGGAAAAAACGGCGATGTGTTAGAATAAGATGAGCCGCAGCAGTATATTTGTCATGATGAGGAAGCCAGAAAAAAAACTTTGTGAAGAATGATATATTTTGGGAGGTTTTTGCAAGAATAAGGTAGCTTATACTGTACAATATTGGTCATTGCACTGCGATGGACCGCATGCGACCATATTAAATTAGGCTCTTATTGTAAATATTAGTCATTATCACACTGAGGTGGCAATTCTTTCTACCTTTAAAAAATCTTGTATAATAGTATCCTCTAACTTGACAAAGATATATGTTTCCCTGAATTTGTATGACTATAAGGAACAGTAGCTTTAATTTCTGTTTATCAAACAACTCAATCCAAAACCCTATCAATTGTTTGTTTTGTTAGGATGTTCAGGAGGTCTGGCCAAGCAATTTGTCTCTGTGTATCCTGAATCAACAGTTACCATTCTGGATATGCCTAAAGTAGTGCAAACTGCAAAGAAACATTTTATAACTGGCGAGGAACGGATATCTTTTCAAGAAGGTAACATTTTATTTGTAAGATAATTCCATAAACTAATACTATTGGAAATACAAACAATGCTGGATAATTTAAATGAAAATCAAATCCGCTTCTGTGTTTTTGCCAAATATCCTTTTACTAATGTTTTAATTACATTGGGCGTTTCAATTAAGATCCACTTTGTGATATAAATGTCAGGATTACACAAATTAAATTTTGGACTAATGGCAGTATCATCTTTAATCAGTTAAAAGTAGTGAGTGACATTTTTAAACAAATCCGACATCTGTAAGTATTTTCATGTCTTTTTTTATCTTTTAATACTTCAGTTGTAACCAAAAACTTTGGAGTGTTTTTACGATCGTTTCTTGATCTACTTTGTGCCTGTTTGTAAACTGTTGTGTTTGGAGGTAAATTGTTTTTTTCTTTTGTTGGTTTGTTTGCCTAACGATGGCAACATAATTAGTTGACATAGATACTGGGAATGAACAATCATTACTAAATTAGAATAGAATTAAACAGACCCATAGAAAATAGAAATATTCTCATTTTACAAAAGAAGTCAGTACAAAATTATTGTACATGAATCTTCCTAAGGAGGTCAGTTACACTGATACATTTTATTTAGCCCTTTATTTATATGAAACTGACCCTTTAATGGAGCAATCCCACTTAGCTTGGAAATTTTTTGTAAACTTGGCTATGTAAATAGCTTCCATAACCAAGTATAAAGTTGTTTTTGCAAATTAATAGTATTTCATTTCAGAGGAACCTGAAAATGATAGAACACACACACAGACACACACAGACACACACACACACACAGACACACACACACACACACCACACCACAAACACACACACTCACAAACACACACACCACAACACACACACACACACACACACACACACACACACACACACACACAAAATATATATATATAAAGAAGAGGCACGTTTGCAGGTATTAAATCGGAATCTGTTGGATTCTGGCATGTGATTCAAACTCTGAGTAAAACATGTAGAACTGTGGTATGCAAAATAAAGGTCGCGCCCCCAAGAGAGGCGCTTGATTTTCAGGGGGAGGGAATGACAGTTATAGGGGTTCCGCGCTCTTCCCCCAGGCATTTAAATTAAATGCCGGGGGACAGCGCGAGGCCTCTATAATACACTTACCTTCCCTTCCAACGACGCGTCGTCCTGGTAACCCGGCGTGAAATTAAACCACAGGGTCACATTACTATGGTGACATGCTGTCGCATGACCCTGCACGTCATCTGACACCTGGTTCGAGGGGGGGGGTTGTGAGGCGCCGAGAAGAGCAGGTGGGGTGCACGAGGGGAAACGTTTAAACCCCCCTGATGTAGAACATTTGAAGTTTGATTTGAACTCCGAATCAAAATTTAGACTGAACAAACTAGGAATCAAAATTCAAAAAAGGAGCATCCAGTTTAATAAAGAAAATGGTTTAATGTTTAGAGAAAACCCACAAACCTGTGCGAAAAATTCAATGTTCAAAAAGGTTCGACCAAATTTAGATCTTTTACATCTTTTTTTATTTAATTCAAAACCAATAGTAAAACCAACACACACCCCCCCAAAAAAAACCCAGTGACCGTACCTACCCGTAATATATATATATATATATATAACCCCATATTTTATCTTTAGACTGACACCTATCTACTATTCCAACTGAATTATATCTCCTACCGAGCATAGGTCAGACAATGGAAACAACACAGGAATGTAAACAACACAGGAGTCTTTGTAGCATAACTCTTAGTATACAAGTAAAGGTACATACAGCATAATCACCAAATGGGAGGATCATTCATCAGAATGAACACTATATAAATCACACAAGACGTTGTGCAGGTGTATGCCAATGTCTTTCCTCCCTAACATCCAACCCTGTACATAGGGGGCCTGTATGTGGATGCCGACACACCATTGGAGCTCTTTTGATAGTGTTTTAATGTAGCAGGCCTGTGTCTTTGCAAATAATTCTGTACCCTTTATTTGTATGTGATGAGGATCCCCTCAGTAGCTACTCACTCCTTCTGGTGTTAGGCAAACTGCTGCTGGACGCTGGCTCCAGTTATTGGATTGATGTTTTCTCTGATTGTACTATCAGGATTCCACCAGGCTGCCTAGCACCCCATAAGGGCTCACCCTCATATACTGCTGCGGCCAAGTTTATTCGAGCATTTGCCCGTTCTTGGCCGCAGCAGTAGCCTGGCGCGCGCCCGAGAGTGACGGGCGCGCGCCGAAGCAGCGGAAGAGCGCCCTCCGATCGGGGCGCTCTCCCTACTGCTGCCGGGTCCGCCGGGTCCCCCGGAACCCCCTGCCGCTGTCCCGCGATCGCGGGACACCAGGGCTCCCTCGGGGAGCCCCTGGACGCGCGTGCAGGGGGCGCACGCTCCCGAAGACGCGTGACCGCGCGTCTATGACGCGCGGCACGCCGAGGTGCGGCCACTAGCAAGCCGGGAAATCTCCCGGCTTGCGGTACCGGCCACACTTTAATAAAGTGTGTCGGTAGTGTAGGGTTTATTTTGGTTGTAATCATCAGATCATTAGCGCTAATTCTTCATCACCTTTTTTCCTTTGGGTTGAGCTATATATATATATATATATATTAGACATACACACACACAGTTGTGTGAAAAAGAAACTACACCCTCTTTGAATTCTATGGTTTTACATACAGTATCAGGACATAACAATCATCTGTTCCTTAGCAGGTCTTAATATTACATAACTACAAACTCAGATGAACAACAACACATGACATATAATACCGTGTCATGATTTATTTAACAAAAATAAAGCCAAAATGGAGAAGCTATGTGAGAAAAACTAAGTACGCCCTTACTGCTTCCATAGGAATTAAGATGCTAAGTAGCAGACAGGTGCTGCTAATCAAATGCCCTTGATTAATTGATCATCAGCAAGAGTGACCACCTCTAAAAAAGCCGAAGTTTTAGTAGTTTGCTGGTCTGGAGCATTCAGGTGTGTTAACACAATGCCAAGGAGGAAAGATATCAGCAATTGTTGCTGCCCATCAATCTGGTAAGGGTTATAAGGCCATTTCCAAACAATTTAAAGTCCATAATTCTACAGTGAGAAAGATTATTCAAAAGTGGAAAACATTCAAGACAGTTGCCAATCTTTCCGAGAGACTCCACTGAGAGTAGTATCCTGCCAGGGTGCAAACTGCTGGGGATTGGAATATAGATTTGATGGAAACCGGCACCCCATGCCTTAGGATTGCAATAAACTATATATATTTCTATGTCTATATAACCTGGTATGTTTTTTAACATAATCCAAACCACCACAGTTATTTGGGATGTGAATGAGCATTAAGGTGTCTTCTGGTACTAGAAGGTCTGTTATGGCAGTGGTGCGCAATGTGGGGGGAGGGAGAATTTCCTGGGGTGTCGCGGCGGCTACAGAGGTCCCGTGCTCTCCCCCATGGCATTTAAATTAAATGCCAGGGAACCGCGCAAGGCCTCTGCAGCTTCTCCAGCCTGATCTTCGGTGTCGTGTCGCCATGATAACCCGGCGTCAATTGAACCACTGGGTCATGTTGCCATGGTGACGTCACGTGACCACGCAACGTCATTTGATGCCACAGCCGAGCAGGAAGTGGGGCGCGAGCTGGTAGGTGAGTAGGCAGGGGGGCTCAGGATCAAAACGTTGCGCACTCCTGTCTTAGGGTACAGTACTGCTTAGTAAATAGGGTTCAGACATGATACGTGCTGATACTTGGAAGAGAACAAATGAAAGGCATGGGGGCAGTGAGTTATAAAGGTTTTAAAGAAATAAAAGCACAGTTCAGATAAGTAAGGTTGAAAGGAAGCAGCCAGGAGCAGAGAGCTAGAGGAGAGTAGGGGCATAGAAATACTCTTGATTGGCTCCTTATTAATCAGCTCTAGTGTAAGAATGAGAAACCAGACAAGGGAATTAAGAAGTGTCACTTGATTAACTGAATATTGAATTTTGGGACTTACCCGTTATTTTTCACATTACTAAGGACTTTTATGTTCGGTAACATTTAATATTATTTGTTCACATTTGATGATTGCACATAGTTTGTTGGTTTATGCACCATTGGCGCCGTTAGGTAATATTTTTTTCAAGCTTTGCGGGCCACACACTCTATGTAAAATCTATACAGTATTAAGTCTGTGGCCCACAAAGCTTACCAAAACACCCCTCCTCACCAGCTTCTCCCCTACATACTCTTCTTATCACCTTCATCTCTCCTATCTTTTCCCTCTTACTCCCCTCACTATCTACCTCCCCTTTTCCCACTCACTCTCCCCACTCTCCTTTTTCTCACTCCCCCCTTTCTTCTGTTGCAATCCTCCTCCACCTCTCCATGTTAACTCCACATCCCTCTTCTTGCACCTCCCCCTTCTTCTCCCCCTCTCTGTGACTTCCGGTCGGTCCTAACTTCTGTGTTAGGACCACATAGGTGGGCTTCTGCCTCCTCTGCTGCTGAGTCCTACACCTGCACCACAGGTAGGGACCGTGTAGCTTATCCCTATCTATGGCAGGCCACAGGCAACCCTCCCCATGGCCACAGACAGCTTTCTCGGGTCCCAGGTCTAGAGTTTTCATTGGGACCCCCCTAGTGTCAGCTGCCTTGGGAGACCCCCCCTGTATCTCACACATCCCCTGCCTCTTTCACACCCCACTTCTCCCTCACACCCCCATCCCTCTCTCCAATACCCCCTCTCACAAACATTCAACTCCCCTTCCCAATACACACACATCCCCCCACCCTTTACACATAGCCCCCACACCCCAATACACATAACCCCTCACCCCCAATACACAACCACCCCATCCCCAATACACATAATAACCGCCCACTCCAATACACAACCCTCTATCCCTAATACACATAATAAATCTCCACTCCCAATACACATAATAACCCTCCACACCGATACCCCCCCAAACTATACATAATAACCCTATACCCTCTTGAAATAATAACCCCCCCCCCACCACATCCTCTCTACACATAATAACTACACACAAAAGTTATTTCTGTGACTTCCGGTCAGACCTAACTTCTGTTTTAGAACAACCCTGGTTGGCTTCTGCCACCTCTTCCACCACCTCCTACACCTGCACCACAAGTAGGGACTGGGTAGCGGGTCCCTACCTGTGGCAGACCACAGGTATCCTTCCCCATGGCCACAGACGGCTCTCCCAGGGCCTAATACAGTGCTGACTGACCCCTGAATATTAAACTTCATTTATCAGTACCTCGATGAAAAGCGACAGAGACATTTTCATGAACATTGCTCAGGGAACCCAGCCATTTTGCTGTATATACACATACAAATGAAATGATGATATTTCTATAGCGGGTATTCCTTTGCAAACCGTGGTTTGCTGAAAGCAGATATGAAAACACACACACAAACTTCTTTCCTTTATTTGGGGTGAGGCCCCCGTTCAGTGCAGGACAGATGTGAATGCTGGCGGGCCCAACTTTCGTCCAGCGAATGGGGGTTGTGCTCACAGTGCAGGCTGAACCACAGCGGGGGATAGCAGGGGCCCGGCAGCCAACAGTGTCTCGCTGCCAGATGTGGATGTTGGGGCCGACCTCTGGCAGGGGCCAATTTCCTGCACCGGCCGTCCGCCCAGGCCCCGTGCAACCACAGGTGTCACGGCTCTCGATCAACTCATCCGCGGCCCTAACCGACTGGCTCCCTACCCCTGCTCTAGAAGCAGATGACATTGATTGATTTATAGTATTACAATAAGATGTATTGTTGAGTTTTGTGTGGTATAGAGGAAAGTTAGAAGAAGGTTACATTTTCAATTACTAAGATCACAGAGCGGGCATTAGCATTTTACAAAGAGTGGATCATAACAATGCTATGGGAGAAGTTATGGGCAGATTTAGCAAGAAGGTGAAATATAAAAGAAAACATTTTATTAATAAATTCTTTTTAAATATATGATTTGTATACATTGCTGCAGCATCAGAACAATGTACAGAGTTGTACACTCACAGTCACTTCATGCACCAACATACGTAGATTGTAATTTGAGGGCTTCAAGCACAGGATGACAACGTGATTTACGCAATGACATGCAGGTCATGTTGGAATTCAAGCAAATTTCTCCCCCTCGAGAAGCACATACAATAATACCAGGTTACAGAATACTCTATATAAATCTATTAAAATACAATATGGACCTGTTAAATTTATAATGTGTTGTTTCTGCCATTTGTTTTATTTTGATATAAATTGTGTTCTATTATTACTGCATAACGATGACAATTCCTTTGTTTTTTCTTCCATAGGAGATTTCTTTAATGACCCAATTCCCGAAGCAGACCTATTTATTATGGCTAGGATAATTCATAACTGGCCAGAAGAGAAATGTTCACAGTTGCTGAATAAAATTTACAAGTCATGCAAACCTGGTAAGTTCCTATTTGTGGAAAATTCACTATGACTTTTGATACAGGCTTGTCCAGTCATTGTCTAATTTATGATATAGTTGAGTATATCTAGTATCAACTACAGTATACAGTATATCAACTTAAAGAATAATACAATTCCAATGAAAATAAACATACTGTATTATGAGGAAAATAATAAACACACCACAGTTTAAAGCTTCTTCTAACCAAAAAATATGCTTTGAGGCCACATACTAATTATTGGTTCTGATCCCCACTGCTTAAATGTTTCTAACAAAACACTCTCAGACAACTCTCCTGCTTAGTGGGAAGGGAAATCAACATGGTATAACAGGCACGAGTCTGTTTAGGGTCCTTAAAACCATTGTGCTGCTAAAAGTTATGTTTTTTTTCCACTCTATGAAAATGGGCTTTGGGTTTGTATAGATATAGACTAATAGCTGTTAACTTTAAGACATAAAACACGTTACAGCCCATTCCAGATGTTATTATGGTTTAGCATTGCTAAGTAAATATATGGCCCCTCACAGACCCATTAAAGTAAATTGATGTAAGGTGTCTTAACTTTGTACACATTTGTAAATATGGCCCAATGACATTAGGCTTAGCGTATGGTCTTACTCTGATCGTTACAATTAAGACAATGCAATCTAAAGTCAATGTGTTGACATGATGCTCAATAAATGGTTCTGGCAATTTATTATAAGAATCAGTGTGAATAGTTTTTTTGAGAAAGGGAGGATGTGATCTCTTTTTTAAAAATTTTATAGGGGTATTGACAGAACTTGCCATAATCACGACTTATTATTTCAAAATGCATCAATTTTATATCTTCATGTATTCAAAAAAGTATGCATTGATTAATTCCACAATTTAAATTTGCATATGTAATTATTGTTATTTTGATAAGAAAATGTTTTTCATTGTAAAAGTTGACGACAAAAGATGCATTGAGGCATACATTTCATAAAGCAACTAGACTACACCTACTTTTGAATAGTGGGCTATTTTTAAAACATAATGTTTCAAACCAATAATTTTGGACCATATTTTCTTTGATACTGTTTTTATTATGTCACATTTAAAGGAGGTGGTTTACTGCTGGTTGAAGTTATTCTAAATGAGGACAAAAGTGGCCCTCTGACTTCCCAGCTGTATTCGTTGAACATGTTGGTCCATGCAGAAGGGAAAGAGAGGACTCCCTCTGAATATAGCAAGCTGCTGACAGCCTCTGGCTTCAAGGACATTCAAGTGAAAGCAACTGGAAAGATCTATGATGCTATTTTAGGGAGAAAATAAACACGTGGCTTTTTCATCATCCGTTGTAAAAACAGGATGGTCATGGTTTGTTGATAGAAAAATTGGATAATATTTCAGTAATTGCAGACTGTAAGCCCTATTATTAGCATCTATGCAATTAATTATTACTCAGAAAATCATTGAAATACTTTATGTTGAAATATACTAACTTTTAGAATATTAAAATATTTTGAATGAATTATTGTCATTATGTGAATGCAGCTCAAGGTTTGGTTTTGTATTTAAAATGTCATATGAAAACATTGACTTAATTTTGTGAAAAAGGTCTGATTAAAATAATAAGTAAGTGTCCTGGAAAAAAATATACATTTCAACACATTATTAATAAGAATCTGAAACCATGAAAAACTTGTACGTGAACAATACAATGTGTCTTCTGTGATTTATGTATTGAACTATGTGTGCAGGACAGACAGTTGTTTGCTTAATTTAGATTGCTTTATGCACAATTAATAGAAGTTCATAACCACTAGTCTGTATAAAACCTGGACCAAAATATCAAATGTGACGAAGGAGTTTATTGACCAAATTGATGGTCAAGTCTGTATAATTAGTATTCCTAGGAACTGATTACGCACTGAAAAAAGATACAGATAAATTTGCCTTCCACTTCAAGTGTAACTTCCTAACACATTTAGAAAATATGCATTGAACTGTCTATATTGTATATTTTAGAATATATCACTTTAAGAAGATGAGGTAAAATGGGGCATACCGATACTCATAGAAACAGACAAATAAAAAAATTATGGCAGAGACATTATACAGGTTTGTATGTTCAACATCTATGGAAGTGGTAAACATATTATATTCTGTTTGAAATAACGATAAACTAAGGGCCAGATCCACAGAGCTCCATTAAATCAGGGCAAATAACGCGACTTTACCTAAATAGGTAAGGGATATTATTCCCCTGAGATTACTAGTTATGCACAAAGCTAATGATATGTTTAAAAAAAGCATTAGTCGCCAAAAGACGTATCATGTGATATATGTATTAGAGGGTATGTTAATAGCACAGAGACAAGACAACCAATACAATGCACATGTGTGTTAGGAATAATTTAACATACATTCCAATTAATTCACAAGCACAGTAGAGAGAACCAGGATTTGGAATGAAATAGTATTCTAAATTAATGTCCATGACAAAACTGTCCAAACAGTTAATATGTTCATAAAAAGATGTTCAGATAACAAGAGGAAATTAAAAAATAAACTTTGCTGATCATTGTCACGGCACCTTACCCCCAGAGATCCCAAAATTGTGCCCTGACCCCTTACTGTATACAGCCTCCAGAGTCTGTAACTTAGGCTCAACCCTGCTATATCGCCTATGGCTTCCCTAAGAGAGAGGTCATAACTAGCCAGACACAAGGAGCTAATAAACGTTAGTTTATAATGAATAGGGTACAGCAACATGGTAATCCAACATCCCAGGATAGCTACAACATAAATGGCAAATACCCACAAAATGGCTAGTCACTGTCCTCCAGGATGCCGCCGAGGTTTACGATCCTTGGCTATTTTAGTCAGTGTGATTTTCTCAAGCTGAATCCAAAGTATGGTCCAGAAGTGAAACAGTCCTCCAGTCCCCCCAGACGTCCAGGGAACAATGGTAGAAAAAGTGTCTAGTAGTGCCTTGGCAACCTAGCCCTGTGTTGTTGGTAGCTTCCTGCCTACTTAGCTGGTGTGGTGGGGACCGCTGCCTGCCAAAAATAGATGCCCAAAAACAGGGACAATTCTGTCCAGTGAAACAAAAAAAGGTCTCTTGGTTACCAGTACCTCGTCCCGTGTGTTGGGGACCACCACCTGCCAAAGCGGGATGGAAACCAAGAATGTTCCCCTGGAGGCCACAGAAGCTTGATTCTCCAGGTAGCTCTCCTCTAGCAGAGACTACTGAAATCCGCATATGTTCATGGTGGTTTCTCTCCGAAAAGACTCTCCCCTGACTTCCGAATACTCAAATCGGCTCAAGCCGACCCTTCACACAGAGACCACAGCTTCTGCTGAGAGAGGATCCTCCCAGAAAACTCTCTGTTAGCTCTTCGTACTTTGCTCCAGATCCTGAGCACACAGCTCCGCTGTCGCATCAGAACTAAACCTCTTCAGGATCCTCTCCTGAACTCCCCACGGGGTCTCTCCCAATTTCCCCCATCAGCTCTCTGCTAGTCCATCAGGTCTGACCTGGTTATCTTGGCTGGAGATCCCATTCACATAATGGGAACACTAGGTGTAGCTAATTACAGACAATGACTGGGTACAGCTTGGCTTTGAGCTATTGGGGTAGAACAATGCTCTAGCTTTGAAATGCAAGTCCCCTCAGTAGTTGTCGACCACTCCTCAATTTAGCATCCAACGGCCTAGAATAAAGATAACGGTAACACACCCAAAAACAAACATAACTTGAGGCTACCTGCCCATACAATAGGCTTCCCTCCACAGGCATACAATGCCTAATATTCACACAATCCTTACAGTGATTAAAAGGTCCATTGCAGAGAGTTCAAGTTAATGCCTTACTGTTGTCTGCGAAGTAGGGGAGAATGAGATTCACAGACTGAAAAGTAAATGCACTCACATACTTACTCTAGGGAAACATCGTTTTCACAGTGGGTTGGGGAAGTGAAAGGTCCCCTTCTTTTACTTATAGGGGTGAAGATCATCGGGAAGCGCAAAACCATGAAAAACAGAAGAAATTTTCTGATGGTGCAATATTGTGGTAATATTGTGAATAAATATTCAGGGTGCAGTGTGCTAGGTACTCACAAGTGTATGGTGAGTGATGTTCCCATAAAGGTATCTTTTCAGGGACAACCCATCTGACTGTCTTGCTAAGCACAGTACATCTGTAGGGGGTGCCAGTAGCTGCTCTGGCTTGGGTTCTCGTGACGGGTTCAAAGCTCCCGCATCCTACGAGCAAATAGGAAGCTGTGACATAATCCGTTGCGACTTCCTTTTGACACGCGTGACCAGGACCTTTAAACAGGAATGAAGTATCTTGGGAAGCACGGGGTCACCAGAGCTGATATTAATGGGCTCAGCTCCTGAGACTCCCGGCTTCAATCCTTAGTTTTCTCAATGTGCACCATAAGCTGGGAGTTTTATTCCATTTGGGGCAGCATAAGTATGAGCAGCCTGTGTCTGTCTGTCAGCTCTCCTCTGTCCTCTCTGTGTCTCAGTGATTGCCCCCGTGCTTCCCAAGATACTTCATTCCTGTTTAAAGGTCCTGGTCACGCGTGTCAAAAGGAAGTCGCAAGGGATTATGTCACAGCTTCCTATTTGCTCGTAGGATGCGGGAGCTTTGAACCCGTCACGAGAACCCCAGCCAGAGCAGCTACTGGCACCCCCTACAGATGTACTGTGCTTAGCAAGATAGTCAGATGGGCTGTCCCTGAAAAGATACCTTTATGGGAACATCACTCACCATACACTTGTGAGTACCTAGCACACTGCACCCTGAATATTTATTCACAATATTACCACAATATTGCACCATCAGAAAATTTCTTCTGTTTTACATGGTTTTGCACTTCCCGATGATCTTCACCCCTATATGTCCACGGGATCGAGAGAACGACCCCCCACTGGGTTAAGCAGCATCCATATACGTTTGTATTAGTATCATTTTATTATTAATTTGTACACTTGTTTATATATATATATAATGTGTGAGCGCCACTTTTGATATATTTTCTTTTCACGTCCCCTTCTTTTACTTAGCAGATGATACCTCAGAGATATGGAGAAAACAAAAGATCCACAAATGGTGTAGAAAGTTTAGGTTCTTTATCATATTAAAAAGTAAACACAATAGAATGCACACTTACAATGTGCATTCAGATAAAACACACATAATACCAAGGCTTAGCAGCCTCCCTTACCCCTATCTCTTTCCCCCTCCCTCTCTCTCCTCATCCCTCTTTCTCTCTCCCCTTCTATTTCTCTCGCCATCTACCCTCTTCTCTCTCCCCCTCCTTCTCTCCCCCTATTTGTTTCCACCCTCTTCCACTCTCCCACCCTCTCTCACTCACATTCCCCCCCCTCTCGCTCACCCCATTCCTCTCCACCTTCCTCTCTTCCCCTCCTTGTCTCCCTCCTGCCCTCCCTCTCTCCACCCATCCCTCAGGAACCCCCAGTGCATCGGACGGGGTGGTGGTTACATGGGGATTAAGGTGGGGGCATGCTACTTTAATTTGTTCTGGGCCCCACGATTTCTGTTGGCAACCATGAGTATACATATCCTCTCTACACCTCATTCATGGTTGACTACACCAGAGCACAATTCCCCAGCTATACTAATCTTCTGAACACTTTACTTTCAGTTACAGACCTCTGCTGTGATGAATCTCAAACGCTATTTATTTAGGCTTCACATCTTCAGTTTGTAAATCACATTTCATAAAGAGACCACTACAGTCACAAGAAACCCTTGCACACTTACTATGTTGGTCTATTTAAAGGTACCCCAACTTGTTTTGACATAAATGCCAAACTAATTGAAAAAGATATTCTCACACACTGTAAGGATGAAAAAGTGTGTTGGAAACTTCTTTAAAAAAACAGGTGTCTGTACATATATAAAAGGTAAGTAAAACTGGGTACTTGAGAAAAAGTCGCACCAAAGTATGTGTTGATAAATATTAATTAGTTAAAATTAGTTAAAATAAAATTAAGTTAACAGAAAACTTTACTTTAATTTGACTTTAAAATGAATGGCACCCTAGCACAAATAAACTATAGATACTACCAATGGGGAATACAATAATGAAAGTTCAGAGCTAGGTGTATGAACTTATCAACCTGTTTGGACTAGAGTTCACAACTGTGGGGTTAATATGATCAACGATGATTGAACCACCTGTGTATGGCACAGACAACCCCCCTTGGGCTATGTATTGTTGTTATCTACTGATCCCTGAATGGTAACATACGAAAGGGTCTACATAAATACTCCAACTAGTGGAGTGGAGATAGTTAATGCTCCTGTAATGGGACACAAACAGTAGTATTTTAATCTGTAGTGCTGTTTTGATTCAAAGTGGTACAAACATTAAGGCTGCCTATGGAAATCATTTTCTCAAGCTACAAGTAGAAAAAGTGCACTATCTGTCAGAATACCATGTTTAAAGAACATCAACTGAATAAAATACAACAATAAAAGTCCAGAGCTAGGTGTATGAATTTATCAACCTGTTTGGACTAGAGTTCACAACTTTGGGGTTAATATAGATGATGTGTGCAGAGGTAAGCAATGGAGACTGGTTTTAAGGTGAAATTAAATAAGGCTTTATTGCTCCTGTTGCTTGAAACACAGCAAACATGTGAAAATCCACAAACAAAATCTGCTCCATGTTGGATTAAATTTACACTTGTAGTCCAGCGATTCACCAGCCCAAATCATAGAAACATTTATATATATATATATATATATATACCCCCTGACAACTCCAAATACAAACAAAAAACAAAACAAAAGACGCATGTCAGAGGGAGACGAGGGGGTAGACTACGGGAAAACAAGAAAAATGTATTAAGTATACAAAATAAAAAATATTTTTAATCTAAGCACCAAAACTCTTACTGAATGTCAAATTAAAGTTATAGGGAAGGGACTTACTTTTGCTCCCACTATTGGACCAAATAAATTTGGTCTTTATGTAGACGCACAAAAATGTATGAGGTCTCTCACACTAAAGAGATTCTTTTTAGGGAAAGAAGCAGAAACCAGAAATTGGACAAACACAAGTAGCAATAATTTGGAAATTCCTTCTACCTCAAAGTCATTGACAACAGACTTTGTTCATTCTAAATTTAAGCCCAAATCCAACTTTTTTCCTAAATTTGCCAAAGGAAATCATTTGGATGTGTTCTTTCAGTTGGTGACCAAAGATTTAGAGGCCTTAACCACTAATAAGACAAAACAACACTCTAATCTAACGAAAGAGGGAAAAATAGCACTAGAGGAATTGTCATTGGATAAAACAATAGTTATAAAACCTGCCGACAAGGGAGGGGGTGTGGTTATCATGGATCACGAATATTACATGAATGAATCCAATAGGATTTTGGGGGATACTGACACATACCAGAGACTAAAATCCAACCCCACATCCATTTTTAAAAAAGAATTACAATCTCTCCTAGAAGATGGTAGAAGACGGGGAATACTGGAAGATCAAGAGTTCCAATTTTTAAATATAGAGGACCCAGTGTTCCCCGTCTTCTACTTCTTACCAAAAATTCATAAGAACTCTACACATCCACCTGGGAGACCAATTATCTCCGGTATAGGGTCTCTGACAGCCAATGTATCGGAATATTTGGATAGCTTTCTACAGAATATTGTTACGAAGCATAAATCCTATTTAAAGGATACAACAGATGTAATTCTAGCTCTTAGAGATATCCAATGGCAAGAACACTACCTATTGGTCACAACTGATGTTACAGCACTATATACATCAATTAGACACAAAGATGGATGTAGAGCTGTTAAGTATTTCCTAGAACAGGAAGGTACTATTCCAAAAGTTCAAATTGATTTTTTGATAACTATTGAATTTGTCCTGAAGAAAAACTTTTTCTGGTTTTGTGAAGAGTTCTATTTGCAGCTGTGTGGGACCGCCATGGGGACCAAATTGCCAATCCTGTTGATGCCATGTGGGCAAGATATACACATATGGTCTTGGATAGGTGGACGCAATCTGGTCACATGGCGGCGCTATATAGATGACATCATCTTTATATGGAAGGGTACATCAGAGGACTTGGATCTATTCCTCCTGTACCTCAACAATAATGAATTGAATCTTAAATTCACTTCTTCCATAAGTTCCTCTAGTATAAACTTCTTGGATCTTACCATATATCTGGAGGGTAATAGCATCAAAACAAAAAACTTCTTTAAAGAAGTTGATGCAAATAATTACATTTTGCAGTCCAGTTGTCATTTAAACAAGTGGATTGCAAACATACCCTACGGACAATACCGTAGAATTAAAAGAAATTGTTCTGATAATACAATATTCAAAGAACAATCTATGGTATTGACCAAGAAGTTTGCTGAGAGAAAATACAAGGATGATGTAGTCAAAAAAGCTTGGTTTAGGGCAACAAATACACCAAGGGAAACCATGCTTATCCCCGCAGCCAAAAATGCACCAAGTGATGTAATACATGTACCATTCATTACGCAGTACAATAGGGATGCATATAAGATTAACAACATTCTGAATTCCCATTGGTCTGTTTTAAAAAATGACCCTATTCTAGGACAATACTTACCTGAAAGAGTTAAAATGGTGTATAAAAAAGCTCCCAATATTAAAAGCATTGTAGCCCCCAGTGCCCTTAGAAAGGGTCCTGTACATACTCGCTCCGGTTGGCTAGATCCTCCTAAGGGATTCTATACATGTAGAATGTGCACTTCATGTAAATTCAGTTCTAAGGATATCAATAGTTTTCAATCACATGTGACACATAAAAAATATAACATTCAACAACATTTGAATTGTAGATCAAATTTTGTCATTTATCTTATTGAATGCACATGTGGGCTACAGTATATTGGTAAAACTATCCGCCCACTTAGAACCAGAATATTAGAACACATTAGCAACATTAAAAGAAAAGTAACAACACACAGTGTTTCTAATCACTTTTTATTGATGCACAACTCAGACCCTAAAGGGTTAACATTCAAAGCGATTGAGCAAGTTATGCCCCATTGGAGAGGTGGTAATAGGAATACAGCCCTTCTTAAAAGGGAATCATTTTGGATGTTTGAGCTAAATACATTGGCACCCTCAGGTTTAAATTTGGATTTTGATCTTAAACCATTTTTATAACATATATAAACATCATTATTACTATGGTTTTTGTCACATCCACTAATTATGTTTCATCTTTGTTCTTTCCATTAGATTTTGTTCCTTCTACTTAATTTGCATCATTATATTTTATGTATTTTATTTATTTTAGCTTTTTTAGGGATAGTAATAAATGTCATCATATCCTTAGGATTTTTGGGTCTGTGCATATGTCAGATGCAACAGATTTAATTTTGCCTATAGCTTAGGCTATCCACCAATGGCTATTAAATGCCATTTTTTATCTTATGTGTAAACATGTTTTTAATTAAGTACTCATATATTAAATGTTTTAACCTGTATCACCTGCATCTATGTAGATATACTGATTGCTTTTACCTAGATGTAGTAATTGTCTATATCAGCAGCTTTTGGCCATCTCAATTAAATGTGTTCAATTATCCAATTCACTCCCCACCTATGAGAGTAGAGATTAGAGTATATAAGTTGCTCATACACTATGGAAAATCACTCCTGAAGAAACCTACAAGGTGAAACGCGTAGAGTGATGCCCTGAGACGAAACCGGAGCCTCTGAGAGCGGATGACGTCACTTCCGGTCCTCGGTGAGACGCATCCGTGACACGCATAGCTGAACAGAGGAAAAGCAGAGATACCACTCTCCCGGTCTTGCAGAGATCCACTTTGTGATCTACACGCTTGTTTCTTTCCATCACCATGTGAGTTGATTGGATTTTGCTTGTTTTTATAAATATTCTATGTACAGTCTGCACTATGTCCGGTTCATTTTATTTCTAAGGGGACGCAAGTGTACCAGAGCGCTACAGTATACCTGATTAGCAGTGCGGTTCCTATCCAACTAATTGGCCTCATCCCATGGGTTAAAGATACCTTTATATGTCTGCGTACTTCTCACGTTTGTGAGTATTCTGAGCACCTAACCACAGCCATTTATCACACAAAGTTCACACAATACTGCACCATAAGTTTGTTGTCTTTCTTTATTTTCCACATGATTTGCGCTTCTTGATGATTTTCACCCTTCACTTGCCTACGAGGATTGAAAGAGCAGTCCTGCATCAAGTCACAGCAGCATTGAATACACGTGGTTGTATAAGTATCACTGTTTATTTTCTTATCTATTTTAACACTGTGGGTTTATTTGATGTTGATTTAAACCATATACACTGAGCGCCACATTTTGATAAGTTTATACACAATTTGTTATAGTAACGGTAACTGCAGTGTGTCATGTGTGCGGCTCAGTGTTTGTAGGCGTCAACTGGGCGTTAGCCGAATGTTAATTGAGTGGGAGGAGTGTTAGCGTGCGTTTCACGCTGGTTTAACATGACGTCACACGTATTGCATTTGCGCATTGTGTTATCGGCCGTCCTTTCTGTCCAAACACGTCTGTTTCAAAAGAATACAGATGTACTCGTTTAGAACGAATGTAGTTTCGTATTCATTGTATTTGAAATAAAGATTTTATGTTTAATGGTATTTTCAAGATGTATTGAACGCACAACGTACGCTTTGTTTTGCGCATGCGCTAACAGTTAGTGCAGCCAAGCGTGAAGTGCGTGCGCACACTAAGATGTGCGCGCACATTTTTCAGTATACAGGCAACGTTCACATCATATACATAGTTATGCCTGCTACAAATTTAAAGAAACATTACATACTGATGTACACTTGTACTTCTAACATATAAGTGAGTGACGTGTGTATGTACACAATCATATAGAGCTGTGTAATGCGTTGTCACGGATACATATATAGTAAGGTGCCATATTTGACCATCATGTGTTTGCTGTATTTCAGAGATGTCGGGGAAGATACAATCGGATCAATGTATGATTTCAGAAGAGTCTACCTTTATATGAGATGATTGTGAGGAGGAGCCACCGACTACTATACTACATATGGAACTAATTTTATATTGCTTGCAGCGCTTATTAACAAACAATTAAAAATGTGATACCCTTATGCCTATATTGCATAAGCACTTAATTAATATAATGATGTTGCAAAATAGTGCCTCATGAATTTTTATTGAGTGTTCTTTAATGACTACTATCATTTTATGGCATGGTGTGTTTTATATATAACAACCATTCCCACTCTGCTAACACATTTGTGAATTCTATTGTGTAATGGAACGTATGACTGTCGAAACTATGTAACAATAATAATAATAATAATAATAATAATTATAATATGAGCATGTTCATGTATAGCGCTGCTAGTTTTACACAGCGCTTTACAGACACATTTTTCAGGCTGAGGTCCCTGGCCCGTGGAACTTACAATTTATTTTTTGCCGCCTGAGGCACAGGGAGATAAAGTGACTTGCCCAAGGTCACAAGGAGCCGACACCGGGAATTGAACCAGACTTCCCTGCTTCAAAATCTCAGTGCCAGTGTGTGTCTTTACTCACTGAGCCACTCCTTCTCCCAATGTAAAGGACACTTACAACCAACTAGCCATTTCTTGTTAAAAATCTCTTGTTACATGGGTATGTTGATAAAATGGTTTGGGACTGTAGCAAATAATGTTATTGGCCAGATGTTGTGGTCCCCTACAATGCATGATGTTCTGATTATGACATCAACATCATGTAATGAAGTACGTTTCTGTGTATATTTCATTAACCTAACTAACTATAGTTTACTGTGTTTATTAAACGTTCTAAAAATACATAGTATAGCCCCTTTAGGGGGTGCCGGTATCCCTCTGCTCTGCTTGGTTTACAGGTCGCGGTCACGTGATCGGGCCCTTAAACGCAGAGGAATACCGGCACCCCCTAAAGGGGCCTGTATCTCGGGGAGCAGGGGGTCCACCGACCTGAAACCAGTGCGGTTCATCTCCCGAGACCCCCTGCACATGTACACTATCAATAAAAATGTATTTAAAATAATTTTTAATGTGCCTATGTTTGCGCAGAGAGAGCAGCGGATCTCTCTCTGCTGCAAACACATCTCGCCCCCAGTATGTGCAGTAATTTACTGAACATGTACTGTAGAATAAATGCATAGTTTTATTTATTGGGGTTTATTACACAGTATACTGTTCGGCCGGAAAACATCAGCATACTATCCATCGAAATCCCCCCATTAGCCGTTTTCTTTTCTGATGAAAAACAAAATGAAAAGTTTTAATGTACAGTAATGGTCAGCCCCCTAAAGAAGTACCCAGCCAGCCCCACCAAAATAATACGGCAACAATACAGTACTCACCATACTATTTCCCATTCAGCTTGCGCCGGCGCCGGTCCACTGCCAGTACAGCTTTCTTCATCACCCACGTCGATAGTTAGCAGCGGGACTAGCCCACCTTTAGTCAGCAGGTGAGGCGGGAAATCGCTTAGGTACATGCAAGCTTCATCAAAACTGGCCGCGAAATCCGACTCTGTCTCAGGGTTGTCACTGACAGTGGGACCGTCATTGGAAGCCGGTGCTGGTGCTGGTGCATTGCTTGGCAGGGACTGTCGCTTCTTAGTTGGTTTTAACACGACCCTTTGCCTTTTGCTGCCTCCATGATCATAGGTACGGGAAAAACCCTGTGACACACACCAATACCCTCCAACAAATTGGGGCTCAATACGGTGAAAACAGGGGTCACTACATAACTTTTCCTTATTGCACGCTTCCACAAATGAGGAGTTGGCGAAAATTTGTAAAAGTCATAGTTTTCCATAAAATACTGACAAATTTGAACAACTGTTGCCATCTTATCCTCTGTTGCATTAATAGCGGCCCATATCAAATAAGCATAACTTCTGTCAGGTTTTTGGAACACGGGCTGCACTTGAACACTCATGGTGGGTCTCTGGAGAATAGTGTAACTGAAACAGGTCTTTGTCTTTATTTAATATGTAAAGCCTAAATTGATACATTTTTGCAACTCTTCCTTCAGTCTCAAGGCCAAGGCCAAGTTACTGTACAATGGCACACTGTGGTACAGTATCTTTTTTAAACGAAACAACTGCAAGCCCACACATTACTGATTCGGCGCTTTACAAGTCAGGAGTTTATGCCATCTGGTGGACACGCGAAGCATTGCAGCCTAGTAAATCCTGATCATTATCATTTAACACATCAGCCGCCTGTCAGCCAGGCATGAACCGTGGCAGGGAAGGCAAACGCAACGCAGCATGCAAGAGGTGAGCAGCGGCGGATTCCAGGTATCTGCCAGGTACAAACTGGGCATTTGCTCGAATAAAGTGTCGCAGCAGTATATTAATATGCAGCAATATAAACAATAATAGATATACTGTATTATATAGTTATATAAATATACCAAAATAACTATAAAATTAGATAGATCTATACAATATAGTTATATTAATATGCAGCTATATAAACAATAATAGATATAATGTAGTTATATAAATATACCGAAATAACTATAAAATTAGATAGATCTATACTATATAGTTATATTAATATGCAGCAATATAAACATTAATAGATATACTGTAGTTATATAAATATACCGAAATAACTATAAAATTAGATAGATCTATACTATATAGTTATATTAATATGCAGCAATATAAACAATAATAGATATACTGTATTATATACTGTAGTTATATAAATATACCGAAATAATAAAATTAGATAGATCTATACTATATAGTTATATTAATATGCAGCAATATAAACAATAATAAAGATACTGCATTATATAGTTATATAAATATCCTAAAATAACTATACAATTAAATAGATATATACTATATAGTTATATTAATATGCAGCTATATAAACAATAATAGATATAGTGTAGTTATATAAATATGCCGAAATAACTATAAAATTAGATAGATCTATACTATATACAGGCATACCCCGCTTTAAGTACACTCACTTTAAGTACACTCGCGAGTAAGTACATATTGCCCGATAGGCAAACGGCAGCTCACGCATGCGCCTGTCAGCACGTCCTGAACAGCAATACCGGCTCCCTACCTGTACCGAAGCTGTGCGCAAGCGGGGAGACTATAGAGCCTGTTACACATGCGTTATTTACATCAGTTATGCACATATATGATGATTGCTGTACAGTACATGCATCGATAAGTGGAAAAAGGCAGTGCTTCACTTTAAGTACATTTTCGCTTTACATACATGCTCCGGTCCCATTGCGTATGTTAATGCGGGGTATGCCTGTAGTTATATTAGTATGCAGCAATATAAACAATAATAGAGATACTGTATTATATAGTTATATAAATATACTTACGCGTTAGTTACCGTTGGTGTCTTCGTGCGTTGTTTGGTTTTTCCGTGTGCATGATAGCACACGGTGGTTGATAGCACAACGAGGCCGGAAGCAGCTAACCAGCGTTGGATATCTGCAATTCGTTGTCTGCTCGTGTACATCTCCTTAATTCTCATGCTGAGATCCTTGGAAATCTTTTTAACAGTCATTGCTGCGAGAAGAAAGAAATACAAGCACAAGAATGTATATTCGAAGTTTAGTCGATGTGTATTCAATGTGCAGTGAATCCATCAATTGGATGGTGTATTTATACGTTAATGACTCACATTAGAGTACGGCCACTTTTAACACTTGTACCTCATCGCCATGCATAAAAGGTTACACACTTTGCATACAGTAGTCCACCACTCGATGATCTGTATCTGAACTTTAACTAGTCCATAAACTGCATTGTGCCACCTGCTTCTATGGATCAACCCCGATTCTACGGACGCAGGAAGTCACTCACCTCTGCTGTGCCTGTCAGGCAGAAAAAGCTGAAGGCAGGAGCCATTTCCAAGCCAAGTCCAAAGCGAAAGGCTAAGGCTAATAAAGAAAACCTTCTGCTGACCCCAAAGGCTAAGGGTTTTAAAACACGTAAGCCTTATTATGTCAAGAAGAAATTCGGTGATATACACTCAAGGCAAAACAAATGGCAACCAACCTTTGAACCCGCAGGCCACTCCTTGATTACGCTTTGACGACTGTGCTGCTCTCCCGGAAATCCACAGCCCATCGTCTCCACTACTCTTCGACGATGCTGCCGCTGGTCTCCTGGAAATCCACGGGTCACTTTCTCCATTACGCTTATACGACTCTGCCGCTTCTCGCCTGGAAATCCACAGGTCACTTTCTCCATCCCTCTTCAACGACGCTGCTGCATCTCTCCCGGAAATCCACAGGTCGCCTCCTCCATCCTTCTTCGACGACGCTGCCACTTCTCTTGAATCGTGCCCCTGAGGACTATGTATCCAACTACTGGTAGCCAAATTGATTGCTGATGCCTCAACCGCTTCATCTGCCAGGAACACGGACATCACAAGCAGTGACGATCACGGAAGCAAAGAGGCACAGAGAAACCGTCAGAAACCTTATTTAACGAGTCCTCTCAAACGAATGGTATACTTTGTGAAAATGTGAGTGAACATCGTTACCACCTTTTGATGTGCAATATAAATATATCTGAGACATACTACCCTATTCTGTGCATATTTCTCTCTCTCACTACACTGGAGCCATATAGTAGAAGACTGACGACTACTTAGAGGTGCATTGACCATAGAGCTCATATCGTAGAGAGGTGTATTTCCGATCTGCCTACCCTACTAGTAACATATGTGAGTGGGATTAGAACATTTTTTTCACTTTATATTTTAACGAATTGGCTACACAATTATTCGTTTATTATGTTTTACATATCCCTACACGTTATCTGCCAGCTTTTCCCAGTTCTCGGTTAATGTGATGTGCCTTAAACGTGGTACTACACTGGCGACACACTTTATTCGAGCTCGGCTAGTCCCACGAATTCGGGTATACCAGGGTGTATTGAGGTTTGTGACTGTTTTCTGCCCGAGTGCATTGAGGTATTTTCCAGGCAGGGATTGAAGCATTTTATTCCCGCTGGCTGCAATACTGCACAGTATATATATATATATACTGCATTACAATTCATGAATTTATGCCATCTGGTAGACACGCGAAGCATTGCAGCCTATTAAATCCTAATCATTATCATTTAACAGATCAGCCGCCCGTCAGCCAGGCATGAACCCAGGCTGGGAAGGCAAATGCAACGGAGCTTGTCAGAGGTGAGGAGCGGCGCATTCCAGGTATCTGCCAGGTACATACTGGGTATTTGCTCGAATAAAGTGTGTCGGTGCAGTATTATAAGTAACACGTCAGCATAATCACTGAGGCAGGTAGAAGCTGTGCTTCTTTCAGCTTGATTGCACTCACGGGAGCGATTTTCAAAGGTCAATTTTACAATACAGCTCTCAGAGTGAGGAATCCCACAGAGGAAAAAAGTTACAATGGAGCACTTAATTTCACACTAGTGTATCCATAATTGAATTGGTTCATTGTGGCTATCTAAGAGGTTTGCTCTGAGCGATAGCAGTTGAGAGTAGATGGTCATTAACCCTAATTATGGGGATTTCATGGCTTTTTGAATTCTGATCCATGTACCTCAAATACTAGAAGGTACTTACCACACTAAGACATCTGTAACAGTTGATGTTCTTTAAACGTGGTTTTCTGATCAGATATTGCACTTTTTCTACTTGTATCTTGAGAAAATGATTACCATAGGCAGCCTTAATGTTTGTACCACTTTGAATCAAAACAGCACTACAGATGAAAATACTACTATTTGTGTCCCATTACAGTAGCATTAACTATCTACACTCCGCTATTTGGAGTATTTATGTTTTGTATGTATACCATTCATGGATCAGTAGATAACAACAATACAAAGCCCAAGGGGGGTTGTCTGCACCATACACTGGTGGTTCAATCATTGTTGATCATATTAACTCCAAAGTTGTGATCTCTAGTCCAAACAGGTTGATAAGTTCATATACCTAGCTCTAGACTTTTATTATTGTATTTTATTCACCATTGGTACTATGTTTATTTGTGTTAGGATGCCATTTATTTTAGAGTAAATTCAAATTAAACTAAAGTTTTATTTTAACTTTATTTTAACTAATTTTAACTAATTAATATTTACCAACACATACTTTGGTGCAACGTTTTCTCAAGTACCTAGTTTTACTTACCTTTTATACATGTACAGACACCTGTTTTTTTAAGAAGTTTCCAATAAACTTTTTCATCCTTACAGTGTGTGAGAATATCTTTTTCAATTAGTTTGGCCTTTATGTCAAAACAAGTTGGGGTACCTTTAAATAGACCAACCTAGTAAGTGTGCAAGGGTTTCTTGTGACTGTAGTGGTCTCTTTATGAAATGTGATTTACAAACTGAAGATGTGAAGCCTAAATAAATAGTGTTTGAGATTCATCACAGCGGAGGTCTGTTACTGAAAGTGAAGTGTTCAGTAGATTAGGATACTACAATATAGCTGGGGAATAGTGCTCATGTGTATTCAACCATGAATGTGGTGTAGGGAGGATATGTATACTCATGGCTGCCAACAGAAATATTGAGGCCCAGAACAAATTAAAGTAGCATGCCCCTACATTAATCCCCATGTACTCTCTGCAATGGGGCTTTTAATCACTGTAAGCATTGTGTGAATATCAGGCATTTTATGCCTGTGGAGGGAAGCCTTTGTATGGGCAGGTAGCCTCATGTTATGTATGTTTTTGGGTGTGTTACCATTATCTTTATTCTAGGCCTTTGGATGCTGAATTGAGGAGGTGTCGACCAACTACTGAGGGGTCTTGCATATCAAAGCTGGAGTATTTTTCTACCCCAATAGCTCAACTGTACCTAGTCATTGTCTGTAATTACCTACACCTAGTGTTCCCATTATGTGAATGGGATCTCTAGTCAAGATAACCAGGTCAGACCTGATGGACTAGCAGAGAGCTGATGGGGGACTTTGGGAGAGATACTGTGGGGAGTTCAGGAGAGGATCCTGAAGAGGTTTAGTTCTGATGCGACAGCGGAGCTGTGTGCTCAGGATCTGGAGCAAAGTACGAAGAGCAAACAGAGAGTTTTCTGAGAGGATCCTCTCTCAGCAGAAGCTGTGGTCTCTGTGTGACGAGTCGGCTTGAGCCGATTTGAGTTTTCTGAAGTCAGGGGTGAGTCTTTCGGAGAGAAACCACCATGAACATATGCGGATATCAGTAGTCTCTGCTAGAGGAGAGCTACCTAGATAATCAAGCTTCTGTGGCCTCCAGGGGAACATTCTTGGTTTCCATCCCGCTTTGGCAGGTGGTGGTCCCCAACACACGGGACGAGGTACTGGTAAACAAGAGACCTTTTTTGTTTCGCTGGACAGAATTGTCTCTGTTTTGGGGCATCTATCTTTGACAGACAGCGGTCCCCACCACACCAGCTAAGTAGCCAGGAAGCTACCAACAACACAGGGCTAGGTTGCCAAGGCACTACTAGACACTTTTTATACCATTTTTCTCTGGAAGTCTGGGGGGATTGGAGGACTGTTTCACTTCTGGACCATACTTTGGATTCAGCTTGAGCCAATCACACTGACTAAAAGAGCCAAGGATCGGTAAACCTCGGCGGCATCCTGGAGGACAGTGACTAGCCATTTTGTGGGTATTTGCCATTTATGTTGTATCTATCCTGGGATGTTGGATTACCATGTTGCTGTACCCTATTCATTATAAACTAACATTTATTAGCTCCTTGTGTCTGGTTAGTTATGACCTCTCTCTTAGTGAAGCCCATATGGAATATAGCAGGGTTGAGCCTAAGTTACAGACTCTGGAGGCTGCATACAGTAAGGGGTCAGGGCACAATTCTGGGATGTCTGGGGGTGAGGTGCCGTGACAATGATCAGCACAGTTTCTTTTCAATTTCCTCTTGTTATCTGAACATCTTTTTAAGACCATATTAACTGAATGGAAAGTATTGCCATGGAATGAATAATGTAAATAACAAATTAATACACCAAAACTACAGCGCTTAACCTATAATGAGCTAATACAAAAAAATGTGCCTTAAATTAAATGGTGTGCATACTTAATTGCGCCTACAATATAATAAAGTGCACATACAATACCAAGCGAACGTAATGACTAAAAAACAAACAAATTAAGCAGCCTACAGTAAGTTGTCCCACAGTGCAGGTTATCTCCTCAACCTACACACAAAACTCATACAAAAACCATATGGGATACCTGGCGCTTAATACAGTAGAAAGTGTCTATACAGTGCAATCCTTTAAATGTCCAAATGATGTTCCCAACCAAAATGACGATTGCAGTTGGATTCGTTAGTCCCCCTAATAAAGGGTTAAAGAAAACTATCTGTTTCCATTATACAAGCCATTGAATCCCAGAGTTAATCTCTTTTGACTTGTAGTAATGTATAGCGTCTGTATTAATGAATTTTATTGTGTTTTAATACGTTTCTGTCATATGTATATGCAATGTAATTTGACACCATGGGGTTAATTACTTCTTGGAGGTAAAAATAGGGCTTATTGGCAGTAGCTCCTTATCCTTTGAAAAAGTGACGTCCCCACATCACGAAACACGATAGGGGGGAGGAATTCTAGAGGCACCGTCTGCAGAGGAGGTTCCCAGTTGTCTGAACGGCGCTCAGGCAGTGACGTCACCGGGACCAGCGCCGGAACACACCAGGGAGGGCGAAGAGAGTCCTGGGCACTGAGTTGCTGCTGAGAAGAGCCATACAGCTGTACTTGATTTGTAACAAGCAAAAGGGACACCTTAGCAAGCTGCGGACGGCGTCCTAGTATTGCACGTGTTACTGCATCCATGTGTGAGTTTACATTTGGCTGTTTTTATATATTTTAATAAATTGTGTTGTACTTTCCACACTATCTTGCTGTATTCTCTCCTTATCATGCCTTCCGAATATCTACTTGGGAGAGGCTAAAGAAGAGGAGGATTGAGAAGATTTGCGTGGGATTCGTGATCACAGCAAGGAAGAGGTTAAAGCACAGATCCTCTCAACTGAAAGTTGCAAGATTTATCTTGTAAGTAGTTCACTGTGGTCGTACTGTCCTGTATGCACCTGTCCAGATATACTGCGCAATTTGTGTTTTTTCTTTAACCCTTTATTAGGGGGACTAACGAATCCAACTGCAATCGTCATTTTGGTTGGGAACATCATTTGGACATTTAAAGGATTGCACTGTATGGACACTTTCTACTGTATTAAGCGCCAGGTATCCCATATGGTTTTTGTATGAGTATTGCCATGGACATTAATTTAGAATACTATTTCATTCCTTATCCTGGTTCTCTCTGATGTGCTTGTTTTGGGACACAGTTCTCTTAACCATTTAGGGTCGTCACCCACTAACTAATTTATGATAATTTACAATTCAGCATCTGTGAACTTAATGTGCCTAAGGCCGCGATTATAGTGTCCGTAGCGGAGAGCACCACCATAGTAAATACCTGCAATCCGTCGAAGGATCACATAGTGCGCATAAACGCAACAGCGCGGAGGCGCAACAGAGATGCAGATTCCAGGAGACACCAATGAATTTGTCTCTCCATGTGATGACCGCATGACGTCAACGTCACGTTAAGTGGTTAAGCCAATGATGGCGAACTGCTCGTCTGACGTCATGGGCCATGCTTCTGCCACACCTCCCTGTCACCTCCTGCCTACAGTGCAGGTTTCGCTCTCGCGCAATGTGGAAGTGGCATTGCAAATTTTAACAACCTGGTGGGCGTTGCAGTTAGGTAACACACATGCGTTATCAGCAGGAACGCATGTGAATTAATTGGAATGTACGTTAAATTATTCCTAACACACATGTGCATTGTATTGGTTGTCTCGTCTCTGTGCTATTAACATACCCACTTATACCTATATCACATGATACTTCTTTTGGCGACTAATGCTTTTTTTTTAACATATCATTAGCTTTGTGCATAACCATTAATCTCAGGGGAATAATATCCCTTACCTATTTAGGTAAAGTCACGTTATTTGCCCTGATTTAACGGAGCTCTGTGGATCTGGCCCTTAGTTTATCGTTATTTCATACAGAATATAATATGTTTACCACTTCCATAGATGTTGAACATACAAACCTGCATAATGTCTCTGCCATCATTTTTTTATTTGTCTGTTTCTATGAGTATCGGTATGCCCCATTCTACCTCATCTTCTTAAAGTGATATATTCTAAAATATACAATATAGACAGGTCAATGCATATTTTCTAAATGTGTTGGGAAGTTACACTTGAAGTGGAAGGCAAATTTATCTGTATCTTTTTTCAATGTGTAGTCAGTTCCCTAGGAATACTAATTATACAGATTTGACCAACAAGTTGGTCAATAAACGCCTTAGTCACATTTGATATTTTGGTCCAGGTTTTATACAGACTAGTGGTTCTGAACTTCTATTAATTGCTTTATGCACAATCTAAATTAAGCAAACAACAATCTGTCCTGCACACGTAGTTCAATACATAAATCACAGAAGACATATTGTATTGTTCACGTACTAGGTTTTCATGGTTTCAGATTCTTATTAATAATGTGTTGAAATGTATATTTTTTCCAGGACACTTACTTATTATTTTAATCAGACTTTCTTCACAAAATTAAGTCAATGTTTTCATATGACATTTTGAATACAAAACCAAACCTTGAGCTGCATTCACATAATGCCAATAATTCTTTCAAAATATTTTAATATTCTAAAAGTTAGTGTATTTCAACATACAGTGATTTTCTGAGTAATAATTAATTGCATAGATGCTAATATTATTGCTAATAGTCTGCAATTACTGAAATATTATCCAATTTGTCTATGAACGAACATGACCTTCCTATTTTATACAACGGAAGATGAAAAAGCCACGTGTTTATTTTCTCCCTAAAATAGCATCATAGATCTTTCCAGTTGCTTTCACTTGAATGTCCTTGAAGCCAGAGGCTGTCAGCAGCATGCTATATTCAGAGGGAGTCCTCTCTTTCCCATCTGCATGGACCAACATGTTCAACGAACACAGCTGGGAAGTCAGAGGGCCACTTTTGTCCTCATTTAGAAGTACTTCAACCAGCAGCAACCCACCTCCTTTAAATGTGACATAATAAAAACAGTGTCAAAGAAAATATGGTCCAAAATTATTGGTAAGAAACATTATGGTGTAAAAATAGCCGAATATTCAAAAGTATGTGTACTCTAGTTGCTTTATGAAATGTATGCCTCAATGCATCTTTTGTCGTGAACGTTTACAATGAAATACATTTTCTTATCAAAATAACAATAATTACATATGCAAATTTAAATTGTGGAATTAATCAATGCATACTTCTTTGAATACATGAAGATATAAAATAAATGCATTTTGAAATAATATCTGTTATGTCGTGATTATGGCAAGTTCTATCAATACCCTTATATTATTTTTTAAAAAGAGATCACATCCTCCCTTTCTCAAAAAAACTATACACACTGATTCTTATAATAAATTGCCAGAACCATTTATTGAGCAGCATGTCAACACATTGACTTTAGATTGCATTGTCTTAATTGTAACGATAAGAGTAAGACCATAAGCTAAGCCTAATGTCATTGGGCCATATTTACAAATGTGTACGAAGTCTTAAGACACCTTACATCAATTTACTTTAATGGGTCTGTGAGGGGCCATATTTACTAAGCAATGTTAAACCATAATAACATCTGGAATGGGCTGTAAAGTGTTTTATGTCTTAAATTTAATTAATTAGTCTATATCTATACAAACCCAAAGCCCATTTTCATAGAGTGGAAAAAAACATAACTGTTAGCAGCACTATGGCTTTAAGCACCCTAAACAGACTATTGCCAGTTATACTATGTTGATTTCCCTTCCCACTAAGCAGGAGAGTTGTCTGAGAGTGTTTTGTTAGAAACATTTAAGCAGTGGGGATCAGAACCAATAATTAGTATGTGGCCTCAAAACATATTTTTGGTTAGAAGAAGCTTTAAACTGTGGTGTGTTTATTATTTTTATCATACTACAGTATGTTTATTTTCATGGGAATTGTATTATTCTTTAAGTTGATATACTGTATACTGTAGTTGATATTAGATATACTCAACTATATAATTAATTAGACAATGACTGGACAAGCCTGTATCAGAAGTCAGAGTGAATTTTCCACAAATAGGGTCTTACCAGGTTTGCATGACTTGTAAATTTTATTCAGCAACTGTGAACATTTCTCTTCTGTCCAGGCATGAATTATCCTAGCTATAATAAATAGGTCTGCTTCGGGAATTGGGTCATTAAAGAAATCTCCTATGGAAGAAAAAACAAAGGAATTCTCATCGTTATGCAGTAACAATAGAACACAATTTATATCAAAATAAAACAAATGGCAGAAACAACACATTATAAATTAAACAGGTCCATATTGTATTTTAATAGATATATATAGAGTATTCTGCAACCTGGTATTATTGTATGTGCTTCTCGAGGGGGAGAATTTTGCTTGAATTCTAGCATGGCTTGCATGTCATTGCGTAAATCACGTTGTCGTCCTGTGCTTGAAGACCTCAAATTACAATCTAGGTATGTTGCTGCATGAAGTGACTGTGCATGTACAAATCTGTACATTGTTCTGATGCTGCAGCAATGTATACAAATATTATATTTAAAAACAATTTATTAATAAAATGTTTTCTTTTTATATCACCTTCTTGCTAAATCTGCCCATTCCTTCTCCCATAGCATGGTTATGATCCAATCTTTGTAAAATGCTAATGTGATCTTAGTAATTGTAAATGTAACCTTCTACTAACTTTCCTCTATACCACACAAAACTCAACAATACATCTTATAGTAATACTATAAATCAATCAATGTCATCTGCTGCTAGAGCAGGGGTAGGGAGCCAGTCGGTTAGGGCCGCGGATGGGTTGAGCGAGAGCCATGACACCTGTGGTTGTGCAGGGCCCGGGCAGGCGGCCGGTGCAGGAAATTGGCCCCTGCCAGAGGTTGGCCCCAACATCCACATCTGGCTGCGGGACATTGTTGGCTGCCGGGCCCCTGCTTTCCCCCGCTGTGGTTCAGCCTGCACTGTGAGCACAACCCCCGCTCGCAGGACGAAAGTTGGGCCTGCCAGCATTCACATCTGTCCTGCACTGAACGGAGGCCTCACCCCAAATAAAGGAGAGCAGTTTGTGTGTGTGTTTTCATATCTGCTTTCAGCAAACCACGGTTTGCACAGGAATACCCGCTTTAGAAATATCATCACTTCATTTGTATGTGTATATACAGCAAAATGGCTGGGTTCCCTGAGCAATGTTCATGAAAAGTCTCTGTTGCTTATCTGCGAGGTACTGATAAAAGAAGTTTAATATTCAGGGGTCAGTCAGCACTGTACATGGGCCCTGAGAGAGCCGTCTGTGGCCATGGGTAAGGATACCTGTGGTCTGCCACAGGTAGGTGCCAGCTTGTGGTGCAGGTGTAGGAGGTGGTGGAAGAGGTGGCAGTAGCCCACCAGGGTGGTTCTAACACAGAAGTTAGGTCTGACTGGAAGTCACAGAAATAACTTTTGTGTGTAGTTATTATGTGTAGAGATGATGTGACGAGGGTGGGGGTTATTATTTAAAGTTGGTATAGGGGTTATTATGTATAGTTTGGGGGGGTATCGGGGTGGAGGGATATTATGTGTATTGGGAGTGGAGATTTATTATGTGTGTTAGGGATGGAGAGTTGTGTATTGGAGTGGGGAGGTTATTATGTGTATTGGGGATGGAGTGGTTGTGTTTTGGGGGTGAGGGGTTATGTGTATTGGGGTGTGGGGGCTATGTGTAAAGGGTGGGGGCTGTGTGTGTATTGGGAAGGGGAGTTGAATGTGTGTGAGAGGGGGTATTGGAGAGAGGGGTGGGAGTGTGAGGGAGAAGTGGTGTGTGAAAGAGGCAGGGGATGTGTGAGATACAGGGGGGGTTTCCCAAGGCAGCTGACACTAGGGGGGTCCCAATGAAAACTCTAGCCATGGGACCCAGGAAAGCTGTCTGTGGCCATGGGGAGGGTTGCCTGTGGCCTGCCATACACTACCGACACACTTAATCCGAGCAGGGCTAGTTCCGCAAGCCGGGGGATGCCCCGGCTTGCTAGCCCCACTCCCTCGGCGTGCCGCGCGTCACCGATGCGCGGTCACGCGTCATGGGGTGCCAGCGCCCCCTGCACGCGCGTCCAGGGCTCCCCGAGGGAGCCCTGGTGTCCCGCGATGTGGGGGATGGCGGCAGGGGGTTCCGGGGGACCCGGCGGACCCGGCAGCGGGAGGGAGAGCGCCTTGATCGGAGGGCGCTCTTCCGCTGCTTCGGCGCGCGCCCGGCACCCTCCGGCGCGCGCCAGGTTACTGCTGCGGCCGAGAACGGGCAAATGCTCGAATAAACTCGGCCGCAGCAGTAGGTAGGGATCCGCTACACGGTCCCTACCTGTGGTTCAGGTGTAGGAGTCAGCAGCAGAGGAGGCAGAAGCCCACCTGTGTGGTCCTAACACAGAAGTTAGGACCGACCGGAAGTCACAGAGAGGGTGAGAAGAAGGGGGAGGGGCACGAAGAGGGGTGTGGAGTTAACAGGGAGAGGTGGAGGAGGATTGCAACAGAAGAAAGGGAGAGTGAGAAAAGGAGAGTGGGAGAGTGAGTGGGAAAAGGGGAGGTAGATAGTGAGGGGAGTATGAGGGAAAAGATAGGAGAGATGCAGGTGATAAGAAGAGCATGTATGGGAGAAGCTGGTGAGGAGGGGTGTTTTGGTAAGCTTTGTGGGCCACAGACTTAATATAGATTTCACATAGAGTGTGTGGCCGGCAAAGCTTGAAAAAATATTACCTAACGGCGCCAATGGTGCATAAACCAACAAACTATGTGCAATCATCAAATGTGAACAAATAATATTAAATGTTACCAAACATAAAAGTCCTTAGTAATGTGAAAAATAACGGGTAAGTCCCAAAATTCAATATTCAGTTAATCAAGTGACACTTCTTAATTCCCTTGTCTGGCTTCTCATTCTTACACTAGAGCTGATTAATAAGGAGCCAATCTAGAGTATTTCTATGCCCCTACTCTTCTCTAGCTCTCTGCTCCTGGCTGCTTCCTTTCAACCTTACTTATCTGAACTGTTCTTTTATATCTTTAAAACCTTTATAACTCACTGCCCCATGCCTTGAATTTGTTCTCTTCCAAGTATCAGCACCGCCCCATTCAAGCCCTAAAGTTCTCCTCACTAGAACATTTAAAAACATTTAAAAACTTTAATCCACAATAGTTTCTGGATACCTTACCAACTGCCCATGCACAAATCATTTAATTCCCGCCCCTGATTCTGCACTCGACTATTTCCAATCCGAGTTCTTAAAACTCTGCGATACCCATGCTCCACTACGCAATAAGGGTACGGGTGCCCACCTTCCATGGGTTCCACCTACTAAGCTCACTCTACCATTCAGATGCCTTTGGAAAAGCTACAAAGTACTGGCACTACCAAGGATCTCAATCACTACAGATCCTGCACGTGTCACAGGCAACCGGTATGCAAAAGCACAATTACCTGACATCTCCACCAAAACATCAAACAGCTAACTCTGAATGTTATCACAATATATCCCGCCACCTAACCATCAACAACCACGTTCACAAAGGGGATATTACTCTGACAAACCCACTGACATTGGCAAATGCATTCAGATTACTTTGTTGGTTGCCACTAACTTTAGCTCGACCGCACAAACCCCAACATGAATCTCATCCTGTGGAGTATCCCTACAGTCCCACCCCCTCCAACACTGCCCCAATTTTCAATTTAGCCCATATCTGAAGAGGAGATTACCAAGCGCTCCTCAAACTAACACTAATCCCATGTGGACCCTACTTACTACAGTCTAGGTCCTACCTTGTTGTCCCATCCATTGCCAAACCAATTGCGTCCATGAGTCAACTCTCTCCTGTCTGCAGGCCATATCCCTAAGACCTGGAAAACTGCCAGGGTGGTCCCAATCTTCAAAAGTGGGGAAAAAACACATGTCTCAACTACAGGCCAATCTCCTCTCCCCTTCTATCCAAATTTATGGAAAAATGTGTCCCACTCCCAATTAAGCGATTTCTACACCAAGACAAATTTCCCTAGCCATTCCAGTCTGGGTTTCGTCCCAAACACTCCACCGTAACTCCCCTGCTAAAGTTTGCAATGAAATCCGAGTGTATTGAACGGGACAACTCAACTGGTGCAGTATTCCTAGATTTTGCAAGCTTTTGACACAGTTGATCTGTATCCTGTTTAAACAAACCCGAGCTCTGGAATAGGAAACATGCTTTAAACGGGTTTCAGTCCTACCTATCAGGAAATCCCAACATGTGTCCATCTCAGGCTCTAACTCCAACCCCCTGGATATCACCTGTGGTGTACCCCAGGCCTCTGTTCTGGGGCCCTACCTCTCAGTGTTCATTAATGATCTTCCACAGCTTGTAAGGAAGCCTCATATAACATGTATGCAGATGACACAATCCTGTATGCACACAGCCATAGCCTCTCTGACCTTCACACACTACTTCTCTCTGACTTCTTGAGAACTCGAAACTGGATTTCCCAAAACAACGTTTTTAAACACTGACAAGACTGTAAAATGGTATTTGGGACCAAGACTAAATTTGTAAAGCTTCCATGACTGACCTCCTGATTAACCAACGCTACCACCACCCTACCACCTGTCACAGTTTTAAATACCTGGGCTTATGGTTTGACTCCCACTTAACATTCGGGATGCACATTGATCCACCTGACACAAGACCTATGCCAACTGGGTACTTTACAGGAACAAATCCTCCCTAAGTCCCTGGTCAGAAAGCTTATGCACAGCAGATGCTAATGCCAATTATTGACTATAGACATAGTATATGGCTCTGCACCTCAACCCACCTTAGCAAACTTGCACCCTCTACATTCATTTGTCGTTTTGTCTCCAATGCAACACAACCACATCACTGCGAAATGCTCAAAGAACTAGATTGGTCATCACTAAGTCTAGGCGCAAAGTTCACCTTTCCTGTCTCACCTCCAATACTTTCTGGGCAAGCTACCCAGCTACCTGACAAGCTCCTCACCCCTACCACATCAGCACCTATCGCTGAGATCACTCCAAAAGACTTCATTGTCCCAAGACTCACAAAGTATCCGGACGTTCCTCCTTCTCCTTCCGTGCACCCCAAAACTGGAACAACCTACCAGAGACTCTCATACACCACCAGCTTAAGTTCTTTCAAATCTAAGGCTGTCTCACACCTTAATCTGGTCTGTAACTGTTATCATACGCTCATATATATATTTTCTTTAACTGTCAGCAATGTCTTGTATATAATGTATACCTTTTCTTTTATGTAATGTATTTGTAACCATGTATTTTTTTTTACTCTGTGCCCAGACATACTTGAAACGAGAGGTAACTCTCAATGTACTACTTCCTGGTAAACATATTTTATAAATAAATAATAAATAATAATGTCTGAACCCTATTTATAACGCAAGAAAGATAGAGAGATGAGGTGATAAGAAGAGTATTAGGGGAGAGCTTTGGTGCCACAGACTTAAATAGATTTCAATAGCGGTGTGGCGGCAAAGCTGAACAATTACTAACGGCGCCATGATGCATAAACCAACAACTATGTGCAATCATCAAATGTGAACTAAATTAAAATGTTCCCAAACATAAAGTCCTTAGTAATGTGAAAAATAACGGTAAGTCCCAATTCATATTCAGTTAATCAAGTAACACTTCTTAATTCCCTTGTCTGGCTTCTCATTCTTACACTAGAGCTGATTAATAAGGAGCCAATCAAGAGTATTTCTATGCCCCTACTCTTCTCTAGCTCTCTGTCTCCTGGCGGCTTCCTTTCAACCTTACTTATCTGACTCTTCTTTTATATCTTTAAACCTTTATAACTCACGCCCCCATGCCTTCATTTGTTTCTCTTCCAGTATCAGCACGTATCATGTCTGAACCTATTTTCTAAGCAGTACTGTACCATAGAAGAGGAGTGCGCAACGTTTTGATCCTGTGCCCCCTGCCTACTCCCCTCCCACTCGCGCCCCCCTTCCTGCTCGCTGTGGCATCAATGAGTTCGTGGTCTCGTGACGTCACCATGGAACATGACCCAGTGGTTCAATTGACGCCGGGTTATCATGGCGACACGACACCGAAGATCAGGCTGGAGAACTGCAGAGGCCTTGCCCGATTCCCTGGCATTTAATTTATTGCCTTGGGGGAAGAGCACGGGACCTGTGTAGCTGCCGCGACACCCCAAATTCTCCCGCCCCCCACATTGCGCCCCACTGCCATAACAGACCTTCTAGTACCAGAAGACACCTTAATGCCATTCACATCCCCAAATAACTGTGGTGGTTTGCTTACACCTGGCGACACCTTTATCTAGCTTGGCTAGTCCCACGTTTCGGGTATACCCGTGTGTTTGAGGGTTTGTGACTGTTTTCTGCCCGAGTGCATTGAGTTATTTTCCAGGCAGGGATTGAAGTTTATATTCCGCTGGCTGCAGACGCACATGTATATATATATTATATAAACTGCATTACATTCATGATTTTCCATCTGGTAGACACCGCGAAGCAGCAGCCTATTAAATCCTAATCATTATCTTTAACAGATCCCGCCCGTCAGCCAGGCATGACCCAGGCTGGGAAGCAACGCAACGGGGGCTTGTCAGAGGTGAGGAGCGGCGCATTCCAGGTATCGCCAGGTAAATACTGGGTATTGCTCGAATAAAAGTGTGTCGGTTGCAGTATGTTAAAATATTTAGATCTAGATAATATATTTTTATTGCAATCCTAAGGCATGGGTGCCGGTTTCCATCAAATCTATATTCCAGTCCCCAGCAACTTGCACCCTGGCAGGATTTATGGCTTCAAAACAACCCAACATAACACCCCGTCCACACCGTGCTTGACAGTTGGTATGAGGTGTTGGTGCTGATATGCTGTGTTTGGTTTTCGCAAACGTGGCGCTATGCATTATGGCCAAACATCTCCACTTTGGTCTCGTCTCTCCAAAGGACATTGTTCCAGAAGTCTTGTGGTTTGTTCAGATGCAACTTTGCAAACCCATGCCGTGCTGCCATGTTCTTTTTAGAGAGAAGAGGCTTTCTCCTGGCAACCCTCCCAAACAAACCATACTTGTTCAGTCTTTTTCTAATTGTAGTGTCATGAACTTTAACATTTAACATGCTAACTGAGGCCTGTAGAGTCTGAGATATAACTCTTGGGATTTTTTTTGCAATTTATCTGTGCATTGCTGTCACGGTTGTGCTCGCCACAAACCAGGGTTGGACAGCGTGGCTGAGGTGGGGTTGTATAAGCACCGACCTTAGACCGCGCAGGCTGATCCGGATTGCGCAGTTCGTAGTCGTACGTAGCAGGGTCGGGACTGGAGAAGGCAGCATCATCAGTGGACAAGCCAGGGTCAGGATTGAAGACATCAGGGTAAACGTTATCCAAGCGGAGTTTCGGCAAGAGGGAGTCAACTAGGTCCCGATTCAGCGTAATAGCTGCAGGACGGGAGTGGGTTCCGTGCATGCGGCGACCACGGCCCATAGTACTGGTCTCAGGAAGGGATAGGCAGACCGGAGTGGGCACATCGCCTGGCAGGGCGTGCCTGTGCAAGGAGAGAGAGAGCTACAGACCTCGGGACTCATAGACCGGCCTCTGCTAAGGGAAGGGCAGTAGGCCTCAGGAAACAGGGAGCTGAAGCATACACTGGAGGTGCTCCGCTTCAGCACAGGAACCAGGACACGGCCTCTGCAATGGAGAGAGAGCAGCAGGCCCCAGGAACCGGTAGACAGGCCTCTGCTATGGAAGGACAGCAGGCCTCAGGAAACTGGGAGCTGAAGTACACACTGGAGGTGGTCACACTTGCTGATGCTCAATTAATCAAGGCATTTGATTAGCAGCACCTGTCAGCTACTTAGCATCTTAATTCCTATGGAAGGCGTACTTAGTTTTTCTCACATAGTTTCTCCATTTTGGCTTTATTTTTGTTAAATAAATCATGACACGTGTTGTTGTTCATCTGAGTTTGTAGTTACCTAATTTTAAGACCTGCTAAGGAACAGGGAACAGTTGATTGTAAGTCTGATAATTAAAACCCATAGAATTCAAAGAGGGTGTACTTTCTTTTTCACCCAACTGTGTGTGTTTATGTCTAATATATATAATATATATATATATATATAATATATATAATATAAATATATTATAATATATATTATATTATATATATATATATATGCTCAACCCGCTATAATTACGGTGTGAGTGTGGACCCCAAAGTGTACCCCAAATATTAAACAATTTTTTTTAACAAACTTTACACACACACACACACACACACACACACACACACACACACACACACACACACACACACACACACACACACACACAGACCCCCCCCCCTCTTCCTCTGGTGGTGCTTGTGCTGCTGGGGAACGTGCTGGGGCTGCCGGCGCCTCACTCCTGCCTCCTTCCTCTTTGCCTGGGGATCGTAGTGGGGCTGCTGGTGTATTGTGCAGGGAGAAGTGCTGGGGGATCGTGGTGGGAGAAGTGCTGGGGGATGTTGGTGGGAGAGGTGTTGGGGCTGCTGGGGAAAGTTCTGGCTAGGGGAAGTGCTGGGGCTTCTGGGGGAACGTGCTCGGGTTGCTGGCCCCCGATGACCTAGTTATAACGAGGTTCAGCTGTGAGTGTATAGTGTATATATATATATATATATATATATATATATATATATATTTATTTATTTTTACATTTATTATATATATGAAGGGTAGGCACTCTCACTGATGTTTTTTTTTTGTTTTTTTTTTGGGGGGGGTTGCCTTTTGTTTTGGATTATCTTTTTAAATGATTTAAAAGATCTAAATTTGGTCAAACCTTTTTTCCTATACATTGAACAATTTTTTTTTTAAATATTGATGATGCTCCTTTTTTTGGATTTTGACTCCTGTTTTGTTCATATTCTAAAGTGTGATTTGGAGTTCAAATTAAACTTCAAAGGTTCAACATGTTAGACTCAAACAAAGCAAACACACACAAGCGCACCACAGTGTGACGGGAGCTTTGTGACAGGCTATTAATAATACACAAAAAATATAATATATATATAACTGGGTTGAACTGGTACGAGACTTAGATATGATAAAATATAATTTATTCCTTGATAAAGGTGAACACAACAGATCATACAAATAACAGGCAAAATATAGACACTTACTTAAAGATTAGGACAAGAAAGCCATCAGGATACAGGATGGGCCATTCCTTCCATAATTCAGTTGGCATCACAGCAATACATGCAGCCCATGAATGAAGACTCATGCATGAAGACACAGGCATGAAGACATGCAGACATGAAGACACATGAGTAAGGGGTGACTCTGACTTAAATACCATGTCAAACTCATCTCTTAACCCTAGATGCCGAAAAGGCTAGCAAAAGTCTTTGAAGCTTCCTGAAGCAGCTTTTGGACTTCCATTGTTTAGTGTGAAGTATCACATTTAAAAAACATTCAGTTTCTTGGTTCCTGCCTCTAACATAAACAATTAGGCAATTTAGCCTTTGATCACCAGGGTATGTAAATTCTAGCAAGATGTTCTGCTTGCCTATTACCATAACAGAGGGAGTTTGCAGTTTTCACAACAGATTCAAAAATCCCATATACACTGTAAATAACTTCATAACTTCAGTTCAGTTTAACTTACTGGCACGCGAGACATATTAATACATTCCGTCACACATGACGCTCCCAATAAGACTGAATATTACCGTGTAATACTAAAATTAAGAGAGATATTAATATCTGCCTCTTAGTATCTGTTAGATATCAAGTGTTTAGAATCATTTGTTGGGGCTCGGCCCCACGAATACACATATGTAATGTTTAGCATGTTCCGCCGAGGACATCTCATAATATTCTTATATTTAATAAGGTCACCCATTCTGATTTTCTCCTTGGGTAGCCGCACCCCCGGCCCCCATCAAAAAATCCTTTGAAGCAGGGACCCCTGGGTAGTGGACATTGGTCACCTGGTTTTAGATTTCACACCCAATGACCCCGACCTCCTGAATCAGAGGCGTTTGTAAGTGTGAGTTATAATGCTCACAACCCACTCTAGCTTCATGCAAACAGGAAGCCTGGCTGGGCCTTTGATCAGGGCTGTTTCCTAACCATTTGGTAGCCCTCCTGACCATTTGCATTTAGTAGGCAGGCATCTTTGAGGGTAATTTAAACAAAGGGCTAGAATCACTGTTTTAACATTAACACTTTCCCTCCCGCAGCAACCCTTGTGTATGTGTGGGTGCAGACACTAGGATAACACAATACATTTACACAGGGGAATATACATTTTCATGTTATAACAAGGGTTAAATCACATTTCTGGACCTCAGCCCAGTTAACCCCTTGTCTCCCTGGTGATGTTAGAGGGTGGCCAATTGGGGTATAACCCCTTTAATCCCAGGTCAAATCCTCTCGATCATCACACCTCCCCTGCTCAAGGGGTGCCTGGTGCCCCAGCTGCCTCCCCCATGCACTGGGATACCACTGGCGCCCTTGAAGCACTCAATAAGTCCTGAGGGGTTGGCCTGGCAAAATTGTCCTCCGGCATTGTCCAGTACATTGTCCTGGCCACAGTGGATAGTGAAATCTAGGCCCCTTTGCAGACCAGGCTGCACACTGCCCAGAGACTGGCATGTTTCTGCACCTACAGGAGACCAGCTATCCAGCACAGACCGTCGCTTTACTGTCAACCAAGTCTGGGAAAGAGCTATGTCACTATCCTGTAGGGACCCTACCTGCCCTGGCTCTGTGCCCACCTGTAGTTGCTCTGCTATACTCCTGACTCTCCTCCCTGGCTGCCTATCTACCCACAGCCCCTCCTTTGGGAACCCTGGGGAATCTGTCAGGGGGGTCACTCCTGGCCAGTCAGAACAAGGGACCTTCTGCCTACCTAGCCCATCCCTAGCTTCTGCCAGCTGCCTGACATCCCACTGAACTCCTATCTCCCCCTGCTCCACGGTGTCTCCCTGCCTAGCCTCCACTAGGCCTAGCACCTCAGCCCCTGCTGATGACTCCTGCTGCTTACCTCCCTGCATCCCACCTGCACTCCTCTCCCCCCTGGGCAATCCTAACCCAGACCCTGGAACTACCTGAGTGCACTTACCTCTCTGATCTTGTCTCCCCCTTACCAGGGATGAGCTCAGGGGCACCTCTCCAGATGCAACTGCCTTAGCTCTTGGCTGGCAGGTATCCCTGGGGTGGCACAAGCCTGCCACTGCCCCAGATACCCCCAGCCCATAGTCAGGCTGCAACAGGGGGTTGCTGGTCTGAGACACCCCCTGAGGCTCTGCCAGGGTAATGGGAAAATCTAGCTGCAATACCTGCTGCTGTACCTCTCCGGCTACCACTAGCCCTTCTTCTCCCACTGAGATCTGATGCTGGCTACCTACCTTCAGCCTCCCCTCACTACGCTTCTCCCTAGCTAATCCTAGCCTGGATCCTAGGGACACCTGAGTGAGGCCATCTCCCTGACACTGTCTCCCCATTACCGGCGATGAGCTCAGGGTTGCTGGTGCAGATGCACCCACCTTAGCTCCTGGCTGGCAGGTAATCTGGGGGTGGTCTAACTTTGCCACAACCCCTGATACCTCCAGCCCATAGCAAGGCTGCAACAGTGGGGCTTTTAACCGAGAGTCCCCTTGCTGCTCCGCCAGGGTAATGGGGAAGTCTAGCTGCCCTACAAGCTGCCCTTCCTTCCCCTCCCCTGGTACCCCTATATCCTGCCACCCCCAGTCACCCGTATAGTGAAACAACAGGGTACAGTCATAGGGAAAAATAAGTCAGGGTCAGTCTGCGACTTGGTCTGGCTTACCTCGCTGGTCCCCGCAGATACCGCCGCCTTTGTTGGTCCCAATTCCAGGGGGACTGGAGTGGCCGCCGCCAGCACCATCTGGGCTGGGCAGCAGTGGGCTGCTGCCGCGACAGCGCCCGGGTTGGGTACAGGTACAACGGTGCAGGACAAGGGTCCCAGGTCTTTGTGGGGGAACACAGCTCCATGCAAACTTGGTAAAATAACCCCCTCCCCCGCAAACCCTGTCCCTCCCCCAAATAAAATTGCCGCCGGCAGGATGCCGGAGTGGCAGCTTCTTCTCCGCCGCCGCCGGGATCAGGTGGATGGCCGCCGCGCTCCACCGCTGTTGCTGATGCAGCCCCGTCCAGGTTCTCCAAACGTCCCGAGGAGGGTTGTCGCCCTGCTGGGCGGGAGCCATCAGAGGATCCGCTAACTCGGTCGATCTTTTTCCTCCCGCAGCTCGTGAGTGCTGGCCCTGAGGGGCTTCTTCGCCCGACCGCGCATGGTCAGGGCACCGGGCATTATTGTGGCCCATGTGGTGGCAGTGCCCCAGCACCTGCCGGAGCTTCTCCGCCACCGGTGGACTAACCCCAGCAAGGGGCAACGGAGTCCAGAGCGGAGTTGCTTGAGCGCTGGGCTCTGGTAGGGGATAAGCGGGTCAGTGTGGTACCAACGCCAGGAACTGGGTCCACTTCGCCGGGAACCACGTCTTGCCTAATGCACACACCAGTGCAAGCTCTTTCAGGGAAAATGGACGGACCGCCACAACGGCCGTTACCTCTCCTGGTGCAAGACTTCCGTGGTCTCCGAGACCACCCGCTCCCTCCACAAGTCTCTGCCGTCCCGGAGCTGGGTCCATTCCCTGCTCTCCGAGCGGTTTGATGGTTACAGCGGCTGCAGCTGTGGATCTTTGCTCAGCCTGCTGGGTTTCATGCTCACCGATTGCTGTCTCTCTCTCAGCCTTGCTGGCTGCTGGTGCCCGTGCCGACTTGATGCACTCCTCCGGTCTCGGTGCCCGGCTCCAGTCAGACGGATGGCCGGTACTTTGATTCTGGAGGCAATGCTTCTCACAAGTAGGGGAACAGTGAGGAGGTGCCATATCTTGTGTTATATGTTGTACACTGTGTGTTCAATATCTTTAGTCCCAGGAACTTGCAATTACCATCAAGTTCCCACTATATTACAGTATCCCGCTGAACACTAGTAATACAGGTCCAGTTCAATCCCGCCGCTTGCCACCAGTTTTATTACAAGCCTGTCACTGTGACTTTAAGACAGGCTGCAATTTACACCAAATATATATAATATAATATAATATATATATAACTGGGTTGAACTGGGACGAGACTTAGATATGATAAAATATAATTTATTCCTTGATAAAGGTGAACACAACAGATTATACAAATAACAGGCAAAATATAGACACTTACTTAAAGATTAGGACAAGAAAGCCATCAGGATACCGGATGGGCCATTCCTTCCATAATTCAGTTGGCATCACAGCAATACATGCATCCCATGAATGAAGACTCATGCATGAAGACACAGGCATGAAGACATGCAGACATGAAGACACATGAGTAAGGGGTGACTCTGACTTAAATACCATGTCAAACTCATCTCTTAACCCTAGATGCCGAAAAGGCTAGCAAAAGTCTTTGAAGCTTCCTGAAGCAGCTTTTGGACTTCCATTGTTTAGTGTGAAGTATCACATTTAAAAAAACATTCAGTTTCTTGGTTCCTGCCTCCAACATAAACAATTAGGCAATTTAGCTTTTGATCACCAGGCTATGTAAATTCAAGCAAGATTTTCTGCTTGCCTATTACCATAACAGAGGGAGTTTGCAGTTTTCACAACAGATTCAAAAATCCCATATACACTGTAAATACACTTCATAACTTCAGTTCAGTTTTACTTACTGGCACGCGAGACATATTAATACATTCCGTCACACATGACGCTCCCAATGAGACTAAATATTACCGTGTAATACTAAAATTAAGAGAGATATTAATATCTGCCTCTTAGTATCTGTTAGATATCAAGTGTTTAGAATCATTAGTTGGGTCTCGGCCCCACGAATACACATATGTAATGTTTAGCATGTTCCGCCGAGGACATCTCATAATATTCTTATATTTAATAAGGTCACCCATTCTGATTTTCTCCTTGGGTAGCCGCACCCCTGGCCCCCATCAAAAAATCCTTTGAAGCAGGGACCCCTGGGTAGTGGACATTGGTCACCTGGTTTTAGATTTCACACCCAATGACCCCGACCTCCTGAATCAGAGGCATTTGTAAGTGTGAATTATAATGCTCACAACCCACTCTAGCTTCCTGCAAACAGGAAGCCTGGCTGGGCCTTTGATCAGGGCTGTTTCCTAACCATTTGGTAGCCCTCCTGACCATTTGCATTTAGTAGGCAGGCATCTTTGAGGGTAATTTAAACAAAGGGCTAGAATCACTGTTTTAACATTAACCCTTTCCCTCCCGCAGCAACCCTAGTGTATGTGTGGGTGCAAACACTAGGATAACACAATACATTTACACAGGGGAATATACATTTTCATGTTATAACAAGGGTTAAATCACATTTCTGGACCTCAGCCCAGTTAACCCCTTGTCTCCCTGGTGAGGTTAGAGGGTGGCCAATTGGGGTGTAACCCCTTTAATCCCTGGCCAAATCCTCTCGATCGTCACACACAGATTAGTAAAAGGTGTATCACAAAATTTTATAAAATGTAATAAAAGTCACTGTGACCAAAAGACAATAATCAATAAATAAAATTTACAAAACAAACACATAAAAATACACAAATGAAGCATGTACTGTGAATGGTAAATCGTACCCTATAAATGCTCAACCAAAACATATCTTCAGTGAAGTAAACAACTAGATGAGTTAAAAATACATCCAATGAGGATGTCTAATAACTCCTAGAAAGAACAAACCCAATTGAGGGGAACAAAACTAACCGCAAGAAGTGGCAGCAGGGGCTCAGTGTAGACGCAATACTGTACGGACACATGAACACACGGCAGGATAACCTCTCTGCAATCACTTCCTAGGGATCTCGTTCCTGCGCACAGCTGTCTCTCGTGACCCCTACCGGTTTCGCAATCAATGCTTCATCAGGAGGCCTCTGCTGTGACCTTGAGGGATCTTGGGGATCTTCAAGGTGATCAAGGAATCAGTCCATGAGTGGTACAACTCAGCAGATGCTTGTTGACCAAATCACACATCGATCCAATAACTGGAGCCAGCGCCAAGCAGCAGTTTGCCTAACACCAGAAGGAGTGAGTAGCTACTGAGGGGATCCTCATCACATACAAATAAAGGGTACAGAATCATTTGCAAAGACACAGGCCTGCTACATTAAAACACTATCAAAAGAGCTCCAATGGTGTGTCGGCATCCACATACAGGCCCCCTATGTACAGGGTTGGATGTTAGGGAGCAAAGACATTGGCATACACCTGCACAACATCTTGTGTGATTTATATAGTGTTCATGCTGATGAATGATCCTCCCATTTGGTGACTATGCTGTATGTACCTTTATTTGTTTAAAGGCAGAGGTGTAGATGAAGCACAGCAGAGGAAATCCTTCTTCCGGTATCCAGAGAGGAAAAAAGGCCAGGCCATTCCAAAATTGACAAAAAAAGGGATAATTTATTGCAAGCTTAACATACAGTGGAGAAAGGGACTAGATGAACACACCTACGCGTTTCGTACAAAGAGTACTTTATCAAGGTGACAAGGTAATACAAATGCTGCCTTATTTATACTTACCTGACTTGTACTTCGCGCTATCGGGTGTGACGTCAACCAGCGTCTGCATAGAGTCGCGGTGACGCAACGTACACAGCCATAGGCTGGCCAAGTCAGATGGTATATCTATTCTTTCCAGAGCTGTCCCCCACGCCATACGGATTACGTCATCGGCGCGCGCCTGAAGATGTGGTCGCGCCGACGTCACGTTCATTCCCATTGGCTGGGGAGGTCAGATGTCAAAAAAAAATTCTTTCAACAAACTTTATTCAAAAAACTAGGTTAAAAAAACCACACAAAAGACATGATTAAAAAAGAACAAATAACTTGTTGCTTAAACCGCAGCATCCCTGGAATACTGTAATGTACTAAGAATGTTGAAAACACTATATTGATAAATATAATCATCAGTGATATAATTAATACATTGTTTGTATACTAGCCATCTAATCATAGTTATCTAAGTGAGAAAAATAATACAGTACATATAACAGGGAAAAATTAAAAAACCTTGAAATTCATTGAGGACATGGTTAATGTGTATATAATAATTGTCATAAGCTCATAAACTCACATATGAATCATTACGAAAAAATATATAAAATACTTCTATATGAATTAAATTATTATATTAATTAAACACACATAAATGAGTAGAAGAATATATAACAAAAAAGACCCAATAATGATAGAAAAAGAATAACATAGAAGAGCATGAACATTGATTGGGAATGCATGATTAGTAATGAATAAATTATCTAAAAAAAAAGCTATTTATACTGTATATATATACTATATGTGTTTACAAAATAAGTAGTAATAAGTATAAAGTAAAAATATATGTATAATGAAAAATAAGTATTAAAAGATAATAATACCAAATTATATAAAATATAGATTGGCATCACAGAAAATAATAATAACTTCACAAAAAATGACTTAAATCCCAATCAATGTTCATGCCCAGGTGTGCTCTTGTTGTCAAGGTGAAAATCCAGTATGACTGTCGTCTATCTAATTATTTAATTCTATCCCCACCTCTTGGGGATACGGGAATATGTTCTATGCCCTGAAATGTAAAAGTGTCCTTATTGCCATTTGGGCAACTAGCAAAATGCTTTGACACAGGATGATTTTGATCTCCATTATTAATAAGACGTAAGTGCTCAAGTATTCTTACTTTTAGGCACCTAGTCGTCCTTCCGACATATTGTTGGCCACATCCACATTTTAGCAAATAGATAATATAAGTTGAGTTGCAATTAATGAAAGACTTTATATTATAAATTTTCCTAGTATTAAAGGAACAAAATGTTTTACTTTGATTCATTTTGGAACAAGCTTTACAATAAGTGCAAGAATAGGTTCCATGTGGTAATGATGGTTTGCCTACATTTCGGGGTCCAAAAAGGCTAGGCGATAATGATTGGATAGGGTTTTGGCACATTTAAAAACAACATTGGGGCCTGTTGCGACATATGGTTTTAGAATTGGATCCAATGATAGAACACTCCAATGTTTTTTCAAAATATGTTTAATAGCGCCTGCCTGTCTACTGAATGGCTACGTGGATCATTTTCTTCAACCCTTGGTGCAACAATTGCCATCCTATATCAGAGATAGCAGTGATTTAATCAATACTCTGGATGGTTTCAAATGGAAATGCAATTTGATGTGGGTGACCTTAGACGTCACATCTCTGTATACTGTCAAATCCCATGAACATGGATTGACGGCTGCTGGTTATTTTCTCAATCGGTCTGATTTATCACCTGCACAAATCACTTTTATATTAGATTCAATTCACTTTCTTCTCACGCACAATTTTTTTCTTTTTAATGGGGTTCATTATCTCCAAACACGTGGAACAGCAATGGGCACAAGTTTTGCCCCCTCTTACGCCAACCTTTTCATGGGTTGGTGGGAGTTGTTCCACGTGTTTGGAAAACTGAACAAATACAGGGAGCACATTTTGTTTTACAAGCGCTATATTGATGACTTATTGTTTATTTGGGAGGGTGATATCACTACACTGCACAAATTTATTTTATCACTTAATACTAATAATCTTAATTTATCATTCACTCACTCTTATCATGCACGACGCATAAATTATTTAGATTTATGTATTTACATTGATACCACTCTTAATATTCAGACCACTCTTTATCGCAAACCAAATTCCCGAAATACATTTTTGAGGCCCAGCAGCTGTCACCCTCCCGCCATGTTCAGGGGGATACCTAAAAGTCAGTTTATCAGAGCGCGTTGTAATTGCTTGAGTGATTATGATTATCAACTTCAGGTAAATGATTTGTATACATGCTTTCTACAGAGGGGCTATAATAAGAAGGATTTGGATACATCTTTATGTGAAGCCTGAGTGTGAAGAAACGCGTAGGGATACTAGTTTAACTAGTGATGGTCACTGCACCAGACCTTTTCTGTATCTGGGACTTTCATTCAGATTCTGGGACTCTGTGATGCTTACCCACGCTGACGCGCTGTTTGCTGGGACTTTGGGATGCCACCTTATGGTGACACATTAGCGGTTTGGTCCCCTTGGTCCTACCTTCTCCCTTCCTCCTATCCGAACCACTGTTCACCACAGCTCGTTTCCGGCTGAGAACAGGAGTAACTGCACACTCTCTGAGTTCCTGCTGGACGGTAGTTCAGAGGTGCCATACAACTTGTGGGAGCAGGACGTGTGAGCGGAGCAGCAGTTTCCAGCGTCTGGCGAATGAGTATTACTCATTAGATGCATTAATACTTTTTATGTTTGTGAGTGCGCTTTTGTTGGAGTTTTATTGGAACATTACATTTTGTATCTTAATATAATACACTAAGATCGGGCGCTTTCTTCTCTTCTTGGTATATAGTTTTTTATATATATATATATATATAAATATATATATATATATATATATAGATATATATATATATATATATATATATATATAAATATAATATATTTATAGTTATACGTTACCGTTCCAAGGATTGGTAAACAAGAGACAGCACTCAATGTTGAAAATCAAAGTGATTAGTGAAAGCAAAATACATCCAGAAACCACCGTTTCGGTCCTACAGAATGGGACCTTCTCAGGGGGAGGAAGGTCCCATTCTGAGGACCGAACATTGGGTTTCTGGAGTTTTTTTGCTTTCACTAATACACTTTGATTTTCAACATTGACTGCTGTCTCTTGTTTACCAATCCTTGGAACGTAACGTATAACTACATTCTCTATATGGACGGTGCACCGTGTGCTTACCAGCACCTTTGGAGTGCCAACGCCGATCTGACTATAATAATAGATATAAGAGATAATAATAATATATGTACGAGAGAGAGAGAGAGGAGAAGAGGATAGAGAGAGAGAGAGAGCGAGACGGAATAATGAGATGAGAGAGGTATATATACGTATATTATATATATATATATTATAATCATATAATATATATATATATATATATATCGATATATATATATATACCTATATATATATATAGTACGGGTAGATACTGTCATGGTGTTTTTTTGTGGGGGCGGGGTGTTTGTTGGGTTACCATTGGGTTTGAATTTAAAAAAAAGTGTAAAGATCTAAATTTGGTCGACACTTTTTGAACATTGAATTTTTCGCACAGGTTTGTGGGTTTTCTATAAACATTAAACCATTTTCTTTTTTAAACTGGAAGCTCCTTTTTTGAATTTTGATTCGTAGTTTGTTCAGTCTTTAGTTTGATTCGCAGTTCAAATAACTTCAAATGTTCTACATCAGGGATGTTCAAACGTTTCCCCTCACGCACCCCTGCCTGCTCTTCTCGGTGCCTCACACCCCCCCCCCCCCCCCCCCCCCGCCCCCCGTGTCAGATGACAAGAGGGGTCATGTGACGGCATAGTAACGTGACCCTGTGGTTTAATTACACGCCGGGTTACCAGGACGACGCGTCGTTGGAAGGGAAGGTAAGTGTATTATAGAAGCCTCGCGTTGTCCCCTGGCATTTAATTTAAATGCCTGGGGGAAGCGCGCGGAGCCCCTATAACTGTCACCCCCCCCGAAAATCAAGCGCCTCTCTTGGGGGCGCGACCTCTAGTTTGCACACCTCTGTTCTACATGTTTTACTCAGAGTTTGAATCACATGCCAGAAATCAACAGATTCCGATTTAATACCTGCAAACGTGCCTCTTCTTGATATATATATATATATATATATATTTTATACTTGGTTATGGAAGCTATTTACATAGCCAAGTTTACAAAATGTTTCCAAGCTAAGTGGAATTGCTCCATTAAAGGGTCAGTTCCATATAAATAAGGGGCAAAATAAAATGTATCAGTGTAACTGGCCTACTTAGAAAGATTCATGTACAATCATTTTGTACTGACTTCTTTTGTAAAATGAGAATATTTCTATTTTCTATGGCTGTTTAATTCTAATATTATTTAGTAATGATTGTTCATTCCCAGTTCCTATGTCTACTAATTATGTTGCCATCGTTAGGCAAACAAACCAACAAAAGAAAAAACAATTTACCTCCAAACACAACAGTTTACAAACAGGCACAAAGTTGATCAAGAAACGATTGTAAAAACACTCCAAAGTTTTTGGTTACTATGGAAGTATTAAAAGATAAAAAAAAGACATGAAAATACTTATAGATGTCGGATTTGTTTAAAACTGTCACTCACCTACATTTAACTGATTAAAGATGCCACTGCCATTAGTCCAAAAAAGTAATTGGCGTAATCCTGACTTTTATATCACAAAGTGGATCTTAATTGAAACGCCCAATGTAATTAAAACATTAGTAAAAGGATATTTGGCAAAAACACAGAAGCGGATTTGATTGTCATTTAAATTATCCATCATTGTTTGTATTTCCAATAGTATTAGTTTATGGAATTATTTTACAAATAAAATGTTACCTTCATGAAAAGATATCCGATGTTCCTCGTCAGTTATAAAATGTTTCTTTGCAATTTGCACTACTTTAGGCAGATCCAGAATGGTAACTGTTGATTCAGGATACACAGAGACAAATTGCTTGGCCAGACCTCCTGAACATCCTAACAAAACAAACAAATTGATAGGGTTTTGGATTGAGTTGTTTGATAAACAGAAATTAAAGCTGCTGTTCCTTATAGTCCTACAAATTCAGGGAAGCATACATCTTTGTCAAGTTAGAGGATACTATTATACAATATTTTTTAAAGGTAGAAAGAAGTGCCACCTCAGTGTGATAATGACTAATATTTACAGTAAGAACCTTATTTAATATGGTCGCATGCGATCCATCGCAGTGCAATGACCAATATTGTACAGTATAAGCTACCTTATTCTCGCAAATAACTCCCAAAATATATAATTCTTCACAAAGTTTTTTTTTCTGGCTTCATCATCATGAACAAATATAGATGTTTATGTTATCGCAGCTACTTGCGTGCACCAGCAATAGTGCCTTTAGAAGGGTGGTTGCTCCCACTGGTGCGATGTGTGTCCCCCGCTGCAGTGTACCAGCTGGAGCAATAACGGCTGTTATAACTGTACAAATATATCCAGATTACATATGAGTTAATGGGAAATATTGATGTTTTGTCCTATAAACTAAAAATGATCCTTTCACAAAATGAAATGAGCTCTGATTTTCTAACCAGTTTGATATACAGAGATAAAGTAGATCTTTGAGCTGTTAGAAATTAGTCTATGTGATTGCTCATAAAATTGTTTAGTAGAGAAATACTCTTGCATCATCTAATTTCTTAATTTATCTGACATGCACTTTAGTGATACTGTTTAGTGCACTGCACTAAACTCAGTCACTGAGAAGGTTAAATTACAATCACTAATTATTGGAATTCTAATAACATAATTTTTAATATACATGACTTTACCTCCTAGATCATATACTGTGCTAAAAACAGAGAGATCAAAAGCTGCAATCACATCTTTTCCACATATGTTCCATATTGAGTCCATAAAACCCATGAAGGATTTCATCTGATCCTCTGACCTGCAGTAATCAATAAAATCTGTTAGTCCTTAATAATATTTTTGAAATATTCATTACATTTGGAAATTGTAAAGAAAAAAGGTCAACATCAAACATCATGGAAGGGTTGTCAGTATATAGTTATTGGTAGTTTGTTTGAGTGCTTAAAATGTTCAACCTCTGTACTGTACCAAGAGTCATAAATATACTACTGACAATAAATAAAATATAGACATTATTTTTTTTTTAAATTGTATCAAGTAACATGCCACTGTGTATGAAAAATAATTTCAATAACAAACTATGGGGCTTATATTATAAACCAGTGGTGCGCAAACTGTGGGGGCGCAATATTTTATTGGGGGGCGCAGTCGGTTGCAGAGGTCCCACGCTCTTCCCCAAGGCATTTAAATTAAATGCTGGGGGACCGCGCGAGTCCTCGGCAACCTCTGCTTTCCGAGGATCAGCCGGCTTCAGGACGCTTGACCATGGCAATGTGATGTCCGGGGTCATGTCACGTCACGGTTGCCATGGTAACATGACGTCAAATTACGCCACACAACCCTGCTAGGTCATTTGATGCCAAACGAGCGTCGATAAGCCACTTATCGGCAGGTTTTCACATACGTGCATTTCTAGTAGCCTCGAGTAGGTTTTCATGGCCTATCGCGGCTAAAAAATGTCGATTTCCTCTCAAAATCCTCCCGTCAGAAAAAGTTGCTGTGAGGGTGATGAGAAACTGCTGAGAAGTGCCGATAGAGGACATAGATAAAAAATGCATTTTTTCCTGCCTCTTATTGATGCCGGGAATCGCCAGTGGTGATACACATTAATATCAGTACCGGAGACACCCATCACGTGTCGAGTGAAATAAAAATGCATTACAGGCAACTTCATTACATTAGCAGCTAACTGCTAAGGCAATGGAGGGTTTAAGGAACAACAGCAGGTTTATTGAGGGCAGAGGTGGTGAGTGAAAGGGGGTACTTGGTCCTTCACTCACTCCCTCTGCCCCCAATAAACATTACAATATGTACTAACCACCAATACAAAACCCACCCACCCCCTGTACCCCGACATAAAAGCATTTGTTATTTTTTATGCACAGGATTGATACCAGAGCCTGGCAGGGGTCCTTGGGTGGTCCTCTTGGGTTACCATGGGCCTCCAGGGGGGCCCCGCAGGTGTCTGGGGGTCCTCGGGTTGTTCCCGCTGGTGTCCAGGGGCCTCCAGTTGGTCCCCGCGGGTGTCCGGGGGCCCACTGGCCTGCAGTACCAATCCTGTTCCGAAAAAATTAAAAGTGCAATACATGGATATAAATACACCCCCCGCCCCCGATGCATACAGTATAGCAATGGGCAAAATTACTATTATCCATATGTGGATAATAGTGCATTTGCCCATTTAAAATTAAACATCAACCAGCAGCATAAAGTAAATAAAACTTGCACTTACCCCTGCCAGCATGAAGGGAGTCCTCATCCTCATTGCAAGAAACAATACAATAAAAAAATAAATTTAATGGCTCCTAACAGCTTAACCACCTTGAGCAGTCATTAACCGCTATAGTAATTAAGGGGTTAACCCACCCTCCACCGATACCCACCAGGGAGATCGAACCACCAATCCGGGCCTTCTATACCCACACTGTACCCATTGATTGGTACAGTGGTATATCGTGACCATATAATATGGGCATAACCCACTATAGCAGTCAATAGGCAACCTAATTAAAAAGCATGAAGGCCAAAAATATACAATAATAAAATATATACACAAGCACCTAAACACTCCAACAATAAAATAACTAAAAAGCCTAATAATAAGCCACATCTATAACATTTATCTATCTCCAAAACAGCACAATAATAAAAATCTGTTATTCCAAAACATAAGAATTCAATTCAATAAACACCTAGCCAAGCAAACTATTCAAGAAATAAACGCACTAGCCAAACAAGCAATTCAATACATAAAAGCACTAGCCAACAAATTAATTAATTAATAAAACCACTAGCCAACACTTCAATTAAAACCAGTAGCCAACAAAATAAATCATTAATTAAAAACGGTAAACAATCAGAAAATTATATAAAAACAAGCCATCCAATTTGGAAATTATTTAAGCCAAACAATAAATAGAAAAAACAACAATCAATAGAAAAAAGCATTTGCCAAAAAATGCATTGTCTGTCACTGTATTTATCTGTACCCTAAGCTGGCACAGATTAATACATTATCTGTCAATGGGCAATGAAAAACATAAAAAAAAAAAAAATACAATAAAAAAAACCTGTAAAAATAAAATTATACACATTCAATATTTTTCTTACCTTTAGAAGCGTTGACAGTCCGAATCCTGGTGTTTCTGTAAGCTCTTGTACCATGACGTCTTCAAAGTCAAACCAACGCCATCCACCTTGAAGATCTGAAACAGGTAACAAAATTCTTCTATCACCTACTTCTATCTTCTGTCATTTTGTATTTCTTTTCTTTAATCTTCTATCTTCATCTTTCAATCCAACCACATGGTAAATCCCAACGGATGCTGTCTCGTCATCTTCCTGTTAAATGAGGTGTCCAGGCATTATATAGGGCCTGTGACGTCACATTTTCAGGTCAGATGGTACAGCTCCAATCTGATAGGACGCTGTATCATGTGCCCACCTCTTTTTTTTTTTTTTTTTAAGGATTTGACGTCATCTCCAAGGGAGGTACATCACATCCTTAAAACAACATGGCTATATCACATGGTATTACAGCCAATGGGATTGAATACAATCCCATTGGTTGCTGTACCATGTGATTGGTTACATTCACATCACTTTAATGGATGATATCACATCCTTTTGAACAAATGTAACCTATGACATGGTACAGCACCCAATGGGATTTTCTTCAATTCCATTGGCTGTAATACCATGTGATATAGCCATGTGGTTTTAAGGATGTGACATACCTCCCTTGGGGATGACGTCACATCCTTAAAAAAAAAAAAAAAAGAGGCGGGCACATGATACAGCGTCCAATCAGATTGGAGTTGTACCATCGGACCTGAAAATGTGACGTCACCTGCCCTATATAAGGCCTGGACGCCTCATTTAACAGGAAGATGACGAGACAACATCCGTTGGGACCTACCATGGGGTTGAATTGACAGGTGAAGAAAGAAGATAGAACATTAAATAAAAGAAAGAAATAATGACAGAAGAAGATAGAAGTACAGTAGGTGATAGAAGATAAAAGAAAGAAGAATTTTGTTACCAATTCTGGATCTTCAAGGTGGATGGCGTTGGATTGACTTTTTGAAAAAAGGGGGTTAACCGGCGCCAAAGAGGGGTAAATACCAGACCAATGGAAGGTGTAACAGTCCAAATACAATCCTTGGGATGATGAATTGTGATGATTCTCACCTCAGCAGTGTATATGTGGAAAAAGAAGAAAACAGATAATAGTGCAGTAAATCAACACAGGGGGGGGGTGCACAGATACTGACAATACGAAACATACAAGACATACAAACATAAAACACTAGCACGGCCTAAATATTAATAAAAAGCAAATTTATTTGGTGTGGAAGGTGCATAAACCGCATCCGGAGGGGTAAAATTACAACCCTACTCACAAGATGCTGGATGGGTACAAGCAACGAACTGATGCGTGCAGCTGGGCTCTCAAGATGGCGACCGGAGCACTTGGGCTGGCGTCTACACGTGACCGGGATGCAAGACAGATGACTCGGATGACGGGGCCTCTGGGCGGACGTGGCGTCTCCTCCGCTGTAATTTCACCACCGGCTCACAGGATTCCAGTCCTCCAGTCCTCCTCAGCAACCGCAATGCCGCCGCACCTCGGTTTAAGCACTTTTGGAGACTGCAGATTTCTCCTTTGGAACTGCAGACTTCACCACAACCTGGAACACTCTAAAAACTCGAAACTTCCCGACGCGTTTCGTACGCATGCGCGTACTTCTTCAAGGGATGTGCTTGTCTTGTAGTCTCTATGGTATATATACCATCAGTCCAAAGTCCTTATTGGTTAATTGGATAGTTGGTATTAACCCCATATAGGGCTAATAGACAGCAGCACATAAAAAACGGCCTATGCTAATCAACATACAAAACAAACATACAACATTGATTGGGATAACAGAAAAATGAGGAAAAAACGTTAAAAACATTTAAAAAGACACATTAAAATGATTACAAATATACAGTGGCAGAACAATGAATTAATGACTTAAAATAGATGATTATAAAAAGGCTTTGAGTTCAAAGTCGATATTCATTCCTTTGGGGGAGAGAGTTTTTAGTTCAGTTTAGTTGAACTCAAGTTTAGTTTTTGAACTCAAAGCCTTTTTATAATAATTTATTTTAAGTCATTAATTCATTGTTCTGCCACTGTATATCTGTAATCATTTTAATGTGTTTTTTAAATGTTTTTAATGTTTTTTCCTCATTTTCTGTTATCCCAATTAATGTTGTATGTTTGTTCTGTATGTTGATTAGCATAGGCCGTTTTTTATGTGCTGCTGTCTATTAGCCCTATATGGGGTTAATACCAACTATCCAATTAACCAATAAGGACTTTGGACTGATGGTATATATACCATAGAGACTACAAGACAGGCACATCCCTTGAAGAAGTACGCGCATGCGTACGAAACGCGTCGGGAAGTTTCGAGTTTTTAGAGTGTTCCAGGTTGTGGTGAAGTCTGCAGTTCCAAAGGAGAAATCTGCAGTCTCCAAAAGTGCTAAAACCGAGGTGCGGCGGCATTGCGGCTGTTGAGGAGGACTGGAGGACTGGAGTCCTGTGAGCCGGTGGTGCAATTACAGCAGAGGAGACGTCACGTCCGCCCAGAGGCCCCGTCATCCGAGTCATCTGTCCTGCATCCCGGTCACGTGTAGACGCCAGCCCAAGTGCTCCAGTCGCCATCTTGAGAGCCCAGCTGCACGCATCAGTTCGTTGCTTTTACCCATCCAGCATCTTGTGAGTAGGGTTGTAATTTTACCCCTCCGGATGCGGTTTATGCACCTTCCACACCAAATAAATTAGCTTTTTATTAATATTTAGGCCGTGCTCTTGTTTTATGTTTGTGTGTCTTGTATGTTTCGTATTGTTAGTATTTGTGCACCCCCCCCCCCTGTGTTGATTTACTGCACTATTATCTGTTTCTTCTTCTTTTTCCACATATACACTGCTGAGGTGAGAGTCATCACCATTCATCATCCCAAGGACTGTATTTGGACTGTTACACCATTCAATTGGTCTGGTATTTACCCCCTTGTTGGCGCCGGTTAACCCTTTTTTTCCATTTGTCACTTTGACTGGTTGTACCACCAGTCATTCACCTGGCTGCCTGAACATTTATTTGATTTTATTTGATATTACTAGCGCTGTTTTGCACCTGCTCTCTTTTTTTCTGTAACTGTTTGTGTTGTACAATTGGTGTTAGCTGCTTTATATATTTATATTTTTATTGTTCTTATTAAGTGTCATCATGAGTTCTCTGTTCATGAGATCTCGTCATAATGTCAATGTTGATCATATCTTTAGTGACCCTAGCTCAGTCCAAGGTATAGAAAATGTGACTGAAGATTTTCATCCAATACTTGCTCAGTTAGAGAAAACACTTATGCTAGAAAGCAAACAATGGTGGGAAGCCACCACACTGAGCAAGTATTTGGAAAATCACCGTATCCCTAGGGGGCTTAGGGTTCGAAAAAAAACCACCGGGGATGCACACAATGAGGTCTTCATGAGGGAATGGAATGAAATATTAGACCAGTGCTCATTCTCTCTCATGAAGCTTTTGGTGCATCAACGGAGAAAAACCCTAGCTGAATTGGACGATCATATATTAGATATGAAGATCCAATTAGATCCCTATAAAGATAATAAAGAGTTGCTCGCTCTAGAACCGACTATTAAGAAAAGGCTAGATCAGGCAGAATTAGAGATAGTTCAAATTAAACAACAAAAATTTTTCAGGGACAAACAAGATTATGACACTGGTTGTCAGAGAGATTGGGCAAAGAAATCTAAGGAGATTAATGTTACGAATGTAGACAATAAGAAACCCAGTGTAGTGATAGGACCCAAAGAATCCAATGTCAAAAGGAGCAGATATATACAAAAGGGAGTTAATAATGCCCCAAAAAAACCCTCCATTAACGTACTGGTTCCTACACCGTTCGTTCCGGTCAAGCAACCTTTGCATGATAAAAATCTATATCTGCAACAAAAAAGAGCAAAGGAACGATATGATGCACTTACATTACCTCAATCAATTCCCATTCCGGTCAGCAATAGATACACATTGCTGTCCGATATAGGGTCAGAGAGTGATGTGGAGAGCATCTCGTACACACCACTCCCTACACCAGCCATTAAATCAAATTTTTCTTTTTTAGAATGGAGGAAGGAAAGAGATCACATCTTCCCAGAGGTGGAAATAATCAAACAGGTATCAGAAATCCAACCTCCACTAAACTACAAAAAAAGAAAGACAGGACCCGAGGGAGAAGAGGAGGTACTAGTAGAAATCGGGTAAAAATTACAAAAGAGTATCCGAATATCTTCAATATAAGTCAGTATCAGCTCACCGATATTGAGAAAAAAGTACTCAACAAAGGGCTTAAGTTTGCTCCAGTTTGTGGACCGAATATAAGCAAACAAACAATTATAAGCCCTCTAAAAAGCGCTGACCTACAATAAATGATTGTGAAAATGTGATAACAGTGATACCCAAAAATAAAGTGATTAACCATAAATTGATCAAAATTAATCAGAAATTAAAGCAGCCTGATTTTGAAGCCGGAAATTTTAGAAAACCTGTTTAGCAGGTCAAATAAGTTCGGTAGTGAGGTGAGGGGTTTCGTGATCATCAAGAGGATGTCATCTGCGTACAGGGCCGCTTTATGGGTTTGAGAGTATGCGTTTAACCCTGAGATGTCAGGGTTTCCTCTGATTTGCGCCGCCAGGGGTTCGATACAGAGGGCGAATAGGAGGGGAGATAATGGGCAACCCTGTCTCGTACCACTCCTAATTTGGAAGGGCCGAGAGGGGTAGCCTTGGTGTACAACCCTGGCGGTGGGGTTAGAGTACAGCGATAGAATCGCATCACTCACCCGATCTCCAAAGCCAAATGTCGCAAGCGTCTCCTTGAGGTAGGGCCATTCTATCCTATCGAAAGCCTTTTCGGCGTCCAGACTTAACAACATACTTTGAGCAGTGTCAATAGTGGCCAAATCTATCAGATCTATAAATCGACGGGTATTATCTGCGGCTTGTCGGCCCTTGATAAATCCGACCTGATCTGGATGTATGAGTCTGGGTAGGATAAGACATATTCTATTGGCCAATAATTTAGCATACAGCTTGATATCTGTATTGATTAGTGATATGGGCCTGTAACTTTTGCAGTCTAGTGGGTCTTTCCCTGGTTTTGGGATGATTGAAATAGACGCCTGTAACATCTCCCTGGGGATGGGGGCTCCCGCTAAAATAGCGTTGAATACTTGGAGCAACCTTGGGGCAAGTAATTTGGTAAATTTCTTGTAGTATAACCCTGAGAAGCCGTCCGGCCCCGGTGCCTTTGAAGGTTTAAGTTCCGTAATGGCCTGTGTCAACTCCTCGTGTGTGAAGTCGGCATTTAGGGAGGCTCTGTCTGATTCTGTCAATCTCACCAGGTTGGAGCTAGCCAGGAAATCTCTTAGCTTACTGCTCGTGCTAGGATTATGTGCCACTTTCTCACCATTATAGAGTGTCTCATAGAAGGAGCCGAATTCATCTACTATTTTCTGTGGGTTTGAAGTAGGGGTACCAGATTTTAAGCGTAAAGCTTGGATGTTGTATTTAGTTTGCCTGTCTTTCAGCATGCGGGCCAGCATCGTATCCGGCCTGTTTGCTTTTTCGTAAAATTTCCTCTTTGACCAACTCAATGAATTATCAGCCCTGGAGGTCAGTATCATGTTTAATTCAATTTTAGTGTCTTTTACCTCTTGTAGGGTTTGCGGGTCTAGTTTCTTTTTATGTTTGGCGGAGAGAGTTTGTAATTTAGTTTGGAGTGCGACAATTTTTGCCTCTCTCTCTTTTTTTCGTCTAGCCGTGATATTTATGAGGGTACCTCGGAGAGTCGCTTTATGCGCCTCCCAGAGGACCAGATGTGAGGAGACAGAGCCGGCATTTACTCTTTTTCCACATATACACTGCTGAGGTGAGAATCATCACAATTCATTATCCCAAGGACTGTATTTGGACTGTTACACCTTCCATTGGTCTGGTATTTACCCCTCTTTGGCGCCGGTTAACCCCTTTTTTTCAATTTGTCACTTTGACTGGTTGTACCACCAGTCATTCACCTGGCTGCCTGAACATTCATTTGATTTCATTTGATAGTATTAGCGCTGTTTTGCACCTGCCTTTTTTTCTGTGGTTGGATTGACTTTGATGACGTCGTGATACGAGAGCTTGCAGAAATGCTGGGATTCGGAGGTTCAACGCTTCTAAAGGTAAAAAAAATATTGAATGTATGTAATTTTATTTTTATAGTTTTTTTTTATTGTATTTTTTTCTCTTTATGTTTTTCATTGCCCATTGACTGATAATGTATTAAGCTGTGCCCATTTAGGGTACAGATAAATACAGTGACAGCCAATGCCTTTTTTGGCAAATGCTTTTTTTCTATTGATTGTTTTATCTTTTCTGTTTGTTTGGCTTAAATTGTTTGTAATTTGGATGGCTTGTTTTTATTTAATTTTCTGATTGTTTATCATTTTTAGTTAATTATTTTGTTGACTACTGGATTTAATTGATTTGTTGGCTAGTGGTTTTATTAATTCATTAATTTGTTGGCTAGTGGTTTCATTTCTTTTAAATGTACTGTATTTGGGTTGTTTGCTTGTATTTATTTCTGGTATTTCTTTTGTGGTTTGATTTGGAGTAATGTGATTTTTGTTTTTGTTTTAAGTTTAATTCTAGTGTTCATTTGGTATTTGCTTTATTGATTTCTGAAAATGTTGTTGTGTTTACCTGTTTATTGTTTATTTGGGGATGGTTTTGATCGAATTTGATATTGTTGGTGGTTGTGTATTTTTTTGGTTGACCGTTGACTGTCAGTGGTAAATCATGCCCCTATCATATGGGTATCAGGTACCACTGTGCCAATTAATTGTTTTCTTGGCATTTGTAATGTGTATATTTTGAATGTAATGTGTTTTATTTTGGGCCTGTTTTTTTTTAGGTTCTCTATTTATTGCTATAGTGGCAAAGCATGCACATATTATATGGGTATGCTTTAACACTGTGCCAATGAATGGGTAGTGAGGGTAGTAGGATCCTGGGTGGGTAGTTAGGCCTCCAGGTTGGGGATTGGTGGAGGGTGGGTTAACCCCTTAATTACCAAAGTGGTTAATAAACGCTAAGATGTTTAAGGGGTTAGGGGCCATTAGATTGTATTTTTTATTGTATTGGCAATGGAGGACATGGATGGTGATGAGGATGAGGACACCCTTCATTCTGGCAGGCTGGCAGGGATGAGTGCAAGTTGTAGTTACTTTATGCTGCTGGTTGATGTTTATTTTTATATGGACAAATGCACTATTATCCATATGTGGATAATAGTAATTTTGCCCATTACTGTAATGTATGCATGGGGGAGTGGGGGATGGGGGAGGGGTATATTTATATCCATGTATTGCATTTATTTTTTTTGGAAAAGGATTGATAACACAGGCCAGCGGGGACACCCAGACACCAGCGGTGACCACCAGAGGGCCCCGCCAGCCTCTGGTATCAATCATGTGCATAATTTTTTTCAATGCTTTTATGTGGGCTTACAGGGGGTGGTTGGGTGGGTAGTAGGTATTGTAATGTTTATAAGGGTTCGAAGTATTCGGTGAGGGTAGTACTTGGTCCAGGATGGGTTATTAGGTCTACCAGCTGGATACCGGGGTGGTTAACCCCTTTATTACCATAGCGGTTACTACCGCTACGGTAATGAAGGGGGGTTAACAAATCCCGCAACCTTCTCGGTAGGCCCAATAATCCACCCTTGGCAAGAACCCCTTCACTCACCCCCACTGCTCCCAATAAAGCTGCAATTGTGCCTTAACCCCTTCATTGCATTAGCAGATAACCGCTAAGGTAATGAATCTGCTTTAATGTAATTTGTATTAATAGTGTGCGGATGCAGGTTGTCTCCTGATCTGAACCGCTTTGATTTAAGCATCAGAGACCCCCTGCTTCAGAGTTAGAGGTCCTGGTAAGGGGCATTGGATGCCGGTACCGCCACCATTTTTAAATCGTCCGCATCACGTGACCCGAGGATTTAAATATTAGGGACTGTAACTCGGGAAGCAGGGGGTCCCTAAGACTAAAATCAATGCAGTTCATCTCAGGAGACCCCCTGCTCCTGCACACTATTAGTAAAAATGTCATTAAAGCAGCTTCATTACCACTGCAGATAGCCGCGAAGGTAAAACATATTTTTTATTTTTCATTTTAATGTTAATAACTACTTTTTTGTTGCAGGGGTCTCCGGAGAAGAACCTTATTGATTTGAGGTCCAGGGACCCCATGCTTCCCGAGATACAGGCCCCATTATGGGGTGTCGGTAACTCCTATGGATTTAAATCCCACGTTCACGTGAAGCGAGACATTTAAATGCATAGGAGATACCGGCACCTCATTACGGGGTTGTGTCTCGGGAAGCAGGGGGTCCCCCTATTTGAAATCAACACAGTTCTGCGCCGGAGACCCCCTTTTCATCTACACTAGTATTAATATTTATATTAAAACCTTTTGATCGCTGGCAAGATATGCATAACTCAGGCGATCATCACACCGCCGGCTACTCACCAGTTTTGGGAATTTTGCTATCACAGGTAATCAAGGCTTTCTGAATACCGTGATAGCAACGCTGTCAAAACTGCCGATGTATACGGCACCGCAATATTTTTTTTTATCGGGACTTATTGCATAGGCCCCTGTATGTCATACAATAGGTATGAAGTCACACAATGTATGTCATAAATACAATGCAGTTTTTGAAGGTTTGTACTACTTTTTAGCATTCAAATTTGAATACTTGGACATGGGTGCACAAACTTTTTGTTCTACTCCTCCCTGTCTGCTCTCCCCCCCTGCTAGCACCCACACCCCCTCCCCCACACCTTATCTGTTCTCCGGCGTATTCTGACGTCATGATGTCAAATGATGTCATGTACAGTAACATTGCTTTTGCCACGAGTCGGTAGAAGCTGTTGGAGGTTAAAGAGGTCTCGCACTCTCCGCGGCATGTAATTTAAATGTTGTGGGAAAGAGCATGGGGCATCTGCAAGCACCGTGCCACTCCCCCCCTGAAAATGTTGTGCCCTGCCCACCCAGTTTGTTCACCCCTAGCTTAGGAGATACGTCCCATCATTTTTCTCTTCTTGTGCTTTATAATCAAGTTACAGATCACAGCAGAATTACGCTTATTTTAAACAAAAACACTGGATGGCGCACAAACACTGTACAATGAGTAAAGTAAATGTGTAAAACAAACAATACTGTGGTGAAAGTGAATAAATAAATAAATAAATATAAACCGTGAAGTGTATATATATATATATATATATATATATTGAGGTGAGAGTCTGCTGCTCGTCAATAAAGATGGCTCATCAACTCAGGGACTAATAGAAAAATCAAAAAAGTTAGCGCACAACTCTCGTAATATAGTAAGGTCGATATAATGTGATATGGTGAATCAGGTAAGTAATGCACGTACAAAAAATTCAATCTTTAAAACATGGCATGTTTAGTGTACATGTTACCACTACAGCAGACAACCGGCTCCCACTTTGTGAGAACGACGGTGGTCATCCACGAACATAGCGTATCGCGTCACTACAATATTCACTATCATAATGACCCAACCTTGTTGAGATATAAAGGAATTCAAATTGCCCCCCCCCCCCCTAGTAGAAGTGTAGGGGACAAAATAAAAGCTCTTTCCAAGCAGGAAAGCTTTTGGATCTATAAAATGAAAACATTGTTCCCTATGGGAATAAATGAAGAATTAGACATTTGGTCAATTTATTAGACTTAATGAAATATGGGTTTATTAAATAGTCAGTGTTACCACTGGCTTATTGGCCATTATTTATCATTTGATATGTAATTTGTTTTTATAGTTCCAGTATATTTTATTTAATATTATACATGTCTATCTAGATTTGAGCTGCTCAAGCAGCAGTTCAAGCAATATCCTGCAAGTGTTATTTTTAAATACATCAGTTCTGTACTATGAGAAAATACTTGTAGCATTTAACAAAAATGGTTTTAAAGACATGTTTAATGTTTCTAATGTAGAAAGCATTTCCAAAGTGACAGCCCCCTTCCACTTCTGATAGGCTCTGGCACTTGAGCCCCACCCTCTCTCTAGCAGTGCACCAATTGTTTCTAGTAACTGCCCAGTCAATCATATTTCAGAACTACATTTCCCATAATGCTGAATTAATAGGGTGACCAGGTGTCCCAGTTTAGCCGGGACAGTCCCGTTTTTTTAATGGCTGTCCCGGTTTTTTAATGGCTCTCCCAGCTGCGCCGCATTCTATAAAATGTCCCGGTGTTTTTTGTTGCTGTTCTGGTTTTAGCCATCAGAGCAGGGGGCAGCAGAGAGCACAGAATGCAGGCAGAGAGGAGAGCAGGAGGCCGGTCTGACTGCAGAGGGTGGGGGCGGGGTTAGGAGAGAGAGAGGGAGAGACAGAGAGAGAGACAGAGAGAGAGACAGAGAGAGAGACAGAGAGAGAGACAGAGAGAGAGACAGAGACAGAGACAGAGACAGAGACAGAGACAGAGACAGAGACAGAGAGAGAGAGAGAGAGAGAGAGAGAGAGAGACAGAGAGAGTCCTTTTAATAAAAAGGGGGCATCCCTACTTTGGATTTACATATAAGGTCCACACTACTAAAATGGAAAGATTTTTTCTAAAAGATTTTCTCCCAAGGTCTGTTTTTTTTCACAGAGAGAAATTATACAAAGCTCACTGCCTGTTTATCCAGACTGTACTAATTATACTTCCATGTCATAAACTGTATGTGTAAACCTTCCCTCTAAAGAAACCTGTTATTACCTTACATAATAATAGGGAGTATTTATTACCTCCACTCACCTGTAATAACATCCAGAGGTCGCCTTGGGTTAACTTCTGAAAGCAGACTGATTGACACTGCTATATACTCCCCCATAGACCATCTTTAGCCTTAAAAAAGTTTTCGCATATACGAAACGCGTGCATCGGCAGAGCAATCACAGATCCCCCCCTCACCTCTCTCTCTTCTTCCCCCCATCACCTCTCTCTCTCTCTTCTTCCCCCCCTCACCTCTCTCTCTTCCCCACTCACCTCTCTCTCTTCCTCCCCTCACCTCTCTCTCTCCACCCCTCACCTCCCTCTTCCTCCCTCCTCACCTCTCTCTCTCTTCCCCCCTCACCTCACTCTCTTCCCATTCACATCTCTCTCTTCCCCCTCACATCTCTCTCTTCCCCTCACCTCCCTCTTCCCCCTACCTCCTCACCTCTCTCTTTCCACCCCTCACCTATCTCTTTCACCCCCTCCCTCCTCACCTCTCTCTTAATCCCCCTCACCTATTTCCCCACCTCACCTCTCTTTCTCCCCCTCACCTCTCTCTCTTTCCTCCCCTCGCCTCTCTCTTTCTTCCCCTCACCTCTCTCTTTCTTCCCCCCTCACCTCTCTCTTTCTTTTCTCCCCTCACCTCTCTCTTCCCCCCCCTCACCTCCATTTTCCTCCCCCCTCACCTCTCTCTTCCCCCCTCACCTCTCTCTCTTCCCTTCACTTCCCACTTCCCACCCCTCACCTCCCTCTTCACCTTTCATTGTTATATTTCCCATATTTTAAAAGTTATTTATAGCTTAATGTGTTAATGTTGTATCCAGTCTGCACATTTATACTTTGTTTTTTATGCTACTACTATGCAGATATTTATTGACATGACTATTTTGGGACACATTTTTGGCTCCCCTTTAAGGTCTGTTACCTTTCTTTTACACATTAATATACTCAATATTAATTCATACTGGATTAAATGCATAAAGGGAGGCTTCCTATTGTGGCCCGCCCATCCAGTATATGAGGCCTGAATTGGCCATGCAGCCATAGGTATTAACCATTTGAAGCACAGAATTAGACCTATAAAGGTACCCCTAAACAGGATGTCCCAGATTATGCCTGAAGAAGTTACTTTGTTAAAACGAAACCGTCGCACTGGTTGTGGACTGGCGGTTTTTAACTACCCACACCACCGTACACACTCAAGTGTCCCTATCTAAGCTATTTCCGAACATTTCTATGCTATCAAAAACGGACAGGGCATCCTAAGGACACCATTCGAAGGCCCCGGTTCTGCAGTGTGCTACACTCTGCACCACGCTACCACACACTGGAGGACAGGAGAGTGAAACAGAGACAGCCCAGCGCGCGGGTCTGATCTCTCAGAACTGAGATACCCTCATACGTCCTATGTGATGCCCTACTCCTGTGATAGACACCCAGAATCGGGGATTATTAAAGACATTTATATGTAAAGATTACTAATTTTATTATTTGTTGCTAATACATATCTATCTCTCATCTTGGTGCGCTTTTTGTTTTTTTCTTGTTCGCATTCATTTTGCATATACCGCGTTTGATGCCTGTTGATGTGTTTATTGCGAAGGTTCGGATTTAATTGGTTGCAATTTTTCGCGTGGTCCGCCAGATGCAGATATTCATGGAATTGTAATGCGCAAGTTGGCTCAGTAATGTTCACTTGCATGTGTTTGCTTTTAAAGATGAACAACAGGAACACAGGGCACAAGAGGTTTAGCAATCAAAACTCATTTATTGAGCCAACCTATGTGTTGGCTCAATAAATGAGTTTGATTTGCTAAACCCGTTGCCTGTGGTTCCTTTGTTCATATGTTCAGGGACTGATTGCGGCTTCGTGGCAAACAAACTGGAGCACCGGTTACTGTATCATATATTGGTCTTTGTGAGGGTGTGAGGATTTCTCTTATCTCGTTAACAAGATACCAAGTGGTCTATGTAAATTGCGCCTTGGACTGAGAAGAGGTTAAACTAAGTGTATCACTTGTAAGGGGCTTTCATATTAATGAAAGGACACACCAGTCTCTGGTTGGATATTGTCCAGAGAGAAATGTCCCACCAGGCCATGTATGTATACTAAACAAAGCACCCCTAAAAAGCGTACACAAAAAGCGGCGCCCAAAAAGTGCCCAAGAGCGGGGAGACTCACCTGTGGTCCCCTCGGGGGTTGGGGTGAACCTGAGCGGGGCACAAGCGGGAGAGCCGTGAGTCCCAGAGCCCCTTTGAGCCGAAAAATCCAGTTGGCCGCCGACTCAAACTGAATGGAGCTTGAAGCGGCAGGACCTGGGTCTGAAATCCTGATCGGGAGGGGAGAGGTAGTAAGAAACGGGGGGGGGGGGGGTCCTGACTAACAGCAGCTACTACAAAAGCCAAGCAAGCAAATAAGATGGGAAAGAGGGAAGGCAACCCCTACAATAACTGACAAGGGCTTTGGGAAATGTGAAGCAGAGGCCATTCCTGCTGCACACTAAAGGAGAGCTGACAGAAGCAATTTGCCCCCCCCCCCCTGGCCCTCACACCAGTACCACTATAAGAGCAGCTCTGGCCAAAGGTGAGATACCTGGGTTGGTTCCCCTCCCCCCCCACCCTCCCTTCCATCAGGTTTACAGCGAAACAGAACCTGAACCCTAAAGCAAGATTAAAAAAATACATACACCACACACCTTCAGATGGGCCGACGGGGTGATCTGTGACTGAGGTGAGAGTAGGGATAATCCCAGAGAGTCTGTAAGAGGACTACCGATAACCGTACAGCAAACCGAGGGGCACTATACTGAGCTGAAATCAAACCTGAAACAAGCGCTGCTGACAGCCGCGACATTCACGCCCCCTTCCCCCCCTCCCCCTACGACCCCGACGTAACTCTAATAACCAGGGTTATCACTTAGCCCATGCACAACAAAGTCCAAGGGAGGGTGCAACTGTCGGTAACTGAGTTAGCCCAGAAAATAATAACAAAATCATTACTTTGAATTCCCTCATTTAACGCAGCAAACCAAAGCACAACAAGAACAGATTGAGGAGTGGACATACCCACGTTCCTCCAGTGAGCGCGCCGGCGACATGCTCCCCCCAGGGCAATTCAGGGAAAACCAAGCCTCCACGTTTCTTGCACGAAAGAAGCACGCTAGACGCCTTCACTACAAAGCAAAAGAAAAACAGCACAACTAGCCCAAGACCCAGAGGAAATGGACTCGTGGCTCAGACGCGACTAAAACCTAGATCCACAGAAACGAGCTAAAAGCCTGGGTTTAAAGAAATGAAACAACGTGCCATGAGGAGCTGCAAAGAGATCACGCAGAGCCTCCACACCAGGGTCGTGGAGGTGAAGAAACGACAACGGCACTGGAGGTAGCCGTGAGGCGTCACGAAAGGCAAGTGGAGACGGAACGGAGACGAAATATGCCAAATAAAGAAAGCAATGTGCCCACTCCAGGTTCCCAAGAAGAGGCCGAGAATCGATCACGGAGGAAAAATCTCAGATCCGAACATCCAGGTCAAGGTCCCCATGAAGAAATTCAAGCCCTACCTCAATCAACATATCGCAGAGTATAGCCTCCCGAAGCTAACCAACGCTAATCCGTAATTAGACAGAGCCAACCACAGGAATATAACAGATGAATAAGATTCTGAAAACAGGAGGGCCCAGAATAGTAATTACAAGGCCTCCACTATACAACCACCAAAGAGGAAATATCAACAAGGTCAGCAACTCAGACAAGATCACCTTTCGCAAGTGCAAAAAACAAATCTTCTCAGATCTCGCCCAACATCAATCGCAAAAGACGCGAACTCAAAGAAATGTACAAGCACCTGAGAACACGACGATCTCAAAAGAGATTGAGTTAAAGAACCCCACTTGTCTGCACCTTTACCTAAATGAGTGTGGCTTGTTGTGGAATCCCATCGACACATTCCCGTATGGTGTCTCGGCAATGGAATTGTGTATTGATAAGTTACAAAAACTAATAATACGCAGACTAATAGGTCACCAGCATGTCATATGGCGGGGTAGAGGGATCAGCCGGGAGCAAGGGGAACCTTGTGCCTATACAAAAGGGTTGGGTTGACCCAAACAACACGGGAGAGCGTATACAAGCCGTGTTCCAGCTAGATGTATTGGTATGAGTCTGCATCCGGCCGCATGTGCCGTACAAAAATGGTGCCTCCATCCTCGTGGAGTCACTCCGCGTGGCGTCACGACCGGCTAATGGTGATTTTGAACCCTTTCGAACGGGTTAGCATAAATGACTAATGTCCCGGACGATCTTTAGTATCGTACATTTCCCTTCTCCAACCAGGCACTGCATCTGATATAACAGGTGAAAACAAGAATAAAATAATCGACTGTACAAGATACTTCTTGCTTGGGGTTGGTGACATTTTTCATGTGGTGTAGGGAATGTATGCACCCTTAATGATCCACCCCTAGAGGTCAATACGGATCCTGCCAATGATAATACTTGTATACCCTGGTACCCCACAAAAATAATAATAATCCCTTAGGTGAAGGAATGTTTAAAGAATATGGTGAAAAAAAAATCCTTCATTAGTCCTGAGGGTGATTGGGACCGTAATAGAAATATCCACTCGACATTCTGCGTTGGAGAAGTAATTTGTCCAGTCACACCTCACCGTGGATTCGCTGGACGTGTTCAATTGCGGTAAACTCATCACATTTGGATTCCTGGTGAAATCAATAAATGTCTGGCCAATGTGTATCTACCGCATTCACTGGACATTTCCAATTTGTAATAGGAGACACCAATTTTAAAACGGTCTATGGTTTTGCGCCCATACCGCTCCTCCCACACTCCACAATCGTCAGTTAAGATCAATGACCCACAGGTTTGACAGTTCATATAGCACAAACTCCTTTACTGCGGTTAGGTCTGTTTTTGTGAGGTTTCAGGAACGTTTGTTGGCATTTTTCATGACAGGGATTGCTTAACATCTTGTGCCCCTTAGTAATAACCTGTTGGTTTCTCCCACCAGGTTTTGCTGGGTTGATTGAAATTTGAAATGACTATGGACTAGTCTATCTTTGATATCCTGCTGTGTTCCAGCACATGCTCGGATCGTGGGTTAGATTTGGCGACAATCCTGATCTCTTGTCGAACATGCCAATGTTGTGTTAAAATTGTCTGACTGTGTGCTTGACTATGAATGTTGCCAATAAACCTAATTACGTTATCTGTTGTTGCCTTCTTTTTTTACTTATTAGCAAGTAATGGTTTCGTTTCAGATGTGAGAGCCGCAGTAGGGCTTCTAATGATTTTATTAGCGTAACCTTGTTCCTTGGAACCTTATGTAATATCTTAGCGTATCTAAATTGGATAGAGGGGGACGTTCTTCTTAGGCCAGCAAAACTGTCCTATTGGGATAGTTATCCGTGATATGTCTTTGGTGGTGGCTTGTTGCCATTAGTACGTGTTGGGTGGAAAGTTGGTTTTCTATAGATACTATTGCCAAACTGCTGTACTGTTTGGATATAGTAATAGTCAAGAAAATCCAGTATATGGATTGTTGGTCACTTGTGTAGTTAATGTGAGATTTAGTTTGTTGTGATTAGACATTTACAAATTCTTCACTCGTAAACTTCTGTCTCCCCCTACACTTCCCAAATTAAGCAAAATGTCATCTTAATATGGACCCAACAACTCCACAAATATTAGATATTTTTTGAGGTTTCCACAAACAATTGTCTCCTTCCTCACCACCATCCCAGGTAACAGGTTGGCATATGTTGGTGGACCGACACGTCGTCACCATTGCCGTACCCTGTACACTGGTGGTTAAGTTGGTGGTTCAAAGGAGAAGTGTTGTTGGTCAGATATATTAATAGAAGAGTCCAAGACCAAGGGTGTTTAGTAGTTTCATGTCTTCCCCTCCAGCTGCTTAAAACAAATGGTGCCAGCAGCTGGGACTCAAACTCGTCGTGGTAGCTTGAATAGAGTGCTTCATTCAAAACGTCCAGTCCCAGCCCCAACTAGGGTGTCCCTCTCCAATAGAAATTTTCCATTTGAGAGAGGACCTCCCTTGGTATCTTTTAACGTGAGATTGGGAGGCTGGTGACTAGGACATCAGGACAACTATCCAGATACAACACTTGTTCGTGAGGTGTCTTATTGATCCGCGAGACTATTGGCTCCGGGTGGGGAACTTCCCATTTGTGTATTTTGGGAGATAATAGTCATGTTGCATTTGAGGTTTCTTAACTTCATTTCTAACCACTATAATACATATTCATTTTTTTGACATATTTATTTTTAAAGAATCTTCTCCGGTAAGTATGGTCGTAATTCTTGTGGTAAATGCTATTGTTGGATTTTTTTTTAGAATTGTTAGTAGCATATTATCATAAATAGGATACGTTGATTCATAGTATTCACATTGTTAGAAATCACAACATCCTCCCTCCCCTTGTCTGAGGATTTAAGGATAAGTGAGTCATTTTCTAGTCTTTGAGGCTCCAACCGTTCTTTGAAAGTTAGATTTGTGTTTAGCGGTTTTAACTTTCACGTCATAGAGTCTTGTATAACTAGCTGGCAGAAAACATCTACATTTTGGACTTGGTATCAGTATGGTGGTCATAAAGTGGATTTGTTCTTACGTAGTAAAAGGCCCTTCACCCCCTAGGTCGTAAGTATTTTTGCATTAGACTCTTCTCAAGGGCCCCAAGTTGTCACAAGTCCTGTGTGTTCAAGTTTTCAAGTGGTTGTGTTCCTATTCTGCCAAATCACGTTTTTTTAAAAAACATTATGAAGATTTAACTTACAACAGAATAGGGTAGATCTTAATGCTGTCGAAAAATATATTCGGTTGGCTAACAATGAGTCCAAATATTTGTGGTGTGACTCTTGGCATTTATCAGATGCTATTGAAGGGCATATGTGTGGCCTTTGTTGCATTGTTGCAAATTTAGTGTTGCTTTTTAAACGGATACATTTAATCAGGTACAATTATATGTTCAGTTGATGTGAAATTTAAAATCATTGTATGCGTTATAAGATTAGCAAAATTTGCTTTCAAGATACTAATACCGCAAAGCCGATGTGAACGCCAGGAGGGGAAATGTAATCTCTGACTACAGTAGTATTACAGTAGTAAATCAATCAGATATTTTCTTTTGTTCCCACTCCCCTCCCATATGGGGGATTTAACATCTTAGCATTTATTTTAACTATTAAGTGTGTATTTGATGTATTAAATACTTTTTGTTTTTCGTTCGGTTCCATACTCTGACAGGGACTTGCTTGTGCAGCTTTTGGCAATTCGGAACACACCCTATTTAGGAAAGAGTGCAGACAAGTGGAGTTCTGACTCAATATCTTTGAGATCTGTTGGTCATATATCGTTATACCTCCATGAACCTACTCATTATTACAGGACTGTAATAATATTATATAGGATGAGCGGTGGTTGAATTCTCTTCTCTGAATGAGCTACCTGAGAAGTAGGATGTCAGATACAGAGGGGCTTCCCCTTCCGCCGCCAGCTCTCACAAGGGAAAACCAAGCCACCTTAAGAACACCCCGAGGAGGGACTGGAATCATCTCTGCGCTAGGCCTAGAGATTCCAGAGAAAATTGAAGAGAGACACAGCGAGGACACGCCCACAGCCCGAGAAGAGAAAGGTGGTCCAGAGTGCCAAGAACCCAAGATAACTTACCACGCCCCAACACACTGGGCTTGTAGACGAACTTGGCAAAATCTCTGAGAGCATAGAAGAGAACAGGTCCCCAACCTGGTGCCCCATCCCGGATCTTTGTGCGATCCAATAGAAGTTGTGCGAACAATGGGGGGCCCGAGGAGAGAAAAAGAGAGCAGAATACACATAAACAATTGATAGCAGAAGGAAATAAGCAATGATTATTCCTCTAAAGATTTGTTTAAGTTAACTAAAACAAGGTAACCGTGTTCCCATTTACATTATGATTGTTCCCAAAGTTTAACTGTGTGTTTTATCCTTCCCAATATATGTGTGTTCCAGTTTGCGCCACTAGAAAAAGAAGGTTTACCCAGCAAACGGACCCAGACACGGTCCAAGCAGGGAGTTGACTGTAACGTTCACAAACTTCAGGACTGCAGTGACAAAAGTACCACATTGACCCAGCACACCCTTCACTTTTTCTTGAATCTGCATGTCCCAAAAACCCCAAACAGACAAAGGCCCAAAGAAACAGAGGGGGCCCTACCCATACATGTTGAAAACCCCAAGGTTATTTTTGTTCTACACCAAGCTCCCCCATCCCACCCAAACCGGTCCACCCCTGGATGCACCCAAAAAGACACAATTTAAACCCAAGATAAGTCAAGATCTAGAAAACCGGAAAAATCTCCACAGGGCATCCAATAATAAAAAGGCGACATAGCGATTACTACACACGATTATCTTAAAATAAATGGGCTGACTAAATCACTAAAGGTAAATTACCCCAGAACGTTAAGGGCACTGAATTAACATTATGAAAAGGAGACTACTGTTCAGGGATTATCAAAGTGAGGCAAGCGAAATACCAATGATCCAGAAACACATCTAAATCGAGAAGAAGAAACGGTCAGGTTAACAGACAGACAGAAATTGCCCACCAAATCTTAAACCCCAACAGCGATAGAGAAAAAAGCAGGAGTAGCCATTCCTGATCAGAAACAGCGTCCCATTTGAAGTAGAAAAATAAAACGAGATAAGATCGGCCGAATGCAATTGTATACAGGCAAACTGAGGCAAGCTGAACTAACACTTAGTATGCATATATGCCCCTACATACTGCCCAGGAAAGCTTCATCAACGAGGGCCTTCGATGTGATAAACAAAACAAGACGGGTGACTTAATAATTGGACGGTGATCTAAACACAGTTATAAGGACTGCACCTAAAGAACAAGGCGAGACTAAGAGTAAAAGAGAACCACTCGAGATTGAATGAGTCATCGCCCTTAAACAAGTATAAGAACGAAGTGGGTGGTCGACTCTTGGAGACCTATGAACACACATAACCAAAGGATGTTACCTGATATTCGGACCCCCCCACATAGGACAATACACCGATCGATATATTTTAATCTAGAGAAAACTGGGCTGACCGCGATAACCAAAAGCAGAAAAGAAAATTTATAACATGGTCAGACCAGCCCGGTATTATTCACCATAAGAGACCTACACCCAAAGGCTGACAGGCACACTTTGGCGTATGATGACCTTCTACTCAGGATACCCGAAACTAAAAAAGATAGCGACCCAATACGGGATTATTTCTACTAAATGATAACGGGGCAGTCAGCGACCTGCACAACTATGGAAGTGCACAAAGCCACTCTTAGAGGTAAAAACAATCAGATTGCCTCTATAGGACAGGGAGAAAAAATAGATGATAAACAGCCTCAATAATAGCATTAGGAAAAAATGAGGAGAATGACCAACCAAAAAACCAACAGATACATTAGGTCAATGTGATTGATAAACGATAGATCAGAACTTCAAACATTTATGATTAGAAGCCACCGCGGAAAGCAATGAGATCGGACAACACATTCAGACCTTTTAGTGAAAAATGCAATAAGCAGGACAGACAACTGGAAGCCAAACTCCGAAAAAAAAAGGGAGCACTTAATAGATATAGCATTAAAACCAACCCAAGTAATTTAAATATCACCAGCCAAAATCAACAAAGAGTTCGTCCAATGCTACAAGTGATTTATACAACATAAAAAACCAAGACCGCCGGATAAACAGGGAGGGTACGAAACAAACTAGATGAATACATAAAAGCGATCCAAAACTATCCAAATTGGATAAATCAGAGTTGCACAATAGGAGCCCCCCCAATAACAGTTGAGGAGGGTTCACACAGCCATTATATCCCTCAATAACTAAAAGCCCGGGCCCAGACAGGTTCACTAACTCTATTATAAGAAATTTGAAACATATTGAAACCTACCTAGCCCGATTGGTTTCAACACAGTTCTAGATGGTGAAGCCCCACCGAAAGAATCCCTAGAGGCATCACTTATCGTCATATTAAAGAAGGAAAGACCTGCCGCTATGCTCTAGCTATTAGGCCCATTCTCTGATCAAAAGACATAAAACTATTCGCCAAAATCTTAGCAATTAGATTGAAACCGGGTACTAAATACTTGATCCACCAGACCAGGTGGGATGTACCCCAGAACGACAAACTTCGATAACATCCGGAGAATACTTAACATTATCCTCACAGTAATACGAACCAAGTTCCACCTGGTCCTGGGGATAGATGCGAGTAGGCTTTGGACCGAGTGACTTACTTATGTTCCGATGTGTTCAGAGAGATGGGCCTACATGAAAATTTATTATGAGCCATCAAAGAACGATACCCAACCCAATAGCTACAGATGCGTACCTCAGGCTATTACTCAGCACCATTTAAAGTCCTCTAACGGACAACTAGACAGGGATTGCCCCCTCTCACCTATGCTGTTGCCATGTTGATAGAAAGTACTGCCTCAATGATTAGAGAGAATCAGGGATAGAGGGAGTCATTAGGAAACAACATTTACAAAGTGTCCTTTATTCGCGGACGATAACCTACTCTCCCCTGACTAACCAGAAACTTCACTTAAAAAAAACCTATTCGACACATAGATGAATTTGGCAAACTATCAAATTCAAAGGTGAAACCATTACTTAACTAGGGGGCCTAAGGCCTACACACCTAAAGAACAAAAAAATGCACTAAAGAAAACATTCCCAAATAAAATGGATGCCAGAACAAGGAGATATTTGGGAGTGTACATTACAAGACTATATGTGATATCTATAGGTGCAAACTACCCAAACCTTATCAAAAGCTTGAAAAAGACCTAGAGGCCTGATCAAGATACCGATATCCTGGTTCGGGAGGCAGATTATTCAGTAAAAAATGAAAAATTGTTACCCGATATCTATCTATCCAAGTGCTTCATTAACCGTACCCAATCTATATAATTAGGACCTGGAAAAAGAGGATAACTACATTTATCTGGAACAGAACGAAAAACAGAAATCCAGAATAAAGAAGAAAATGATGTCCTCCCTTGACCCAGGAAGCTAGGTCAGCCTGACTTAGCTAATAATACAAAGAAGCGCCACAAGACTACGCACACTAAATTAGTGGTCCGCAGCCCAAGGAAAAACACGGTGGGTGGACATAGGAGGTCGGAAGCTGGGTAACGAGGTAAACTAGCGTCTTTTATGTGTAAAAAGGCAAATAGGCAGCCAAGCTAGAGAAATAACCCAGTCTTACCTACCCTCCTTTAAATATATGGGATTATAAAAAAACACTTGGCAAGCACAAGCAGATCTCTTCATTCAATCGCCTCAACACCAATCAGATTAGATTCTAACCCTTACGTACTCACGCAAAGAACCGAAATCTTTTAAACAATGGGAAGAGGGAAAGGGTATCTAATTAGGGAGGGAGGACATGCAAAGAGGAGCAAAGTAAATGCATTTATGGGGAGAAGAGAGGAATACAATATCCATGTACAAATTATTCCAAATATTCAGCTGACCCACTTTGGTTCCTCCAATACAGCAAGGAGACACTTGGAACAGACCACTCACAACGTGGATAGTCGTTCAAAAGGAGAACATATAACAGAGGGGACATTGGCACCAATTTTACCAGACGCTACTGAAAAAAAAATGTAGGACCAAACAAGCAAAAAGTATCGGATGAAAACACGATATTGGAAATCCCTTAGAGGAAGAGGACTGGAGACATATATGAAAGGTAGCTAGAGCCTTCTCGGTGTCAACAATCAGGGAAACAAAGCTGAAGTCCTACACAGATGATGGTACATACCCCCAGCGCGCCTCAATCTTTCGTCCCATAACTGCACCTATGTGATGGCGTAATGAGGCCAAAATAGGCACATTCAAACCACATAGGTGTCATGCCCAAGATAATCCTTTTGCGGGAGAATCAGGCGGCTAATCGAAGGGTAACAGCGCTTGGACCTACCATGGGACATAGACAAACAGTGCTCCTACTAAAACCTAACGAGGGCCCTTTAGAGGAAAAAAGCCTACTGATAAACCACAGATCCTATCAGCAGCCAAAACCCTAATAGCAAAACACTGGAAGCAGAATGAGTCCCCCCCCCCCTATCAACGAAGTATTGCAACAAGCTCAACGAATAATGGAAATGGAGAGACTCACAAGTCATCCATGACCGGCACCCACCTTTCTGAACAACATGGGATCCGTGGGAGACCCATAATTTGGAGAATCCATTAGGGTTGATGATATAAGAGATACTAATGGGGTAAACGACTTAGTTCTGGACAGAGGATTGTTTCAAGTGTACATGAATGTACGTCCCTGCGTGGAGCACATGATAGTTGCCTTCTACTACCCTTCCCCCCACACCCTTATTTTTTGTACCACGCCCCCCCCCGCCCCTCCTCCTTTCTTTTGTTCCACCTTTTGCTTTCAGTTTGGAAAAAAAAAAAACAATTAATTAAAAAATACAAGTTTAAAAAAAAAGAAAAAAAAGCGCGCAATTCCCCAGCATAGTCTTTTAAAGTGTGGAAGAGCCTTTCTTTTTCGCGATTTTCTTATAGTCACTTTAGGCCCACTCGCAGAGACACCAAGTAGGACACGTGGTTGCTTAACAATTCAACATGGCAACTTGTGGGTTAAACCAGCATCATTCCACCCTATACTTTCCCTGAGGGATTGGGGGCTGGGATGCCCTACTCCTGTGATAGACACCAGAATCGGGGATTATTAAAGAAATTTTATATGTAAGTTACTAATTTTATTATTTGTTGCTAATACAATATCTATCTCTCATCTTGGTGCGCTTTTGTGTTTTTTCTTGTTTCGCATTCATGTTGCATTCATAGCCGCGGTTGATGCGCTGTTGATGTGTTTATTGAGAATGGTTCGGATTTAATTGGTTGCAATTTTTCGCGTGTCCGCCAGATGGCAGATATTCATGAATTGTAATGCGCATGCGCTTCAGTAATGTGTCGACTTGCAGGTGTTTCGTTTAAAAAAGATGAACAAAGGAACACAGGGCACAACGGGTTTAGCAAATCAAACTCATTTATTGAGCCAACACATGTTGGCTCAATAATGAGTTTGATTTGCTAAACCCGTTGCCCTGTGTTCTTTGTTCATCTGTTCAGGACTGATTGCAGGCTTTCGTGCAAACACTGAGCACCGGTAACTGTATCATTATTGTCTTTTTGAGGGTGTGCAGACTTTCTCTTATCTCGTTAAAAAAGGATACAACAGTGGTCTATTGTAAATTGGCCTTGGGACTGAAGGAAGAGGTTACAATAATGTATCAATTTAGGCTTTTCATATTAAAGAAAGACAAGCACCAGTCTCTGGTCTGGATATTGTCCAGAGATTCCCACCGCCATGAGTGTACTAGAACAAAGCACCCCTAAAAGCGTACCAAAAAGCGGCGAAAAAGTGCCCCACGAGCGGGGGAGACTCACCCGTGTGGCCCCGAGGCGGTGCGGTGAACCTGGCGGGCACAAGCGAGTAGAGCCGAGTCCCAGAGCCCCTCTTGGCCGAAAAATCCAAGTTGGCCGCGGATTGCAACTGAAGGAGCTCTGAAGCGGCGGCACCTGGTCTGAAATCCTGATCGGAGGGAGAGGTAGGAGAGATAACGGGGGGGGGGGGAGGCCCTGACTAACAGCAGCTACACAAGCCAAGCCACGTGCAAATAAGATTGAGAGAGAGGGAAGGCAGCCACTACATAACTACAGGGCTGGGGAAATGTGGAGCAGAGGCCATCCAGCCTGCACACTAAAGGAGAGCTGACAGAAGCGAATTTGCCCCCCCCCCCCGGCCCCCCCCCCCGCCCCACCCCAGACTAAGCCTAGCCCGGGGGGAGAGTGCCGGGGTGTTCCCCTCCCCCCCCCACCCCCCTTCCATCAAGGGTTTACAGCGAACAGACATTGAACCCTAAAGCAAAGAATTAAAAAAATACACACTACACACCTAAGATGGCCGCCGGTGATCTGTGACTGAGGGGAGAGAGGATAATCCAGAGAGGTCTGTAAGAGGACCTACCGAACATTAAACAGCACACCAGGGGCACTATCTGATCTGAACATCAAAACCTGAAAACAAGCGCTGAGCAGCCGCGCACATGCACGCCCCCTTCCCCCCCTCCCGACCCCCGACGTAACTCTAATGAACCAGGGTCTATGCACTTAGTCCCATGCACTAACAAAATGTCCAAGTGAGGGATGCAACTGTGGTACTGAGTTAAGCCCAGAAAAAGAACAAAATTTACTTTGAATTCCCATAATTTAACGCAGCCAAACAAAGCACAACAAGAAAGATTGAGGAGTGACATACTCGCACGTCCTCCAGCTGAGCGCCGGCGACATGGCTCCCCCCAGAAATTCAGGGAAACCAGAAGCCTCCACGTTCTTCACGAAAAGAAGCGCTACGCCTTCACTAACAGGCAAAGGAAAAGCAGCACAAGCCCAAGACCCAGAGGAAATGGACTCGGGCTCAGACGCAGATCAAAACCTAGATATCAGAAACGAGCTAAAAGCCTGGGTTAAAGAAATAAAGCAGACGTTCCATGAGGAGCTGCAAAGAGCAATGCAGAGCCTCCACACCAGGGTCGTGGAGGTGGAAGAACGGACAACAGGACTGGAGGTAGCCGTGGAGGCGGTCACGGAAAGGCAAGTGGAGACGGACGGAGAAATATGCCAAATAAAAGAACAGATTGCCCGACTCCAGGATGCCCAAGAAGAGGCCGAGAATAGATCACGGAGGAAAAATCTCAGAATCCGTAACATCCCAGAGTCAGTCCCCAATGAAGAAATCAAGCCCTACCTCAACAGGCTATTCCAGAGTATCCTCCCTGAAGCTACCAACGCTAAGCCGGAATTAGACAGAGCCCACAGAATATACAGAATGAAAGAATTCGAAAACAGAGGGCCCAGAGATATAATTACAAGGCTCCACTATTACACCACCAAAGAGGAAATATTCAACAAGGTCAGAAACCTAGACAAGATCCCTTTCGAAGATGCAGAACTACAAATCTTCTCAGATCTCGCACCAACATCAATCGCCAAAAGACGCGAACTCAAAGAAATTACAAGCTACCTGAGAACACGAGATCTCAAAAGATATTGAGTAAAGAACCCCACTTGTCTGCACTCTTTACCTAAATAGTGTGGCTGTTGTGAATCCGCATCGACCACATGTGCCGTATGTGTCCTGCAATGGAATTGTGTATATATACACTAATAATACGCAGCCTAATAGGTCACCAGCATATGTTGCAAGCCTTTGCCTATACAAATAAGGGTTGCGGTGAACCCAAACAACAACGGGAGAGAGTATACAAGCCGTGGTTCCAGCTAGTGTAGTTGGTATGAGTCTGCATCAGCCGCATGTGCCGTATGTGCCGCCACTCCTCTGTGACGTCACTCGCGTGGCGTCCGACCCGGCAATGGTAGATTAACCCTTTCGGAACGGGTTAGCATAAATGACTAATGTCCCGGACCGATCTTTAGTATAGTCATTTCCCTCTTCCAACAGGCACTCATCTGATATAACAGGTGAAAACAAATAAATAAATTAATCGACTTGTTACAAGATAATTCTTGCTTGGGGTTGGTGAATGTATGGTGTAGGAATGTATGCACCCTTATATGATCCACCCCTAGGGTCAATACGGATCCTGCAATGAATACTGTATACCCTGGGTCCCCACAAAAATAGATAAATAATCCCTTATGAAGGGAAATGTTTAAAGATATGGTGAATATAAAAATCCTTCATTAAGTCCTGAGGGTGATTGGGACTGTAATAGAAATATCCATCGACATTCTCGTTGGAGAAGTACTTTGTCCCAGTCACCCTCCCGTGGACTTCGCTGGACGTGTTCAATTGCGGTGAAACTCATCACATTTGGATTCCCTTGGTGAAATTCAATAATATGTCTGGCCAATGGTGTATCTACCGAATTCCTGACATTTCCAATGTGTTCAAGGACACAAATTTTAAAAGGTCTATGTGTTTTGCCCACATACCGCTTCCCACACTCACATGTCATTAAGTAAATGACTCCACAGGTTTGACAGTTAATAAACTCCTTTATCGGGTAGGTCTGTGTTTTTGTGAGGTTCATGAACGTTTTGGCATTTTTCATGACAGGGCATGCTTTACATCTTGTGCACTTATAATAACCTGTTGGTTTTTCTCCCAACCAGGTTTTGCTGGGTTTTGATTGAAAATGACTATGGACTAGTCTATCTTTGATATTCCTGCTGTGTTTCCAGCACATGCTCGGAGTTGGTGGTAGAATTTTGCACAAGTCCTGATCTTCTTGTAGAACATGCCAATGTTGTGTTAAAATTTGTCTGACTCGTGTGATTGACTATTGAATTTGCCAATAAACCTAATTACGTTATCTGTTGTTGCCTCTTCTTTTTTATTATTAGCAAGTAATGCTGTTCTTTCAGATGTGAGAGCACGGCAGTAGGCCTTCTATATGATTTTATTAGCGTAACCTTGTTCCTTGAACCTTACTGTCATATCTTTAGCCTGTATCTTAAATTTGGATAGAGGTGGACAGTTTCTTCTTAGGCGCAGAAACTGTCCTATTGGGATATTATCCGTGATATGTCTTGGGTGGTGGCTTGTTGCCATTAGTAACGTGTTGGTGGAAGTTGGTTTTCTATAGATACTAGTTGCCAAACTGCCTGTATCTGTTTTTGATATAGTAATATCAAGAAAATCCAGTTGGATTTTGGTCACTTGGTATGTTAATGTGAGATTTAGTTTGTTGTGATTACGACATTTGACAAATTCCTTCAGTAAATCTTCTGTCCCACTCCAAATTAGCAAAATGTCATCTATATATCTGACCCACAACTCCACAAATATTAGATATCTTTTGAGGTCTTCCACGAAGACAATTGTCTCCTCCCACCATCCCAGGTACAGGTTGGCATATGTTGGGGCACACGTCGTCCCCATTGCCGTACCCTGTACCTGGTGGTAGAGTTGGTGTTCAAAAAGGAAGAAGTTGTGGGTCAGAATATATAATAGAAGATCCAAGACAAGGGTGTTATGTAGTTTCATGTCTTCCCCTCCAGCTCTTAAAAAATGGGCCACAGCTGGGACTCCAAACTCGTGTGGTATGCTTGAATAGAGTGCTTCAACGTCCAGTCCCACCAATAGGGTGTCCCTCTCCAATACTACATTTTCCAATTTGAGGAGGACGTCCTTGGTATCTTTAACGTGAGATGGGAGGCTGGTGACATATGGACATAGGACACTATCCAGATACACACTTGTTCGTGAGGTGATATTATTGATCCCGGAGACTATTGGTCTTCCGGGTGGGGGAACCTTCCCTTTGTGTATCTTTGGGAGATAATAGTATGTTGCAGTTTGAGGTTTCTTAACCAACATATAATCATATTCATTTTTTGAAATGAGTTTATTTTTTAAGCCTTCCGTAAGTATGGTCGTTAATTCTTTGGTAAATGCTATTGTAGGATTTGTTTTTAGAATTTTGTAGCATTTATTATCAGAAAGGATACGTTTGCATTCAATTATGTATTCACATTGGTTAGAAATCACAACATTCCCTCCCTTGTCTGAGGATTTAAGGATAATTGTAGAGTCATTCTCTAGGTCTTTGAGTGCTAACCGTTCTTTGAAAGTTAGATTTTGTTTACCTTTTTTAACTTTCAACGTCATAATGTCTTTAGTAACTAGCTGGCAGAAAACATCTACATTTGGACTTGTTTCAGATGGTGGTACAAAAGTGGATTTGTTCTTTAGCGTAGTAAAAGGCCCTTCACCCCTAGGTCTAGTATTTTCTTCCATTAGACTCTCTAGGACCTCAATGTTGTCACAGTCCTGTGTGTTCAAGTTTTCAAGTGGTGTGTTCCTATTCTGCCAAAATCTACGTTTTTTAAAAACATTTATGAAGATTTAACTTACAACAGAATAGGTTAAGATCCTTAACTGTGTCGAAAATATCTATTCGGTTGGCTTAACACTGAGTCCACTATTATTCGGGTGGTGACTCTTTGGCATTTATCAGCTATTGAAGGGCATATGTGTGGCCTTTGTGCATTTGTTGCAAATTTAGGTGTTGCTTTAAACGGATACATTTAATACAGTCAATTTATCTGTGTCAGTTGATGTGAATTTAACATCATTGTATGCGTTTATAAGATTAGCAAAATTTTGCTTTCAAGATACTAATACCGCAAAGCCTATGTGAACGCAGGAGGGGAAATGTAATCTCTGACTACAGTATTACAGTAGTAAATCAATCAGATATTTTCTTTTGTTCCCACTCCCCTCTCCCATATGGGGATTTTTAACATTTTAGCATTTATTTTAACTATTAAGTGTGATATTTTGATGTATTAAATAATTTTTTGTTTTTCGTCGGTTCCATACTCTGACAGGGACTTTCTGTGCAGCCTTTGGCAATTAGGAATCACACACCCTATTTAGGTAAAGAGTGCAGACAAGTGGAGTTCTTTACTCAATATCTTTGAGATCTCGTGGTCATATATGTTATACCTCCATGCACCTACCTCATTATCTACAGGACTGTAATAATATATATAGGTGAGCGGTTGAATTTCTCTTCTATGATGAAGCTACCTGAGAAGTAAGGATGTCAGATACAGATGGGGCTTCCCCTTCCGCCTCCAAGCTTCTCACAAGGGAAAACAAGCCACCTTAAGAACACCAGAGGAGGGACTGGAATTCATCTCTGCGCTAGGCCTAGAGATTCCAGAGAAATTGAAGAGCGACACAGCGAGGACACGCCCACAGCCGAGACGAGAAAGGTGGTCCAGAGTGCCAAAGAATCCAAGATAACTTACCACGCCCCAAACACTGGGGCTTGATAGACTGAACTTGGCAAATCTCTGAGAGCATAGAAGAGACAGGCTCACCCCACCTGGTGCCCCCATCCCGGATCTTTTGTGCCGATCCAAATAGAAGATTGCGAACAATGGGGGGCACGAGGAAGAGAAAAAGAGAGCAGAATAACTAAACAATTGATAGAAGAAGGAATAAGCCATTATTATTCCTCTAAAGACTTTGTTTAGCTTAACTAACAATGTAACCGTGTTCCACTTTACATTATGATTGTTCCAAAAGTTTAACTGTTGTGTTTTATCTCCCAATATATGTGTTCTAGTTCCAGTTTGCCCCACTAGAAAAGAAGGTTACCCAGCAAACTGGACCACAGACACGGGTCCAAGCAGGGACGTTGACTGTATACGTTCACAAACTTTCAGACTGCAAGTACCACATTGCACCCTACGCACACCCTTCACTTTTTCTTGACTCTGCATGTCCCAAACACCCCAAAAGCAGAGTCAAAGGCCCAAAGAAACAGAGGGCCCTACCCCATACCATGTTGAAAACCCCAAGGTTATTTTTGTTCTACACCAAGCCTCCCCCCATCCCACCCAAACCGGTACACACCTGTATGCACCCAAAAAGACACAATTAAAACCCAAGCTAAGTCAAGATCTAGAAAACCGGAAAATCTCCACAGGGCATCCAATAATAAAAAGGCGACCATAGCGATTACCTACACAAGATATCTTAAAATATAACATGGCTAAATCACTAAAGGTAAATACCCAGAACGTAAAGGGCCTGAATTCCCCTATGAAAAGGAGACTACTGTTCAGGGATATCAAAGTTAGGCAAAGCGACATACACATGATCCAAGAAACACATCTAAATAGAGAAGACACGGTCAGGTTAAAAGACAGAAATTGCCACCAAATCTTCCACCCAACAGCGATAGAGAAAAAAGCAGGAGTAGCCATCCTGATCAGAACCAGCGTCCCCTTTGAAGTAGAAAAAATAAAAAGAGATAAGATCGGCCGAATGCTAATTGTATCAGGCAAACTGGGCACAGCTGAACTAACACTAGTATGCCTATATGCCCCTAATACTGACCAGGAAAGCTTCATCAACGAGGCCTTCGATGTGATAAACCAAAACAAGAAGGGTTACTTAATAATTGGAGGTGATCTAAACACAGTTATAGACTGCACTAAAGACAAGGCGAGACTCACGAGTAAAGAGAACCACTCGAGATTGAAGAGCTCAATCGCCCTTAAACAAAGTATAAGAACGAGTGGGTTGGTCGACTCTTGGAGACTAATGAACCCCATAACCAAAGGATTTACCTTCTATTCGGCCCCACATAGGCAATACACCCGCATCGACTATATCTTTATATCTAGAGAACTGGCTGACCGGATAACAAAAGCAGAAATAGACAATATAACATGGTCAGACCACGCCCCGGTATTATTAACCATAAGAGACCTACACCAAAGGCTGACAGGCACACTTTGGCGTATGAATGACCTTCTACTCAGGATACCAGAAACTAAAAAAGCCATAGAGACCCCCATACGGGATTATTTCTCACTAAATGATAACGGGCAAGTCAGCGACTGCACACTATGGGCAGTGCACAAAGCCACTCTTAGAGGTAAAACAATCAGCATTGCCTCCTATAGGAAAAGGGAGAAAAATAAGATGATAAACAGCCTCAATAATAGCATTAGAAAAAATGAGGAGACTTACCAACAAAACCCAACAGATACCATTAGAGTCATGATTGATAAAGATAGATCAGAACTTAAAAACATACTGATAGAAGACACCGAGAAAGCAATGAGATGGACAAATCAGACCTTTTATGAAAAATGCAATAAAGCAGACAGACAACTGGCAGCCAAACTCCGAAATAAAACAGCGAGCCTTAATATATATAGCATTAAAACCAACCAAAATAATTTAAATTATCACCCAGCCAAAATCAACAAAGAGTTCGTCCAATGCTACAGTGATTTATACAACCTAACAAACCCAGACCGAGATAACAGGGAGGTAGAAACAAAATTAGATGAATACATAAAAGGATCAAAACTATCCAAATTGGATAAATCAGAGTCTGCCCAACTAGGAGCCCCAATAACATTTGAGGAGGTATCAACAGCCATTATATCCCTCAATAACTCTAAAGCCCCGGGCCCAGACAGGTTCACTAACTTCTATTATAAGAAATTTGAAAACATATTGAAACCCTACCTAGCCCGATGGTTCAACAAGATTCTAGATGGTGAAGCCCCACCGAAAGAATCCCTAGAGGCATCAATTATCGTCATATTAAAAGAAGGGAAAGACCCTGCGCTATGCTCTAGCTATAGGCCCATCTCTCTGATCAATACAGACATAAAACTATTCGCCAAAATCTTAGCAATTAGATTGAACCGAGTACTAAATACTTTGATCCACCCAGACCAGGTGGGATTTACCCCAGAACGACAAACTTCCGATAACATCCGGAGAATAATTAACATTATCCTCAACAGTAATACGAACCAATGTTCCACCCTGGTCCTGGGGCTAGATGCCGAGTAGGCTTTTGACCGAGTGGACTGGTCCTTTATGTTCCGAGTGTTCAGAGAGATGGGCCTACATGAAAATTTTATTATGAGCATCAAAGCACTATACTCCAACCCAATAGCTACAGTGCGTACCTCAGGCTATACTTCAGCACCATTTAAAGTCTCTAACGGAACTAGACAGGGATGCCCCCTCTCACCTATGCTGTTCGCCATGTGCATAGAAGTACTAGCCTCAATGATTAGAGAGAATCAGGGGATAGAGGGAGTTCCTATAGGAAACAACATTTACAAAGTGTCCTTATTCGCGGACGATACCCTACTCTCCCTGACTAACCCAGAAACTTCACTAAAAAACCTATTCGACACATTAGATGAATTTGGCAAACTATCAAACTTCAAAGTGAACCATACTAAATCAGAGGCTATAGGCCTACACATACCTAAAGAAACAAAAAATGCACTAAAGAAAACATTCCCAATAAAATGGATGCCAGACACAATGAGATATTTGGGAGTGTACATTACAAGACTATATGATGATATCTATAGTGCAAACTACCCAAACCTTATCAAAAGCTTGAAAAAAGACCTAGAGGCCTGATCAAGATACCAGATATCCTGGTCGGGCAAGATTATATCAGTAAAAATGAACTTGTTACCCAGAATACTCTATCTATTCCAAGTGCTTTCAGTAACCGTCCCAATCTATATAATTAGAGACCTGGAAAAAGAGATAACTACATTTATCTGGAACAGAAGAAAACCCAGAATAAAGAAGAAACTGATGGTCCTCCCTCTGACCCAGGGAAGCCTAGGTCAGCCTGACTTAGCTAAATACTACAAAGCAGCCAGACTAAGCCCACTAATTTATTGGTCCGCAGCCCCAGGAAAAACACTGTGGGTGGACATAGAGAGGTCGGAAGCTGGGTACGAGGAACTAGCGTCTCTTTTATGTGTAAAAAGGCAAATAGGCAGCCAAGCTATAGAAATCACCCAGTCTTACTACACTCCTTAAATATCTGGGATAAAAACTGCAAGCACAAGCAGATCTCTTCCATTCCATCGCCTCTAACACCAATCAGATCTAACCCTTACTTTACTCCAGCACATAACTCGAACATCTTTAAACAATGGGAAGAGAAAGGGCTATCTAAATTAGGAGACATGCAAAGAGGAGGCAAAGTCAAATCATTTATGGGGAGAAGAGAGGAATACAATATTCCAAATGTACAAATATTCCAATATATTCAGCTGACCCACTTTGTCTCCTCAATACAGCCAGGAGACACTTGGAACAGACCACTCACCAACTTTGAGAGTCTGTTCCAAAGGAGACAATATAACAGAGGGACAATTGCACAATTTTACCAGACGCTACTGAAAAAAAATGTAGGCCAAACAAGCAAAAAGTATCGGAATGAAAACACGATATTGGAAATCCCTTAGAGGAAGAGGACTGGGAAGAAATATATGAAAGGATAGCTAGAGCCTCTCGGTGCTCAACAATCAGGGAAACAAATCTGAAAGTCCTACACAGATGGTACTATACCCCAGCGCGCCTCCACTCTTTCTTCCCATTAACTTCACCTATGTGCTGGCGTAACTGCGGCCAAATAGGCACATTCAAACACATATGGTGGTCCTGCCCTAAGATAATCCTTTTTTGGGGGAGAATCAGGCGGCTAATCGAAGGGGTAACAGGCTTGGACCTACCCTGGGACATAGAAACAGTGCTCCTACTAAAACCTAACGAGGGCCTAGAGAGAAAAATAGACTACTTGATAACACAGATCCTATCAGCAGCCAAAACACTAATAGCAAAACACTGGAAGCAGAATGATCCCCCCCCCCCTATCACAGAAGTATTGCACAAGATAAACTACATAATGACAATGGAGAGACTCACAAGTCTAATCCATGACCGGCACCACACCTTTCTGACAACATGGGATCCGTGGGAGACATACATTTGGAAGAATCCAATAGGTTTGATGATATAAGGAGACTACTAATGGGTAAACGGACTTAGTTCTGGCTGAGGATGTTTCAAGTGTACCTGAATGTACGCTCCCTGCGTGGAGCACATGATAGTTGTCATTCTACTACCCCTTCCCCCCACACCCCTTTATTTTTTGTACCCCCTCCCCCCCCCCCCCGCCCCTCCCTCCTTTCTTTTGTTCCACCTTTTGCTTTCAGTTTGGAAAAACAATAAAAAATACAAGTTTAAAAAAAAAGAAAAAAAGCGCCGCAATTCCTCCAGAATAGTCTTTCTTAAATTGTCAGGAAGCGCCTTTTTTTCGCGATTTCCTTCATAGTTCACTTTTTAGGCCCACTCGCAGTACACCAAGTAGGACACGTGGTGCTTAAAAATTAACATGGCATACTTGTGGGGTAAACCAGCACTCATCACCCTATACTTCTCCCTGAGTGGATTGGGCAGGTCGTGCAGGATGATGTCGGGCACCGTCTCGATGCAAGCGTGTGTAAGTTGGGTTCTGGGAGCGGGTGTGCTTCTGTGAGTGGGTGTGCTTGAGGCGGCGGGCAAGGGTTGGTTGTCTGGGAGGATGCTTTCCTCCTGTCTTGGTCGCCGTGTTGTCTCCTGGCGTGGTGTTGACGGGGTTGTCATGTTATCCTCCTCCTCAACGGCATACATGTACACAAAATCTTCTGGTGGAGGGGGTGCGCTTGCTGATGGAAGGTGGTCGAAGGTCCCATTCATCACATCCATGCCACCCTCCTGCTCCGGCGTCGGGGATACAGCGGCATGAACACCAAGCAAATGATGTATCCCCGCTATGTCAGTCTCTATCTTCTGCATCCGTTGATCCAGATCTATCTTTGCCAGCACAATAGAGTTCCTGGGGATATCCAGACTTATCCCATTCAGCATGCGGTCTAACGAGCTGGTTCTCGTGCATGGTGTGCTGTGGAAATCTGGGTGGATGGGTGCTACGGAGGATGAGATGGGGGTTCCATGGAGAAAAGTGGCAGCATCGCCAAAGAAGGGTGGAGGAGGTGACCTGTGGATTTCCGGGAGAGGAGAAGCGGCAGCGTCGTCGAAGAGGGATGGAGAAAGTGACCTCTGGATTTCCGGGCGAGAAGTGGCAGAGTCGTCTAAGCGCAATGGAGAAAGTGACCCGTGGATTTCAGGGGCACCGGCGGCAGCATCATCAAAGAGCAGTGGCGAAGATGGCCTGTGGGTTTCCGGGAGGGCGGCGGCAGCGTCGAGGACAAGTAGTGGAGAAGACGGGCTGTAGATTTCCAGGAGAGCGGCGGCAGAATCGTCGAAACATAAACGAGGAAGTGGCCTGCGGGTTCGATGGGTTGGCTGACATTTGTTTTGCGTTGTGTGTACATCACCGTATTTGTTCTTGACATAATAAGGCTTACGTCTATTAAAACCCTTAGCCTTTGGGGTCAGCAGAAGGTTTTCTTTATTAGCCTTAGACTGTCGCTTTGGCCTTTGCTTGGAAACGGCTCCTGCCTTTCGCTTATTCTGCATGACAGGCACGGCAGAGGCGAGTGGGTTCCTGCGTCCGTAGAATCGGGGTTGATCCATGGAAGCAGATGGCACAATGCATTAAGTGGGCATACTCCAATGTGAGTCATTAACATATAAATACACCATCCATTTTGTGGATTCACTGCACATTGAATACACATCGACTAAACATCGAATGTACATTCTTGTGTTTGTATTTCTTTCTACTCGCAGCAATACCTGTTAAAAAAGATTTCAAAGGATTTCAGCATGAGAATTAAGGTGATGTACACGAGCGGACACCGAATTGCAGATATCCAACGCTGGTTAACTGCTTCTGGCCTCGTTGTGCCATCAACCACTGTGTGCTATCATGCACACGGAAAAACCAAACAACAAATGAGGACACCAACGGTAACTAACGCGTAAGTATATTTATATAACTATATTGTATAATACAGTATATCTATCATTGTTTATATGGATGCATACTGTATTAATAGAAAAATATATTGTGTAGATCTAATTTTAAAGTTATTTCGGTATATTTACTGTATATACAGTAACAACAGTATATACTGTATATTGTTTATATTGCTGCATATTAATAGAACAATATATTGTGTAGATCTACTGTATCTAATTTTATAGTTATTTCGGTATATTTATATAACAACAGTATATATATTGTTTATATTGCTGCATATTAATAGAACAATATATTGTGTAGATCTACTGTATCTAATTTTATAGTTATTTTGGTATATTTATATAACAACAGTATATACTGTATATTGTTTATATTGCTGCATATTAATAGAACAATATCTCACTGTATACTATTTTTACTGCAAATGATGTGCTGTGCTTGTGGCCTACTGCACTGTAACTTACCAGATGGTTATTTTTCTGTACATTGTAGGGAGACAACTCTTCTGGTCGACAAAATAAGTGAGGAGAATGATGAGAAGAGTGCATTAAGGGTCAAATACACTCTGCAGGAAAATCACAATTTCACTGTATCCGAGACCAGCATAAAGAAGATGAGACGCAGAATTGGATTGAAATATAGACGTGTGAGATTAGTACTGGACAGTACAGGAGGTAAAAGTGTTGTTTAAGAAGCTGTACTGCACCTCTAAAATTATTTATTCCTTGTCATTATAGAGCGTACCCCATGATAAGGGACGTTAACAAATCAAGAAAGTGGTCCAGGCCCAGGCATGGATCAACAGTGGAGAAACTTTCCAGGATTGCATCTTCACTGACGAGTCTACTGTTTCACTGGAGAGATTTGCCACCTTTGCATTCCATGTGTGTATGTCACACGCTTTTGCCATACATACTGTACTGTACTAGTGTGCAGTTTTTTGAGCACTTTTCTTTTCTTGTTATAGGAATCATGAATAAAGCTTTCTTCCAAAACAAAATTGTGCCTGAGATTGTGGAATACATCACACGTGAGTTCCCGGGTGGTCACCGTTTCTACCAGGACAACGATCCGAAGCACACTGCATCAACAGCGCATATCCTTGAGCGCGGTATCAACTGGGTGAAGATGCCAGCGGAGTAAGTGCGGTAACCGTGTCTCATTTTTTCCCACTGTTTTTACTGTGTACTGTATCTCTGAAAGTAATTGTCCGTTTTTCCCCCCTCCAATGACAGATCGCCAGACTTCAATCCTATCGAAATGGTCTGGCATCAGCTGAAGGACCATATCCGAAAAGTCGTGAAACCCTCCAAAAAGGATGAGTTGGCGCAAGGCATACTGAGTTTTTGGAACGATGTACTCACCGTGGAACGATGCAATAAATATATTGACCATATTGCGACTGTGTTGCCCATTGTGATTGCGCATAATGGGCAAGCATTAGGAAGGTAGTATGGTATAGTACTATACTGTAGTATTGTAAGTACAGTATGAAACAGGTAAGTATGGCACAGATTTTTTCTTTCCTAGTAATCAGAGTATACAGTAGTTCCAGTATAGACTAGTTTGACAGTACTAACTGCATACTGTAGTCCAATATGGATTAGCTATACAGTACACAATGCCATAATACAGTATGCACCTACAGTAACAGCTCATTTTTTTTCTTTCCAGAGAGAGCAGCAACATCCATCTGGTTACAAAGTATTTAACAGTAGTCAGAGTATACAGTAGTTCCAGTATAGACTAGTTTGACAGTATGGAGTAGCTATACAGTATGGAGTAGCTATACAGTACACAATGCCATAATACAGTATGCACCTACAGTAACTGCTCAATTTTTTTCTTTCCAGAGAGAGCAGCACCAGTCATCTGGTTACAAAGTATTTAACAGTAGTCAGAGTATATAGTAGTTCCAGTATAGACTAGTTTGACAGTACTACATAGCACACAATGACATAATACAGTATGCACATAACTGCACTCATTTTTTGTTTTCTTGTCTTTTCAGAAAAAAGGATGGACTGGGGGAGAGGGGGGGTATCGTGTACAGTCTATGAACTGTTTGTACAGTTAAGTGTACAGTATCTAAACTGCAGTCATGATGTACTGTACACAAAATCTCTCCTCTCTCAATGAACTACTGTACTGTACCCAGAATGAGGAAGAAGATAAAGACAGAAAAAATTATATTACTATATATATATATTATTATATATTATTAATTAATATTATTATCAATGTGCATTATTCATGATTATCCTCAATTTCCATCTGACAGAAGAAATGAAAAAAGACTGCATTATGTGTTATGTGTTATTCATGATTATTTTTATATTTGTTTTTTTTGTTCCTGATAAAATAAAATAAATATTTATTTACATTCATGATAATCATAATCATTGACAACAACTCCCCCCCCACCCCCACACACCTACAGTACACCAAAGAAAAAGAAAGAATGACAAAACAACATGAATCAGTTAATGGTTTTTTTAACTCTCAATTCTCACAATGCTGTGCAAATCAGATTTACATATCAAATTCGAGAAGGGATTTTCCAAAGCGTTACCGTAAACAAAGCCTCAAAGGGTTGTGGGGGGGGGGGTTGGGTGAGTCATAATGCCATCCATTAATCGCTAACCGAACCGATCCCACTCACGAGGATTACAAGCAGGAGCAGTGAGGTGAAACTCGGATAGGGACGGATTAAAAACACAATGACATGCTTCAGAAAATGAATGACTCTGTAGAGGTGTCTGTCGATAAGAGTTTCAAATCCTTGAGCGAGCCTTGTGTGTGTGCTTGGGGGTGGGGGGTACAAGGTACAGCTGTATGAAGGATTACAGTAGCTGGGCAGCAGTTAAAAGAAATGACATGATTTCAAAAGGCAGGTCATCATAATAATTTGATCCCTACACCCCCAAATACAGTACATAAAAAGCACACAAATCAACCATGTGCAGTCAAACGCACAGGGTCGCTGTCAAAATCTATGGCACAGATTGAATATCGTAATATCAAGATTTTTTTTTTTTGGTCACTCACTCGAGCAAGCAGTGGTGAACTTTCAGACGCATGCGCAGTAATCATCAGCTGTCAAGCAGGAATGTGATTGAAACCAGAAAGACACACATTCAAAGGAATGGTGTGGGAGAGATGAACAGTGCTGTAGAGAAGATATGAAGTTGAAATACCCTGCAGTGCAGTAAATTATCCTGTGTGTGTGCGGGGGCGAGCGAGGGGAGAGTGCTGTATATGCCGAAATGTGACACTGTTACAGTACTGTACACGCCTATGCATTTCAACAATTTTCAAATGAGACATACAGCACTGCAAGTACATGAATACTGTAAATATGCAAATTTACAATTACTGCGTGCGCACACGCAGACTGCATACTGACGTAGGTTGAACTGCTAAAGTATTAGACTTCCAAGACAACAGCTCGCGAACGACCCCCTGAGTTTTTAGATGGTATTGCAGTATTGCAGACAGAGATAAGAAAATGCTAATATCATGAGCGCTAAAATAACGCAATTCACTCTGGACCTGAAAAAAAAACGCATCTGCCCGCGATTATCAGAGCGCCGTGGATCCGGCCACATTAGTATAAAGGCGGCCGCCACTGTACCAAAAAATTCAATCTTTAAAACATGGCATGTTTAGTGTACATGTTACCACTACAGCAGACAACCGGCTCCCACTTCGTGAGAACGACGGTGGTCGTCCACGAACATAGCGTATCGCGTCACTACAATATTCACTATCATAATGACCCAACCTTGTTGAGATAGAAAGGAATCCAAATTGTCCCCCCTAGTAGAAGTGGAGGGGACAGAATAAAAGCTCTTCCCAAGCAGGAAAGCTTTGGATCTATAAAATGAAAACATTGTTCCCTATGGAACTAAATGAAGAATTAGACATTTGTGTCAATTTATTAGACTTAATGTAATATGGGTTTATTAAATATTCAGTGTTACCACTGGCTTATTTGCCATTATTTATCATTTGATATGTAATTTGTTTTTATGGTTCCAGTATATTTTATTTAATATTATACATGTCTATTTAGATTTGAGCTGCTCAAGCAGTTCAAGCAATATCCTGCATGTGTTTTTTTTTTAAATACATCAGTTCTGTACTATGGGAAAATACTTGTAGCATTTAACAAAAATGGTTTTAAAGACATGTTTAATGTTTCTAATGTAGAAAGCATTTCCAAAGTGACAGCCCCCTTCCACTTCTGATAGGCTCTGGCACTTGAGCCCCACCCTCTCTTTAGCAGTGCACCAATTGTATCTAGTAACTGCCCAGTCAATCATATTCAGTGGCTGTGTGTGTGGTTCAGTGCGCAGTGGCTCTGTGTGGGGCCGTGGCTCTGTGTGTGGGTTAGTGGCAGTGTGTGTGTGTGTGTGTGTGTGTGTGTGTGTGTGTGTGTGTGTGTGTGTGTGTGTGTGTGTGTGTGTGTGTGTGTGTGTGTGTGTGTGTTGTCAATTGCTGTGGTGTGTGTCAATGGCTGTGTGTGTGTGTTTGTGTGTGTGTGTGTGGGTCAATGGCTGTGTGTGTGTGTGTCAGTGGTTCTGTGTGTGTGTCAGTGGCTCTGTGTGTGGGTCAGTGGCTCTGTGTGTGGGTCAGTGTGTGTGTGTGTGTGTGTGTTGGTCAGTGACTGTGTGTGTGGATGGGTTAGTGGTTCTGTGTGTGGGTGTGTGGGTTAGTGGCTCTGTGTGTGTGTGTGGGTTAGTGGCTGTGTGTGTGTGTGTGTGTGGGGGGGGGGTCAGTGGCTCTGTGTCTGTGTGTGGATCAGTGGCTCTGTGTCTGTGTGTGGGTCAGTGGTTCTGTGTGTGGGTCAGTGACTCTCTGGGTCAGTGACTCTGTGTGGGTCAGTGGGTGTGTGGGTCAGGGGCTCTGTGTGGAGATAACATTTTTTATAGATCTATTTATTATATATTTATTTATCTTGCCTTTGGCTGTATCCTCCCCTCCAAATTCCGTCAACATGGCTGCGCGACGTCACGTAATTCCCATTGCCATAACAACGAGCCGGTCGGTGACGTCACGCGGCATCAAGTTGACATGACAACGAACGCATTATGACGCCGAGGCATCACGTGATGCCACATTGTCATGGCAATATGTCACCGCCTGACGTCAGTGTCTCGTTGTCATAGCAACGGGGGCGTCACGTGATGTAATTTGTTTTATAAATAATTTTTTAATGTGTCCCGGTTTTTCATTTTGAAAATCTGGTCACCCTATGAATTAAATAACCCAGAGCAAAGCGCTTGATTACAGGAGAAGGGATCGATCTGCAGCTTAGCTAATCACTTGTCAGTGTGCAGACTGTATTGTTGCACATATTGAATGGGAAAAAATATATTTTTTTCGGCAGCTTGAACTGTAGCTTTAATGTAGCATACAACCAATCAATTTCTGGCATATTAGCTGGATTTGTCACTGTACCTTGACTTTCATGTTTCTCATAACTGGTGTATTAATTGGAATAACGTTCTAATCCTGAATATCATGATGTCTAACAATATCTTTGTTTCGTTCCAGTTTTTCTGTGATACGTGATGGTTTTTGAGATATTTCTGTGTACGGTATACTGTCTGCATTTTGTTTTTAAATATATGTTTTAGTGATATTCTATATTATTAAACTATTTTTGTGTATGTTGATACTGATTGTTAATTATGCTGTTGTCTATGAGCTGCTGCAGCCGGCTGTGATTGGTCGAGCACGCCCCCCTTGCGAGGTCAATCATTTGTGGGTGCAGGTTTTAAATGTCACTTCTATTGGTCATCGCCAGAGGCCCCCTCACCTCTCCCTTTCTTCCCCCCTTACCTCTCTCTTTCCTCCCCTCACCTCTCTCTTTCCTCCCTCCCCACCTCTCTCTTTCCCCCTCACCTCTCTTTCCCCCCCCCTCCCCCCTCCCCTCTCTCTTTCCCCCCTTCACCTCTCTCTTTTCCTCCTCACCTCCCTCTTCCTCCCCCCTCACCTCCCTCTCTTCCCTTCACTTCCCTCTTCCCAACCCCTCACCTCCCTCTTCCCCCTCCCTTATCATCTCTCTTTCCCCCTCTCTCCTCACCTCTCTCCCCCCCTCACCTCTCACTCTTCCCTCTTCCCAACCCCTCACCTCCCTCTCCCCCTCCCTTCTCACGTCTTTATTTCCCCCCTCACCTCTCTCTTTCTTCCCCCCTTCAACGCTCTCTCTCTCTTTCCTCCCCTCACCTCTCTCTTCCCCCCTCACCTCTCTCTTTCCCACTCCTTCCTCACTTCTCTCTTCCCCCCCTCACCTCTCTCTTACTTCCCCCCCTCACCTCTCTCTCTCTTTCCTACCTCACCTCTCTCTTATCCCCCCTCACCTCTCTTTTCCCCCTCACGTTTCTCTCCCACCCCTCACCTCTCTCTTCCCCCTCACCTCTCTCTTCTCCCCTCACATCTCTCTTCCCCCCCTCACCTCTCTCTTCCCCCTCACCTCTCTCTACCCCCTCACCTCTCTCTTCCCCCCCTCACCTCTCTCTTCTACCCACCCCTACCTCTGTCTTCCCCCCACCCCCACCTCTGTCTTCCCCCCACCCCACCTCTGTCTTCCCCCCACCCCTCTCTCCCCCACCTTACCTCTCTTCCTCCCTCACCTCTCTTCCCCCCTTCACTTCTCTCTTTCCCCCCTTCAACTCTCTCTTTCCCCCTCACCTCTCTCTTTCCCCCTCAACTCTCTCTTTCCCCCCTCACCTCTCTCTTCCCCCAATCACCTTCCTCTTTGCCCCCTCACCTCTCACTCCCCCCTCCACCCTCTTCCCCCTCCACCCTCTTCCCCCCCTCACCCTCGTCCCCCCCACCTCTCTTCCCCCCATCACCTCTCTCTTCCCCCCTTCACATCTTTCCCCCCCACCACTTCTCTCTTCCCCCCTCCTTCACCTCTCTTTTCCCCCCCTCCTTCACCTCTCTCTTCCCCCCTCCTTCATCTCTCTACCCCTCTTACACCTCTCTTCCCCCCTAAACCTCTCTCTCTCCCGCCCCTCAGCCCTCTCATCTTCTACTTTACTTATTTTTCATACACAGGTACTGTATATACACTGATAAAAATCAATGACTATAAAAATGAATCTTTTTTGTGAAAAATGTAAAAAAAAAAAAAAATAAGCCTGCATTTAGCCTATAATAGTAATAATCCCCTCGGAACAGGGCAATACTGGCCAATAATGCCCTTGATGGGTTAAAGTCCCTTGGCTTCGCCTCAGGCCTTCAACTCTCTAGCCAGGGCATTATTGGCCAGTAATGCCCTATTCTTCGGGAATTATTACTTATTTACCATACTGTAAGTGCTTAAAAAAGCTCAAAAATAAAGAGAGACTATCCGTGGTGAGACAGTAGACAGCTCTCATGAAAAATAATGTAACAAGTGTATAATGTGACAAAGTAAATGTGTTCTAAATAACCTCATAAACATTAGGTGAGAGTCTGCTGCTTGTCAATAAAGATGGCTCATCAACTCAGGGACTAAAAAAAAAAAAAAAAAAAGCTGTGTATGCTGTGCACGCACATAGTAAGTGAAACTTCTTTGTCTTTTGTCACAGAAATTGTATTTGTGATGGTGATGTTTTTAATTAAAAATCAAAACACAATTTCAGTTCCAAAACACAAAGAAGTTTGACCGCGTGTTTTAGCTATTTGCACGTCTATATTTATAGTAACTGAATTCCGTGTGTGTGTGTGTCTCTCTCTCTGTGTGTGGTGTGTATGTCTCTCTCTGTGTCCTTCCCCCCTCTCCTAACTCTATTCACCCCGGCAGAGCTGCGGACACGGGGGGCTTTGTCTGAGTCTCCCCCCCCAGGCAGAGCTGCGGGCTCTGTATTCTGCGGCTGTCAGCCCCCCTGCGGAGGTATGTGTGTCAGTCAGTGTATACGTGTGTCTGTCAGTCACTGTGTGTGTGTGTCAGTCACTGTATGTGTGTGTGTGTGTGTGTCAGTCACTGTGTGTGTGTGTGTGTCAGTCAATGTGTATGTGTGTCAGTCAGTGTATGTGTGTGTCTTTCTCTCTGTGTGGTATGTCTTTCTCTGTCTGTGTCCTCCCCCAACCTCCGGCAGAGCTGCGGACACGGGGGGCTCTGTTTGAGTCTCCTGAGCAGCTCTTTCTCCCCCCCACAGAGGTACATGATCGGAGCAGCCCCCACTCTCTTCCCCCTGGCGGAGATGTGCACACGGCTGCTTGTCCTGCTGCAGCCAGCGCACACAGCAGAGGTACAGGGCCATGGGGGTATGCGGTTACTGACCCTTTATAAGGAGCCTGAGCCGGGTGTATGGTGTCACTGGTTCTTGTAAGGTCTCTTTGCTCTTCCCCTGTATGTAGGGGGTCTCCATTGTACCCCCTCCCTAGTCTCCCCTCTCCCTCTTCAGTAGGCCCCCACACTATGTTGTATTACCTGTGAGGACCCCTGTCCCAGGGTGTGTGGGTTTCACGGCCTACTCCTCCCAGGCTTCATAGCAACCGCAGCATCCGCAGCCATCTTGAATTTTCCAGGCTCTTCACTTCTCTCTTTCTGCCTCAGCAGCCGCTCTGAGGCTGCGCAGCTCTCCACCTTGCCAGGCCCACTATTTATGAACTTGTAGATCGACGAGAGGCGTCTGCACCTTGTGCTCTCAACAGATGTGCGGCGCATGCGCAATCCACAGCAATCGCGCAGGGCAGCCATCTTTAATTTGGGCAAACCTTCGGGCGTGTGGGGGGAATGGCGCCGCTGCCAGCTGCTTCTGCCATGTGTGGCGTCCGTCAGCGGTGCCATCACAACTACGCATGCACAGCATGGCAGTGGGGCAGCGGGGAACGGCGGCCGTTAGGAGCGGCGCCGGCGGCGATCGCATATGTGATCAGCCGTGTGGGGGGAGCGGCGCCCGTTAGGTGCGGCAGCGGCGGCTATCGCCGCCGCATGTCACAGCAGACGTGGGGCGGGTGCGGCGCTGGAGAAATGGAGACGTCACTTCCGTTTCACATTTCGTCTCTCATCTCTCCAGTTTTGCCCCATCAGAATAGGTGCCCCTAAAGAAGTTTCACTTCAAAAAGCCCAATTCATTAAAAAAAATAAAACAATACATATAAAAAAACAACCCTCCCCAATACATATAAAAATACCCCAACCCATATAAAAATACTCCCTAGCCCCCAAATACATATAAAAATACTAATGAAATAAAAGCTTTCTTTGTACGAGTACCTGTGTCCATGGACGTGTATACAGTGTATAAATATTATCAGGGCTGGCAATATACTGTGAACTACACAGCCCTAATCTACGTGAATGTAAGTAATAATACAAACACTAATAATAGTCACGGATAATACTACAAATAGCAATAATATTATATATTTAATATACTTGTATAAAGCAGGTTCTAATAACATAGTTACATAGTAATAATAGTAATGGTGATATAAATACTACGTGTCATTTTGTAATAATAAGAACCAGTTCCCCACTCCATAATAATAATAATAATAATAAATGTCGTCGCCCCCTCCTGTCTCCTTCCCTCTTTCCCCACCCAACTCCCTTTTCCTATCCTAGTCCCTTTATTTTGTATCCTTAATTTCCAATTTCCTCCCTTCACCTCCTCATGTAAGGTCCCTCTCCTCCTTCACCAACTCCTGTAGGGTCCCTCTCCCCCTCACCAACTCCTGTAGGGTCCCTTCCTCCCCCCTCACCAACTCTTGTAGGGTCCCTTCCTCCCCCCTCACCAACTCTTGTAGGGCCTCTCTCCCCCTCACCAACTCCTGTAGGGTCCCTTCCTTCCCCCTCACCAACTCCTGTAGGGTCCCTTCCTTCCCCCTCACCAACTCCTGTAGGGTCCCTTCCCTCCGCCTCCTCACCAACTCCTCTAGGGCCCCTCTCCCCCCCCCTCACCAACTCCTGTAGGGTCTCTCTCTGGCCTGACCAACTCCTGTAGGTCTCCTCTCCCCCCTCATCAACTCTTGTTAGGCCCCACTCCCCCCTCATCAACTCTTGTTAGGGCCCCTCTCCCCCTCACCTCCTCCTGCTCTCCTGCTCTCCTGCTCTCCTGCTCTCCTGCTCCAGCACAAATAGCCTCTTCCTGTCATGACCTCTGCTGCCTGTGGCTTCCAGGGCCTCTCTCCCCCTCATCAACTCTGTAGGGTTCCTTCCTCCCCTCCCACCAAATCTTGTAGGGCCCCTCTCCCCCCTCACCTCCTCCTGCTCCAGCACAGACAGCCTCTTCCTGTCGATCTCTGCTGCCTGTGGCTTCCAGGGCCCCCTCCCCCTCACCAACTCTTGTAGGGCCCCTTCCTCCCCCCTCACCAACACTTGTAGGGCCTCTCTTCCCCCCTCACCAACTCCTGTAGGGCCCCTCTCCCCCTAACCAACTCCTGTAGGACCCCTTTCCCCATGGAACTGGAGTTATGGGTTTTCAGTTTCCACTGTTTTCCACTTAGTGCTTGAAAGCCACGCGGCTTTCTCCGCCGTTACGGTCAATGGTAGGACCCTCATGGCCGGCGATACCCTTTCTCATCGCCGTTAATTGTCGGACCCAGTTGGGGTTGAGTGAGGGGTTCCTAGGGGCCAGGGACAAAACAAATTTTATTCCTGGGTGCCCTAGAACAAAAGTTTGAACGCCAATTGGACGTGAACTTGACCAAGACCTGATCAAAGCTCTTTTTAGACATTGTTTCCGCTCTTGCGGTTTTGCGGGCTGGATGGCTGCTAGCTCGTCTCCGGAGGTCGGCTTCCAGGAATCCCCATTGAAATGCATTACTCCATTCACTTTCAATGGGGAACCGCCGCTCCTCCTCTCAGGCGCCACCTGCAGGTCTTCTACGATATCAGGCCCAAATCGCCGGAATCTCCATAGGGTTACATGGCGACCTATGGAGAGACTGCAAAATGGAGCCTGCAAAGGCGGAAAAAGGAACAAAGAGCTATAAACACCAAATTAACATTAACCCTTTCCCTCCCACCTGGATCCCAGTGTAAGTGTTGGTGCAGACACTGGAATGGGGAAAATACATATTCACAGGGGGATACACATTTGGTGCTGAAACAGGGGCATAAACACAGTACTGGACCTCAGTCCAGTTAACCTCTCGCCTCCCAGGTGAGGGCAGGGGGTGGCCAAATGGTGTGTAACCCCTTTAATACCGGGCCAAACCCCCTCTCCCACAACAGTCCCTTCCACCCATCTCACCAACTCTTGTAGGGCCCCTCTCCCCCTCTCCCTGCCTCCTACTCCAGCACAGATAGCCTCTTCCTGTCGATCTCTGCTGCCTGTGGCTTCCAGGGCCCCTCTCTCCCTCACCAACTCTTGTAGGGCCCCTTCCTCCCCCTCACAGACTCTTGTAGGGCCTCTCTTCCTCCCTCACCAACTCCTGTAGGGCCCCTCTCCCCCTGACCAACTCCTGTAGGCCCCTCTCCCCCCTCACCAACTCTTGTTAGAGCCCATCTCTCCCTCCTGCTCTCCTGTTCCAGCACAGGCAGCCTTTTCCTGTAGTGATCTCTGCTGCCTGTGGCTTCAAGGGCCCCTCACCCCCCTCACCAACTCCTGTAGGGTCCCTTCCTCGCCCCTCACCAACTCTTGTAGTGCCTCTCTCCCCCCTCACCAACTCCTGTAGGGTCCCTTCCTCCCCTCTCACCAACTCTTTTAGGGCCCCTCTCCCCCCTCACCTCCTTCAGCACAGATAGCCTCTTCCTGTCAAGATCTCTTCTGCCTGTGGCGTCCAGGGCCCCTCTCCCCCTCACCAATTCTTGAAGAGCCCCTCTCCCCCCTCACCTCCTCCTGCTCCAGCACAGACAGCCTCTTCCTGTTGATCTCTGCTGCCTGTGGCTTCTAGGGCCCCTCTCCCCCCTCAGCAGCTCTTGTAGGGCCCCTTCTTCACCCCTCACCAACTATTTTAGGGCCCCTCTCCCCCTTCATAAAATCTTGTAGGGCTTCTCTCCCCCTCTCACCAACTCCTGTAGGGCCCCTATCCCCCTTCATAAAATCTTGTAGGGCTTCTCTCCCCCTCTCACCAACCCCTGTAGGGCCTCTCTCCCCCTCTCACCAACTCCTATAGGGCCCCTCTCCCCCCTCACCAACTCTTGTAGGGCTCCTCTCCTCCCTCACCTCCTCTTTCTCTCCTGCTCCAGCACAGACAGCCTCTTCCTGTCCCGATCTCTGCTCCCTGTGGCTTCCACATCCCACACACTTCTGCTGCCTTTAGCCCGAGTCCCGCGCAGGGCACGTGGTAAGGAGGTGCACGCTGCTCTCGGGTCCATGTGCTACAAGCGTGTGGAATGCTTGGCGGGCGGCCATCTTTTCTATTTTTCAAATTTTTTTTATAAATAACGGGTGGCCGGGCCCCCCTGACTCACGGGGCCCGGGTCGCCAGTACCCTTTGTCCCCCCCGTTGGCGGCCTTGGGGGTGGCTCTGTGTGGTGAGCAGGGGGGGTCTGTGTGGGTATCAGGGGGCTCTGTGTAGGGAGTAGGGGGGGCTCTGTGTGGGGAGCAGTTGGGGCTCTGTGTGTGGACAGAGGGTGCTCTGTGTGCCAACCATGGGCTCTATGTGGGGAGCAAGGGAGGCTCTGTGTGGGGAGCAAGGGAGGCAAAGACAACACCAGTAGCCTTGTCTGTCTGGCCTCAGCAGCCCTGTCTGTGCTGCCCCAGCAGCCCTGTCTCTGCTGCCCCAGCAGCCCTGTCTCTGCTGCCCCAGCCTGAGTCTGTAGCCTGTAGTACCCCAGCCCTGCTTGTCTTGTTTGTAATCTACACAGTACAGGTATGTGACACTTAATCTGTACTGAAGTGTATAAAAACTACAACTCCCATGATTCCCCTAGTGTGCACATGTGCTTTAGGACACAGAACTGTTGACAGTGTCTCCACCCTCGAAATTAGCCCATTGACTGCAGCAGAGGGAGAAGAGAGATCAGAGAACCACCACCTCACCTGTGGTAAAATGCTCTCACCCAGGTGCAGGGGGCGCAGGAGGAAAACTTTGCACACCCCTGGTCTAGAAGAACATTTTAAATAAAAGAAATACAGATGAAAACTCTTCAATCAACTGTCGATCGAGGGCATCTGGGATGCTGAGGACCCCTCATAGCAAGGACATGGATGGCCTCTCATTCCACATTGGCCATAGGGCCTGATTTGATTTTTACATGTATTTTTCTGAGTTTTTAGTTTTGGTTGGCCTGTGGATTGTTTTTTGATTTTTATGGTTTTTTGATTTGTAATTTTTTTTAAAGGTTTTTGGCCATCAGGCTTGGGGAATTATATATAATTATATATATTATAGACTTCTGAAATAAAGGAAGGGGACCAATATAGTAAAGTACTGCTTGGTATATTGGTATCACATAATGGTGAAGTGCTACTCACAGTGTAGCAGGAGTTACAGTCATGTCGGATAAAAATCCAAGAACTGCAGTAGAAGCTACAGATATCATCTCTGTCTTGATGCTGAGAGGGATCAGATTTTGCCTGTGATGGAAAAAACCACAAGAGCCGGCAATTGGGACTCATTGGTGCACTGAGTGGGAGGGTCAATGGACGGGAGCTGTGCGTGGGGCTCAGGGGCGTGCGCGCTTTGTGATGACGCTGCAGATGGCGCCAGGTGTTAAGTGAGATGGTTCACAGGCTTGTGATGGGATTGCTTAACTGATGTTTAAAAAATGACACTGGATGGCGCTCTAATACTCTACAAATGTGCAAACCAATACAGTGTACTAATATAATAAATAATAAATATGGTGCAAAGTGACAAATAAAATCTAATAAATCACGTGCAGTAAAAAGGTATAAAACACTCAAACCCTTGGAAGGACTGTTTCATGGTCCAAACAAAAATGGGCAAAGAAGAAGAATCAGGGGAGCGTAGATGAACCATAAAGAAAATAGAAACTACAATATTGTCTAAACAAATCACAATGTATAGAAAAGTTCCCAAGTGAGCACTCACAATAAACTGGAAACAAATATGCAGTTATCCAACTAAGGTGGATGGTCACAGGCTGGAACAGGTAGGAGATACCACAATTTCAAAAGAGAGAGACACAAAGCCAAGGTGCAAATGGTAACAAACGATTTATCCAAAAATAGTAAAATTGAAGGCTTACAAAATCCAAAAGGAGTAACAGCATGGAAGGTGAGGTGAAGATGGTGACTGAGTAGTGATCTCAGATTCACAGCACACCGCCTCCGCCGCTGCAAGCCTCCATTCTGCATCTTTGCCGGGGGCCGTTACGTCACTTCCGGTGTCTCCGCCGGTTGGATAGTGGCGTCACGGGATTCCCAGCAATCTCTCTCCCTCTCAATCGTAGGCTTAGGGTCACGCTCTAAACGCGTTTTGCCGTTCTAAGTGACGGCTTCGTCAGGACGGCGAAACGTGTAGTGCCGTGTAGTGGCTCAAGGGCTTACAACACTTTGGCCAAAATGTAAAACTAAAAGACTATTTTATTTAATAGATATCTATACATTTAGGCACTGTACCGTGTATAAGTTTCACTGGATGTGCACTGAGCTTTGTATGTGTTTAAAGTTCTGTCTCTGGTTTTAAATATATATTGTCATGCTCAGTAGCACTCCTCTGTGACACTTATATGCTTATATATATGTTGAGGTTATTTTGGGGGTTCAGTATGAGCTTGTAGGTGTTCTGTATGTTTTACAATTCTTGTTCAGCTGGTCTTAGCTGATTGGAGGGTGGCTCCCTCCTACCTAATTGAAGCTCACCCCCTCCCACATTTAAATGATTATAAGCTCACTTCATAGCATCTCCCACTCTCAGGGGAACTTGCCTGCTTGCAGTTTGATTGTGACAAATCTAATACAGAGTGCTTTTCCTGGTAATGTACAGGTTAATAAGAGCTTCAATCAGACTTAGAACTATGCAACTAATTTTGACAGATTTATTATAAATCATTCTTCCTGGTAATGCACAGGTTATTAAGAATTTATATTAGTGTTGGGTACCCTTGAGATGTGGTCTGCCGTGTAGTTGTTCAAGGGCTTAGAACACTTTGGCCAAAATGTTAAACTAAAACACCATTTTATTTAATAGATATCTATACATATATATTTAAGCACTGTACCGTGTATAAGTTTCACTGGATGTGGACTGAGCTCTATCTGTGTTTCATGTTCTGTCTCTGGTTTTATATGGTTCATAATAGACACTTCAGGATTGGTTTATAGAGCTATAGAAACTGTCCCTGAGAACGGGCGAGGGGGTGATTGCCTTACCAAATTGGCTAAGAAAGAGACGTATTGGATCTACAAATTGGGAACACTGACACCCCGTGGCCTAAATGTAGATATAGATCTTGCTGCTTTAATTTGAATTTTAATCAACTAATCAGATTTATGCAAGGGGTCTGAAGACATTTGTGTAATACACTGGCGACACACTTTATTCGAGCTCGGCTAGTCCCACGAATTCGGGTATACCCGGGTGTATTGAGGTTTGTGACTGTTTTCTGCCCGAGTATATTGGGTTATTTTCCAGGCAGGGATTGAAGCATTTTATTCCCGCTGGCTGCAATACTGCACAGTATATATATATATACTGCATTACAATTCATGAATTTATGCCATCTGGTAGACACGCGAAGCATTGCAGCCTATTAATTCCTAATCATTATCATTTAACAGATCAGCCGCCCATCAGCCAGGCATGAACCCAGGCTGGGAAGGCAAACGCAACGGGGCTTGTCAGAGGTGAGGAGCGGCGCATTCCAGGTATCTGCCAGGTACATACTAGATATTTGCTCGAATAAAGTGTGTCGGTGCAGTATGTGTTTTGTTTTATATATTCCTATAATTTAGATTCTCACATGGATCTGTGCTATCTAATCCTGGTTACATGCTATAGAGCAATTTTTTGTAACTAAAGCCATGTTTATGAAGGAATGAGACACTTTACTATGTTGTAATCTATGAAATTGATATGATATTTTAAGATATGTGTTAATTTATTGTATGTACAATATGCAGACATACACTTTTTTATGTGTAGAAACTAGTACCAAGAAGTTCCCATTTATTTCCACTAGATGTAGCTATTTTTCATTTATACACTGGCGACACACTTTATTCGAGCTCGGCTAGTCCCACGAATTCGGGTATACTCGGGTGTATTGAGGTTTGTGACTGTTTTCTGCCCGAGTGCATTGGGTTATTTTCTAGGCAGGGATTGAAGCATTTTATTCCCGCTGGCTGCAATACTGCACAGTATATATATATATATATATATATATACTGCATTACAATTCATGAATTTATGCCATCTGGTAGACACGCGAAGCATTGCAGCCTATTAAATCCTAATCATTATCATTTAACAGATCAGCCGCCCGTCAGCCAGGCATGAACCCAGGCTGGGAAGGCAAACGCAACGGGGCTTGTCAGAGGTGAGGAGCGGCGCATTCCAGGTATCTGCCAGGTACATACTGGGTATTTGCTCGAATAAAGTGTGTCAGTGCAGTAGCTCTGAAGGATTATTTATTAGAAATATTAGTTTAAAATAACATTTTAAAATAACATTTAAGACGAGGAGGGCTTCCTAGCAAAAATTGGCGTTACAAGATCTCACCAAAGTCCGTCTCACCCCCCGCCAACCAACTCGAATGGCCCCGCTCCCACCGGGAACAAAGCTGGTTCAACCCGCTCCAAGAATGGCGCAGGGGCACCCGTGACTCTAGACACTGACTGAGTCCGTCCCAGGCAGCTGTGTTCCATTTGAAACCTACCATAAATCTTCTAAGACTTAAACACACATCTCACACTCCATCTGGCACGAAGACGACCTACCAAGACCAAGGGAGAGGGACGGGATCGCGGAGCAGCTCCGTCCACAACTTCAGAACGGCAGCCATCTTCCCACGATCCTTCTCCAAGCCGAGCGGGAAACAGAATGGCTCTTTCCCGCGCGAGTGATCTGACATCATCACCGGGCACCTCCCTCTCACGAGATCTGGATTACTTCCTGGAGTGCGCATATCTCTGGCACAGATGTGACACATCACAGGAGGCTGCACACCCTGAGATGCAGCACCTCCGGAGTCTCGCAAAAGACTCGCAAAAGACCCAATAAACAACATTTAATTAGTTCCATCTAGTGTCCCATATTATCCCTTTAGTCCCATACTTGACCCGTTCCCATTCACCTTACACCTCCGAAAATAAAAATAAAATTTCACAAACCAGCAAACAATTAATAAATACATACATACACTGTACACTATGGCCAAGGTGCTGTATACTATATATGTAGGTACTGCTGTATATATGTTCCTAAAAGCATCTGTAGGCATCTGTATACATGTAAGTTCATGTGTTTAGGTGTACTATGGGAGCATTATATACACATACGGTATATATGTCGTAATATATGTGTGAAGGTTGTATAATATGATATACATATGATATACATATGCGATTCGGGAGTATATGAATACTATGTGTACTCTGTATACTATATGCTATGTACTACATACATAGTGCAATGGTTGATATATATATGATATGCTGAAATATATATTGCATTGCGTATTATGCGCTTTATATATACTGTCCTATACTGTAAGCTATGCACTATGTTCTATATATCATACACAGTATATACTATATATTAAGTACCATAGGGACTACGTATACTATACGTTGTTCTAATATGCTTTGTACTATGCACTACATGATGAAGACGGCATATATGTATATGTATATAGAGGCTATATATACTGTATACTATTATCCCCTATTTCCCTCTACCAGTATTAGCAGCAGTTCTAATCTTACCTTCAATATATCTACGTTAGTGAAGGTTTAGTTAAAAGACAGATGGTTAAGCTGATATATTATTAGGATTTGGAGGCTTTCAGTTTTATGTGTAATATTTATATAGTTATTACATCCCAAACATTACTCAAGGGATAAGTATTTTTGTTACTGTATGTCTCATATAAACTTTAGATGATCAGTTTCACAGCTAATATACTTAATTCTCTGCACATAGTAAGGGATTTAGACACGTTTATCTAAATCACAGAAACGTTATCACCCTACCTATGTAATATACCCTGTATATCTGTCTCATAAGCCTTATTTGTCTTATAGATCATATGTCTTGTCTGTCATATCATAGCATTTGTCTTCCCTGTCCCACTTGTCAGGCAGTTCTTAGAAGTTATTTAGGTCAGTCTATTAAGTGTCACAAAAGTTGTTATTACATACGGCTAAAGTTACAGCTGTAACGATTCTCTGTTCTACGGTTCCTGTTTAATTTAAGGTTTCTATGCCTATTTGGCATTTATAACACCCAGTTTTATCTGTCGCAATTAACAAGATAATAAATATATGGAAAGTGTGCCGGGGGTGTATCCCCGGCGTCGCGCATGTGTTTCTTTTTTCGGCTCCCAATTGTTGAGGACCGACCACAAGACCCAGAGAGGTCAGTCTCCAACACAGGAGTTTGGCCCACCCATTTGGTGGAACTAAAAGACCTACCTTCTGGGCGCAGGGGCTATCCTCGGGGGCTCCAGTGGTATGCCCTTGTTTTTTGTTCACTTTTTACTTTTTTTTCCCTTCCCTGTGGTATCCCTCTTGTTTCTTCCCTTGTTCTGTCTCCCTATCCCCTCTCTTTCCCCTTCCCTCCCCTCCTAAGGACATTCGGAGCCCTGCAGACGGGTCTAGATGGCATGAGAACTTCAAGCACAGCAGATAGATTCACCGGTGATATAGCTAAAAGTGAGTATATAAGTCGTTACACTAGTTACCTCTTTTACTACAACACATGGCGTTAACATTAATATCTCACAATGTAAAAAGCTTTAATAGTCCAATCAAAAGAAAATTAGCTTTTACGGACTATAAGAGAAAACAGGCGGATGTGTTGCTCCTACAGGAGACACACTTCAGTAACAAAAATCCACCTAAATTCTTAGATAAGGGCTTCTCCCAATATTTCACCGCCTCAGCCTCAGCCAAAAAAAGAGGAGTAGCCATCCTGTTCAGTAACAGAGTCCCATTTATCGCCCAGACAATTAAAACAGACGCTGAAGGCCGCTTTATTATTTTAATTGGAACGATCCATGAACAGCCTATCACATTGGCCTCACTATACGCCCCCTGCATACAAGATGCAATTTTCTTTGAAAAGTTTTTCAAAATATTAAACTCAGTAGCTAAAGGATGCATCATAGTAGCAGGAGATTGTAATATTACAATGCATTCAGCATTAGATAGATCAGGAGGAGGAGTCTCTGACAATAAAAAGGCACAATTCGCCCTTCACAAAGGCCTAAAAGATACCCAGTTAGTGGATATATGGAGAGAGCTCCACCCATCTACCAGAGATTATACTTTTTATTCCCACCCACACACCTCTTACAGTAGAATTGATTACCTCTTTGTCTCGTGCCATCTGGTTCCTATGGTCACTCATTCAGAGATCCATGATATTTCATGGTCCGACCATGCACCAATAGAGCTAAGGTGCAACAATATCCGGGCCAATCGACCAGGTGCAAACTGGAAACTTAACGAATCTATTCTTAAGATACCTGAAATTTGTGATGCTATAGACCGAGAAATAGCTCAATTTTTTGAGATAAACACAGGCTCTGTGGAATCCCATATGATTCTTTGGGAGGCTCATAAAGCAACCTTAAGGGGCATATTAATCAGTATCACAGCTAAGAGAAAACGAGAAAGAGATTCCAAAATCAAAACGTTCCAAACCAAACTACACTCTCTTCTCTCAAACCACAAAACCAACCCTGATCCACAAACAACAAGGGATCTAAAAGATACAAATATAGAATTGAATATGTTATTGACTTCCAGAGCAGATAATTCCCTAAGTTGGTCCAAGAGGAAGTTTTACGAAAAAGCTAACAGGCCGGATACGATGCTAGCTCGAGCGCTAAAAGATAGGCAATCTAAGTTTAACATCCAAGCTATACGCTTAAAATCGGGCATACAAACAGCCAATCCCAAAAAGATAGTAGAAGAATTCGGTTCATTTTATGGTTCCTTATATGACGGAAAGAAAGTGGCACATAATAACAATACGAGCAAAGCATTGAGAGATTTCTTAGCTAGCTCAAAACTGGAGAGATTGACAGAGCAGGACAGAAAGGCTCTGGGCGCCGACTTCACATTAGAAGAAGTGTCACGGGCCATTAAAGAACTTAAACCATCAAAAGCGCCAGGACCAGATGGTTTCTCGGGGCTATATTATAAGAAGTTCTCTATCTTACTTGCCCCTCGGCTGCTCCACATGTTCAACGCTATATTAGCAGGAGCACCAATCCCTAGAGATATGCTGCGGGCGTCTATATCATTAATACATAAACCTGGCAAGGATCCGCTGAATTGTAAAAGCTACAGGCCAATTTCCTTAATCAATACTGATATAAAGATATATGCTAAATTGTTGGCCAACAGATTAAGTCTAATCCTACCCAGACTAATACTGCTGCGGCCAAGTTTATTCGAGCATTTGCCCGTTCTTGGCCGCAGCAGTAGCCTGGCGCGCGCCCGAGGGTGACGGGCGCGTGCCGAAGCAGCGGAAGAGCGCCCTCCGATCGGGGCGCTCTCCCTACCGCTGCTGGGTCCGCCGGGTCCCCCGGAACCCCCTGCCGCCGTCCCGCGATCGCGGGACACCAGGGCTCCCTCGGGGAGCCCTGGACGCGCGTGCAGGGGGCGCAGGCTCCCGATGACGCGTGACCGCGCGTCTATGACGCGCGGCACGCCGAGGGGCGGCCACTAGCAAGCCGGGAAATCTCCCGGCTTGCGGTACCGGCCACACTTTAATAAAAGTGTGTCGGTAGTGTACATCCAGATCAGGTCGGCTTCATCAAAGGGAGGCAGGCAGCGGATAACACTCGACGATTTATTGATCTGCTAGAATTGGCAAACAAAAATAATGCTCAAACCATGTTATTAAGTCTGGACGCAGAAAAAGCTTTTGATAGGATAGACTGGCCATATCTTCAAGAGACGCTAGCAGCATTTGGCTTTGGGGATCGGTTGAGTGGAGCGATTATGTCGCTGTACTCGGGCCCAACCGCCAGGGTTATACATCAGGGCTTCCCCTCACTCTCATTCCAAATTCAAAGTGGCACAAGACAGGGATGCCCATTATCTCCCCTCCTGTTTGCCCTATGTATAGAACCCCTGGCGGCACGCATTAGAGATAATTCGGACATCTCAGGGTTAAACGCTTATTCCCAATCACATAAAGCGGCCCTGTACGCAGACGATATCCTACTAATCATTTCAAAACCCCTCACTTCACTACCTAACCTATTTGACCTACTAGACAAATTTTCTAAGGTCTCTGGGTTCAAAATAAACCAATCCAAATCCGAAGCTTTGAATATCAATCTCCCTAGACATACGGAGAAACTACTGAAACTAAATTTTAAATTTAATTGGCAAAAGAAATCTATAAAATACCTAGGGATCCACATCACCAAATATGCAAAAAGCATCTATAATGCAAACTATCCCAACCTGATTTGGACATTAAAACAAGACCTTATCAGATGGTCTTCCAAGAAGATTTCTTGGATAGGTAGGATACATAGCGTTAAAATGAATCTACTTCCCCGTATCCTATACCTCTTCCAGACATTGCCTGTGCCACTCAAACTGAAGGATATACTCTCACTTCAGTCTGCAATATCTAACTTTATCTGGGGAGGAAAAAAACCGAGAGTTAATAAACTAAATATGAAAAGACCTACCTTGGCAGGTGGCTTAGCGGTACCCTGCCTGTTATCATATTACAAAGCGGCTCAATTAAGTCAAATTATACAATGGCATTCTGACCCTAAATTGAAAAGATGGGTGGAATTGGAAAGTTCTGCTTGCTCTCCATTAGAGCTTAGCAACCTGATTTGGCTACCTAAAAAAGCGAGGAAAACCGCTGCCCTACCTCTCACCTCAATGACCAACTCCATATCGGTTTGGGAAGTAACAAACATAAAAAACTCACTCACATCAGGATGTTCTCTGATGTCCCCCATTTGGAACAACCCAAGTTTTGCACCTGGCCTAATTGGTACAAATAGTTCAATCTGGAAACTAAAAGGATACAATAGAATCAAGGATATGGAAGGATATAATCTGAAAATTAAAACATTCGACCATATCAGATTAGAAAAAGACTTGCCCCACTCAGAATTCTATAAATACCTCCAGATTAGAGCATTCTATAACAAATTTGCCCCGTACCCGAACAGTCTCTCTGTCTCTCCAGCTCTTGCTCCAGTTTCTGAGCCTTCTCACGCTCCCTCTCATACAGAGTCACCTGGTATCGAAGCTCCGCTTCCAATGATGCTCTGAAGACATGCAGCGTGGCCTTTAGCTCCTCATACTGCTCTGTGGGGACGTACTGGGTATTCAGACGTTCCTGCAGCGCTTGTACCTCTTTAGCAGCCTGCAGTTTTTCTTCCTGTAGCGTTTGCTGCTTCTCCTCAGCATACTGGAGGTGTGTACGCAGACCTTGCAGTTGGTTCTGCAGTCGGTGCTCTGCTTCAAACTTTTCCTTGACTTCTTCTGTCAACTGAAAATTTTCTTCTTTCAGTTTTAAGTTTTCTCTTTTTAATCTTGAATTTTCTCTTTTTTCAGTCTCTGTATTCTTCAGGGCTTCTTGCAGTCCTCCTTCCATTTACGCACCTCTGCTTTGAAAATGACACTCTCCTGGCGTGAGACTTCCTTCTCTAGGTTGAGGGTCTGAAACTCCTTCCGAGAGACTTTGAGATCTGTATCAAGATTACCAATAGTTTCTTTGGCAATGTCCAGCTCCTAAGTGAGACTGTGTAGTTCCTTTCTGGAAACTTCCAGGTCTGTGCGGCAGCTGTTGGTCTCATGATGTGAGGCATTCTGTGCTCTGCGGAGTGTCTGAACCTCTTTCTGAGATACGTCCACTTCTATCCGGACACTGTTGACCTCCTGTTGTGAGGCATTCAGCTCTATACGAAGAGTGTGAACCTCTTGCTGGAAGACTGTCATCTGCTTCAGTGCCTCCTCATACTTCCGCTTTAGCGTAGCCACCATTTTATCAGATTGGCTCTGCTTTTCATCCATGGCGGAAATAGTAGCCTTTGCAGTATCTAGCTCAGTCTTGAGATCCTCCAATTCGGTCTTGGCCGCAGAGTAAATTGTGAGCACAGTCTTCTGTAGCTCAGCATTATTTTCTCTCTCCCTTTCCAATTCTTCACAGAGCAGATCACAGTCATGCCTGACATTTTTCAGGGCATCTTCAGGGCTGGTCAAGGGATCATCACTCACTGTTCCGGCTCCACTTCCCTGGGATGGTTGGTTGAGGGTTCCTCACTGTTGGCACCGGACAGACACTTCTTTGGGGTACACGACTTCTGCCTTGGGCCCTCTGGATATTCCGTTACCCGCGGGACGAATTCTCCATTTTCTCTAGGCTGCAGGGCAACTCAGTCCCCTTTTCCCTCCACAGGATCTGCAGACGTGTCTGTTCCTTCCACGGTAAGTGAAGAACCGCTTTTCTTTTTCTTTTTCCGCTTCTTTGTTTTGGATGACTCCGTCCCATCCGGAATACTGGGGTCTCCTTCTTTATTTGATACTTTAGCAGCTTCATTATATACACCAGGCTTTTCTTGCAGTTGCTTTAGCTGACAGAAATATTGGGTGATCTGCTGCTCCCGCTCTTTCTCCTGCTGATCATATTCGTCATCAAAGGGAGCGGTCTTTTCTGTTCGTGCCAAGTTCAGGCACCCCAACCATTCTTGGGGTGTTTTGTGGGTGTGACTCGGTTCGGGTTCCCCGTAAGAGAGGTCTTCCTCTTTATTGGACTGGAAGGACCACTCTTCCGTGGGGTAGGCTTCATTACAGGAACGCTGCATCTTGTCCTCCATTTTTAGGCTATCAGGTGTAATTTTCTTCCTGACCTCAGGAGGCACTATTGTAGCTGTTGCCACTGTATTTGCTAGAACCCCCAATTGTGGTAGTCCTGCAGATGGGCATATTTTGCTTGTAGAGGTCGTAGCTCTCACAGGCATCTCTATAGAGTTTTCTTTCTTGGGAATTTTTTTCAATATCAGCAGTGCTGAGCATGCATTTTCTCTTATCAGGTATACAAGATGTGCAGTTGCTAGGTAAAAAAAAGTCTATTTGCTCTACACCATTTATTTGCTAGGTGCAATCTCTCCGCTTCAGCAACAGAATTTGGTTTTCTGCCTGAGTTCAGTAATTTTAAGTCTCATTTTTGGGTATTATGGCATTCACACTTCACACTTTGGGTGTCTGTTTTTGCTCCCAAGATATATATAGGCAGACTTTTTTACTTGCAGAAAAAAACCATTCTTTCATTCCCGGCAGGGTGACTCAACACTCAGCATTTGTTTGCTTAAAAATTCCCCTGCTTCAGCACAGTCTTGTATCAATTTTCACACTTTTCTGCATATACTCCATTCACAGCTGGTAGCCCTATGCGGTGTGGCAACCTTTATTTGCAAAATCAGTAACACTCGTGGGTCACCATCTGTATTCACTGCTTCAGCGAAACTTTTGAAAACAACAAACACCTATCCCTTTTTAAGGGCTGACTCACTTCTTGAACCCTGACTATGGCTGGAAGGCAAAACCCCTATTTCAATGACCATATTACACTTTGTGATAGGCAAAATAAGGTTTAGCTACTTCAGCAGTCTCTTCTGGGTTTTTGTAAGTTTCAGTGCAGTGTGTATCCCTTTAACTCTGATCTCTGCAGCATGAGGGTTTTTTTTTTTTTTTTCAGACTGTTTGTAGGCCAAAAAGCATAGCAAAAAAAATCTCTGGTCCTTTTAAACTTCAAAGACACCTCTTGTCCCACCTCGGACACCAAATGTAGACGGACGTTCACAGAGGTACACAAGTGGAGGCTTTTATAAGGTGAAATTATAATAAGGCTTTATTGTGCCTTTTCCTTTTCATCAGAAAATCATCCAAACACAGGGTGGGGAACAAAGCTTAATTCCCTTGGGAGTATTTCTAGTGAAATCCCATGCAATTCACAACTCCTAGTTAAGCAGGTCTCCCAGCCCCAAACACATAGCATGACATAAGCAGATATAAGAAGTCTCTTTAGAATGAAAGTCGTATCTGTTAGCTGCTGTAGAGTAAGCTTCTCTGCTATCCTGGAACCGCACCCGTGAGTGCACAGAAAATCAGCATCCATGTTTAGAAGTCTTATTTGGTGTCTTGCAATCAGCTATGCTGGGCAGAGCTCAAGACCGGTCAGCTCCAGAGATGTGTGTTCTCTCCAAAGGTCAGCTCTCATTCAGAGCTAAGGAGTCACTTCCTGTCTCAAAGGGAGGCTTTTTCTACCTCCTCTAATCAGGCAGGTGGTGTTAGTTAATTTGCTACCAGCAGTTAACCACCACACTCCTGGATTAGAGGCACATTTGTGAACAGGGATAAGTCCCCAGTTACAGGGGCTTTAATATCAGGAACTTGAGAATAAGGCAGAGCAAGGGTAGCGGCGGGAGGGAAGCTAACATCAGAAGCTGAAGTCTGTACTTCAGTGACAGGGACCTGACAGACAACAAGCAGCAAGTAGGAATCATGGAACCTCCTAATTGCAGACACCTTAGGAGCACAAGGAGTCTTATCCAAAACTGCAAGGGCCCTAACAACATGGGTACTTGACATGACAAAAACATGAATAGGCGTGTTTACTAGTGCAAAAATTCTGATAACAGGATTCCTAGCCAGTGGTGAGGGTGTCTGGGTTTGACTAGTGAGAAAATCAGATATAGTGATAAGTGACTTAGAATCAATCACTGAGGTTCTAGGTTTGCTGGACATGTGTGAAAAAATACCCTTTAAGACAGGAGCTTTAATTTTTACCCTGAGTAACCCAACGGTTGCTGGGCATATTTAGACGCAGTGCTGAGGGACTGAGGTTTAGCAAGGGCAGGAAAACTAAATAGCTCAGATTTAAACACCAGGACTAAAAATATAGACAGGGTGGTCTCAGACTGTACTAAGGGCGTAACAACAGATATGCTGATCCCTGGAGGGTTTGCATAGGCAGAGAAATCAGGGCAACCAAAAGCAAGGGCTTCCTCTATAGGAGGAGATTCTGAATCTGAAGGAAGGTTTTTACCTCTCAGAGTATCAGGACCGGCAAGGCAAATTTCAGAGAGAGGGGAAACTGTGTGCAGGCATCTAGTTAGCACATATGAAAAAGCGTCACTTTTGAGTGAAGGCAGTGTGTCAGCAAACATTCCTGGGAACACAACATGAACCCCATGAAGGGCATAATGAACACTGTACGCTTTTAACCCTAAGCTTTGAGAAGAGGAGAACACACACAGTACAAGGGGGGTAATCACAACTGTACTGGTCTCTGAAGTGGGTATTTGGTAAGGAATGTCTGGGAAACCAGAAATGACTGCAGATTCCACGAGGTGGGGACTGTGCGCTGAAGCAGGGATCACGCTTTCTGGGTGACAGACTGGTTCAGCGAGATACCCGGGAGTGGGAACTCTGCGACCAAGCTTAGGGAAAAACCTGGTACCAAAATACCTTTAACTGGAATCAGAAGATTAGCCGAAGTTTCAGGGGGCACAGCAGCTGAAACTTGAGCTGAAGCAGGGGCATGGGCTTTAAAGCAAAGACTAACTAAGGGCTCCGCAACATTAGGGTAGTCATTCAATGTAACCTCTGCTGTCGGACTTGGGGAATCATTCTCTGAGGTTAGAAAGGAGGCATTAACTTGGAGGCAGCACGAATTTACAGGGGTTAATGCAGATAGTACTGTACCTGAGAGTAAATAATAGGGAGCTTTTCCTCTGTAATGGGAGACACAAGGGATTTCTCTTCTGGAGCTAGGGACGTGACCTTGGCTGGCGAAGAACAGGGAGTTACCAAAGGAGGCTCATAGGGGTGACCTGCAGGGGTTAATACAGGAATGACCTTAAGGGCTGGAATGGGAGATTCAGAGTTAGAAATAGAGGGAAAAAGGGATTAATTCTCGGATACTAGAGCCTTAGTGTTGGCTAGAGAAATATACGTATACTCCAGGGGAACCTCACAGGACTGATCGGCAGGGGTTAACGTAGACATATCATTGGTGTCAGAGTAACCAGGCGTACAATCAGGGCTAGGGACCGTGGCAGCTTCTACGTTAGGGGGCAGTGATAGTGGGACAGTTTGGTCATTTCCTGGGGAGGGAGATACGTCCCCAGGTTTAGCGACAGGACTGGCAGCACACGGGGACTGCCAAGCGGCAGGGTAGCTGGCGAGGAGAGGGTCCTGTTCCTTTATGCAAATGTCCAAAGTCAGGGAAAGTACACAGAGTGTGTTTTGTGCATGAGCCAACATGAAGAGAGGGTCCTGTTGTACTACGTGAATGTCCAATGATAAGGCCAGGGCATAGAGTGCATTTCGGGCGTTGGCAAGTTTGATAGGATTCACATAAATCCCAGGTTAAATGGGAACCAGGGGAGTAAACACAAGCGGCCAGAGACTGTTTTAAGTCCTTGAGGCAATAAGCCTTACTAATGAGATCATTACGGCATTGTCTTTGCAAAGGGGTTAAACCTTCATACATAATCTGATCTTCAATCAGGAGTAGTATTTCGCACAGATACTGGTTTTCAAACTGGGACTGGTCTGCAGGCCGGGACAGGATTTCAGACAGAAACATACCAACCCTCACCACAGGGCGGTCCCAGTTTGTGGGGCCGAGCATACTGTCACGGTTGTGCACGCCACAAACCTGGGTCGGACCGCGTGGCTGAGGTCGGGGTGTAAAAGCACCGCCCTTAGACCGCACAGGCTGATCCGGATTGCGCAGTTCGTAGTCGTACGTAGCAGGGTCAGGACTGGAGAAGGCAGCATCGTCAGTGGACAAGCCAGGGTCAGAGTTGATTTGCATTCTGCCTTGTCTTTATTTACCTCTGACTTCAGCTTGTACCCAGCTTCTACCTTCTCTGACCCTTGGACCTCAAATAAGCACAACAACCATTCTGAGCTCTCTACTCCTGGACCGCGGCTATGCACAATGACCATCTGACTTCTCCTATCCTAGACCACGGCAAGTATAACAACTATTCTGACCTCTCCTACCCTGCCCCAGCTACACAACTACGACTCTGCAATCCGGACACGGTTGCGCGGTTTTGGTCGGAGTACTCTAACATTCCCACCTCAGCCCTGTTGTCCCGTCCTGTTTGTGGTGAGCACTCGTGTTTTTGTTGTTAGAGGATAAAGAAAGAAAGAGATAACAGAGCACTTCTCAAGGACATCAATGGTAAGGAAAAAATGAGGAAAGTTTGTAATCTATAAAAATTGAATTATTTATTGGTCATATGAAAAAGATAGCGAATATGTCACCCCACCAACGCGTTTTACGCCTAAGCACTTTATCAAGGTATACATACCACTAAGTCTGGAGTATATTTATAGGTAAATGATAACATCAGTTAACCAATCACATCACAAGCCTGTGAACCATCTCACTTCACACCTGGCACCATCTGCAGCGTCATAACGAAGCGCGCACGCCCCTGAGCCCCGCGCACAGCTCCCGTCCATTAACCTTCCCACTCAGTGCACCAATGAGTCCCAATTGCCGGCTCTTGTGGTTTTTTCCATCACAGGCAACAGCTGATCCATCCCAGCATCAAGACAGAGATGATATCTGCGGCTTCTACTGCAGTTCTTGGATTTTTATCCAACATGACTGTAACTTCTGCTACACTGTGAGTAGCACTTCACCATTATGTGATACCAATATACCAAACAGTACTTTACTATATTAATGTCTCTTACCTTTATTTCAGAAGTCTATAATATATATAATTAGATATAATTCCCCAAGCCTGAAGGCCAAAAAACCTTTAAAAAAAAATTACAAATCAAAAACCCATAAAAATCAAAAAACAATCCACAGGCCAACCAAAACTAAAAACTCAGAAAAATACATGTAAAAATCAATTCAGGCCCTATGGCCAATGTGGAATAAGAGGCCATCCGTGTCCTTGCTATGAGGGGTCCTCAGCATCCCAGATGCCCTCGATCCACAGTTGATTGAAGAGTTTTCATCTGTATTTCTTTTATTTAAAATGTTCCTCTAGACCAGGGGTGTGCAAAGTTTTCCTCCTGCGCCCCCTGCACCTGGGTGAGTACATTTTACCAGAAAGGGAGAAGGGAAGAGCATGGAAAATTCAAGATGGCTGCAGATGCTGCGATTGCTATGAAGCCTGGGAGGGGTAGGCCATGAACCCCACACACCCTGGGACAGGGGTCCTCACAGGTAATACAACATAGTGTGGGGGCCTGCTGAGGGGGGAGGGGGGAGACTAGGGAGGGGGTACAATGGAGACTCCCTACATACAGGGGAAGAGCAAAGAGACCTTACAAGAACCAGTGACCCTATTCACCCGGCTCAGGCTCCTTATAAAGGGTCATTGATCCCATACCCCCATGACCTTTGCCGTGTGTGCTGGCTGCAGCAGGACAAGCAGCCGTGTGCGCATCTCCACCAGGGGGAAGAGAGTGGGGGCTGCTCCGTTCATGTACCTCTGTGGTGGGGAGAAAGAGCTGCTCAGGAGACTCAAACAGAGCCCCCCGTGTCCGCAGCTCTGCCGGGGGTGGGGGGAGGACACAGACAGAGAAAGACATACCACACAGAGAGAAAGAAACACACATACACTGACTGACACACTGAGGGGGGGAAGAGAGAGGTGAGGGGGGCCTCTGGCGGTGACCAATAGAAATGACATTTAAAACCTGCACCCACAAATGATTGACCTCGCAAGGGGGCGTGCTCGACCAATCACAGCCGGCTGCAGCAGCTCACAGATAACAGCATAATTAACAATCAGTATCAACATACACAAAAATAGTTTAATAATATAGAATATCACTAAAACAAATATTTAAAAACAAAATGCAGACAGTATACTGTACACAGAAATATCTCAAAAACCATCACGTATCACAGAAAAACTGGAACGAAACAAAGATATTGTTAGACATCGTGATATTCAGGATTAGAACGTTATTCCAATTAATACACCAGTTATGAGAAACATGAAGGTCAAGGTACTGGGACCCTACAAGAGTTGGTGAGGGGAAGGAAGGGACCCTACAGGATTTGGTGAGGGGGGAGAGGGGCCCTGGAAGCCACAGGCAGCAGAGATTAACAGGAAGAGGCTGTCTGTGCTGGAACAGGAGAGCAGGAGGGGGAGAGGGGCCCTAACAAGAGTTGGTAAGGGGGGAGAGGGGTCCCACAGGAGTTGGTCATGGGGGAGAGGGGCCCTACAGGAGTTGGTGAGGGGGGAAGAGAGGCCCTACAAGTGTTGGTGAGGGGGAGGAAGGGGTCCTACAAGAGTTGGTGAGGGGGAAGGGGCCCTCGAAGCCACAGGCAGCAGAGATCGACAGGAAGAGGCTATCTGTGCTGGAGCAGGAGGAGGTGAGGGGGGAGAAGGGCACTACAAGAGCTGGTGGGAGGGGAGGAAGGAACCCTACAGAGTTGGTGAGGGGCCCTGGAAGCCATAGGCAGCAGAGGTCGCGACAGGAAGAGTCTGTCTGAGCTGGAGCAGGAGAGCAGGAGGAGGTGACGGGGAGAGGGGTCCTAACAAGAGTTGATGAGGGGGGAGTGGGGCCCTAACAAGAGTTGATGAGGGGGGAGAGGAGACCTACAGGAGTTGGTCAGGCGGAGAGAGACCCTACAGGAGTTGGTGAGGGGGGAGAGAGGCCCTAGAGGAGTTGGTGAGGGGGGAGGAAGGGACCCTACAAGAGTTGGTGAGGGGAGGGAATGGACCCTACAGGAGTTGGTGAAGGAGGAGAGGGATCTTACATGAGGAGGTGAAGGGAGGAAATTGGAAATTAAGGATTCAAAATAAAGGGACTAGGATAGGAAAAGGGAGTTGGGTGGGGAAAGAGGGAAGGAGACAGGAGGGGGCGACGACATTTATTATTATTATTATTATTATTATTATTATTATTATGGAGTGGGGAACTGGTTCTTATTATTACAAATGACCCGTAGTATTTATATCACCATTACTATTATTACTATGTAACTATGTTATTAGAACCTGATTTATACAAGTATATTAAATATATAATATTATTGCTATTTGTAGTATTATCCGTGACTATTATTAGTGTTAGTATTTGTAGCCCCGGTGTCCTCTGGCTCCCAGAGACCCCCTCTGTAGTCAGACGAGCGGTCGCGGGTCCCGCCTGAGCCAGCGACGGGCCCGTGCAGGGAGCGAGCAGAGTCCCTGGAGCCTCGGCGGCGTACCCGGCTAGCGGGGGCCACCATGACGGGTTGCGCGAGCGTGCGCGGGATCGCGCATGCACAGGGACAGTCAGGGAGTTGCGGCGGCCATTGGAGAATTGCGCATGTGCAGGAGAATCGCGCACGCGGCCCCAATGCCCAGACAGGCTCGCCAGGACTACAACTCTCATGGGACGTAGCGAGGGAGACACCAGGTGTCTCATAGTGGCCAATGAGGGACAAGGATTCCCAGGCAGGCAGATAGATACTTTTCACGGGCTTTGGAGCACAGCAGTTGGAGCTGGGAGCAAGAAGGGGAAGTAAGAGTGTAGGGAGCAAGTGGCTCCTGCTCCAGTAAGGTTCCCCAGGTCCCAGACAGGCCCCAACTCCCCACCAGGTTAGTGGGTAATTATTGAGGGACGGCCCCAGGTTAGGGACCCTGCCCTTAGGTTCGTGTGTGTGTGCATCTTGTCAGTGTCACGGCTGTCAGTGCTGTGAGAGCTGACAAGAGGGCATCCTGTGTGTGTGCAGCACGTTTGCTGCAGGCACCAAGTAGGTTGCAGTGCGTTGCTGCAGGTGCTAGGTAGTAGTTAGCAGTCAGGACCGGGAAGAGCTAGGGGAACGGATTAGGCCAGTAACACACTAGGTCCCAGATATGTCCTCACTCCCCAGTTTGTGGTGCTACAGGGACAGGCCCTAGGTTAGGGATCCTGTCACAGTAGCACTAGTGTTATATAGGGACACAGCGGACGCTGCGCTTCTCGAGAAGAGACTTGGGCTCAAGTCTGCGTTAAAGAGATAGAGACTATCTCTAGGGTGGGATCGCCCCTGGCGGACCCCGTGCAAGAAACCACAGGATCAGACGGAATCACCCAGCGGTAGATCCTTTTTGAAGTGCTTGCAGGCCCGAGTGCAGGAGCGCTCGGCAGGTATCTTCATATGTGCACCAACGTATCCTAACATATTATAATCACACATAGTGGCAGCGCTGACCACAGGACAAGGGGGTTGGGCTGTGAACAGTGTGGGGATACACGGTGACTGTGGAGTTACTCCCGCCAGGGAATGTTATAAGTGTGTTATTGTCTGCATATATATATAAACTGGTTATATATACATCTCTGAGTATGTGGTTGTTGTATATGCGGGTCCTGTGTAGGTAACCTTCTACATCCCTAGAACCCTACACAGGTGGAGGCGCTGAAACCAAGAAACGTTCCAGAGATTCACCCCAGGCTCTTACTGGCGGAGGCTCAGACCTCCTGTGAGCCTGACAGGTATACTGCACCACACCTGGTAACATATAGGTTCCCCTTACATATGCCATATATGCGATTGGGTGGGGGGGGGGAATACCCGTTACATATTATTTCTTATATTCACGTAGATTAGGGCTGTCTAGTTCATAGTATATTGCCAGCCCTGATAATATTTATACACTGTATACACGTCCATGGACAGAGGAACTCGTACAAATAAAGCTTTTATTTCATTAGTATTTTTATATGTATTTGGGGGCTTGGGGGTATTTTTATATGGGTTGGGGTATTTTTTATATGTATTGGGAGGGTTGTTTTTTTATATGTATTGTTTTATTTTTTTAACGGATTGGACTTTTTTTTTTTAGATGTATTAGGTTCTTTTGTAGATGTATTGGGGTCTTTTTTTACATGCATTCGGGGTATTTTTGTTTTTAGATGCATTGGGATTTTTTTATATGTATTTTTTTAAATATATATTTATATATTTGGGGGTGTGGGGATTTTTAGTATGTATTTGGGGGTTGAAAGTTTTTTGCATTGGGGTGGGAAGTTTTTTGATATAGCTTGTGGGGGAATTGTGTGAGGGGGGAAGGAATGAGTGAGCGTGGGGTAATTCACTTGATGTAGGGAGAGAGGGGGTAAGTGAGGAAAAGAGGTGAGTGAGGAAAAGAGGTGAGTGAGAGTGAGACGCAGGGGAGAGAAATACATGCGAGGCGTGAGAGGGGTGAGACGGAAGGGAGAGAAATAATAGGAAGAGAGGGGACTCGTAAAGTGTGAAATGGGAGGGGGTGATGGGCACCGACACTGGGGGGAAGCCCTGCTCAAAAGGTTTGTCCCGGGCCACATGATTTCTGTTGGCGGCCCTGGCCTCCCCTGCTCCACACACAGAGCCTCCCCTGCTCCCCCTTGCTCCCTACACAGAGCCCCCCTGCTCCAAACACATAGCCCCTCTGCTCCCCACATAGAGCCCCCTCTGCTCCCCACACAGAGCCACCCTGATCCCCACACAGAGTTCCCACCTGTTCCGCACACAGAGTGCCCTCTGCTTTGCAAACAGAGCCCCACGGAGGTCTGACACTGAGCAGAACTGAGATGCAAAGTACTTCATCAAAACCCTGACCCTGCATTCTGCCTGCCCCAAATAACACTCTCAAAAGATGTAATAAAGGGGCAATAAATGGGAAAAGTGCAATGACATATCGGAAAGAAAAAGCCATTCTGATTGGGGTCTTTTTTTTTTAACGCTTCTTAAATCATTAAATATGTAATTAACTATTAAAAAGCTTCTTCAAGTGTTGTTATTAATTCTTCTTATTAGAAATGTATGCAATTTAAAAACCAAATGTTGGCGGGGTGGGGCAGGGGGCGTGGCCATGGGGCGAGTGCATTTTTTTGTCTGGCAAGCAGCATTTTTTATCATTTATCGAGCCCTGCTTATAACCAAAAGGAACCAACCGTGTATGTAAAATATAAGGAGATGGTAGATCGATGCCAGCGCGGCTCCTATAGATGTCAGACTCACCAGGTAGGATGGTAAAATCAATTTATTGAACTACATAAAACAGATACTAACAAGACATGACTAGGAGACCTCCTCCCACACGTTTCGGGCAAGTTTGCCCTTTCTCAAGGAGTGTTACAAGCATGAAGGGAGGGCGTTATTTATACCTCCCTTCTACTGATTGACTAATGTGTTGCACCTAATTGGAAAATTATGCAAATTTCAACACATTGGACTCAAACTCATTAGTCACATATATTTACAAATAAAATAAAAATGGTTTGATATGCAGACTATGGTATCATTATCATAGTACAATAGTGTGCAACAGTATAATATCTTAAATAATATGTATGAATTCTATATCTAGTGTCCACAGATTACATAACAAAAACAGTATAATATCTTATATAATAATATGTATGAATTCTATATCTAGTGTCCACAGATTACATAAAAAATGTATGAATTCTATATCTAGTGTTCACAGATTACATAAAAAATATAGATCACAGAAAAAACCTTCAGGTTCCATTCTGTATTGAGGCCTTTAGGTATTATTGTGTCGATGGTGAAGATCCAGCCCGATTAAGGGCTTAATTGATATCAGAATGTAATTGCAATGTATTGGCTATGTATTTTGTTGGCAACGGAGGACACGGAATTTTCTGTCGAAGGGGCTTCATATGATGAGGTTAGTAGAACTTTATTTATTTTATTATGCTAGTTAATGTGTTTAATAATGGGCAAATAATCTATTATCCCTATCTGGATAATAGTTATTTTGCACAATTTTTGTACTGTATGTGTTGGGGGGGGGGGGATTGATGTATTTAATGTACAGTATAGGTCAGGTTTATTTTTTTTACAAACGATCCAAAAAATGCAAAGAAATGCACAAAGCAGCGCACTGCCCAGGGACACAGGTGTATCAAAAATAAAATATAAGTTTATTGTCAGTCAGACATAGCAAACAAGGGGGTACAACCCTAACGCGTTTCACACAACAAGGTGCTTGATAAAGTCCCTAAATGCATGTGTGCTGGATGAAGCATAGAGCAGGAAGCCACAGCAAAACTTGGACACCCTAATGCCAGAGCTGCCACCTTCAACTGATGGCCAACCCAGAGAAAAAAAAATTCCCTTACTTGACAGCGTGCTGCAGCGGCATCTCCCGACATTCTGCTGCAACTCCCCCTCCAACTGCACTGAACATGGCTGCGCGGCGTGATATGATGCCGCATTGCCATGGCAATGGGATGCTATGTGACGTGATCACTACGCGGTGTCACGTAGCCACAGCAATCTGACACCGCATAGCATCATGTCGTCACGTTGCCTCCCATTGCCATAGCAACGCGGCTTCATATGACGCTGCGCAGCCATGTTCAGTGCAGTTGGAGGGGAATTACAGAAGATTACGGAGAATGCCGGAGACGCCGCCACCCGCCGCCGAAGCAGTACACCGCCGCAGCACACCGCCACCCAGAGATTCAGGAGTCTCAGGTCAAACCTGGAGGGGTAGCTGCACTGCCTAATACTGATGAGAGGAACCCTGCTAATGAACAAGAAAGTGCCTGTGAAGGGAGAAGGAGTGGCTCAGTGAGTAAAGATACTGACTGGCACTGACCTTGAAGCAGGGGAGTCTGGCTCAATTCCTGGTGTCAGTTCCTTGTGACCTTGGGCAAGTCACTGTATCTCCCTGTGCCTCAGGCACCAAAAAAACATAGATTGTAAGCTCCACTGGGCAGGGACCCGTGCCTGCAAAATGACTCTGTAAAGCACTACATAAAACTAGCAGCGCTATACAAGAACATATTATTATAATTATTATTATTATTACTTGGTCAGCCACAGGAGTGTGTCTGTGAATGATCTGCCGATTCGCACACACTTTTTCAAGGCTAAAGATGGCCCCCAGTAGTCTAATGGGGGAATATATAGGATCGTCAATCAGTCCTCTTTGAGAATTTAATCCCTTGCGACCTCAGGATGGCATTACAGGGGGGTGGATGAATAGATAATAAATACTCCCTATTACTGTGTAAGGTAATACCAGGGTCTTTAGAGGGAAGGTTTACACATACAGGTTATGACATGTAAGTATAATTAGTACAGTCTGGATAAACAGGCAGAGAGCTTTGTATTATCTGTCTGTGTGGAAAAATACAGACTTTGGGAGAAAATCTTTTAGACAAAATCTTTCCATTTTAATAGTGTGCACTTTACATGTAACCCCAAAGTAGGGTGCCCCTATTTTATTTACAGGAATATAAGGGGGCAGTGCAGAGAAAAAGAATTGCACTGGTTTGTTAACAACATCAAAGGATAAATCAGAGCACCTACTACATATGTGGGGTAATCATCAGTAGATTGTGGGACGCCAGTAAGTTCTAAGTGTAATAGATAGGATAAAGGGTGTGGTACAGACCCAATTTTAAAATGCAGATAAATGTGGTACATAACTACTCGGGGTGATGTGCAAACAAGAGAAGGGGTAGTAGCAAAATGTTGACCAGATGCGGGAACATACGTCTATGATACTGTAGATACATAGAACCTAAGGTGGTCCGAGAATGTAGAATATAATCCTACAGGTGTTAAGGTGACAGGTCCCTCAGGTTCAGATCAACAGGGTAAATATGAAACCCTCATTCAGCAGGAGTTATATGCATGGCAGTATGTGTTTGCCATAAGAAGTATATAGAGATGACTAGACGCCAGTTCAAGCTATGCATTTTGGAACACCTTGATTTGGTTAGAAACAACCTTGACACACCAGTTGCTAAACATGTCAACCAGTGAGATAACGGAGATATCAACACTCTACGCTTTATAGGGATTGACCAATATTCCCTGTGGGCCAGAAGAAGTGATTGGGACACTGAACTTCTGAAGAAAGAATCTTGGTGGATATATATGCTTAAAACCCTAACCCCGAGAGGCCTCAATGAGGGTTTTGAATCTACTGTACACCCTTTATATGCAGCCTTTTTTTAGAGGGTACTGTACCATTCAGCCCCTCCATCCGGTTACCCTGCATTCACTATCTCATATGCACAAAAAGAAAAAAGACAGCGCACAACTCTCACAGTATAGTAAGGTTGGTATAATGTGATATGGTGAATCAGGTAAGTAATGCACGTAAACATTAAATCTTTATAACATGGCATGCTTAGGGTACATGTTAATAACTACTGCACCGACACACTTTATTCGAGCAAATGCCCGATTTGTACCTGGCAGATACTTGGAATCCGCCGTTGCTCACCTCTTGCATGCTGCGTTGCGTTTGCCTTCCCAGTCACGGTTCATGCCTGGCTGACGGGGGATCTGATCTGTTAAATGATAACCAGAAGAATTTACTAGGCGGCAATGTTTCGTTTGTCCACCAGATGGCATAAACTCATGATAACCAGAAGAATTTATTAGGCGGCAATGTTTCGTTTGTCCACCAGATGGCATAAACTCATGACTTAAGTAATGTGTGGACTTTGCAAGTTGTTTCGTTTACTATACCAAAAAAGATACTTTATCCCAGTACAGTATGCTACAGTATTGTAACTTGTCCTTGAGACTGAAGGAAGAGTTGCAAAAAATGTATCAATTTAGGCTTTACATACAGTACTGTATTAAATAAAGACAAAGATCATTTTCGCTTACACTATTCTACAGAGACATGAGTGTTCAAGTGGAGCCCGCTTTCCAAAAACCTGACAGAAGTTATGCTTATTTGATATGGGCCGCTATTAATGCAACAGAGGATAAGATGGCAACAGTTGTTCAAATTTATCAGTATTTTATCGAAAATTATGACTTTTACAGATTTTCGACAACTCCTCATTTGTGGAAGCGCGCAATAAGGAAAAGGTTATGTAGTGACCCCTGTTTTCACCGTATTGAGCCCCAATTTGTTGGAGGGTATTGGTGTGTGGCACCGGGTTTTTCCCGTATCTATGATAATGGAGGCGGCAAAAGGCGAAGGGTCGTGTTAAAACGAAATAAGAAGCGACAGTCCCTGCCAAGCAATGCGCCAGAACCAGAACCAGAACCAGCAGCAGCACCAGCTTATCATGATGCCCTCGCCATCGGTGACAACCCTGAGATGGATTTCGCAGCCAGTTTTGATGAAGCTTGCATGTACCTAAGCGATTTCCCGCTGACTACAGGTGGGCTAGTCCCTCTGCAAACTATCGACGTGGGTGATGATGAAAGCTGGACTGGAAGTGGGCCGGCGCCGGCGCAAGCTGAATGGGAAATTCAGTAATACAGTATGGTGAGTACTATTATTTTGGTGGGGCTGGCTGGGTACTTCTTTAGGGGGCTGACCATTACTGTACATTAAAACTTTTCATTTTGTTTTTCCTCAGAAAAGAAAACGGCTAATGGGGGGATTTCGATGGATAATATTGTGCTGTACAGTACAGTATGCTGATGTTTTCCAGCTGAACAGTATACTGTGTAATAAACCCGAATAAATAAAACTATGCATTTATTCTACAGTACATGTTCAGTAAATTACTGCACATACTGTACTGGGGGCGAGATGTGTTTGCAGCAGAGAGAGATTTAATAATATTGTACAGTGAGCAGGGGGTTCCCTGAGCCAGAAATTAATGCTCAGGGAACCCCCCCCCCCTGCTCCTGATCAATATTATTAAAAAAATACACACAGCAGCCGCCAAAAAATAAATAAATAAATGACAATAAATACATTTGAAATACATTTTTATTGATAGTGTAGATGTGCAGGGGGTCTCCGGAGCTGAACCGCGTTGGTTTTAGGTCTGGGGACCCCGTGCCCCCCGAGATACAGGCCCCTTTAGGGGGTGCCGGTATCCCTCTGCGTTTAAAGGTCCCGATCACGTGACCGCGGCCTGTAAACCAAGCAGAGCAGAGGGATACCGGCACCCCCTAAAGGATCGGAAAGGGAATTGCGCCATCTTCTGGCCAAAAAACTTGCCAGAAAACCTTTTAGTCAGGAGAAAATGGCGCGATTTTTAAAATCTGCCAGAACAGTTTTGTAAAGTGTAAAAGTCGCCACACTCGTGGCGAGAACCTGGAACTCGCCATGCTATTTTAGCGTGCAATGCCAGAAGGACCGAAGCGCTGGAACGCGCCATTCTGCCCTTTACTATGGCGTGTTCCAGGTAGCCAAGAAAACTTGGCTATTTTACTAACATCTGTTAAAAGAAGGTAAAGGCGCTTTCTGCATACGGCCATAATTTATCCCAAATTTGTGGATATTTCATTGCCGTTTTCCCTGTTAATCTCTATCCTCTCTGCATAAGCCCCATAGTCCAGAAATCCAGATCTCAGTAGGTAACAAAGTCTAGTAGCATTCGCACATAAAGGAGTACCGAGGGATCAGGGGTATAAAACAACAGAACCCTAAGTCAAAGAATTTCATCACATAATCCACAGCACAGACATAAAAGAGAAAAAGAAGAAAGGGAGAGCCAAATATTAGAGCATCACAAACAGGTCAAAGGAAAACAAACCATGACAAGGAGATACTGTTATAAAAACATGGCAAAGCCAAGGTAATCATTCAGCCCCTGCGGAGTCATGGTACCCAACTGCACGATCCACCTACATTCACTCTTCAGCAGAGCCTTCTCAAGGTCACCACCACGGGCACCGAGAGAGACCCTGCAAAGGCGAAAGCAGTAAGGACCGCACATTCGGATCCATGACAAGGCAAAAAATGACGTGCAACTGAAGTGATTTTCTTACAGGAGTCTAAATCACGTTGTGCGTTTTTTATATTGTGTGTGTGTTCAAGTACACGAAAACAAAGTTCCCTGGTGGTCATGCCCACATAGGCAAGACCACAAGGGCAGGAAAGATGGTAAACTACTCCCTTGCTCTTGCAATTAAGAAAGGAGAGTATTTTATAAGTTCGTGACTTAGTAGGGTTAACAAATGTTGTAGTTTGGTACATATATCTGCACGCAGAACACGAACCGCACTTAAAAAAGCCTGGCTTGCGTTGCTGAGATAAAAAAGTGGGATTGACCTGAGGGGTATAATGGCTGCGGATTAACTTATCTCGCAGATTCGGAGATCTGCGACTGGCAAGACTTACATGATCGCCTAGTACATTTTTAAGTTCTGTGTCTGTCATCAGAATCCCCCAATATTTCTGTAAAATGCCCCTCAGGTCAGACCACTGTTGGTTAAAAGTACTAACAAATCTGATTTGTTTCCGGCCTCTATACTTGGGTTTTGGTTGTAATAGACTTTCGCGAGCCACCTTGATGCAATTAGTATAGCCTTTGTGGATTTGCAGTTTTTTTTTTTATAACTTTGTCTTTATTAGTTTTTTGTGCATACAGACATTGGAGAAAGTAATGTCGATAACTGTCCACAGTAGACACAGAACTGTCTGAGACGTACCACACTGAACGGACACGTGATGGGGAGACAACATGACAACACAGCCACAAACCCAGGATGACAACGGAGAGAGGAGGGGGGGGGGGGGGGGAGGGGGGGAAGGTCAGGCGAAGAGTATCCATCTTTGCATTCTTGAGCCACGTCCATCCAACACTAGCTCCATCCGTAGTGCAATACCCTATTATCTGCACGAGCAATACTGCGTCCACTCTTTTAGCCATACCCAGAGGGATCTACCTAGGGGGGTGGAGCCTCCCTAAAGTCAGCCCGTCCTGTCTGGCTCCCAATCACCCATCAAAGGAGAACTCATTTACTTCAATCAAAGCCAGATTGTGGCATCATTCACCCCCTGAATATCTGTCTGGGCCAACCAAGGCAGCCAGACCTTTTGGAATTTATGACCCGAATCGTTAACTAGGCTTGTTAACTTTTCCATGCGGCATATGAACCAAATTCTGTTCCTGATCTTTGCTAATGAAGTAATTGCGTTCTGATTCCACAATGCTGCGGTCTTGCACCTCATAGCTGTAGCAAAGTGTGCAATTAATTTGTTCCCCGAGCGTGAAACCTCCTTTGTGGGTTTGCCTAACAAGAATAGCCACGGGTCAAGCTGAATTTGGAGGCCCAAAAAGATCCTCTGTAGCCAATCTCGAATCTGGGCCCAGATAGGCACTATCTTCGGGCAAGACCACAGCATGTGTACCAAATCCCCCTGTTCCCCGCACCGCCTGGGGCAGAGCGGGGAAGAGCCCGGAATAAATTTTGCCAGTCTAACTGGGGTGAGATACCAACGTAACATTACCTTATATGAGTTCTCCTTTAATGTCGTGCATATGGAGCTGCTAGCTGCGGCCTTAAAAAACGCTGACCAGTCCTCGTCCTCTAGTGTGCCCTGTAAGTCCGCTTCCCACTGAACCATGAATCTGGGTTTGTCAGTCTCGTCTTTGTCGGTACCAACCACCTCTCTGTATAAGGTAGAAATCCATCCCGCGTGTCTGCACCTCTCACGCAGAGCTTTTCAAAATTTGTCAACGGTGGCCTCACCGGGTGTGCGTTATAAAATGCCCGAACCTGGAGGTACCTAATAAATTCTGTGTTGGGTATGTCCATTTCTGACTTTAAAAGTTCAAAGGATTTAATCTTGTCACTGCCCTCCAGGACCTTCAACTGTCTAATCCCCAATTTGCGCCAACCCGGGAAACTCTTGCTTGCTAGGCCCGGAGCAAAATCTGGGTTGCCGTATAGGGGAGCCATCAGTGTATGTTTGGAGGTTAGCGAGCGACTACTTTTAGATGCCTCCCAGACCGAGATCGAGTTGAGTACAGAGGTTAGTGGATTGAGTATATCCTTTACCCGTGTCCTCGGGCACCAGATTAGGTCCCTGAGCTCAAGCAGGGCAAACATCTCCCTCTCCAGCGCCACCCACCGCCTGAGCTCCGGGTCCCCATGCCATTGCGTGATTTGGCACAATTGCGCCGCTTTGTAATAGGATATAATGTTCAGGACAGCTAGACCCCCTGCCTCCTTAGGCTTCTGCATCATTTTGGCTTTTATCCGTGGTTTTTTACCATTCCAAATAAAGTTTGAGATTGACTTTTGAAGCCCTTTATTGTCCGCTCATACCACGGGTATCGGAAGAGTTTGAAATAGGTATAAAATACAGGGAAGGATGTTCATCTTGACGCTGCAGATCCTACCCATCCATGAGATACCATATGCCGCCCAGTCTTGTAATTCTTTTTTAAGAGTCTTCAATAGACTGGGATAATTTGCGTGATACAAGGAACCTATCTTTTTTGTGATATGCACCCCTAGGTACCTTATGGATGTAGGTCGCCACTTAAACTCAAAGTTGAGTTCAATCAGCTTCTCCGTATCTCGTGGGATGTTGAGGCTTAGTGCCTCCGATTTTGTCTGATTTATTTTAAACCCAGAGATCTTGGCAAAACGCTCTAGAAGCTCGAACAAGTTAGGTAGCGAGATGAGCGGCTTAGTAAGGGTCAGAATAATATCATCTGCATACAAAGCCAGTGTTCCTGCGAGTGGATTTGGACTCCAGAGATATCAGCGTTACTACGAATTTGTGCTGCTAGTGACTCGATACATAAGGCAAACTGCAAAGGCGATAGCGGGCATCCTTGCCTCGTGCCACTTTTAATTTGAAACAGCTCTGAGGGGAACCCCTGGTGAACCACCCTCGCTGCTGGCGCGTTGTACAACGCTTTTATTGCCCGAAGAAATATGCTTCCGAACCCAAATGCCCCAAGCGTGGACTCCAAGTATGGCCAGTCAATCCTGTCGAAGGCCTTTTCCGCATCTAAGCTTAAAACTACGCTCCGGATCCCGTTGGCTCCTACGAAATCTATTATAACTATAATCCGTCTGGTATTGTCGGCCGCTTGTCTATTTCTAACAAAGCCAACTTGATCCGGATGGATTAACCTCGGCAGGATGACACTTAAACGGTTGGCCAGCAATTTGGAATAGATTTTAACATCTGTATTAATCAATGATATCGGCCTATAACTTTGACAATTTGTGGGATCCTTGTCCCCTTTATGAATCGAGGAAATCGACGCCTGGAGCATCTGCTTCGCGAATGGCTCTCCTGCTAATACTCCGTTAAACAACCGGAGCATGTGTGGAGCTAAGACTCCAATAATTTTTTTAGAATACAAGTTAGAGAACCCATCCGGGCCGGGGGCTTTTGATGACTTTAAACTTTTGACCACTGCTGCTAGTTCATCCCCTGTGAAGTCGCATTGGATTGCCTCTCGCTCCAATCTGTTCAGTTGTGGCAGAGCTGCGTCCGCTAAGAATTTCCGCAGATTACTGCTTGTCTTAGCGTTATGGACCACCTTCTCCCCATTGTATAGCTGTGCATAAAACTTTTCAAACTCCCCCACTATAACTTTAGGGTTGGAGGAAACCCGCCCCTCCATGGTCCTAATAGAATGTATATTAAAATTTGGCTTCCTGTTGCGGAGCCTGGTGGCTAACATAGTGTCCGGTTTATTAGCCTTCTCAAAGAACTTCCTCTGCGTCCAACTCAGGTCTTTCTCGGCCCTGGAGGTGAGGAGGAGGTTAAGCTCAATCCTGACATCCTTCAGCTCCTGTAAAGTGTCCCCTCTACCTGTACGGCTATGTAGTGTTTAGAGCTCGTGCAACCTCTGGTAAAGCTGGGTCAATTTGGCCTCCCTTTGCTTTTTCCTACCGGCAGCTATACCTATTAGTACCCCCCGCATCATGGCCTTGTGAGCCTCCCACAACGTAGAGTGGGATTCCACACTGCCCAGGTTAGTCTGAAAATATCTTAAGATTTCATCTTTGACTAGCTGCTTGATATCTGGTATTTTAATTAAAGATTCATTTAGCTTCCAATTTGCTCCTGACGTAACAGTCCCAATTTGTATGCATCGTAGCTCTACTGATGCATGATCCGACCATGAAATGTCATGTATATTGGTGTCGGAAATCTGTGGGACCATTCTACCAGAGACAAAAAAGTGGTCAATCCTACTGTAGCTGTCATGAGGGTGGGAATAAAAAGTGTAACTACGGTCCCCCTTGTGTTGTTCTCGCCATACACTACCGACACGTTTAATTCGAGCACGGCTAGCACCGCAAGCCGGGGGATGCCCCGGCGTGCTAGCCGCACTCCCTGAGCGTGCCGCGCATCACCGATGCGCGGTCACGCGTCATCGGGTGCCAGCGCCCCATGCACGCGCGTCCCCGAGGGAGCCCTGGTGTCCCGCGATGTGGGGGACGGCGGCAGGGGGTTCCGGGGGACCCGGCGGACCCGGCAGCGGGAGGGAGAGCGCCCCGATCGGAGGGCGCTCTTCCGCTGCTTCGGCGCGCGCCCGGCACCCTCCGGCGCGCGCCAGGTTACTGCTGCGGCCGAGAACGGGCAAATGCTCGAATAAACTCGGCCGCAGCAGTATGTCTACAAGACCTAATTGCCTTAATCCTTTCAGTAAGGGGCCGTTCCCTTCCCTCCTCAGGGACTGCTGGGGTGTGGAACAATCTACCCGTGGGTCCATTACTTTATTGAAGTCCCCTGCTAAGACTACGTGTCCTTCCGCCCAACGCTGGAGCGTCTGAAAAAATGTTTAGAAGAACTGGGGTTGACCCTCGCTGGGTGCATACACGCAGGACAGTGTCAGTCTACTTTGTTTGAGGAGGCCTACTAAGATAAGAAATCTCCCCTTTGGGTCTCGTTTTATCTTCTCGACTTGAAAGGGAGTTTTATTATGAAACAATATAGCTACACCTTTTTTTTTTCCCCCGCCGAGGACAGACATACTTGCCTAAAGTGCTTGTCTAGAAACTTTGGGCTACTACGGGAGCTGAAGTGGGTCTCTTGTAGGAAGATCACGTCTGCCCTTCTACGTTTAAATTCCGAGAAGGCAACTTTCCTCTTGTTTGGGCTATTGAACCCCTTGGCATTCTGGGATAAAAAAGTTACCGCCATATCTTAGAGTGGATTGTGCTGACATGCTTACAGTAGATCTCGTGCTTACCTAGGAGAAGAGCAGCTTGAGGGCCTCTTGGACTGTGATGATGGCTCCAGCGGACCTTCTCTCTCTCGCCTTGGAGGGCTGGGACGGGGGACGGGAAGAACATAAGGGAAAAACACAGACACAGAAAACACATATAAACACAAAGAACTGTGTTCGTCGCCCGGGAGAGACTCTCCCTATCTGGACCCCCCTCCCTCCTGATCCAGCTCCATGGCCCACGACTCCGGCCATGAATACCTGGGACTTTGCCGGGGATGCAGGCTTGGCCCACATCCCCCGTGCCGACGCGCATGCCTACGGGTAGAGTGGCAACCACCCCCCTCCCGCCGACAGCCGCATGTAATGAAAACCAAAACTCCAACTGCAAAAATATCTATAACTACACCTACCACTACCCTCCACCCCTCTTAATAGCTGCCCTTACTAAAACTCAGCTCTGATCCCCAGGAAACTACTACGAAGCCCCCCCGCTCCCCATTTACGGATAGGATACCCCTAAACAGACAGGCCATCTTTTCTTCTGGCCACCTTTTTTAGAGTCCACTATGCACCCTGCAGTCTCTGTCATTTTCCCGCCTGGTTCCCTCCCCCTGAACAGTAGGCCCCCCGGAGCCCCCCTCCCCCCCCCCCCCCTCCTCTGCTTAAATCCCTGACTTAAGCTGGGGTTCCGGCACAGATATCCTGCCGCGAGAGTTCAACATTAGTCCTGGACAGCATTCTCCCCCTCGCTCCCTCCAAGCTCCTCCTTACACGTCTCCCCAGCGGTGGAGTTCGCGCACCCCCACCAGGGAGTACCGTGCTGCCCACGGACTGCTGCGTCCCGCAGGCCGCCTTCCTGGTTTCCGCTGTTCCCGGCGTGCCGCTCGTCCTCGTGAGACCCGGCCTGGTGACGTCATCTAGCTGGGCGAGGCGGACTCAGTCGGAGGCTGATCCTCGAGGGAAGAGGGTAGACCTGTAGGCGGATCAGTGGGCGGACTGAGACAACAGAGCATTTACTCGCGCCAAGAAACCTGCCGCCATGAAGTTCTGCGCGCCCTTCCTGCTTCTTCATCTTTCCACAGTAAGTCTGAAGCGGCCATTTTAGGGTCAGATACTCAGGGAAAGTGGCATAAGGGATATCCAAAGTTCCTGTCCATTTGTTCGTGCCATAGGAGTGCCGGGGTAACCCACAATGGGGGTTATAACTTGTGCAATACAGGGGTTGAACCGGGAAAGGCTTTATTAACCAACTTTGACGGCATCGTGCTGCAACTTCAGCATCTAGGAGGCTTAGGGGCTTTTGTCACCTCCTCCTCCCTTCTCCTTTCTTTTGTCTTTCAGGGAGGAGGATCCTGACCGTCCCAGTACCTCACCCGACGGGCCTGTCTCCTGGATCACCGGTAGAGCCGCGTCTGGAGCCCCCTTTATCCCCAGCTTCTTTAGGAAGGCCGTACTTTTGGAGGGGTGCTTCAACACGTGTGAGCGACCATTTCACAGTACTACCAGGGCAAAAGGAAACCTGTACCGTATTTCTCGGTCCCTTAGTGCTTTGGTAATGTGAAGCACTGCTCTCCTGCGGGCAAGGGTAAGGGGGGAGATATCATGGAATACTGTAAGGGTGATCCCCTCAAAGGTGATGTGAGGGGTGGCCCTCGCAATCCTGCTCACCTCCTCCTTAGTTTTAAAATAATGTAGCAGGAGAATGATGTCTCTGGGGGGGTTTGTAGGCAGAGGTCTCGACCTTAGGGCCCTGGGGCACCGGTCCATCTATACATCTGATTCCAACTTGCCCGGTAGGATGGACGACATCCACCGGCTCAGCAGGGCCTCCGGATCCAGAATCTCTTCAGGTATCCCCCGGACGCGTAAGTTGTTGCGCCGGTCCCTGTTCTCGCAGTCTTCCTGCCGGGACTCTAATTCAGCGATCCTCCCCTCTAGGGCTCCCATCCGCGTGTTTGTCTCCTGATGGCATTTGGAACTCTCCTCCATACGGTCCTCCAGCTCGCTTGTACGGTTCCCAATCTGCAGGATATCCCTCCTGAGCCCCTCCACCTCCCCTCTGAAAAAGGCCTTTAAATCCACAAGAAGCCGTGCAATTTCCTTTTTTATTATTTTGGAGTGGCCCGCTGTAGCTCCCTCCGGTTCCTGGGCTGAGTCCGAATCTGAGACCGCTGAGAGCTCCACTGTTCCGGCCCTGCCTGCGCCTGTAAAATAGGAGCGCACATCAGATTTGCGCCGGGTCTTCTGCCGCGTTGCTGCCATGGCTCCTCCGGTAAAGTTTTATGATCTGATGACTATCGGGGGCCTCTAGAGAGTATTTTGGAGTCTTGGAGATCGGTTTAATATTGCTTTATTTGCTTTAAACTGCCAACGGTTGCCGGAGCTGTAAAGTTACAGCACCATCTCCATCCCGTCGCGCATGCGCATCCGTGGATTTGCGTTTTAGTGTATCCGCGTTTAGAAAATCTTGTTTTTAATTCCTCAGCTCTAAGTTCAAAAGTGGCTTTAGATGAACAGTTTCTCTTAAGTCTAAGAAATTTGCTGCGTGGAATCCCTGAGATTTGATGTTGAGGGTGGGAACAAGAGGCATGAAGAACAGAATTTGTCGCAGTCGTCTTGCGGTAAATGTCTGTCTCAATCATGCCTGTCTGATCAATGCTAATCCTAACATCCAAAAAAATCTACGGATGTAGGACTGCACAGGTAGGTGAGTTTAATATCGAGTTCGTTGTGGTTGAGTGCATCGACGAAATCTGCAAATGCATCACTGGTGCCAGACAACCAGGATGTCATCGATGTATCTCAGCCACAACAAACCCAAATCACTGAATTGGCGATATTGATCCGAAAAAACTACCTCTCTCTCCCACCAGCCCAAAAATAGATTCGCATAGGAGGGAGCGCAAGCCGCCCCCATGGCTGTGCCTCTTACTTGTAAATAATATTTCTTTTTAAAGATGAAATAGTTATGAGTAAGGATAAATTGGAGTAAATCTATTATAAAATCAATCAAATCAACAGAAATGTCCTGCATTGATAAATAAAACTTTGATGCTAGGAGACCCTCACGTTGGGGAATACTGGTGTACAGGGACAACACATCACAGGTCGCGAGGATAGTATTCTCATCGACCGTGATGCAGTCGACCATGGACAGAACTTCCATCATTTCTCTCAAATAAGAAGGTAAGTTAACAACAGCAAGGCACAAAAAGAATCAATGAAGCGGCAAGCAGGTTCACACAACCCCCATATGCCTGAAACAATGGGGCGACCTGGTGGGCGAGAGGCATTTTTATGGACTTTGGGACCATGGGCTATACCCACATTTTTATTTGCAACTAGTGATGCGTTGTGGCGCCACCCTTCGATATTTACCATGTTGATTTGGGTGTATGTCACATTGTGACGTTGGATCCTGGGAGGATTAGCAGGGCCTCTTATTTAATATGAATACAGCTTCTGTTGCCACCTCTTATTTTGGCTGGTGCTCATCTGATAAGATGCCCCTATAGTTACTATAGTAACCCTACGTGATGACGCGCTATGCACGATGACGTCACATGCGTCACACTCTAACTTTGGAACGTAGGGACTTCATATGTATCACAAGACCCATCTAGACCAATGAGGTCGTTGTTTATGTTACTATAGTTACTAGGACACTATGCCTTCAGTAATACCGCCCTCCATTTTGACCTTCCATGCGTGATGACGTCATGGCGTCACCCCTCGATTCTTACCAGGTAAAACACAATATTTATTATTATGGTGTGTTATAATCATGGAGAACCAGCAGGGCCTTCACCTTGATATTAGTGTAGTCTCTGTTGCCTCCCATTTATGTGGGCTGGTGCCCGTTTAACTAGATGCCTTCACGGTCACTATGGAAACATCACGTGATGACGCCCCATGCGCGATGACGTCATATGCGTCCTAACACGGTCCTGACACGTAGGGACATTCTGTGTACCATTTGTCTTGTTTAGACCAATGGGATCATTTGTTGGGTTGCCACAGCAATCACAACTCTGTGCCTCAAGGGAAAACAGCCCTATTTAACACAGCTGCTATTTATTAAATGTGTTTTTGGCGCGAATTCTCTCAATTTTGTTCACCTATAAATTCTAGCTCATTTCTCCCCTCACCACTCCCCAAAGAAGACCGTTTTAAGTCAAAACGCGTTGGAGTGGGAGTCTGTGGAGTGGGACCCCTACCTTTCTTTCCTGATAAGAGGCTATGGTTATTTCTTGGAATGTGGGGATCTGCCTGCGCTTCAGACTGGAGATGCAGGTGAGGTAAGCAACCAACAACCCCCTGCACCAGTCAATTCCGTGGCCCAGCGGAGCTCCCTCATGCGCTACCCCACTGACTGACAGCAAAAAAAGAAAAACCTTCCCTCCTTCCCCTCCCCACTACGAAGGAAATCGCGAAAAAAGGGCGCTTCCTGAAAATTTAAGGACTATTGTGGAGGAATTGCGGCGCTATTTTTCAATTTCAGATCTTTTAATGAAAATCGTTCGAGACTCCATTAATGGCATTTTGAGCCATACAAGGCATCGGCCCTGGAAGGACAATCTGGTGGAGATCGAATTTGCGTGACTGTTCAACTGTTTTTTGTAAATGTTTTGGCTTTCTGTACTTTAATAAAGTAGATGTTACGTTTTTCAAATTTTATGAATAAAGAATTTTTTTTAATAACACCATACTGTTGTGCTGTACATGTTTTGACTTTCTGTACTTTAATAAAGGAGATGTTGCGTGTTTTAACTTGTATTAATAAATAAATGTTTTTACTTACTGTAAAAAGACCTGTTAAATAAGTGAATGAGACCGCTATCACCATTGTTAGCTTGAACAAATAGGGATCAATGACAGGTGCTGTAAGGGTAATAAATACAATAGTATCGGTGGTGACATATAGACTCAATATTGTGCTTGTATTTACCTATGTGATATCGCACGATTAAACAACTGCAATTATCCGCTGTACATAGCACTAACAGTTTTGGGATAGCCATACAGGCATAATAGGCAGACAGAGCTATTTATATACTGTGACATAATATGTGTTAAAATCTTCTGTCTTGGTTATTACCTATCCCACATATTTTTGCCAATACGCTCCTAGATATAACTATATAGAATATATAGAGATACAAATTCACCCTTAGGTGACTGCTCTGTGATTGACATACATCACACACCTGTAAACCCGTTGGTTTTGAGACACTAAAATCAGCTGTGATCTAGAAAGTCAGGATATGTCTGTACATGGTATTATACCGACTTAATTTGACTGATACATATCTACCACTCTAATAACAGGGATTTTTAATAATGTATATGTGTTTTTAATATCTATGTAGAATTAATAAAATTTTATTATTTTTGATTTCCTCTGTGATTCTGGGAAACTTGTCAGACATACAGTATTTTACTGCAGGACCATTTATGTCCAATAAATATGATAATACATGTATGACACGCGATTGCTACATAAAAGGGAATCTTCTCTGATGTAAAAAGACCTGCACAATTCCAGTCCCCGAGGGCCGAAAACAGGCCCGGTTTTCAAGGTTATTCTGAAAACCGGGCCTTTTTGCGGCCCTCGAGGACTGGAGTTGTGCAGGCCTAACTGACTGTTCTGTACACCATCCTACTGTAAATGTTTTGACTTTCTGTACATAAATGTTTTCACTAGCAGTAAACCATACACCTGTTAATGTTTTGAATTGCTGTACACTTAAAATGTTTATAAATTGTATTTGTAAATAAATGTTTTTGTACTTACTCCACCAATAAAAGAAAATTTGATTTGTTTTAAATTGTTCCATTGTCTCCTTTTATACTGTAACAAAATACAGTGTTTCTAGAACATACTGTACAGTACTGTCCAGGCATACTGCACTCTATACTGTAGGCATGCTCAGTACTGTTCTTCACAAGAGTATTAAAACAATACATGCTGTACGGGTATAGAAAACACATATGTACTGGAATACATGTAGAATAAATGCATACTTTTTATTTTTCTGGTTTATTATACAGTATATATATAAAAAAAGTATTGTATACGGTCTGAAAACAACAGCATACTGTTTCAGGTTTTCTATGAAGCTCTCAGTTACAGTATTCTATCCAAATCAATAACAACGGCCACTAAACTGTGGACTCCGGTACGTGTTTTTTTTTAATCAGATTCAGCAATGTGCAGGCATTGTAACACAAAGCGATATTATCCATCGAAATCCCTCCATTTGCCGTTTTCCGCATGAGATGACAAAGTTTTATTTTCTGAGGAAAAACAAAAGTCAAAGTTTTACTGTAATGGTCAGTCAGTCCCCTAAAGAAGTTCCCACAGTCAGTCCCACCAATAATTTTCTCGGGGGGCGTCTCCTGTTCACATGCGCATGCACCTACTGTCGATGTGATGACACAAATATGCGTTTCAAGAAGGTTCCAATGCGCATGCGCCTAGCTTTCAATCAATTGTTCAGTATCTACTGTAGAAGCTGCTCAGCCAATGATATTGCTTACAGGAGAATCGCTTGACTGTGCATTGATATTGATATTTCAAAAACAGAATTAAATACGGCAACATTACTCACCATAGACTTTGCCAATCAGCTGGCGCCGAGCCACTGCCAGTCCCGTATTCTTGATTATACACGTAGTTGACAGGGGACTATTACACCTGTAGTCAACTGATGAGGCTGGAAATCGCTTAGGTACATGCAAGCTTGCTGGAATCTGTACGCAAAATCCGGCTCAGGCTTCAGGTATCCGGGCGGGGACAGACAGCAAGGGTTGTCGGTCACCAGGTTTTCACTGACGGTCGGACCGTTATTGGAAGCCGGTGCTGGTGCTGGCGCATTGCTTGCCTGCGACTGACGTTTCTTAGTTGGTTTTAACATGACCTTTTGCCTTTTGAAGTCTCCATGATCATAGATACTGGAAAAACCCGGTGATACACACCAATACCCTCCAATAAATTCGGGATCAATACGAAAAAAACATGGATCGCTACTGCTGCGGCACAGTTTATTCGAGCATTTGCCCGTTCTGTGCCGCAGCAGTAGCCTGGCGCGCGCCCGAGTGTGACGGGCGCGCGCCGAAGCAGCGGAAGAGCGCCCTCCGATCGGGGCGCTCTCCCTACCGCTGCCGGGTCCGCCGGGTCCCCCGGAACCCCCTGCCGCTGTCCCGCGATCGCGGGACACCAGGGCTCCCTCGGGGAGCCCCTGGACACGCGTGCAGGGGGCGCACGCTCCCGATGACGCGTGACCGCGCGTCTATGACGCGCGGCACGCCGAGGGGCGGCCACTAGCAAGCCGGGAGATTTCCCGGCTTGCGGTACCGACCACACTTCAATAAAGTGTGTCGGTAGTGTACATAACGTTTTCCTTATTGCACGCTTCCACACATGAGCATCTGGTGAAAATTTGTAAAAGTCATAGTTTTCGATAAAATACTGATAAATTTGACGAACTGTTGCCATCTTATCACCTGTTGCATTGATCGCGGCCCATATTAAATAAGCGTACGTTCTGTCGGGTTTTTGGAACACGGACTGCAGTTGTTCACTCATCTCGGAACTCTCAGGACAATAGATCACCAGACACTGCGCATTTAGTTTTAATATGAAAAGCCTAAATTGATACATTATTGTAACTTCTTCAGTCCCAAGGCCAATTTACAATGGACCACTGTGGTATTCTTTTAAACACCTGCAAGTCGACACATTACTGAAGCGCATGCGCATTACAATTCATGAATTTCTGCCATCTGGCGGATACGAGAAAAATTACAACCAATTAAATCCGAACTATTATCAATAAACACATCAACCGCGGGTGTGAATGCAAAATGAATGCGGTATGAATGTGGTCAGAATGCGGCATGAACGTGGTGAAGTGCGTGGCATTCGGAAAAAATCCCCGAAAAGATTCGGAGATGTTGGAGAATAAAAGGGGCCGTGGCTGTAACTAATTATCCCAAGGACAGTACAAATGACTCAGGGTCATCCCTTAAGGTTGGAGTAAAGGCGATTTCATCAGCAACAAAGGAAAGGATTCTTTACAGTAAGGGCAGTAAAAATGAGGAATTCATTACCCATGGAGACTGTGATAGTAGATACAATGGATTTGTTCAAAAAATGATTGGACATTCTTTTAGAAAGGAAAGGTATTCAGGGATATACCAAATAAGTATACATGGGAAGGATGTTGATCCAGGGAATAATCCGATTGCCAATTCTTGGAGTCAGGAAGGAATTTATTTTTCCCCTTATGAGATATCATTGAATTATATGACATTGGGGTTTTTTGTTTGCCTTCCTCTGGATCAATAAGTAAGTATAGTTATAGGATAAAGTATCTGTTGTCTAAATTTAGCATAGTTTGAACTTGATGGACCCAAGTCTTTTTTCAACCTCATCTACTATGTAACTATGTGCCGACGTATTGATTTCCCTAATACCTGGCCTGTTGCTGGCCCTTGAGGACTGGAGTTGGCCACCCCTTGGTTACAGTATCATCATTTTTTTCCACCCTTCCATGATGTTTGATTGTTGACTTTTTTTCGATAACATTTCCAAATGTAATTAATATTTCAAAAATACAAATTATTCAGAACTAATAGATTTTATTGATTACTGCAGGTCAGAGGATGAGATGGAAACGTTCATGCGTTATATGGACTCAATATGGAATATATTCGGAAAAGATGTGCTTACAGCTTTTGACCTCTCTGTTTTTAGCACAGTGTATGATCTAGGAGGTAAAGTCATGTAAATTAAAAATTATATTATTAGAATTCCAATAATTAGTGATTGTAACTTAAACTTCCAGTGACAGAGTTTACTGCAGTGCACTAATCAGTATCACTAAAGTGCATGTCGGATAAGTTAAGAAATTAGATGATGCAAGAGTATTTCTCTACTGAAACAATTTGATGAGCAATCACATAGACTAATTTCTAACAGCTCAAAGATCTACTTTATCTCTGTATATCAAACTGGTTAGAAAATCAGAGCTCATTTCATTGTGTGAATGGATCATTTTTAGTTTATAGGACAAAACATCAATATTTCCCATTAACTCATATGTTAACTGGACATATTTGTACAGATATAACAGCTGTTATTGCTCCAGCTGGCGCGCTGCAGCGGGGGACACACAACGCACCAGTGGGAGCAACCACCCTTCTAAACGCACTATTGCTGGCACACGCAAGTAGCTGCGATAACATTTACATCTATATATGTTCATGATGATGAAGCCAGAAAAAAAAAACTTTGTGAAGAATGATATATTTTGGGAGTTATTTGCGAGAATAGGGTAGCTTTTACTGTACAATATTGGCCGTCACACTTTGTTGGTCCGCATGGGACCATATTAAATAAGGCTCTTACTGTAAATATTAGTCATTATTACTGAGGTGGCAATTCTTTCCACCTTTAAAAAATCTTGTATAATAGTATCCTCTGACTTGACAAAGATGTTTGTTTCCCTGAATTTGTAGGACTATAAGGAACAGTAGTTTTAATTTCTGTTTATCAAACAACTCAAACCAAAACCCTATCAATTTGTTTGTTTTGTTAGGATGTTCAGGAGGTCTGGCCAAGCAATTTGTCTCCGTGTATCCTGAATCAACAATTACCATTCTGGATCTGCCTAAAGTAGTGCAAACTGCAAAGAAACATTTTATAACTGACGAGGAACACCGGATATCTTTTCATGAAGGTAACATTTTATTTGTTAGATAATTTAATAAACTAATACTATTGGAAATAAAAACAATGCTGGATAATTTAAATGAAAATCAAAACCGCTTCTGTGTTTTAGCCAAATATTCTTTTACTAATGTTTTTATTACATTGGGCATTTCAATTAAGATCCACTTTGTGATATACATATCAGGATTCCACAAATGACTTCCTTGGACTAATGGCAGTGGCAAGTTTAATCAGTTAAATGTAGGTGAGTGACATTTTAATACAAATCCGACATCTATATACATGTATTTTCATGTGTAACCCTTATTCCCCCCTCTCTCCCTCTCCCCAATCTCAGATAGGGTCTCCTTGGGAATCTAATGCTCAGGTTTGGGTCTCTGTGTGGTGCATACCTGCTGGCCTAAGTCTCCCGCGATGACATAGGGGAAAACAGAACAGGCTTCTGGGGCTGTGCCTCTGTCTCTTCTACTGGTGCAGTGCCTCCATCTCCTGCAGCCCCATGGGGTGAAGTATCTATCCTCTATGCAGGATAGGAGGTATGGGGTATATCCTCACTCCCCGTAGGGAGGCCTCCAGCCTGCCAGTCCTGGCAGCTTGGTCTGGGTTATCTTGCCCCTCTCACTACAGGGACAGACTAAACTAAATAGGAAGTTCTATGCAGTAAGTAGCTCCAGCAGGCACCACCCCTGTGTCTTCTAATTGGACACAGGGCCTGATGATACCGCCTTCACTGACATTGCACAGCATGAAGTGGGGAAAACCCATGATTGCTCCTGGCAACCCTGCCCTTACACATGGATTATTGCCAGGAGGAGGGCAGACCTATAGCCCAAACCACACAGGGCTACACATGTCTTTTTTTATCTTTTAATACTTCCGTGGTAACCAAAAACTATTGAGTGTTTTTACGATTGTTTCTTGATCTCCTTTGTGCCTGTTTGTAAACTATTGTGTATGGAGGTAAATTGTTTTTTCTTTTGTTGGTTTGTTTGCCTAACGATGGCAACATAATTAGTTTACATAGATACTGGGAATGAACACTCATTACTAAATAAGAATAGAATTAAACAGACCCATAGAAAATAGAAATATGTTCATTTTACAAAAGAAGTCAGTACAAAATTATTGGACATGAATCTTTCTATGGAGACCAATTACACTGATACATTTTATTTTGCCCTCTATCTACGTATATGGAACTGCCCCTTGAATGGAGCAGCCCCACTTAGCTTGGAAACATTTTGTAAACTTAGCTATGTAAATAGCTTCCATAAACACATATGAAGTTGGTTTTGCAAATTAATAGTATGTAATTTCAGAGGACCCTGAAAATGATAGAACACAAACACACACACACACACACACACACACACACACACACACACACACACACACACACACACACACACACACACACACACACACACACACACACACACACACACACACACACACACACAGGAAGGCTATAAAGGATGTTTCATCGGTGAGCGCAGTGCCTCCAGCCCAGAAGGATCCTGGTGCAGCCAGGATGAAACTCATAGGCAACTCTTCTTGGTATTCACACTCCAGACATCCCACCAGAGAGGGTATAACTGGGATCTATTGGGTACATCATAGATATTACAGCTTCCATTCCCTGAAGGCAGTACCCCAGGCTTGAGGCCCTGAGCACCCCTCCTCAGAATACCTTACCCCCTAACAGGGCAAGGCCTCAGCCCACTCCTGTTCAGGAGAGACTTACTACTGCATCCTCATAGCAGGGAGTGCAGCACAGAACTAACTCCCAGAACCCTTACTCTAACCTTTAGAGGGAAACCCCCTCCTTCCCAGAAGAGTGGCTCGTTAGCCGGCCTCCTATCAGTCATAGGCCCCCCCTTGTAATACCAGGATACTCCTGAACTTTATTAGGTAACATACATATAAAAATACAACCAGGCCCTGCAAGATTTGCTCCCAACACCGCCCACTTTTTACTGGGACTTACAGTGCTAGAGGGGCCAGAGAATTACTGTAGTAGCCAAAGGCAACTTGGCTACATCCTCCCTCTGGTTTAGAAATCTGTCACGACCCTGCATGAGGGCATAACATCCACCACATTTTGTATACAATAAAAACATGATAATAACATTATAACTAAACTGATTCCACCCTGGTAATGTGTCCACCCCTTTAGCTATTTTAAGTGGCCACAGTCATTACCAGGGAAACAAGTCGAGGGGACTGGGGCCTATATCTGTGGTCACGTCAGCTCTGTGGGGACTAAATTCAGGACGGTGGGACTGTCAGAACGGGTGATGGTGCAAAACAGGGCGAGTACAGCACTTCAAAGTCTCGTTGCATGGGGTATTTAGAGTTCCATACCCCAACTTAGGCGTCAACCAGAGAGGTCGTCCGTATTAGGGCCTGCAACTGTCTGTGCCTGGGAAGCCAGGAGCTTAGCAAGGCCTCCCATGCCCCTGATGGCAGAGGGGCTATTTCGCTTGTCCTGCCCCTTCTTCCGTGCCCAGCACTGCTGCAAGAATATTTTTTCCATAGGGGTACCCACCAATGCAGCAGGGTCAGATGCAGGATCCGAAAGAGGAGCAGTACCAAGCTGATCACCTTGTCCGGGCGCTTGGTTTAGGCAGCAGCCACATAGGGCATGGCTTGATCTCGGGCCTCGCAGATGGCTTTACACTGCAACAGGAGCTTGGACATTCCTCCAGGGACATCAGTCCAACGATTGACATCTTGGATCAACACCCCCTGGTAGAAGTCGGGGCTCGAGATGGACAAAGGAGTCATTACCTCAGAAGTGTTGGAGGCCTCGTCCGACACCTCATCGATGGACGCACCCTTGCTGTCCTGACGGAAGCTCGCAGATCCAGCGGTGGATGGTTCCTCTTGTGGGGAGTGGTGTACCAAGGGCGTGGCAGACCCCGCTCGGCCATGCCTGTCCAGGCAACGGCTCACCTCCTCTAAGGCAAATATTTAGCAGGAACTGACTGGAGAGCAGAAGGGGACTCACGCTGTCGCACACTGGCCGGTGTTGACTCAGGTACAGTACGTCCGCTGGTAAGATTTCTTCTGCAGGGCTGGAGAGCCCGCTGATGTCTGTTCCCATGGCTCTCAGCTGTCCCGCTCCAGTGTCAATACTGTGTGAACTGTGGTTCTCATACAGGATTTTGGAACCGACCAGGTGCCGAAGCAGTATCCAGAAATCGGTTTAATGGGTGTCGGATGGCTGTCCTGCCATATCCATCAATCCTTGGAGAAACCCGTTGATATCGGGAAATTCCCCAGTGTGCAGCAGGGTCTTGGAAGTCTCTGCTCCAGGGCCCTGGAGGTGGAGGTACGATGTGTGACATTCAGAGCACCAGGAAGCGGATCTTAGTGCATGTCCCACCCATTCTCAAAATGGCAGACCAAACTGAGCAGACCTACTGGGAGGGCAAAGTGAGTGCCTTGCATTACATCCATTGTTGCAGATATCTGGGAGGGAGCGTGTAGGTGTGTGTCTGTTCAGCAATACTACCACGTACGACTGTGGTTAAGTCCCCACATCTGCTGCTCGGCAGTAGGTAGACACGCCCTCAGCTCCTCCCTCTGGTAATTCAGTGGTACGGCTGTAGAGAACAGGGTGCGGCTTTCGCGCCAACCCAAATAATTGTGCCAAGAGGGAAGAGATTTGCAAACAGAGTCTTGCAACTTTGCACACGTTGCCGTGTGTGTGGCTAATATGTAGTCCCTATTGGTATAAAGGGATAGAATTAAACTGTACATTTGTATGTGCTAGAGACAGGTGTGTGTGTGTATGCATTCATAGAGCGCAGTATTTATAGACATGGGCCTTAGCACTCGTGGGAAGAGAGTTCTCTTGTGTCAGGGTAGTGGCTCATGAAGCTGCGGTCTTGGTTTAGGACACCTGTGAGTGTCACGAACAGTTTCATACATTTGTATTCATACAACCATCTCTCGTTTGGTGTTCTGAGTTTACCATTGAGAATGGCCAACTTCAGATCGTTCATCTTATGGCCAGAGTCAGAGAAATGTTCGCCGACAGGACTGTTTCTTGTTCCATGTGTGATGCTTTGGCAATGCAAATTCATTCTCTTGTTTAGCCCCTGTCCTGTCTCACCTATGTAGTAGCAGCCCCCTGGGCATTTCATGCACCTGACAAGATACACGACATTGCTGGAGGAACAGGGGAACCTTCATTTGTTTTTGTACTCAAGATTCCTGTGTAGTATTTGTATTGTGCCCGCTGTCTCGAGCATTGTGCAGGTTTCGCATCTTGCGTCCTGGCATGGTCTTGTCTCGCATTCAGTTGTATTGTTTAATACTTTACTTCTCACTATAATTTCCATATATATACAGTACCGACCAAGTTTATTCTAATACGGCTAGAGCCGCAAGCCACGAGGTTTCCCGGCTTTGATGTAGAATCCCCTCGGCGTGCCGCGCGTCACCGATGCGGTCACGCTTCATCGGGAGCGTGCGTGCCCAGGGCTCCCCGAAGGGAGCCCTGGTGTCCCGCGATGTGGGGGATGCGGTGGGGGGCTCCGGGGGACCCGGCGGACCTGGAGAGGGGAAGCCCCGATCGGAGGACCGATCCTCTGAGGCTCCGGCGCGCGCGCGGGACACCTCGGCGCGCGCCCGAGATCTGCTGCAGCCGAGACCGGGTAAGTGTTAGGACGAAGCTCCTGGCCGAACAGGAGAGAGAGAGAGAGAGTGATAAGAGAGAGAGAGAGAGATATTATCTATACATACATACATACACATATATTTTATTTTAATATGTAGTGCGCTTGTGTGCATTGTGTTTTCTTTGTCTTTTGGAGAACTCTTAAAGGAGAACTCCTTATTTAGGAGCATTTCAGGAGTGGCTTCTTGCACTCACAGCTGCAAACGGATTAGAATTGATTTTAGAAGACAGCACGAGTGCAGAAACCTTTCTTCAGACTTTTGATTTGCTCTAAAGTGTATGAATGAGAAGCCAGACAAGGCAATTAAGAAGGAGAGTAACAGATTAATCTAGGACAGGGGTGGGCAATATTTTGCCTGGATGGTCACTTGGCAAGCTTTGGTAGCTTTGCGGGCCACACATCTAATGTGGAATCAACAATAAGTCTGTGGCCCGCAAAGTTTACCAAACTACCCCTCCTCACCAGCTTCTCCCCTACATAATCTTCTTCACACCTGCATCTCCCCTATCCATTCTCTCTTTCTCCCCTCACTATCCACCTCCCTTTTTCCCACTCCCTCGCCCCCACTCTCCTTTCTCTCACTCTTCTCCATCCCTTTGTTCTCACTCTGCCTCTTCTATTGTAATCGTCCTCCCTCTCTAACTCTTCTCATCCCTCTTCTCTCCACCTCTCTCTGTGACTTCTGGTCGGTCCTAACTTCTGTTAGATCCACCCAGGTGGGCTTATGACTACTCTGCCGCTGCCTCTGACACCTGCACCACAGATACGGACAGGGTAGCTGTCCCCTACCTGTGGAAGGCCACAGGCAACCCTCCCCATGGCCACAGACAGAGTTCCCAGGACCCAGGATTGGAGGTTTATTGGAACTCCTTCAGTGTCAGCGGCCTTGGGAGATCCCCCCTCAATCTCATGCACCACTTCTTCTTTCACTCCACCACTTATCCCTATCCCTCCCCCTCACACCCTCACACCCTCTCTGTACCCCACACCCCCTCTCTCTCTCCAACACACTCAAACTATCCTCCTCAATGCACCCACACAGCCCCCCACCCCCAATACACATACTAAGCCTCCTAGCCCAATACACACTGCCTCCCACACAAAAGTTACCTTATCCATGTACAGTGCTTACAGAGCCATGAATATCAAATTTCATTTCTCAGTACCCTCTCAGAAATGCCTCATGGACATTTTCATGAACATTGTTCAGGGAACCCAGCCATTTTGCTGTATATACACATTCAAATGTGATGATATTTCTATAGTGGGCATTTCTGTGCAGACCATGGTTTGCTGGGAGCAGATGTGAACACACACACTTCTCTCCCTTATCTTGGGGTGAGGCCTCTGTGCAGTGCAGGGCGGATGTGAATGCTGGCAAGCCCAACTTTCGTCCCACACGTGGGGGTTGGGCTCACAGTGCAGGCTGGGCCACAGTGGGGGAGAGATGGGGCCTGGAAGCCAACAGTGGCCTATAGCCAGATGCGGATATTGGAGCCGACCTCTGACCGTGCCCAACTTTCTGCACCGGCCGCCCAGACCCCCAGCAGCCATAGGTGTCCTGGCTCTCGCCCCCTTTCGGTGGCCCTGACTGACTGGTTAGCGGGCCATATTTTGCCCACCCCTGCTCTAGCAGCAGGTGATATTGGTTTATAGTATGATGTATTGATGAGTTTTGAGTGGTATAGAGGAAAAGTTAGTAGAAGGTATAGAGGAATGTTAGTAGAAGGTTACATTTACAATTGCTAAGATTGAGAGAAGACATGAGCATTTTACAAAGAGTGGATCATAACAATGATATGGGAGAAGGAATGGGCAGATTTAGCAAGAAGGTGATATACTGTAAAAAGAAAAATATATAATATAAAATTATTTTTAAATATATTATTTGCATACTTTGTTGCAGCATCAGCACACTGTCGGAGTTGTACACGCACAGTCACTTCATGCACCAACATACCTAGATTGTAATTTGGTGCTACAAGCACAGGACGATAACGTGATTTACGCAATGACATGCAGGTCATGCTGGAATTAATGCAAACTTCTCCCCGTCGAGAAGCAGATACAAAAATAAGAGGCTACAGAATACTCTATATAATCTATTAAAATACAATATGGACCTGTTTAATTTATAATGTGTTTTATATATATTAATAATATTTGTTTTATTTTGATATAAATTGTGTTCTATTGTTACTGCATAACGATGACAATTCCTTTGTTTTTCTTCCATAGGAGATTTCTTTAATGACCCAATTCCACAAGCAGACCTATTTATTATGGCTAGGATAATTCATGACTGGACAGAAGAGAAATGTTTACAGTTGCTGAATAAAATTTACAAGTCATGCAAACCTGGTAAGTTCCTACGGTATTTTTGGAAAATTGACTATGACTTTTGATACAGACTTGTCCAGTCATTGCCTAATTTAATATATAGTTGAGTATATCTAGTATCAAATAAATTATATATCAACTTAAAGAACCATGCAATTCTAATGAAAATAAACATAGTATGAAAATAATACACACACATTTGATGCTTCTTCTAATCAAAAATATGTTTTGAGGCCACATACTAATTATTGGTTCTGATCCCCACTGCTTAAATATTTCTAATAAAACACTCACAGACAACTCTCCTGCTTAGTGGGAAGGGAAATCAACATGGTATAACTTGCAAGAGTCTGTTTAGGTTCCTTAAAGCCATAGTGTTGCTGAAAGTTATGTTTTTTTTCCTCTATGAAAATGGGCTTTGGGTTTGGATAGATATAGACTAATACAGCTTCAGCGGCCGTTATTGTAAAACTTCACGGCGCAGATTTTGTGTGCTCTGCTGTACTCCACGCAGCATGAACGCGGCCAATCGCCCCAGGCACCCGCGCTTATCGCGATTGCTTTGTTGAATTTCATGGATTCTGTTTCTTTGGGTGCAATGAAATAAATGAATTGCAATGTGTACAGTACTATGCTACTGTGTCAATTTAAGGTGTTTTTAAAACCGTAACTCTAAAATGCCATTTTCTGCATTGAGGCATACATTTCATAAAGCCACTAGACTACACCTACTTTTGAATATTCGGCTATTTCTACACCAATAATGTTTCTTACCAATACTTTTGGACTATATTTTCTTTGATACTGTTTTTATTATGTCACATTTAAAGGCGGTGGATTGCTGCTGGTTGAAGTACTTCTAAATGAGGACAAAAGTGGCCCTCTGACTTCCCAGCTGTGTTCGTTGAACATGTTGGTCAAGACAGAAGGGAAAGAGAGGACTCCCTCTGAATATAGCAAGCTGCTGACAGCCTCTGGCTTCAAGGACATTCAAGTGAAAGCAACTGGAAAGATCTATGATGCTATTTTAGGGAGAAAATAAACACGCAACTTTTTCATCTTCCGTTGTATAAAACAGGATGGTCATGGTTCGTTGATAGACAAATTGGATAATATTTCAGTGATTGCAGACTATTAGCACTAATATTAGCATCTACTGTATACAATTAATTATTACTTAGAAAATCATTGAAATACTGATATGTATGTTTAAGTACATTCACTTTTCGAATATTAAAATATTTTGAAAGAATTATTGGCATTATGTGAATGCAGCTAAAGGTTTCGTTTTGTATTTAAAATGTCATATAAAAACATTGACTTAATTTTGTGAAGGTCTGAGTAAAATAACAAGTAAGTGTCCTGGAAAAAATATACATTTCGGCACATTAATAATAAGAATCTGAAACCATGAAAACCTAGGAGGCGAACATTACAGTACATCTACTGTGCTTTATGTATTGAATTGTGTGTGCAGGACAGACCGCTGTTTGCTTAATTTAGATTGCTTTATGCACAATTAATAGAAGTTCAGAACCACTAGTCTGTATAAAACCTGGACCGAAATATCTAAATATCAAATGTGACTAAGGAGTTTATTGACTGACTTGTTGGTCTAGTTTGTTTAATTATTATCCCTAGGATACTGATTACACACTGAAAAAAGTTACTGATAAATATCTGTTCAAACAGTTAATATGCTCATAGAAAGCTGTTAGACAACAAGAGGAAATTAAAAAACAAACTGTGATTATCATTGTCACGTGACATGGCACCTCACCGCCAGAGATCCTCGATCTGTGCCCAGACCCTTTACTGTATGCAGCCTCCAGAGTCTGTAATTTAGGCTCAACCCTGCTGCAGTATATCCCCTATGGGCTTCCCAAAGACATAAGTCAAAACTAGCAGGATACAAGGAACTCATAAACGTTAGTTTATAATGAATAGTGTCACCCCAGACTTCCAGGGAACAATAGTACAAAAAGTGTCTAGAAGCGTCCTGTCTACCTAGCCTTTTGTGATTGGCAGCTTCCTGGCTACTTAGCTGGTGTGGTGGGGACCACTGCCCACAAAAGATGGATTGCCCAAAACAAGGACAATCTTGTACAGGGAAACAAAAAAATCCTCTTGGCTACCAGTACCTAGCCCTGTGGGATGGGGACCACCACCTGCCAAAGTGGGATGGAAACCATGAACATCCCCCTGAAGCAACAGAAGCTTGACTCTCCAGGTAGCTCTCCTCTAGGAGAGACTGCTGATATCCACAGATGTGCATGGTTGTTTCTCTCAGAATAGACTCACCTCCAACTTTTGAATACTCAAATCGGCTCAAGCCGACTCTTGACATAGAGACCACAGCATCTACTGAGAGAAGATCCTCCCAGAAAACTCTCAGTCAGCTCTTTGTATTTTGCCCCGGCTCCTGAGCACACAACCCTGCTGTCGCATTAGACCCCTGCCTCTTCAGGATCCTCTCCTGAACTCCCCACGGGGGCTCTCCAAACGCCCCCCATCAGCTCTCTGCTAGTCAATCAGGTCTGGCCTGGTTATCTTGGCTAGAGTCTCCATTCACAAAATGGGACCACCAGGTGTAGCTAATTACAGACAGAGACTTAGAACAGCTTGGCTTTGAGCTATTGGGGTAGAACAATGCTCCAGATTTTAAATGCAAGTCCCTTCAGCAGGTGACGACCCCTCCTCAATTCCCCAACCAAGGGCCCAGAATAAACACAATGGTAACACACCCAAAACCATACATAAAATGAGGCTATAGTACAGAAAATAACCGCAAACCCAAATCACCGAAGTGTTAATATAAAATCAATTAATATCACCACTAGGGAGATGCAGCTGGTATGAGGGTGTTTCCCAACACCCTTAGATTAGGCAACAAGAACAAGAACACTCCCAAGCGCAAAAACTCCCCTCAGGCATGTAATAAGGGAAAGAAAACAACATAGTGCAAATGTGTCAAATAACAACTAATTGTAGATTCAACTAATGAGTGCCCACTCACATGGTAAAGGAATTATTCAGGCATTTCCAGATTTCTGATCGGGAGCAGTTTTCAGACAGGATTTCTCCCGGACCATATATAAAAGAAGAAAGGTACATAGTGTAATACAATTTAATAAAGACACATACAGTGAGCACATTCAACTCACATGCTCCCACGTAAACACAAGCAATTTGACCACTCTGGGTCCTACAACATTCTCAACCATGCCTCTTTGAAGCTTGGAGAATCTGTATGCTTCTGCTCCAAAACGAACAGCTGATCACATCAGGTGACCGCGGCTAAAGGAAAAACCTCAGATCCTGGCGGTCTGTAGCTGTAGCGTGAAGCTGGAGAATCTGTATGCTCCTGCTCCAATGTGAACAGCTGATCACATCAGGTGACGTCACAGTCAAAGGAAAACCTCCGATCATTGCGTTTCACAGTGGCGGCGTCTATTGGTATCGGCGTCTCACAGCAGAGAAGGCAAATAGCTCAATGCTTTCCAAACATAAGGGGGACCACCGTACGGGTTTCTATCGTAGATACGATCTTCCTCAGGGGTGTAGTGATCTGGCTAACTACATAGTCCCATATAAATAGTCCCAGACAATGACATAAAGGCGGGAATTGATTGGTCAATCAAGGGAAGGGGCAGGGATAACGACACAAAGCATTTGATGCAAATCTATAAACAGCAACATAATATACACATTTGAAAAATATGAACATAATTAAATAGCAAAAAATATACATAATATCAGTAAGATGTATATAAAAACATGCATAATCTATGGAGAGAAAACACATAGATTACAACAGAGAAAAATAATGGCAACAAATAAAATTTGGCTATACCATGTTGGTAATAATGACAGTTTAGAACCAGAGTACAATAAACATTGTGATTTTAAAGAAAGGAAACACAGGTTTAGATAAAAAAAGGAATTCAGATCTACTGTATATCAACATTTAGACCTAAAGGTCTTAAGGTCCGCAATTTATGTATCCAAAATTTTTCTTGTTGTGAAACATCATGGATACGATTGCCTCCTCTCCAATTTGATTTTACTATATCAATGCCCTGATATGTTAGGCCCTTTGGATTGGATTGATCGACTTTTTGGAAATGTAGTGACACATTGTGACTTTCCAGCCCTAGAGTGATATTTCTAATGTGTTCTAATATTCTTACACGTAAAGGTCTTATCGTGCATCTTACGTATTGCAGTCCACAAGGGCAGCTTAGTAGGTAGATCACTGCTGTACTTTTACAATGAATAAATTGCTTTATTTTGAAAGTCTCCTTAGTTGTATTAGATGTAAAACAATCTGATTTTTCTTCCATATTTGCACGCCTTACAATCTGGGTATTTGTAAAAACCCTTTAGGTTTCTCTCCCAGCCAGATGGAATTAGGTGTAATAGTGGGTAATAGACTGGGTGCCAGTTTGTCTTTAAGATTCTTGGCCTTTGTAAATACAACTTGTGCCTTATCTGGCAGAAAATCCTTTAAAATCTGGTCATTTTTTTTAAATGTGCCAATATTTATTCAAGATTTTTTTAATCTTTTAATAATCTCGATTAAATTGTGTAATGAAAGGAATAAAAGTATTGTCCATTGTCTTTTTAGGGTTGGTTTGTAAAATAGAGTTTCTTTCTAAATCTCTAGCTTTTTTCTTTGCTTCTTCTACCTCCAATGCTTGATAGTTCCGAACAATTTTTTCTTATCCTCCTAAAATGAGGCTACCTGCCCATACAATAGGCTCCCCTCCTCAGGTATACAATGCCTGATATTCACAACATGCTTACAGTGATTAAAATTCCCATTGTAGAGAAAGCTCAGATCAACCCATTAACACATTAATGTTGTCTGCGAAATAGGGGAGCAGGAGATCCACAAACTGGAAAAATAGAAGTAATATGGGGAAGAATTTACCATGAAATCTTGCAAATAGAGATGGGGTAAGGTGAAAATATGGGGTAAATGCACTTGCATTCTTTCCCTAGAGAAACAGCGTTTTCACAGTGGGTTGGGGAAGTGAAAGGTCCTCTTCTTTTACTTAGTAGATGATACCTAAGAGATATGGAGGAAACAAAAGATTCACAAATGGTGTAAAAAATATGGGTTCTTTATCATATAAAAAGTAAGAACAATTGAAGAATAGAACATCGTTACCGCAATCAGCACTTCCCATTTTGTTCATCTGGAAAACACAGACGCGTCATCTTAGTTCTCTCTGCAAACCAGAAACTCAAGAACTCAACATGTTTTGCTGATGCGCTCAGCTTCCTCGGGTGTATGAATTATCCTTTGCAGGTAACCCTTAAATAACCTGGGTTCTCAGATGTTCAATTATCCACAATTAGAATTTAATTACAATAATATGAACTAAATAATAGTAAAAATGTGTGAAATCACATAAACCATTAATCAGGCAGAAATGGATGAGTCAATTAACCTATTCAATATGTCTTACTGACATATCTAAGTGCATGCAGATACAAGATCCGTTCTCCTGTGATTGATCGGCGAAAATTCGGTTCAGGGGTTTACTAAATGGCTGTCAGTGCAGCAGAAGTGGACCAAAGATGGACCAAAGATGCAAAGTTCTATGGGGAAGATCATGTGACCAGGCTGTCACTAGATACAATTGGTGCACTGTAAGAGAGAGAGCTGGGCTCAAAAAGCGTTGTACCAGAGTCAGTTTCAGAAGAGGAAGGGGATGTGACTTTGTACTGTAAATGGTTGCTATAGAAACAAAACATGCAAGTTTTTACAAGTATTTTCTCAATGTACAGAATTGATTTATTTAAAAAAAACACACATGTAGGATATTGCTTGGTCTGCAACTTCAAGGTGTTGGAGAATAGATACAATGGGACCTAGTCAACCTGTCCCTTCTGATGCAAAAAAGAGGAAGAGATCATTTGTGATTTGTTTTGTGACGTTTTTTTCTTCAGTGATATGCTCCTTGTCTTCGGCAGTGCTTTAACTGTGTTTGTAAATAAATCTTAAGTTCACTATTCCTGTCTCTTTGTAATGAATAATATTTATTGTACATATTTGTAATGTAATTGTACACACAAGTAAGTAACCAATATATAATATGTTATGGAAAATCTTACAAACATTCTAATTTTACTTTAAGCAATCAAAAACAATATGTAGTTGTTTAACATTAACTAAATTACACTTTATCCGAAGCCTCTGTTCGTGTGTTTGTGACTGTTATATTATTATTGGTCTGACACAACTACAGCATTTGAATGGAAAGTGCTAAGTGCCATACCAAAATGTAATATTTTGGTAGCACTTTAGACATGCCCTTGTCATTATAGACACTTCATGGAAATGTTAAATTAATCATGGTCTTACTGTTTGTAACGGGTATTCCCTCACCCAATCGTAGAGTGTAGGTGCGGTGAACTTAATGTGACCAGGTGTGATGCTTTACATGCTAGGCTCACATGAGGGCTGAGCTTCCGCCACGGAGAACCTGGGGCACATATAATACTATGAGTAACCTCGTACTCGGTGCAGCGCCTCCACCTGCGATGGCTCCCACCAGAGGGGGAGTGGTTCCTCGACAGGACAAATAATATATATATATATATATATATATATTATATATATATATATATATGTAGCGGTCATGTAAAATGGCTACAGTCATCTCTCCTGTGGACAGTAAGGCGGTGTTGTGGGCATGCCAGCAGTATCATGGGGTTTGCCCTCACACCTGGTGAGGTGCCCTGTGTAAGGATGGAGTGGTCACAGACTCTGACTCCCTGGTTGGTGATGTTCAGAGTTGGTGTCAGCCCCCAGAGTGTACATAAGGCACAGCACTGTGTCTAAAAGTTAGTTTGAGGAGTTCGCTAAGTGGAGGAGGAGTTCTAGTCAGATAAGAGTTCTAGTTCAAATACAGTTCAGTTATGATCTAGTAGCGAAGCAGGAAGTCTGTGTTCCAGGGACCTGGCACAGAATAAAGACATCCCGGTGGGATAGGAATCCCTAATCAGGAGACAATACCTTTTAAAGGGAGTAAGTAAGGGCACAATGGAAGGCTAGGTACACCCCATGTGGAGGGCAGCATGGCCCCACGTAAATAAAGATGATGCTGATAACAGAAACCCTCGTGTTAAGAGTGAAGTGATTGCAAAGGGGCTGCACCACAGAGGAGTTCCTCACCAGGACTATCCCCAAGTGACCAAAGGGACCCTGATGAGGTGGAGGCGCTGCACTGGACCTAGTAGGACTCAAGCACACCTACCTCAGCCTGCCTGTCTGGAAGGGTCATCCCCATACACCATATGCGGGAGACTCAGGAGTCCTGTAGCCAACAGGTGCATACCAGACACTACACCGTAATGGGGAATGGTTAGACCCAGGGGCCAATATGAGATTGGGGGGGGTCAGGCGGTTCACAAAAACCGTTACATTTGGAGGCGCTGCTGAGATGCAGACCTGTCAACAGGACAGGCTATAGCTAGGCACACTTGGAACAGGAAGAAGTGTCTGCTGCACTTTGTGCTGCGTGGGACGGACCTAGGGGTAGTCAGGGGGGCCGATGGAGGAATGTAGTCCGCAGGGACGACCTAGGGGCCTGAAAGGAGGTGAGGGTTTGGAGCCGGGCTATAGCTGTCCTAGTCACTTGAGGTAGTGCTAGTTGGTAGGATGCCAGAAAGGGATAGCCTGTTACAGTGGTCAGGAATCCTGGAGAGGGTCTGCGCTAGGCTAACAAGACAGGTAGACGCCCCAAGGTACTGCATGGCAGAGCCAGAGTACTCAGCCCATTCCAGACCACTCGCCGTAGGGAGCACAGGACTGGGAGGAAGGGACGTTACAGCAGACACTGAGAGATTGAGCCTAGCCTGAGAGTGTGCACATGAGTCCAGCCTAGATCAGGTACACATGTGGTGGTGCATCTGAGCAAATCTTTATTGTATGGTGTGGTGGCTGCCCCATGCAGAGGAGCCCCATGTACGATAAATTGGTACGAGAGCGTGACAACCCAAGGAATGGAGGATCCGGTGGTGCGGAGAGCACAAAATGGCGATCGAGAGGCTGATGGGGAAGGACCGTGGGTGCGCCCCAATGTGAGCAAACTGTCGCTGAGCTGTCTCTAACTAATCTGCTCTGGAGTGGAGCGAAGGCGGTGGCTGCCCGTTTTTGTCCTGTCGTTGGGACACCGATAGGTGGCCCCCTTGAGGAGTGTGAGGACATTGTGATAATGGGGTGGAGCACAGTGAGGATGGATGTCAGTGGACGTGCAACCAAATGAATGCTACCTCATCAAGAAACAAACTGACATTTCGGACTCAAAAGCTATCCAAATGGCGTCTCCCGCTTGCTAGGGAGACCGCGTGGGCCAGTCGCGAGAGAACTTGGCTGATTCAGGACTGCATAAACTGGCCTGGAATGGCGCGAACAGCAGAGCCCCGCCCTGAGGGGGCATGGCGCGAAAGCTATGGCTGCGCCTTCAGTGACAGGTGACTCACTCGGCCCCCTGTGCTGAGTCAACCGCTTAGTCTATGGGACCTCCCCTGATTTCAACAGGGGGAGTGACTTTCAACTATGGCCTGTGGGAATGCACCACATGGGCCCAGGGACTGATATCCAGACGGCGCCACTACAAGAAGTAGTCGGCGCGGAGATGCAGTGCAAAAAGGATGGCATCTTGACACAAAGGGCGGCGCCAGGAGAGGAGGGGAACTAGCCGCGGGAAAAGAAACTCACCCTGATGGGAAAATGGCGCGAAAAAGCAGACCCGCGCCCACCAGGACTGAGAAAGGCGCGGCCTTATTATATAGGGGCATGCTATTTCCCCTGTGGGACCCGCCCTTATTGCAAACCCCTGGGGGCGGGTTCCAGTTATGTTCAGCGAGGGAGGAGACCGAAGCAGGAGTGGCTGGCAGCAACATTACCAGTCAGTTGCGAGGAACAATACCTGGAGAGACCCATACAGAAAGTGGCCCTATTAAAGATGGCTGCTGTCTCCACTGTGGGCACTTTGGTCTCCACCCAGCCTACTCGGTACCCTGGCGGGCTACGGTAGTCGGGTGGCAAACACCGAGACGGTGGTCTGGCTCTGCCTTCAATGGGGCTGCCGGAGGCACTGTTAATACAGCGGCACGTTGCCCACACGGGGACATTGTATCTGTGGCAATGCCAACATTCATCCCGAACAAACCTGCTGGACCCCTTGGGGATACGGCTAGGCGAGCCGCCGAGTCCCCTGGTGCAACTGGATAAGTCGTGCGAAGTCCCGGAGAAAGAGGACTGGAGTCGATCACAATCGTCTGGGTAGCGCAACCGAGACGGTCGGGTCATCCCGACCGCACTGAATAAGAACTTTCTCCCCGATCGCGGTGACCCCTAAATTCAGGGAGGGAGACTACTCCGACGAGGATCCGCCGAGCTGCGTGGTAAAATCGGGGCCAAGAAGGAACAGGGGAAGGACGACACCCCCTGTGGGTGAGCTGGTCAGCCTGGAGAACAGGGCGTCCCCGCAGATCGGCGAGCCGCCGGTAGACGAGTCCCTCCGCCCCAGGACTATGGCGGCGACGGGCGAGAGACGCCTACACCCTGCGGACTGGTAAGCGAAGCCCAATCACTTACCTTGTCCCGGCAGGACAAGCGTAGCGGTAGAAGGCCGAGCCAGGCCCAGAGCACGTGTAGGAGACGGCATAACTTCCGTGTGAAGAGACGTCGCGGAGCTTCCGGATGTGTCGTCATCGAGGAAGAGATCCCGCATGGAGGTGTCCAACCCAAGATGGCGGCGCTTCCGGATTCCGGGGACGGATCACTTCCCGGTGGCGACGGCGGGACAACCACTGGGAAGGAAGCCAAGCGATGCTTCGGCGATCGTGGGAGGGTCCCCCGATCGCCTCAAAGGCCCACGGAGCTGATGGGCGATCCGAGGACTGAGGAGGGTGAGCTTCCTCATTGGTGATCAATCCACGGACAGCCGGACGTCTTGGGGAAGGGTCGTCGCCCCGTGGCGCCCAACTCCCTTTGCCTTCCTTCCGCCCACCCCACGTCCCTAGTAAAACCCTGCCCCAATCACACGGTCCCCGGGTTCCCCGCCTAGTCTAGAATCTGTGGACATACCCTTGGAAGAGGAGGTGAGACGGACTGGGGAGAGACCAGCGCTAGTTTGTGTGCTTGACGGAGGGACATTTCTCGGGGTGGGGAGAGTTGGGTAGGCCGCGGTAGGCCGTGGTTTGCTCTGTGTGACCAACGAACCAGATGAAAAGGCCCTGGGATCATCACGGTGGTCCGTACCACGGTCGGCATCGGACATCGGGGTATTCTCTGGGGGGGATGCGGTACGAAAAGCGATTCAGGGGATTCGCTATAAGTTAAAGAGCACCGTTGTGTGGGCCCCCTCTTTGAAGGCTATGTAGCCTGGATGGACCGTAACGCGGTTTCTCATCCGTAGGGGATGTAGTGTAGTAACTATTGGTGGGGCGTAGGATAATTCACCCTGAGCAACGGATAGGGAGTTTGCAGGAAGGGTGGCTCAAGATAGAACACAGGGGATAGAGCCCATGGGACCTGATATCATATCAGCCGTGGGATCCGGACGACACCCCTGTCATGGTGCTACCTGGGAGGGCAGTAATGCGGATTTGACCAGGATCAGTAGAGCTGAAGGGCATAGTGGCTCGATATAAGTCATCCACGGTTGATTTGATTTTTGACTATACCCCATTATGTCCCATGCAGCCTATCATGGATGAGATAGGAGTAGGATAGAGGAAGGTGGCTCGGGAGTCCATTGAAATGTAATCGGTTCAATAAGGGGAGTGCAGTTTACGGGAGAGGAGCAGGATAGGATAGATCATCTGGTGCGGGTATGTAGGGAGGCATAGGGAGGATACATATATAAGAATAAGGTGACCTATAGGCCCGAGAGTGGGCTGCCTAGATTTAACCATGTCACGGTCCTGGATATGTGGTGGTTGGAGGTTAGGAACACTGACCCGAGTCACATTATTAGGAGGGTACTGGGACATTACGCGGGCTCGTGGCTGCTGGACGTGGCAGGCTTGGCGGAATGTACTGTAGTCATTCTTGTTGTTGCATTATGAAAACTTTGTGAAGTTAACAATTATGTTTTGTGGTTACAGTGCTTCCTGAGAAGGTATGCAATTATGGGTCCAGCAGAGACGATGGGATTCACCAGGGGGAGAATGTAGCGGTCATTTAAATGGCTACAGTCATTTCTCCTGCTGACAGTAAGGCCTGGTAAGTTGTGGGCATGCCAGCAGTAATCATGGAGGTTTGCCCTCACACCCTGGTGAGGTGCCCTGTGTAAGGATGGGAGTGGTCACAGACTCTGACTCCCTGGTTGGTGATGTCAGAGTTGTGTCAGCCCCCAGAGTGTACATAAGGCACAGCACTGTGTCTAAAAGTTAGTTCTGAGGAGTTCTGCTAAGTGGAGGAGGAGTTCTAGTCAGATAAGAGTTCTAGTTCAAATACAAGTTCAGTTATGATCTAGTAGCTGAAGCAGGAGTCTGTGTCCAGGGACCTGGCACAGAATAAAGACATCCCGGCTGGGATAGGGAATCCCTAATCAAGGAGACAATACCTTTTAAAGGGAAGTAAGGGCACAATGGAAGGCTAGTTACACTCCATTGTGGAGGGCAGCATGGCCCACCGTACAATAAAGATGATGCTGATAACAGAAACCCTCGTGTGTAAGAGTGAAGTGATTGCACAAGGGGCTGCACCACAGAGGAGTTCGTCGCCAGGACTATCCCCAAGTGACCGAAGGGACCCTGATGAGGTGGAGGCGCTGCACTGGACCTAGGTAGGACTCAAGCACACTACCTCAGCTGCCTGTCTGGACGGGTCATCCCCATACACCATCATGCGGGAGACTCAGGAGTCCTGTAGCCAACAGGTGCACCACCAGACACTACACCGTAATGGGGACTGGTTAGACCACAGGGGCCAATATGAGATTGGGGGGTCAGGCCGGTTCACAAAAACCGTTACATATATATATATATATATATATAACCACACACACAGCATGTAAACCAACCAATGACTTTACTATTGCAAACATACTTGTGCATATGATAAACAGCTGTCCCTCCCTAGAGGAGACACTAACTACTGTGTCTCGCAGGACGCAACCTCCTTCCACCGGGTGATCCCACCCCGTGTCCAGTAACCCCACACAATATGTCCCTTCAAGTGATATAGATGTGTGTGACTGCGCAGCCACTAGTCCCGTGTGAGTACTCTGTTGGTGCACTTTACAACGATACCTGCCCTGGCTCCAGCCACGGGTGCCACTATACCACTGGGGTTGGATCCGCCGTGATGTCCTCCTACGTGTGGGATGAATTCCAGCGTGGATAATATCACTGCAGCTCCGCACCGTCTGTACCTTGGCGGGGGTCCGTCTGCCGCCAGCAGTCACTGCTTGGCGTGGTCTCCGGGAAGATAGTCCCCTCTGGGGACGTGCAGCGTCTGCTGTGTCCCTAACTAACTGCTGAATGATAATAAGGGGGCAGGATCCCTAACCTGGGGCCTGTCCCCTTAAACAACACAACACTACTGGTGGCTCAGGGCTATCTGGGGCCCAGGGGTCTGCTGGCCTAGTGCAGGGAGTCACTGACTCCTGCACCCTACATCCTTCCCCTAGCTGCTCCGGTCACCGACTGACTAACGTGCTCAGAACCCGCGATATGTATCAATCCCTCTGTCCGGGGAGATACTCTAGCCCTATTGGCTCCCTGGCGTCATGTGGGGCGCTCCTGATGCTCATGGGACTTGTAGTACCTTCCAAGAGCCTGTTCCTGGTAGGCTAGGGTTCACGCGCAATCACTGCGCATGCGCAATGTCCCTGGTTGGCTGCCGCATGCGGGGACTCACTGCGCATGCGCGAAGTTGCGCAACATGGCGGCACCCTGCTCGGGAGCTGCCGGGGACCTCCGGAGCACTGGAGTGCTCCCTTCTCGGCCCCCACCCTCCAGAAGTTCCAGCGGGTCTGTCGAGTGACCCCCGGCAGCGGAGGTAAGAGGAGGGGGTGTCGCGGGACAAACGGGACCTGGCTACATCCTCCCCCTGGTAAAAACCTCAACGTCCTCGCTTGGGATACATAACTCAACCATGTACAGAAACTATATAATAAAAAATGCAGTTCAATCATATAACTTAACACATTCGCATTGACTTTATACGATGTTGCACAATTCTGGAAGCATCACAATCACAGATTGGATTTTGCTCCGAGACCACTGCTGAGCCTCATAATGGGGTGCCCCAATTTGATCATAGGTTACCCGATTTGGAGGGTACCTGACTCTTTGGCTCCTTCGGAGCTGTTCTTCTGCAACTCCCTCGGGGGAGTAATAAACACAGTCCTGAGGCTCAGCCTCTTCCCTTGAGGGGAGAAATGTCTCTGAACTGTCTCTGTTCGGCACAAAGCATGGGCTTTGTGGATCCAAAGGCTGGCCCGCTGGGGCCACCTTAGTAGGCATTGGCCTACGGGACCCTTTACCCGTAGCTCCTCTGCCCCTTCTGCAGTTAGTCCCTTTGAGAGGGTCCTTCCATAGGGTCTTCAGGAGTTTCAGAGTGGGTTTCGTTATTTACAGTCTCTTGACCCATCTCTGCTAGGTCTGACTCACCGTTGAGCGGCGTGGCCAGTATCTCTGCTTCCTCATCTCCCACTTGTGGAATGGGGAGAAGATGGTTATGGTGCCATACCTTTACCCAGACTTCTGTGTCTTTGATGCGATAGACCGGGAGGCCAGGCATCTGAGACTCTATTTCATATACACCGTCTCTCCATCGGTCGGCCAATTTGTGTTTTCCTGGGACTCCCAGATTTCGAAGCAACACAGCGTCTCCAGGACGAAGCTCCCGATATTTGACCTTATGATCGTATCGCCTCTTATTGTCAGCATTCAGCTTAACTGTAGACTTCTCGGCCTGTTGATATGCCTGCTGCAAGCTGTCTTTAAGTCTTTGCACGTATTTGAAATGGGTAGCATTGTGTATCCCATCCGTCGAGACTCGGAGGCGTACATCTACTGGCAGTCTCGTCTCTCGTCCAAACATGAGGAAGTATGGGGAGAATCCAGTTGACTCGTGTTGAGTGCAATTGTACGCGTGCACCAAAGCCTCCACGTGTCGACTCCATTCAGTCTTCTGAGCTCCCTTTAAAGTTCCAAGCATGTCCAGTTAGGTCCGATTAAATCGTTCTGGCAAAGCGTCTCCCTCGGGATGGTACGGGGTCATTCGTGATTTGGCAATTTTCAACATTTTGAGCAATTCTCGGATCAGATTGCTCTCAAAATCCCGACCTTTGTCTGAGTGGAGGCAGTTTGGAAGACCATAGTGAACGATGTACCTTTCCCATAATATCTTTGCCACCGTGATAGCTTTCTGGTCTTTAGTGGGAAAGGCCTGGGCATACCGGGTGTAATGGTCCGTGATGACCAGCACGTTGCATATTCCTCGGCTATCAGGCTCAATGCACAGAAAGTCCATACACACAAGGTCCATTGGGCCAGAACTTTTCAGATGACCCATAGGCGCTGCTCTGGTAGGCAGGGTCTTGCGTTGGGCACACCACGAACAACGGCAACAATGGCGTTCTACGGCCTCTCGCATCTTGGGCCAGAAAAAGCGGTCTCGGACCAACCCAAAGGTCTTCTCCACACCGAGATGTCCATGTTCATCATGTAGGGACTTTAACACCAGGTATTGCAAGTTCCTAGGGAGAACTAGTTGTTGTCTACCTGGTGATTGCCCACTTGAGAGCCAGGAACTCAAACTTGTGAACGGGGTATCTCTGTTCACTGGGTGTCAGACTGCGGCTGATGTAGGCTACAGGCCGTAGGCCCTCGGGGTGGTTCTGGTGCAGGATGGCACCCAGTCCATTGAGACTGGCATCCACATGCAGAACGTATGGTTGTTCGGGATCACCATACGCAAGCACCGGCGCTTCTGTCAGGCATTTCTTCAATTTCAGGAAGGCCTGCTCACATTCAAACGTCCATTTATCACCAAACGGCTGGCGGGCCGATACGGCCTTCCTTCCTGTATCTTCGGGGTATATCTTCAACAGATTGTTCAGGGGTTAAGCTCTACTAGAGTACCCTTCCACGAAGCGCTGGTAATACCCACAGAACCCCAGGAAGGATCGTAGTTCCGTGACATTCTCAGGACGCGGTCAGTTCACGACCGCTTCTACTTTGGCTGGGTCAGTGGCGATTCCTTGAGCAGATACGATGTGTCCCACGTTGGTCACCGAGGTGTGACAAAACCGGCACTTGTCTAGGGACAATTTTAACCCTTCCTTCCCAAGACGGTCTATCACTTTAAGCAGCCGCTCTTTGTGTTCTTCCAGGGTCCATCCGAAGACAATGATGTCATCCAGGTAGACCAGACACTCCCGAGGGTTCATGTCCCCGATAGTCTTCTCCATCAGTCTTTGGAAAGTAGCAGGGGCCCCACATATACCTTGGGGCATACGTGTAAATTGGTAGAACCCCAGTGGGCAGATGAAGGCTGTTTTCTCCTGATCCTCGGCATTCATGGGTACCTGATAGTACCCGGATCTTAGATCGAGCACACTGAACCATTGGCTTCCGTTCAGAGCATTCAGGATCTCTTCAATGCGAGGAAGGTTGTACTGGTCCGGTATCGTACGGTTGTCCAGGGTTCGATAGTCGACACATAGTCGTACGGATCCGTTCTTTTTCCTCACCACCACTATGGGAGAGGCGTAAGGGCTCCGAGACTCCATCAAAATCCCAGCGGTCTCCATTTCTTGCAAGACGTTCCTCACATCGTCCACATCCCTAGGGGCGATGCGACGAGAGCGTTCCCGGAACGGAGTGGCATCACTCAGTCTAATGGCATGTTGAGCGCTGTGACTGCACCCCACATCCATCTCACTCGTGGAGAACACAGTCCGTCGTTTATTCAACTGGGTTGTCAGCTGCTCTTTCCACTCAGTGGTCAATGTCGACTCGCCGAAGTTGAAGTCCAGATCGACTAACCGCTCACTCACTGCCGCCGCATTCACCTGGGGCGTTGTTTCCACAGGGCTGACTGGATATATGCAACCCAGACTCTGTCCGGCATCAAGTTCCATTGGGAATGGGGAGATGATCTGCACATATACGTAGGTCCGTAGAGGGATTTTAGTCGTCCAATCCCGCACCTCGGGTAGTACCCTATACCCTCTCTGAACTTCTTCCTCAGGGGTACTCTCCAGAGAGAAAAGCTGATCGTTCTCTTCTCGCTCAGGATAACAGTACCAGACGGCCAGTCGTTGCACTCCCCCTGGTAATATGGTCGTCAGTCCGCGTTGACGATTGTAGAGATCCCCGTGACATTCCAAGGCATATACCCGGTTGCACTCCTCTCGTAGGACGGGATCTAGGAGCGAATTGGCCAGCAGCAACTCGTTGGTCTCTTTCAGGTATGCTCTGATTACAGCTTGTACTATATCAGTATTAGTTCTCAAGATGATCGGATACTTGCACTGGTCTTGGTGCTCCGGGCATACCATTGCCGCTACATGCATGGGGTACTTCTTGTCGGTGTTCAGTTGGAGTATTTCCAGTTGAACCATTACAATCCCATCAATGGGGTAGTCTACATTACTTAACCCCCTAACCTTCATATGTTCTGCCGACCTCAGGGGACAGTGTCTAAGGTGCTGGTCATAGAACTTGTGGTATATAATGGTCACTTGGAATCCAGTGTCCAGTAGGGCAGATGCATAGATCCCTTCCAGTACAACAGGCACGATGGCCGAGGGACCTACTTGACTGTAAGCTTCCCTTGGTAAGGCGTCATCACTGGGACCGGAGTCAGAAGGAGCATCTTCGGTTCCAGTAGGGGTTTCTGGGTCAGACTCTGCCATTTGTACGCAGCAGACCATTTCCTCTATCGGGAGGCTTTTCCTCCGGAGGATCCTCCCTCTCCGGGCAATCGCTGGAGAAGTGGCCCTTCTTCCCGCAGTTATAGCAAACTACTTTGCGGCATTCAGGACGACCCTTGTACGTGGAAGATGATTTCTCGGAGGTACGGCCCTTCCCGGCAGGCGATTTGTGAGCCACCTCCTCCTCCTGGTTGGAAGATTTCTTACCCTTTGGGGCGGAGGGGACAGAGGTGTCACCCTTGGTCTTTTTGGAGTCATGAAAATGTAGCTGCTGATGTGACGCAACATTTCCATGTAGCTGGGTGGTACAGCAGCGATCGGGGTGGCCCGCATCATTATAGCTATGTTGTGATTAGCAACGATCCCTTTAGTAGCTGTTTGAATCGGTACCGGTCCACTTCGGCTACTGAAATGATGTTTTTGGACAGGAGGGTCCCCAGCGACACCTGAAGTTTGCGGACGAAGGCAGACAAATCCTCTCCTTCTTTTTGGCGAAGAGCTTTGAACTGGGCCATCAGCTCATCCTCGTCATCTTCTCGGGTATAGGACTGAGTGAGCATTTCCACCAGTTCCTGTGCCGTAACTTCTCCTTCCACTTCATGATGCATCCGTACAAGTTGGGAGGCTGGGGCTCTGAGGCACTCAACCAACCTCTACCATTTGCTGGCTTCGGAACACGACCACTCCGCTATTACTTGGAGAGTATAGTCCCTCCATGTCTCGATCCCTTCTTCTCCCGAAGGCATTGGTAGAATCCCAGATAAGGCCTTTAGTTTCCAGTAGTTCTGTGCTTGGGACGAGATGGTTACAGTTTCTACTAGTTGGGAGGTGGTCATATTCAAGGAAAGACCTCCACTAAGGGGCTGACTACTGTTTCCAATTCTTACGCTAGGCAGGGTTGGGAGACCGTCTATCAGGGAGACTCCCCGCCCAGTTGCTGACTCCTCCTAACCCGCTCAAAGTGAAGGAGACCTTAGTGGGACCTACCCTGTGAGGAGTACTGGTCACCCGGTTGGTTGTAGGTGGCCCAGTACTGGTGGGCGGTTCTTCGGGGGCCTGGGTGTCAGGATATATCATGAGACAGTCCTCTGCGGAGGGCTCGGGTAAGTTTAATACATGAGGATCAGTCTCTGAACATATATCGCGTTCGGTGGCCAAGAGGTAGGTGGTCCACCGGCCATCAGCATCAAGTTTATAGTCTACCACCCGGGCGGTGGTCAGTCCTGGACAATTTCTTACTTACTTGCGCACTGCCAATAAGTCTGTGTCGTTTGATACTCCCGCCACTGCGACCACGCGTCTTGGGGACATGCGGCACGCTAAGGCCCAGTCATGGACTTCTTGCTTTGATGGCACAGACATGATGGTGTTTAAATCGGACAATTTGATAAGGAATAGGGCACCCCAGGTAGGATCTCAGCAGCGCCTCCAAATAAAACGGGTATTCCCCCACCCAATCGTAGATAGAGTGTAGGTGCGGAGAACTTAATGTTACCAGGTGTAGTGCTTTACCTGCTAGGCTCACAGGAGGGCTGAGCTTCTGCCACGGGGAACCTGGGGCACGTATAATACTATGAGTAACCTCGTACTCGGTGCAGCACCTCCACCTGCGATGGCTCCCACCAGAGGGGGAGTGGTTCCTCGCAGGACACTATATATATATCACCACACACACAGCATGTAAACCAACCAATGAATTTACTATTGCAAACGTACTTGTGCATATAATAAACAGGTGTCCCTCCCTAGAGAAGACACTAACTACTGCGTCTTGCAGGACGCAACCTCCTTCCACCGGGTGATCCCACCCCATGTCCAGTAACCCCACACAATATGTCCCTTCAAGTGATATAGATGTGTGTGACTGCACAGCCACTAGTCCCGTGTGAGTACTCTGTTGGTGCACTTTACAACGATACCTGCCCTGGCTCCAGCCACGGGTGCCGCTATACCACTGGGGTTGGATCAGCCATGATGTCCTCCTACGCATGGGGTGAATTCCGGCATGGATAATATCACCGCAGCTCCGCACTGTCTGTACCTTGGCGGGGATCTGTCTGCCGCCAGCAGGCCGCAGTCACTGCTTGGCGTGGTCTCCGGGAAGATAGTCTTTACATATAATATATATAGGGGTCTGAGCCCATACCTCTGGGGACGTGCAGCATCCGCTGTGTCCCTAACTAACCGCTGAATAATAATAAGGGGGGCAGGATCCCTAACCTGGTGCCTGTCCCCTTAAACAACACAACACTACTGGTGGCTCAGGGCTATCTGGGGCCTAGGAGGCTGCTGGCCTAGTGCAGGGAGTCACTGACTCCTACACCCTACCTCCTTCCCTTAGCTGCTCCGGTCGCCGACTAACTAACGTGCTCAGAACCCGCAAATGTATCAATCCCTCTGTCCAGGGAGATACTCTAGCCCTATTGGCTCACTGTCGTCACGTGGGGCGCAACTGAGGCTCATGGGACTTATAGTCCCTTCCAAGAGCCTGTCCCTGGTAGGCTAGGGTTCGCGCGCTATCACTGCGCTTGCACAATGTCCCTGGCTGGCCGCCGCATGCGGGGACTCACTGCGCATGCGTGAAGTTGCGCAACATGGTGGCGCCCTGCTCGGGAGCCACCAGGGACCTCCGGAGCACCGGAGTGCTCCCCGCTCAGCCCCCACCCTCCAGAAGTGCCGGCGGGTCTGTCGAGTGACCCGCGGCAGCGGAGGTAAGAGGTGGGGGTGTTGCGGGTTAAAGGAGACCTGGCTACATGTTATTAATGGATAGTTTTTGTCTAATCTATTTATCGTTGTGTATTTCCCTGCAATAACATTATCAGAGTTTCCTGGATCTACAATTTAGACTAACGGTTCCTTTGCATATGATTTGTTGATGATGAGTAAGTCTAACATCCTTAGAAATTGAACGATACGCTGTTTTATAGGTTTTCATTACGTTATTCTCTTTAGTTGATAGGAGTTAGTATTATTTCACAATAATTTAGGTTAACATTATGATAAATAGCCTAAGGGAAATCTGTGGATCTGGCCCTAAGATGGTTATGTTTTCAAGTCTCACAGATGTCCAGCTGGTCCAAAACTGGAAAAAACATTGGTACCATATTTATCAAAGAATAACCTTCCTTTGTTCTCTGTGAGAAGTTATTCTTTGATAAATATAGTACAATTTTGTGCTCCTGTTTTGGAGCTGGGAATCTTTGATACATAACCTCCAAAGTCTTTACACCACTGCTTTATGTCAAACAGATGATGTTCAGAGATACTCTTTCTGCTTGTATTACTCTAAAAGCTTCTTGCATATCAAAATGCATTTTTTTTGTTTAGTTGGGATTTTTTTGCAATTCTTTTAGAGCCAAAAAATGACTGTACTAATTTTATAAGAATCATTGTAAATATATTTCATCTATTTGTTTTGAATTATTTTTGGGCCTAACAAATCATTCTCTTTTCTTTTATATTACAGTACTGTATATACAGTATAGTGCTCCTTCTCTTACTGCACACCCCAAAACTGGAACAATCTACCGTAGACTCTCACAGCCACCACCAGTCTAATATCTTTCAAAACTAATGCTGTCTCGCATTTTAATCTGGTCTGTAACTATTGCATACACCTATAATATATCTTATCCCTTACTGTGCATGCAATGTCTTGTATATAATGTATACCCTGTTCACTTATGTAACTATGTATTGTAACCATGTATTATTTGTCATCTTAACTTTATGTCCAGGACATACTTGAAAATGAGAGGTAACTCTCAATGTATTACTTCCTGGTAAAACTTTTTATAAATAAATAAACAGTAAATGCACCTTATTTGCAAGATGTTTATACTGTATACAGTACTGTGCAGTATGTCAATTAGATATTTATATACAGTCTTTTAATGCCTTTAGTACTTTATGTATAGTACTACTGTAAGTGTCTAAACAGTAAAAACAATAAAGAACCAAAAAGTATATTTAAAGAATGAAATTTTTTATTTGTACAGGATAATAAAGGAAAAAAGAATAATACAAAAATACAACGTCGCCTCTTCTTCAAAATGTACAATCTTGTCTTTTTTTTCTTCGCAATGGCTGGGGCTTCTTGGACATCTGAGTCTGTAAAGAAAAATACAATATACTATATTATCAATTGCACCGTACATTATGCAATCCTGATTTTTTGGGGGTACATTACAGTACATTATGACTACATTGTGCCAACACGTGAAAAAACTATTAAACATTATATTATTAAAAATAATTATTAAAAATTATAAAGTATTTTTCCAAGCGCAAATTGTCACCCGTATTGTTAAATACATTAGCCATGATTTCCCATCTGGTGGTCACCGAGTACTCTTAGAGGACAACGAGCCTACACATACTACCTCTACTACCTATATTCTTGCGAGCGGGATCAACCGTGTTAAGACAGGAGAAGCATCATTACTGGAATGGGGGGGATGTCCAAGCTTATTGTACTGTGTGCATAATAACAGACAATAGTTTGTTCTAATCCCCCTCTCTCAATGACAAAAGAAATCCACTGTTGTTTACAACGTGTGTCTCAGCCAAACCCCATGGAATTAAAAACCACAATAGCCAATGCCTGACACATTATGTGTATTTGTGTGTGAATGTCCAATGGCACGGGGGAGGTGTTGATAATGAGTGAAAGATTAGAAAACAACTGTTTGAACTTTGCAAATGTGCTGTATTGTATTAAAGTTACAGTATAACTTCGAATGCCTTTTGCTTGGCTTTGTGAGAGTGGTGGGGGGGAGGTGCAACTAAATTGCTCTGTCTTTGTCTAATGCTGGGATGATCGTGAAGGATTACAGTAGAAAGAAACTGTTTGAACTGTTTGAAAATGTAATAAAAGTTATCACTCCCAGAGACCATGTTTGTGTGTGTGTAATATTTCCATAAACCGTATGAAAAGCAGACCAAGCCTACCTAAAGTTGAAGGTATTGAATAGAATTACAAAAAAAAAATTACAGTATGCCACCTCATAGAGAAATAAAAAGGTAGTGATTTTATAAATGTTAAAATTGATTAAATATGAAATAATGCATCACATAATATTTTCTTAAAATCCCACAATTATTCAGCCCTTCCAGAAAAAAAAATGACTTTTTGTTTTTTGGACTTGAAATTCACATGGCAGTTAAGTCATTCTAGACCAATCACAATGCAGGACTTATCAGCCATGCAAATACTGTACATGTAAAACCAGGAAAAGTAATTTTGCAGCCAAGAACTAAAGCCTTAAATATTACAGTATGTGTCTTTCTGTGTCAATGTCCTATGGCCCAGGGGAGATGTTGATAATGAGTCAAATGCCTTTTGCTTAGCTTTGTGAGGGTGGTGGTGGAGGGGGGGGGGGGCTGAAGGTGCAACCAAATTGGTCTGTCTTGGTCTAATGCTGGGATGAGCGTGAAGGATTACAGTAGAAAGAAACTGTTTGAACTGTTTTAAAATGTAATAAAAGTTATCACTTCCAAAGACTATGTTTGTGTGGGTATAATCCATAAACAGTAAGAAAGGCCAACCAAGCCTTCCAAAAGTTGAAGGTATTGAATAGAATTCCCCCCTCCCCCAATATGAATTATTTATTTTTTATTTTTGGGGTTTCTTACCCGAATAAATTATACATGCAAAGTCTAATTATACAGCAAAATGCAACATCATTGATAAAATAAAATTATGCTATAAATTTTGGTAGTGCGCATGCGTCAAGTCACAGTCTAGTGCGCATGTGTACAAGCATTGATATGGTAGGCATACACTACTGTAGTGTCACTGGGAATGAAATTTAATATTGTATAGTACCTTATGTTTACCTTCATTATAAACTTTGCCAACCGGGTAGAGATTAGCCAAAGTCAGAGGGGTATATTGTGCGTAAAAGCTGGGGTCACTCATGTAGTCTGCATTATAGTTGACAGGTGCCTGCTGAAGCTGGTAATCAGGTAATCAGCTGGTAAGCCAGGTAGCAAGGATTGCGGTTCACCAGGTTGTCAATGATGGTCAGCCTGTTATTGCAATAGTATTGGTAAGCCGGTGTTGGTAAATTGCAGGGTCGGGAAGTACGAATCTTAAATGGTTAAACCCGACCTTTCTCCTTTTGAAGTCGCCATGAGCAAACATACCGGCAAAAGCTGGGAGCACTGACCAATAACCTCTTGTATTTCCTGGAGCAGTGGCGGTGCGTAAAAAGCAATCATTATTAGTTAAAGTTTGCTTCCACCCACGATGGTTTAGTGAAAATTTGAAGAAATCATAGTTGTCAATTATATAGCCCCATATCTCTGCTAAAGTCGACTTATCTGTTCCAGCATTAATTGCAGAAAAAAATAAATATGCATAACTGCTGTCTGGTTTAGTATAAGGAGTTGACATGATGTTCAGTGTATGACCATTCAGCAATTGTGCAGGCATAGCCATTTGGCCAATGGCCAAAACATTCTCTTTTGAGATTTTAATTCTTAAATGCCTAAATTTGATAACGTCTTCAGCAACCAAGGTCAATTTACAATAGATTACTGTAGTGGACACTCTTTTTATCTGGTTTTAAACACCTGCGCATTGACTACACATTAGCCACTGGATAGTCTATGCAAATGGATTCACTTTTGCCATTTGGGGGATACGAGCAGAACTGCACCCAAACAAATCAGAATCCAGGTAATCAAGGAAATCAACAACGGTAAACAGAGGTGTGATTGGCAGCCTTCACGGAAGATTAACGAGTGAATGCTGCATGGAATACAGCAGACTTTATGAAAACTGCTCAGAGAACTGATCGGATAACAGCCGCTGCATCTTTACCCTAGATTTACATGGAATGTTTTCAAGATCTCTGGGGATGGTTGAAGTAGTGGCTCATTGAGAAAAGACACTGACTTTGAGGCAAGAGAACCTGGTTAAATTTCTTGTGTCAGCTCCTTGTGACAGTGAGCCAGTTACTTTATTTCCCTGTGCCTCACTCACCAAAATTAGATTGTAAGATCTACAGAGATTTATTGTGCCTGTAAAAATTATATGTACTTGGTACTACTGTGTGTACTAAGAAAAAATATTATTATTATTAACTATAATCCTGGTAGGACATCCTCGGATTATTAGGCAGAGCAGAAGTAGGATAATGTTAGTCAATTATACATTTACTAATTTACCCCTAAACCATTGTGGCCATGGAGTACAACACTATCCCCACAAGTCACACCAATTTGTAGTAATAAAGGAATTAGCAAACACTTATTAAAGCATTAATGGATTATGAATTGCTTATACCCAATATATAAATTATTCAAGTGTCTGAGGATAAAGATTGGAGCCCACGACAAAGTCAGTATGAGTATTTTGTCAACACAACCGATACTTTTTAAATGTAGAAGACAAAATTACTGTACTATATGCTTCTGAGGCATTATGCGTACATACTCTGCGTGCTGTACGTACTGCACGTGTAAGTGTTTTATTACACACCGTGGAACACAAATTTGTCTCACTACATGGCTCACTGCACAATAGTGTTCTTGACTCAAATATCAACCTCCCTGCCAAGGTTCATATCCTCCTCCCTTCATTTCAGTTTAATCAGTTGAGTCACACACTGCGTGAAACCATTAACAAGATATTCTAACACAAAATGTCCTGCATGAGTGCGACATGCATGACGTGCAATCCCATGTTTATATACTGTAGCAGTTGCAATAACATTGGCTACATCTGTAACATTGTCATTTTTTCTTCTACTGTATAAAGAGCATTGGGCCAGATATACTAAGCTCCGTTCGGCTAATTAACGTAATGTTAACCTAAATTAATGTTAGGTTAATCATAAAACGTTTCCACTAAAGAGAATAGGCTAACGTTAACCTAGAGGTAATCAGTGAAAGAGCGCATAGATACATTTCTATGGGTGTTTGTGTTACTCATAGGCAAATAATATTCTAATGAATCGCAATCCTAACATAGCAGATACAAAAAAGTCTGTTAATATTAGTGCAGGAAAATAATGTTAGGCTAAGGAAATCACAGAAAAAACATGTCATTATTCCCCGCCAAACCCTGGTTATCCTAACGTTATTTCATAGAATTGCCTATAAAGAAAAATAAATGTTTAAGCTAAACCAGTAAATGGTACCCTAATACAGCGGTGCGCAAACTGTGGGGCGCGACCCCCAGGGGGGGCGCGAGACTGCCGACGGGGGCGCGGGGTTTACAGAGGCCCCGCGCGCTTCCCGAAGGCACTTAAATTAAGTGCCGGGGGAGCTGCAGGGCCTCTGTAAACCATACTTACCCGTGGCTCCGGCGGCTTCCTCCCGGCGTCGCCATGGCAACGCGGCGTCAAAATGACGCTGCGAGGTCATGTGACGTGGCCATAGCAACGTGACGTCATTACGCCGGAGCGAGGGTAAGTTGGGGTTGGGGGGGGCGCGGGAGTGAGGGGACAGCCGGCAGGGGGGTGCAGGGAAAAAAGTTTGCGCCCCCCTGCTCTAATATATGCTTTTAATCTAAAATGTAACCCTTTCTATTAAAATAGTTATGTGTGAAACCAAAAACTTCTATATTTATGAAAACTATTCTAACATTACTAAACACAAGATATTTTTTATATTGTTGAAGGTGAACGCAGGGTATGGTGCTAGAGTTGGCATGACAGGTAATATAATTGCAAGTTATTTACAGTATGTGTGTACAATTACATACCAAACATTTCCAATAATAACTACAAATAAACAGTAATTGTGATTTAAATGTCTAATCAATGATACAGTGCAAGCACTGTGGGGAAATTAACAGAACATAAAAAAACACAACATGTAACATTGACATTTGCAAGGAAAGAAAGACGTGATTAAATGATCTTTTCCTCTTTTTTGCAGAGGCAGGGGCAGGCTGACTAAGCCCCCTTTGGCGTAAACTTAATCAAGGCTGTGCCACTGGTACTGTACGAGAAGTAGGAGTGGATGCCAGAACAGAAACACCAGATGTTGTTAAAGATTTGGTGGAGGCTACTGGTGTAACTATAATGGAATAGCCTCACGTGCTGCATAGCTCTTGTTAATCCATTGACGGCCTTGGTCAGTAGTGACAGACTATTAGTGATATTAGTGTTGTTTTGTTACATTATCTGTGTTAGATCTCCATGCTGTTTTGCGATATCAGGTGCCTAAAATTAATATTAATGGTACAATAAGCGGAAGGCTGAATACTCAGCAACTGGTGCTGAAAACTAAGAATAGCCTTATCATCTTCCTCTCTTGAACATTGGCTTACAGGAACTTGTGCAAGACCTGGTGCATGAATAGGATAAGAAACTGGAGCAGGAGCTGCAATCACCTATCGAAGTACTTCAGTGAGTTGTAAGGTCACTGTGTCCTTCTCTTGCAACTCATCATCATAGAAGACATCCATGGAGCTGTGCAATGCAACAGACGGGAGTCTGTTCGACGGCCCTCCAAAAATATTAAAACATACTGCTGCGACACACTTTATTCGAGCAAATACCCAGTATGTACCTGGCAGATACCTGGAATGCGCCGCTCCTCACCTCTGACAAGCCCCGTTGTGTTTGCCTTCCCAGCCATGGTTCATGCCTGGCTGACGGGCGGCTGATCTGTTAAATGATAATGATTAGGATTTAATAGGCTGCAATGCTTCGCGTGTTTACCAGATGGCATAAATTCATGAATTGTAATGCAGTATATATATATATACTGTGCAGTATTGCAGCCAGCGGGAATAAAATGCTTCAATCCCTGCCTGGAAAAGAACGCAATGCACTCGGGCAGAAAACAGTCACAAACCTCAATACACCCGAGTATACCCGAATTCGTGGGACTAGCCGAGCTCGAATAAAGTGTGTCGCCAGTGTATGGTTAAATAGAGTAATAACATTTTTTGAATATGCAACCAAATTAGTATGGGTTGTGTCTGAATAAACATATTTTTTTTGTAAATGTTAGAGTCCTTTAAAAATATCATTAATAAATTAGTTAAAATACATTCTTATGTAACCCTCCTTACCTGGCTCTAAAGGAATTTACAGTACATCAAATTGACTATATACATGGCAGGGCTCAGACTCTCATACCTGTTCAGGGTGTTGGATTGGTGCATGCTGGGTGTGGATATGCAGATAGAATAAAGATGGGTGCCAGGAACTTTTTGTAGTACAAAAAGCTTTATTCAACATCTGTTTATAAGGCTTGACATAAAAGGACAGACTTCGCCCTAGACATGTTAATTGGCGGCAAATCATAAAGTTATAATCTGCTCGTTCCCCAAGTAGCTCTCTTTCGTACACTGCGGAAGTACTTATGCTTCTTTTCCTTAATATTGGATAGATTGGCAAACTCCTGCATTGCATCAATAATGCCTCATCTCAAGTGGGTCCTCATTGGAAATATGCAGTTTTATCCACTGGTTTATTGTAGGATTTTCATCAGTTTGGTTATACAGGACCTTTGATGTTGTTGCCGGTGTTGATAATTTTTTGGTTCAGCATAGTATCATTACCTCTTTATTCCCTTTGTCCAAGCATATGTCTTTAGAATTCTGTTTTTGCCTTTTTACTGTACATACATTTTTAGATGTATCATATTTACACATATGGTTAATTGATTCATATCCATGTGGTTTTTCTTTGATTTATTTTTATTTGATTTTATTCTCTTTATATTATGTCATTGGCTGTTTTGCATATGTCGTTTTTTTGCGTGCCATGGATGTCTCTTTAAGAACTTATTGCTTGGTCGAATTACCTAAATGATCACCTTGGCAATTAAAGACTATTTAAAGCCATCACTCTTCATCCCAGCATTAGCCCCTGCCGAAGTGGTATTCTGACGACGAAACATGTTGTGACACTTATGCACGCATTTACACGTCATCAGGTAGATGAGTTGGAGGAGCGCAAAGCCCCGGGAACTCAGCATACCATTGAATTGCCAGAGGACTTTCTTTAGGTGGAGGGCATTCTTTGAGGTGGTGCCTGATTCATGTGACAGTGCTTTTGAGTTTATCTCTAACATGTGATCCATACTCTGGCGTTTGTGAGTGATGATTTTAGATACTCTGGTTAATTAAATGGTCATATTGATTTTACACATGGAACGTGCGTGTTCCCTTTTAGTTTTGAAGATTTTGCGATAGGAAGTGGTTGTTCCTGTGGAAAGCTGCACGGAGTCTCCGAGAATTTTTGCTATTTTGTTTTATCATTTCTTTGACTTTTAAGTTATTCATCAATCCATTTATCTCTACAACCGAACCACTTTTCATGTTCAGTGTGATTGCTGCGTAGGTGAAGACAGAGTATCCAGATAAAGAGGTCACTTTGATTCATTCTAATGTTGCATTAGTAGATGTGGAGCTGCAACCCAGCGTCAGATGAGCATTGAAGGAAATCCTCTTAAATAAAGAGGTAAAGCTAGTATTGGATCAGAGGGTCACCAACCTGACTGAGTTGACTTTGAATGTACCTCAAGATAATACAGATGTGTTGTTGGACAAGAATTCAGAGGTCATCACTGCTAACTTAATTCTCAGCTGCACAGGGATAAAGGTCAATTCGTCTTGCTACAGCAAAGTGTTTGGTGACAACCTTGCAGGGGATGGTGCTCTTATAGTTAACGACTTTCTCCAAGTGGAAGGACATCCCAATGTTTATGCAATTGGCGACTATGCCAATGTACAAGAACCCAAGATGACGAAGGACGTGGTTGCGAAATGCGTAGAGGTCACGAAAGGGAGCTCTGCGCATTCACCCATTGGCTGGAGAGAGGCAACCAGGAAGCGCCAGCGGAGAGAACCGCCTGCCGTGCGTTCGTGTAGTCCGGAGATTTTGCGTTCTCACATGGCACCCGCTGCTGCTTGTGGTTAGTACTTGCTCCCCTCATTGTGGTTTTAGACCAGTTTTTAGCCATTGACACTTCATCAGTGAATGTTTAGTCGGATTTTTCTGGTTTAAAGTTTTTTTATTTTTGTTGCTGTTTTTGTGTTTCACTGAAGCTGTTATTGGGTTAGAATCCTGATTTGGGAGTAACCATGCAATCTTTGTCATTGTTACATCTGTAGTATTGTGTATTATTATTTATTTATTGTGTTTTAGTGGTCTGTTTGATCGGATATTAAATATTATTTTTCTTTGGCTTATCATGCAAGTCTGCATGCCAAGGTTGCTGTTACCAACATTCTCAACAGTCTGATGGAGAAACCACTTAAGACTTACAAACGTGGATCGCTGTCCATGTTCTTATCAATGGGGCAAAATGACAGAGTTGGGCAGCTCAATGGCTGTTACATCATCGTTTTTATGTGACCCTAATTAAAAGCCGGGACATTTTTTTGCCAAAGAGCTGGATGGAGATGGGACAAACCATGTCTCATTAAAAAGGGTGACGCTGAAAACAGCTTTTATTAAACAAATCAAGTCACAAAAAAAAGTCTCCCCTCCCCTTGGGCCTTTTAATTGCTGGGGACGGCACCCCAAACTCACCTTAGCAAACTTGATACCCTCTACAACTGAATATGCCGCTTTGTCTTCCAATGCAACTGCAAAATGCTCAAAGGACTACATTGGTCATCACTTGAGTCTAGGCGCAAAGTTCATCTTTTCTGTCTTGCCATCAAATACTTTCTGGGCAAGTAACCAGCCTATCTGAACAAGCACACCCCTAGCACACGCAGCACTTATCACCTGAGATCTGACTCCAAAAGACTGTTCATGGTCCCAAGAATCAACACATTATCCGGCCGCTCCTCCTTCTCTTACCTTCCATCTGACAACTGGAACAATCTTCCGGAAATTCTCATAGCCGCCACCAGTCTAAGTTATTTTAAAACTAAAGCTGTCTCATATTTTAATCTGGTCTTTTACTGTTACATACGCCTATAACATATTATCTTTAACTGTGCATGCAATGTCTTGTATATAATGTATATACAAGGGAGTAGCAATTACTTCTGCACAGTCATCCGACATCAAATAATGGGGAGGGACAATATCAGAGTGATCCCGCCAGTTAACCCATTAATGCCGTTAACCCCTTACATTAATTAGTAGTTCCCAGAGGGGGGCTACAGTAATATAACATGATAGAAATGTTTATTAATGTGATATAATAGGCAATTATTAACACTACTATGTGGTTAAAATAGAACAAGGATTACTTCATAATTATTTTATGAAGGAGTGGCTCAGTTAGTAAAGACACCCATTTGAGCACAGACTTACACATGGCTGTTTAAGTCATTTTATATATATATATTTACTCATTCCCTGACTATTTCGTCTCATGCAGCATGGTGCATCTTGCTGTACATATCACAGTTGCACCTCTTTAGTGGTGCACTCAGTCTCACTCTACTTGTTTATCACCTAGTAGTAATCACTGTGTTATCTTTTTATGATTCTACTTCAAATGCACTGCTAAAGTAACAATACTAATTTGTATTATCTGTATTTGTTCCTGTGCACCCTTCATGATTTGCGCTCCCCTATTCCATTCCAATCACTACTTGAGGATCGTGGGACGACCCTCTTCGGGTTGAGCTGCAGCACATCACTGGGCCAGTATCATATATATACTATTTTTTTGACGGCCTTATCACGTTTTTCATGATATATTACATATTGTATTAGTGTGTTGTGAGATCCTTTCATTCTCTAGATTGGTAGCGCACCAGACATCTTCCTACCATAAGAAGGAGGAGGATTGCAGAGAATTCCTTAGCCCACAACTGGGGTGACCTGAGGAAAATATGATGTCTTGATGCACACAAAAGGACAGTATGCAGACAGCAAAACAAGGGGACAAGACCTCTATACCTGGACACAGAGAGTGCCATAGCACACAAAGATGCTGACCCAGGAGAACAGAGATGCCTTCCCCTACAGCTAAAGTACAGTACAACAACAGACACAGATGATCGGCCGATCAGCAACACATGATAATACAAATGACTGAAAAAAAAACAATATCTACACAAACCCAAGTAAATACAGATCCAGGGGAAAATAATTTCCCCTGGAAATGCAATGGAGATCGGCCGGGATCAATTTATTAAGAATGATGTTACCCTTTTAGAAAACCTTGAAGCAATCGAGGAGAGGATCAGTGAAAAGAAACAAATTAAATATGAAAGAGACAAGGCTGACTATAGTAGGGGCCATGTCTATTGCTGGCAAAAACCTCCTCAGAGAGAAGGGTCACAATCTAGAACACCCAAAAAATATTACAATAAAGGGGGTGACAATCGTGGACCCAATAAATCTATATTGAAAAATAAAAGGGTAGACACATCAAGCTTCGATTCAGATCATTCTGAGAACGAAGTAAGATCACACTCAGTCTCATTTGATAGGTCAGACGACTATGGGAGGGAACACACAGGTACCCATAGATTAGACCCAAAACCATCTACCTCTACTGCCTTGATGTTTTCTAGACCCCTTAAATCAGATCCAAAACCGGTCTCCAATAGTTGTTCAAAAAACGTGGTAGAACACGACGATCAAAAAGGAAACGGGGAAACAAGAGGCAGAACGAAAAGGAAAAAATATACCTGAATGATTCAATTGATAATGTGATCAATCTCTCTGGGATTGAATTGACCATTGATCAGTTATCCCTACTCAATCGTGGGTTGGGATTTGCACCAACTAGTAATTTTCAATTGTTTGAGACTGTCATTGATTTGCAGAAATTCACTCGTAAACTTTCCCTAAAAAATTTTTTTGCATTACAGGGTAAACATAAAACTATTAATTCTAATGTAGATGTTTCAATGATTGAGAATGTTTGTAATGATGAGGATGTATTATTTGATTTTAAAGATCAATGTCTCCTATCTGATATGGAGGACATACTGGTACAACAGGGAGAATCGCTAAGTACTTCGATGCAATCGTTCTTTGGTAACCACGACTCAGGGCTTAAGAAAAAAATCAATTTTCTGTCTGAGCTCCCAGAGGGGTCCTTATATCATGACATTTGAAAAATTGGTAGAACGTGATATCAGATTATTGAATAATGTTTTTTCTTTTTCTAGTGTTGGAAGTAATAATCTTACCATTTCAGAGATTAAACAGCTGGAGGTTCTTAAACGTGACCAGAGGTTGATATTTAAAAAGGCAGATAAGGGTGGGGCCCTTGTGGTCCTATCATCAGAACAGTATAAAAAAGAGGCCTATAGGCAACTAACTGATACAACACTATATCAACAACTGAGGTCTAATCCTACTAACGATTATTTAAAACAATAAACACTGAGCTTTTGGATATGGGCAAGATTCTTAATGTTGTAAACCACAAAGAATTAGAATTCTTGGCCTGTCCACATCCCGTGATACCCATATTTCATCATCTCCCAAAGATCCATAAATCGCTGGTCGACCCACCTGGTCGACCCATTGTGGTGAATATTGGATCTTTGAGAGATGGGTTGTCGCGGTATGTGGATGGGTTTCTTCAACCACTGGTATATCAATTACCTTCCTTCATTAAAGACACTTCTGATTTAATTAGGTCCATTAAGGACTTGGAATGGAAACGGGGATATAGGTGGGTCACACTTGATGTGTCCTCCCTGTATTCCATCATCTCACATGATCAGGGCATATATGCACTTCAACACTATTTGAATTTATCAGATTTATCGGTCACTTTGAGCACTTTTCTATTAGAATCAGTCACGTTTTTACTCACTCACAATTATTTTATGTTTGACTCACGGTATTATTTACAAAAATTAGGCACGGCAATGGGTTCTTCTTTTGCGCCATCTTATGCGAACCTCTTTATGGGTCTTTGGGAGTCACGTCACATTTATCACGATTCCAATTTATTTCGTAGTCACATTATTTTTTATAGACGTTTCATTGACGATCTCATTTTGGTGTGGGATGGGGATCTAGATTCACTACTCACTTTTATTAATACACTCAATATTAACGATTATAATTTAAGATTTACTCATACACAAAACATACATCACATAGACTATTTAGATATAACACTTTTTATAGACACTGATAAAAAGATACAGACAGATATCTTTCGTAAGCCCCTGTCCAAAAATGCTCTCTTATGTGCAACCAGTTGTCACCCTCCAGCTCTTATTAGGAGTATACCTAAGGCCCAGTTTATTCGGTTGAAAAGGATTTGTTCAAATAATGAAATGTTTTTGACCCGTTCATATGAAATGGCAAATAACTTTAAAGAAAGAGATTACAAAGATAGTGACATTATTAAAGCATTTGAATATGCGGATTCCCTTGACAGAGAAGAAATTATTAAATCAAAATCTCTTTATAAAAATAAGAAACACAACAATTATGAAAGTGATTCTATGTGCCCATCCTTTATTTCAGTTTATAGTAGACAATCCAAAGCAATCAAAGAAATATTTCATAAACATTGGAAAATACTTACTCTTGATAAAGATATAGCACCCCTGATACAGGAGGGACCCAGGTTTATTTACAAAAAAACTAAAACCTTAGGTTCTCATCTCTCACCGAGTTTATTTAATGCTCAACCACAAGGATCACTTAGTACCAAACCTAGAGTTTTTTTTTCCCATGTGGGCGGTGCTCAGTATGTAAATATGCTAGAGCCATCAAAAATATTCCCACTTGTGAGGGTAACCATCGTATTGGTAAATTCATGAATTGCTATTCCAGCTATGTGATCTATCATTTACAATGTGGATGCAGCATATCATACATCGGTCGGACAATTAGGCCAGTAAGAATAAGGGTTCAGGAACACATCAGAAATATTCTAAAAAAGGATATGTTGCATCCAGTGTCGCGACATTTTTCCATGTGTAGTCAGGGAGATATTTCACAATTCTCCTTTTCAGCCCTTGAACATGTTGGTGTCCACCCTAGAGGGGGAGATAGAATTAACAAACTCAATACAAGAGAAATGTATTGGATCCATGCTATGAATACACTGCAACCCACAGGGATTAATGTAGAGTGGGATCTCAAGCATTTTTTAATTTGATACAGGGTCATTTATATTTGACATTTGTTTGGTGTTCATATTCGATCTATAAGATATGCATGTAAGGTTTTTATTAAAGAGTTTCTATATATGTTAACAGATGGTTTAAATTAAAATAATGTTTAAAAAGGTTTAAATATATATTTTTTAGGTTGATATATTATTTAAACACATGTTTATTTTCTCTTTTGATATATGAGTGTTCACATTATTATGTATTTTAAGGTCTTATTAAGTGCTCTATATTATTTATATTATATATATATATTTGTTTACTGAGTGTTTAGAAATTAGTATTTTTCATATATGATCCTACATAGCTTTAGAATTCATAGCGTACTTTTGTAGTAATATATACATCACTTTATATACACTTAATGTATGTTGCTTAATAATAGGATGTTTATGTGTTAGTATATTTAGATTATTGTTGCTATTTCTGCTACATTATTACTGGTAACTGTCTAGTACATCTTTTTTTTTGATTTTTAAATAGCAGTTCATGGTATTGTTTTTAACCTTTTGTGTCTTTCATTTATGTTTACTGCATGAGATTGACCCAAGTGATGTCTTGTAGGAGAGGAGTAGGTAGAGGGTTAACTAAGGGCGATCCACCTTAGAGTTGATTGCTCCATTATCTTTCTGGTGTGGTTAACACCTGATCCTATTTGATTCACCCTATAGTAACGTTAGTTTCCCTTTATAAGCATCACAAGGGTCAATGCCAGTCACTCTTTTGACAAAGTCCCAAGCGGGACAAAACGCGTAAAGAGTTCTTCTGTAGCAGTATTTTTTCTGTGTGTATGCACTCATTAAACCACTACCTTTAAGCTACATGCGTGTGGACTATCGATTCATATCCAGACGGCAGCTGTGCACCGCCGGACTACCCCCTTGTTTGTTTACCTTATCTGCATCGGCTGGAGCACGCGTCATTGCACTCCCGGATCGGAGGAACTCCTTACAGCATCTGAATTGGATTCGGCGTGTCAAGCTTGTGAGTAATTCATCCCCTTTTTTTGCCGTGAGTGACACAGGGTTTGTGAGGGCAGTGGCGGAGCATCGCGGTGAGCTAGGGGCCGGTTATAGTCTCCTGGCTGGAGACCCGGCTTCACTGTTTGCATTTATTCTCCCTACCACAGTATTACCCCATCCCGTGGCAGAGTCATGTTTACACGGCATTTATCATATTAAGGGTTTCACATTCGGCTTAATATCTATCAGTGAGACACTGAACGGGAGTGCTGTTATAGGATCATTGATCCATTTGTATTTCTCTTGGATATCTGTAGAACTTATATGTGCACGATTTTGGCAGCATTAGTCAAACCTTGGAGAAATTCTGGGACACTTTGTATCTATATCAGTTACACCTAGCTGTGGCATTAGAGAGTTATTTTCTCGTGTTTTTCTCCCTTGTTTTCTCTGCTGATTCATTGTTTCCATTTTAATCTTTGAGGGGACCCCACCTCTACATATTTTAGACATTTATTTTCTGTCTTTCTCTGGCTCTTTATTATAACTGCCAGGGTTTAGCCACCACCTTCTGGCTACACAGCATCTAGGGTATTCATTTATTATATTTTCATTGTTGCTCTTTTTTCTGTGTTTACTTGGGTTTGTGTAGATATTGTTTTTTTTCAGTCATTTGTATTATCATGTGTTGCTGATCGGCCGATCTCCATTGCATTTCCAGGGGAAATTATTTTCCCCTGGATTTGCATTATCATACCTACAGAGGCGGCACACTTTATCCTCACCTGGCTAGTGCCGCAAGGCCCCGAGGGAGCCCTGGTGTCCCGTGATGTGGGGGATTGCGGTGGGGGGCTCCGGGGGACCCGGCGGACCCGGAGAGGGGAGGGGGAAGCCCTAATCGGAGGACCGATCCTCCGAGGCTCCGGCGTGCGCCCGGGACACCTCGGCGCGCGCCCGGTTTCTGTTGCGGCCGAGACCGGGCAAAGGTAAGAATAAACTCGGCCGCAACAGTATGTATTTTGCATGTTACATATTTTGGGCTACATTTTTATTGTGTATTCTTTGGCTCAGCAGTGTTAATTTAGTATGTGTTTAGGTATATTTTAATATTATTTTTGTGTTTTGTATTGCTAATAAAATCCATTTTGAACTTTCACGTATTTTTTGTGTGCTTTCAACAAACCCTCTTTTTCTTTTTGTGTTCGTATATCATATTGGGTTGTTAGCACCGCCACAGGGTAAATGTAAACCCTACATCTGGCCTAGTGATTTATTTTGATGTATGGGGGATGGTTTTGATTGCGGCACCAACTCTGTGTGTTTGTTATATATATATATATATATATATATATATATTGGGAAAAAAAAGAGGAAAAGCGCCCGATCGATGTGTAAAATCCAAATACAAAGTTTTAATATAAATAACAAGACAAATGTACACTCACAATTTGTCAATGCAAATAAAGCATTGTATGGGTAAACCCATGCGCCAACATATAGCCTGCTCACCGACCGCTTGCTCCGTTATGTCAGACCTCACTGCTGTCGGTGTATCACGGTAGATCGTCCCTCCGGCAACTCAAATGAACAGCCTGTGGTTCCTGGCAAGTTCTGTTAGTATTGTGTATTGCGTGCGACTCAGGAATGTCTTCCCCTTCCTGGCAATTGGCGTATGAGCTAGTCCACCACCGTAGCTCAGTAAAACCACGTGACCCTACGCGTTTCTTCCGATAATGGATTTCATCAGATCAACGCGATCTACCGTGATACACCGGCAGCAGTGAGGTCTGACGTAACGGAGCAAGTGGTCGGCGAGCAGGCTATATGTTGGCGCAGGGGTTTACCCATACAATGCTTTATTTGCATTGACAAATTGGGAGTGTACATTTATCTTGTTATTTATATTAAAACTTTGAATTTGGGTTTTACAGATGGATCGGGCGCTTTTCCTCTTTTTTTTCCAATAGAATCTGCTGGGAGGTTGTTAACCCCAAGGAAGAAGCAGCCCGGACTTTCCAAAATCCCTACAAGGTTTACTTATCATCAAGTGAAAGAACCTTTTTTATTTTTTCATTGTTTTTTTTATCATTTTTTAATTTTTTACATTTTTTATCATTTTTATTTTTTCACACTTTTTACTCACAATATAACATTCAATCACCATCAGAGTTCATATACCTTATATATTCTGTATAATAGTACCTAATATAGGTCATCTGTGTTGACTATTTTGGTGATATGTTTGTTATTGAGAGTCTGCTGTGTGGCTGGTTACTAACTTAGGCGCTGTCTAATTTTATATTTAATATGTGACTGACTGGGGTGGGGGTGACTTACTGACTGGGGCAGGGGTGACTGACTGACTGGGGCAGGGGTGACTGACTGACTGACTGGGGCAGGGGTGACTTACTGACTGACTGGGGCAGGGGTGACTGACTGACTGGGGCAAACCTCTGGTGTCACACACATACTCCCACACACACATACACATTCTCCAACACACACACACACACACTCTCTCTCTACACACACATAGGGGGGAGGAAAGACCGCGACCAGCACCACCACCACGCTCCTCCCCCACCCACCCGCGCCCATTTCCCGCTCGTGGGGGGGGGGGGGGGGGGGCCACCCCCCCCCCCCATACCTCATGCGGGCGTAGTGGAAGCTTTGGGGAGGTGGGGAGGTGGCAGGGTGGGAGTCACGTGGCGAGGTGTCCCCCAGCTGGCGCCCCAGGGGACAGTCAGCCCTGCCGTGGCCGCCACTGCCCTGCTCACCTCGCCGGCATGTCCCGCAGTGCGCGGCCAAGCACGTTTTCAGGCTGCATCTTGGGCGGGCGGCAATCAGGCCGGCATCCCCCCCCACATCATGCAGCGGCTGCGCCGTCATGAAGTTAGCTGGCGGGGAGGCACGTGGTGAACCGGGCTGCTGCAGTGGGGACCTCCCGCCCCGGGCAGCGATCAGTGGATCGAGGGACAGGAGGGGGGAAGGGACAGGAGGAGGGGAAAGCTAACGCAAAGGCGCGTACTGGCGGGAGAGGGCAGGAGCAGAGGGCCGCGGTGGTGAGTAGAGAGCCATGTGGGGACCAGGGAGATCGCACAGGTTGGCTTGCAGGAGGCAGGGAAGGAGCAGAGGGGCCTCAGCATGGAGAGATTGGAGAGTACTTACCCTCCAACAGATCTCCAGGCAAAAAGAATGGCCGCTCATTGGGGGCGGGCTCATATAGAGCCAGGCCGCGCGCCCACAAAGCCTGGGAGCGCGCCAATCAGCTGTCAGGTAGGGGGAGTTTTATTTTTATTTTTTTCAGCGCGAGCAGGGAAATTTAAAAAAACAAACACGTGTGCTGCTTGGGCCCGGAGGTTAAATCTACTCGCCCCGGGAGTGTAAATGTATATGATTGTCGAACACTATATATAAAGCAAAAAGTGGCACTGTGTGCTCATTTGCATGTCATTTCCTAGAATCCCTTGCTGCAGTGGAAGTGCTGTGTGCTGGGTGATAATGGGGAAAGGTGGGGTTGCAGACCTGCCTAAGACATGCAGATGAGCATACAGTTGTATTTACATTTGCATATTTGCTTTGCTGTGGAGGGTTTTTGTCACTTTTTTTATTCACCATAACTTAACTAATAATATAACATAATAACAGTATTATGGTTGGCCCATCCTTTAGCTTCTTTGCATACCCAGTTAATCAACCCCACACTGATGAGACCCATTAAGGTCGAAACAGCTGTCTGTGGGTGGTTTTCTGGGTATGCACCTTAACCCTGGCTGTGCTCAAAGCTGTGACCATGCAGCAAGCTTAAGCCTATAGGGAACCATGTTAAAAATGGTTCTTGAAGCAAAAAGTGGCACTGTGTGCTCATTTGCATGTCATTTCCCAGAATCCCTTCTTGCAGTGGAAGTGCTGTGTGCTGGGTGATAATGGGGAAAGGTGGGGTTGCAGACCTGCCTAAGACATGCAGATGATCATACAGTTGTATTTACATTTTTATATATATATATATATATATATTAAACACAGAAATGGTGCCGCAGTCAAATCAACTCTGAGAGACCTTATAATACACAAAACCAGATATCACGGTAAAAGTAACCTTCTGGTGGTGGACTTTATGAGCAATGCATCATAAAAACACAAGAGACAAACTCAAACACCTACTACATGAAAAACTGCTGCAAAATATAATTAATAATAACTTAACACAAATCAACCCCTAACCTGGAAAGACCAAATAGTAAGAGTTCCAACAGAACATAACAGAACCAGGGGAAAGAAAATTCCCCTAGTAGTGTAACAAAGATCGGCCGATCAAAGTGAAAACTCAAAAGATAATATAAATGGACAAACCAGAGCGCAGAAAAATTAGTCAAAAAACTGTGAATCAGATATCAAAGACATTACAAATATAGCATAGAATAACACAATAACATAACAGTCACAGAATAATAATTGCTGGGGGAGATGTGTAACATGCAGCAGAAAATACCCAAATGGCTTAAAAAATAATAAATAATGAGGGTAAAGCCACAAGGGTAAATTTACAAAAGTCCCTGTGAAAAATGCTGGAACAGCCTAATGCTGATGGTAAGTAGCAGGCAGTAGTGATATGTGAGCTGACAGCAACAGTGGACACTAAAGCATAGGGCAAATAAGGCAGTGAGGAAGTCCCCTTAAGCTGATAGCCCAGTAGCAGTGAGCAATGAAATGTAGGACAAGTAAGGCAGGTAAAGCAGCAAGTCCCCATGGGCTAGCAGCCCAGCATCAGTAAGAACTGCAAGCGTGAGGCAGACAAAGCAGCACAGTACAGACCAGCTGCAGGAGTCCCAGCACAGAGAAAAAAACATCAGTGTTGTCCACACGTTCCACATGGGTCTGGGAGTCTAGGGGTAGTGAGAGGGTTGTTTATGGTGGTAACAAGCTTAGCTACCCACCCAGTTAGAAAGGGCTGGAGTAAAGATTTTGTTATTTTCAAAAGTGGAGTATGTCTTTCTTTTTTTTTTTATGCTTTGCCTTGTTAAAGGAACAGGCGCAATAAAGCCAGGATTTAATTTCACCCTAATCGGTCTCCATTAAATGTACCTCTTCACACATCTCTTACAACTATGAATATATGCAACTCATATATAGGTTATTGGGAGAACTCACCAACACGTGCATGCATGTCTGATTGACTGATGCGTAATTAAAACTGTTATCATATGTACAGTATGTCATAACCAGGGCTACCGACAGATTTCTTGGGGCCCAAGTCTGGAGTTTTTAACCCCCCAACTGTGTCATCGGACTTAAGAGCACCCCCCTTTTCAAACATCTTTGTGATTCCCCACCTCTATTCCCCCTTCTCTCCCCATGTAATCTCTCTCACCTGTCTCTCACTTTTATCCCCTTTCTTGCTCCCTCTCCACCCCTCACATCTCTCTCGCTTACTCACTCTCTCTCTTATACCCCGTCTCACTATCCCCCCCTCGGCTATCACTGAAATACCCTCCTCTAACTCAATCCCGCACCATCAATCACCCCTCCTTATAATCATTCCCTCCTGCCCCGCTAGCCACACAACCCCCCGCTAGCCACACAACCACACACAATTCCCACCCCCACAATCCCCCCCAATATCCATACAATTCCCCCCACAATACTCACACACTACCCCACAATACACACACAATAATTCCCCCAAAAATTCATATAACACTACCCCATCCCCAAATAAATAAAACTACCCCTCCAAATACATACAACACTACCTCCTCAAATACATACAACAATAACCCCAAGTGCATACAACACTACCTCCCCAAATCCATACAACATTACACCCTAAATACATACAATTCTACCCTTCCCAAATACATAAAACACCAACCCCCAATACATACAACACTATACCCCACAAATACATACAACACTTCACCCCTCAAATACATACAACACTACCACCCTCGAAATACATACAACACTACCCCCACAAATACATACAACACTACCACCCTCCAAATACATACAACATTACCCCTTCAAATACATAAAATACACATTGGCTTGGGAATGGTCTGTCAGGCCTCTGGTGGCCTCCCTCTCTTCCATGCTGGGCCCCTCTCCTGCTGGTGCATACAAGGTTGGCAATAATGCAACAATTAAATCTTAGATTGATGTACATTGTTTTGTGCAAGTTCTGTTTGAAGTTACCAGCCAACAACCTTAGCTGTGAATATGATCTCCATCATTTTCTCATATGAGGACACACTGGGCTCTGGTTGGGGCCACCATTCAGTGCATCTGGTTTCTGCAGCATGGTCAGCAAGTTTCTTCTTAAGTTTGCATTTGCACATCTTTTTTGTTAACACATAAACTGCACACACAGCGTTCATTTGGACATTTATATTTAGCAACATTTGGTGCCACCAAACAGCTTGGGATGATTGTCAGCCTCCTAGAGGCTTTAGCAGAAGGTGCAGCAGAAGCCTACTCAGTCATGTTAATAGCGTTATGATAAAGTGGCTTACAAACTTTCTATTGATGTGCAATTATTTGAAATTGTGTGTGTGCATGAGCGTTACGTTTAGGAACGAGGAAGCTCCACCTTGGGGGCCTGAAGCAGCCATGTTGTTTGTGACTGGAAACTCAAACTGAGAGACTCGGAGACCGAAACAGAGAGATATATAGGAGAGAGGGAGAGAGGGAGAGAGGGGGAGAGGGGGAGGGAGGGAGAGGGAGAGAGAGAGAGGGAGGGGGAGAGAAGGGGAAGGGGGGAAGAGAGGAAGAGCGCCCTAATCAAATGAAGAGCTGTGTATAATCACTGTGTTGGTCCCTTACTGTGGTCCCCTCTCTTCTCTCCCTCACTTATATGCTCTAAATGCCGTGGAGCCACAAGCAGAGCAACGCGCCGGAGGACCCCCCTTTTTTCTACCAGTATCCACACAGAGGTTGGTGAATCACCTCTGAGAGACTCAGGCTGCGGAACTGCATTGTGCCAAGGACAGGAGCCATATACTGAACAGTAGGATAACTCTTTTTTGGCGAAACTTTTCTCTCTTTTTATCATTAGCTGACAACTTTGTGGCCACCTGTCCCTACCGGAAAAAGAGAGGATATTCCACTCCATCAGCCCATGGGCACTGGAGAAATAGGTCAGCTGAGATACCATAGAGAAGCCAACAGCCATGATTATGACAACCAGTGCATCCTTCCCCAGTGAGGGCTCATGGAGGAGCCCTTACAACCATTGGGGGAGCTCACAATCTCAGGCAACCCTGTAATGGAATAAATCTTTGGTGAGGCTAAAAGAGCACTTGAATAATCTCCTTGGTATGGTAAACAACAACCTCAGTGGCCCAGACCAAGCATAGGGTTTGGCATGACCACACAGCTCGAGGTAGAGTGTTAAGCGAGGGCTAGAAGATGCTTGTTCTGTGGCCCAACCAATAGAAGTAACTACAAGATGCCTTTGCTACACCATACATAGTCTTAATGAGACTAACTATGTGGTCTTGATGGATGCCAAGAACAGGAAGCAGAGTACCTTCCACATTAATATGCTAAAAGCCTTCTATAAACATGGGCAGTCAGTGATTGCTGTTTGTAGTGCACTGGTCTACCTGAAAGCTCTGCTGTATCTCCTCGGAAAGGATAATAGGCTGGCGCGATAGATCAGGTGACACAACAGAGTACCATATAGATTCCGGGAATGGTATGGCCAAGGGCATTATTGGGTGTTAGACTAATCCCTTTTTAAATAAAGCAGCCTTAGAGCTCTGAGAATCCAGCAGAGAGATAGTTAATTGAAGCCACTTAGTTAACTAGTCTCCACCTGGACTAATGAGAGCTCTGTAAAACGCCTCATGTGAGACACAGAAGAGAGATTCCTTAGCTCACATTTGGGCTGACAGGAGAGCAGAAAAGCCTACACACAGACACTGTCTTGAGCACAAATGCTGTGCTGAGATCAAGACACCTAGAGACCTATATTTCCTGGACACAGAGGACCCAGGAACCTGTTAGAGACTGCGATGGAGGGCCATCTGCTTAAGGTACCTCCTGAGACTTTGGGGTGTTAGGCCAGAAATGGGAATATCCCTCCAGTACTGCAGATAGGGTCTGGGGAAGTAAGTTAGCCCTTACAAATAAGTTTTTCTTAGCAAGTGCACATCCAGTATCACTAATGAGAAAGAAGCAGTTGCCGCACAGAACTGGAAGTCGCAAAAAATGAACTTCACAGTCTCGCCGAGGAGCTGGACGTCTCTCAAAAAGATGTCCGCAGGCTTAATATGGATATTAAAGTCTCTGATAAGGAGCTTCATGTCCTCAACCTAAACATAGAAGTCTCACGCCAGGAGACTGGAAGTCTCAACTCGGAAGTGTGTAAATGGAAGGAGGACAACGAAGAGACCCTGAAAATTATAGACTGTAAAAAGAGAAAATACCAGCATGAAAGAGTTCAATTCTGATTTGACTGACCACGTCAGTGAAATGAATAACAAGCTTCATGAGCTAGAAAAAAGGAATAGACTATTGGAAGATAAAAAGTTTGAAGCATTGTAGCAATGCACACAAGCAGGGCACCTACTGCAGAGCCAACTGCAAGGTCTGCGTACGCACCCCCAGAATGCAGAGGAAAAGCAATGAACTCTACAGGAAGAAAATCTGCAGACTGCTAAAGAAGTACAAGTAATGCAGGAATGTATAAGAACCAAGTATGTCCTTGCAGAACAGCATGAGGAACTGAAGGCTACCCTGAGCATTACCAGAGCATCGCTGGAGGCCAAGCTTAGAAGCCAGGTTGCTCTGTATGAGAGGGAGCCCGATAAATTCCAGAAACTAGAGCAAGAGATGGAGAAGCAGAGCGGCTGCTCCATCCCCAAAAGTCAGTACGCCCAGGAGAAAGTGGCGTGGCAAGCAGCGGCGATCCTGACGATTAAATCTGCAGAGCTCCAAAATATGAAGGATGCGTGGAAGCAAGCTCAGAGGGAGCACAGAGAAGAGATAAAGGACCTGAGAGGAGAATTGCAGGATGCACTCAGAGCAAGCTCCAGAAACAGGATTCTCTCGCTGAGGAGCTAAACTTCTTAAAAAGGGAGAAAAGCAGCAATTCAAAAGTACTACAAAGCTCTTGTCTAAGCAAGGTTGGAAAGAGAAATGTATCTGCACAAATGCTCTGCAGCTCTCACCATACAGGCTGCCTAAAGAGGAATGAAAACTCGTCGGCTAAATCGCCAAAATAAAGCAGCCCATCTTTTCCAATCCATATGGAGAATGCAACGTCAAAGAAAGAATTATGATCATTTGAAGCAGTGTGTAATTTTACTCCAGTCAAATGTTAGGAAGCGTCTGCAGCAAAGATACTACAAAAAAATGAAGGAAGCTGCAGGTGTGATTCAATCCAGATATAGGTTCTATATCACAACCAAGCAAGCTGTGCATTGCTATAAGCACACCCACAATGCCATCTCAGTACTACGATCAGGTTTCCACACAAGTCAGGAAAGAAGAACCGAATTATGACTGAGAAGTGCAAGACCAATACAGTCTTTGGATAGATTGAGGCAGAATGGTTTCGGTGTTCACACCTCTACAGGTACAAGGTAGGTGAACAGAGTTCAATAATAGTGCTCTAATGACCGTGATGGTTATACATCTATGATGCAATGAATGCTTGATTGAAGATGGCTAGGTGCAGGTATAAAGGTGAGTAATGAGGTATATATGGGTGAGCATGAGTGTCTATGCCCAAATATAATGTCCTGGTGAGTGTGGGTGATGAGATATATGAGCCCCACCCCCTCACTACCAATGTGGACAGGGTCTGAAAACTGCCTGATGACACCAATAAAATACCCCAAAGTACAATTAAAGTACCAACTCACGTGACCATGGCCTTGTAGCCTTCCAGGGTGCGTGCTTCTGCAGGTAGGAAAGGATATGGTAGCCACAGATGCAGATGATGCAGAGCACAGCAAGGTACAGGATACACTGGAACAGCAGCAGTAAAATAAAAGTCCTTTATTATAACTTCATGGTGCAGACAGGGATGGGTGCCAAAAGCCTCTTTCTCTTACGCGTTTCACTCTCTGACGAAGCGCCTTATAGGCGTGAAACGCGTAAGAGAAGGAGGCTTTTGGCACCCATCCCTGTCTGCACCATGAAGTTATAATAAAGGACTTTTATTTTACTGCTGCTGTTCCAGTGTATCCTGTACCTTGCTGTGCTCTGCATCATCTGCATCTGTGGCTACCATATCCTCTACAGGTACAACACTAGGTAACTAGCAAACTGAGATGCCACAGGAGTCCATCAGTATGGATAAAAACTCCACCCAGCCTGATCCACCCGTGAATATGACTACAGAACCAGATGCAGGTGGTCACCCTAAACTCAGGGTAGAAAGGATCACCAGATGTAGGGGAAAATACGTGATCAAGCGATCAGAAGAAAAACTGTGCTTGGGAAATGTCCTCCTTGAGCGACTAAAGAGTGCTGAGCTCAAGCACATTACTGACCTGGAGAAAGAGCTCCAATCCCAGCAGGACTAAGGGTTCCCTTCCCCCATCCACTCTCATTTGAGCTAGAGATATCTTGAGTGAAAGTAGAAGGATGGGCTTTAGCCATGGCAAGCCCAAACTTCCCACAAACAGGGGAGGTATGTAACAGGGACGCATCCCTATTTAAATAAAGCAGCCTCAGAGCTCTTAGAATCCCCGCAGGGCTAAGGGGTTTGTGTATTTATTCCCCTTTTGCCCCTATCAAGGGCTTTTCTATCAATATAGGATCATATATGAGGACACATTTTAGTCATCAATTATATACCTACGTTTGATCATGACCACTCTTACAGTGCCCAACCAATGATCACAGTCACTACGCAAGTGTTGTTTGTTTTTAATACCCATTTTGTACATTCATTTTAGACATTAAAATTATTTTTAACTACATAAATCACCAGACAGTGATTTTTAACTACATAAATCACCAGACATGAATGCTAGAAACTAGGTTTCCTGTTCTTGTGTATTCAAGGATCATCACTATCAAAGCCAATAGTTTAGTTAATTAGGAAGTTTAATTTTTGGATTTTATGTAACTGTTCAATGATCATGTTTAATTTATATATTTAGCAATTTGCTGACAGATATTATCAAATTCACGTAATCCTAAAACCTGACTTCTTCAATCACCCAGTTAATATATACCCCAGAAATCCAAATACTCATATCATATTTCAATAATTTCTTGCTAGATTGAAGTCTTGGAAGATAATTACTTCAATACACATGATTTTTTCCTTCTCCTAAAAAATAATATAATAATACATTCCCTTTTAGGGCTGGAAGGTGCTAATGACACAACATAATTTTAAAGTAAAATGTCTATGATTCTGTTGTCTTACTCACATTCACAATAATATGTTCTCACAAATTGCACAGTCATCTCAAATTACAGCGTGACTGTCATTTATCTCATTGAGATTAGACAGTAATGACATTAAAGGCTTATGACTCATTGCATTATATGACAGGATTTATTGTTATAAAACATATCAATTGTTGATACAATGTACAGTATATTATGTTACGAAAAGGTCAAAATAAGAGTTTTTCATCAAATCATTCCTTACCTTCAGTCTTTTTTTGCTTTTTCAATTGGACTGATTTATAAGAAAGTCTGATAAGATAAAGGCAAACACCGGGACTTATTGTGGATCCCAAAAAAGATGAATGAACCATATTTTCCCCTCACCGCCAGCAATTCTATAACCACTAATCTGTTTCTGCACTAGGCCTGTCAAGAAAATAAAGCCTTAATTTGAGCTGACATAAGGAAGTAGGAAAGTATGAGCGACGAAATCTGAAAAGAGAAATATTACCCCCTCAGAAATGCTTGTTTAGTTGTACAAGTTCTTTATTTAACTGTTTTGCAGCCAGATTGCAAACGTAATGCAAATATTAACCACATTGCAATAAATGTTTTTTTTATTTTTATAAAGTCAACAACACTTTATTAAGAGTGAATGATCCTTCTATTAAGAATCAATACTCCTTCAAAACTTGTGGATTCATTTATTTGGGGGGAAAAGGGTGAACTGCCAATCCTTTGAAGTAGATGCCCACTTTGTGTGCGTCTCGTCCAAAGAATTGCATTTTCTCTCTGTTTTCTCAGTGTCTTCAAGCTTCACAGGAAGCCCAATGCAGAGGTTACACACTTTAACCAAGTAGAGCGGGGTACTTCATGTTTGCTTGTACATTTATTTGGGGCATCACCTTGTGACATTCACTGAAAAGGTTCAGTTACGTTTTAGTACTTTCAAACCTGCACCTGCAGCACTTACCTTGAAGACAAAATGTTAATTAAATATAAGGAAGCAACTTCATGGTCTCATATTTTCCTGCAAAAGTGTAGTTTAATCTTACTATATGTTTTCATATGTTTTAGTGAACCAAAGGAAAGAGTTTTTCATTCATTTGTTGATGCTGACTAAACGCCGTGCACCGAGGCTGTGCTGGAGACACTCGAAGACGAATCGGGGAGCATTGAAAAGCAGGAAATTTGAACTTGTTTTGTGATCCAGGACTGTAGCTAAGCCAGAAAATTGGAGAGCAGGATTTCAGCGGGAGATTTGAAAGTGTTCTGTCGCAAACAATACCAGCGAGGTTCAGACAGTCTCTGTCCCCACAGGCGTGGAAGTGGAACCTAGGTAAACCTTGAATGTGGTGTCTGGCAGACTGGCACCTACGTAGCTAGGATTTCAATAGGACAGAACAAGCACCCTACGGAATGCACTCACTGTGTGAAAATATGTAAGGTGTAATGAATAAAACCCTTTTAATAATTACTAAAAAATTATTGTAAAGAAGTACTAGGTATATAGATCCATGACCTGTCCCTGAGAATCCACTTCTAACTATACTCCTAACAACGTGGATAGCGCTTTAGCGGGTAGTAGCTAATCATATGGTCCCTGTCTAGTCAAATCAGGGCTACTGTCAATGTTTTGGTGAGATAAGGTGCTCAAAGTGTGCTATACACAAGAAGGAGGGGAGTACACTATGGGTATTAAAGCATTGATAGATGTATACACTTGAGCATCAAACAATGGGGCACCAGATACCCTGAAGGTCGGGGTAGGTAGTCCAAGGACAGCCTCCCCTACCTCATTGGGTTAGCCCTAAGTACTCATGGTATTCACTGCCACCAGAGTCTCCCCTCCACCGCGTGCTGCTGTAGAGAAATGGAGTCCAGCAATGTAGAGAGTAATGCAGCGCACCGCGATCAAAAAGAAGAACAGGTCTGGCCAAAAAGATGTATTCTTTAATGAAGTATCATAAAACCAAGGGATGCAGCCCTTGGTTTTATGATAATTCATTAAAGAATACATCTTTTTGGCCAGACCTGTTCTTCTTTTTGATCGCGGTGCGCTGCATTACTCTCTACACTACTGTCAATGTTGCAAAATAGTATATACAGTACTTGTATATAACTCACTTAATGTATATTATCCTGCAAATTAATTAAAGCATGATGAACAACATTCCTAAAACATAAAGCTTGGACATTAGATACCCTCAGCTTAATACACAAAAGCACTTTAAAGTGCAGGAGCTACAATGACAGAGAATAGATTGCTACAAAATATGATAAAACAGCTGCTAGCTCAAATCATATAAATCCGCGAAGAACACAGTAATGACACCACAATGCATCATACTCTGATTAGTATAATATTGATTCACAGGGGAGGTGGAGAATAAATTCTCTTATGTGTCACATGGATACTAATATATGACATCACCCTTATATAGTACGTTACCTCATGGTAAATATGTATCCCCAAATATAATTGGGGTAGGGCAATTATACCTGTAGACATATAGAGAGATGTAAATATAATTGTGAATACTTCTTCACTCATGTAGGTCAGGTGACTTGCGGTGAGTAGTTCTGGCGGTGGAGCACCGGTGGCTATTTAGTCGTGGTCCAACATCCTAGACTGTTTATTTGATTCTTTATTGCTCACTTTTTTTGATTTTTACTCTTCTAAATAGAACTGATTCTCCCTCTCCCAAAAAAGTCTTGGCAATTAGATTTTTGAAAACATTTTCGCAAAATATTTTGCAAGGAAGTGAAATTAAAGCTAAATCTTTTGCGATTGCATTTCAGATAGTACTGTATTGTACCTCTCTACTGGAGACCACCCTTACTGTTAACTGAGTGACCAGCAAATGTATGCCAAACATTCTCATGTAACATAAATCTGAATACCTTTCACCCAATGCAGACATGACCACCATTTCAATATAATAACAGCAATCTCAACTAAGCATTGGCACATTCGAGGGCCTGAAATCTGACATCTGTGAACAAGGAAAGTGTTCATATTCCTCGGAACCCAGATCCCACTTTAAAAGTTGTCCCGTCTGTGACTGTAAAAATCAAGCTGATCCAAAGTGAAGCCAAAACTAAACGTCCTGTTTTCTTTCGGATCAGACTTATTCTTGCATTATTTCCCCCTTCATACAATAATTGAGTAATTAAAAAAAAAGAATAAAGCAAGAGAAGCAAAGCAAGCAGAGGAAAGGTATTTGGCAAAATAGAATTAGGTGAGCTCAGACCTACCCATATATCCAAATACATCAGTAACACTGTATCTTGCCTTAGGGAGTGCTGCTAGGGAAGAATAATTGGCCATAAAGATGTAGTAAGACTTACTGCCTTCCTGACTGTGGACCAACAGGCGGAAATCTGCATCCCGTCTGCAGTTGGTCCGCAACCCCTGAAAGCAGTACATTTTGGCTCCGGGAGGATTAAAGCAGTACTAATTGTCCCGGGCAAAACAGTCTGTAATAGCTGCGCAGAGGAGTTCCAGAGAGAAAATCTCGCTCCGTGTCTCCCCAGAGCAGCTCTTACAGACTCCGGTCTGTCCTGTTCCTTGATGATGTAGATTCCCAAATATGGACCTCGATGTTAGGAGATGGAACACCAGATGACCATATTCAAGTGACTATTAAATTAAGTATCTTTGCAAAACAAAGGAATGTGTGTCATGTTGCCTTGTTTCAGTGCTGCAACCAAGTGGGAATCATTATCCTCCACAATAGTGACAACAGTTTACCACATCATCAGGGGCAACCCTTATTTGCTACTATTTAGTTTGTCGGTTTGTATCGGACTGACAAAGTACATTGCTGAATATAGACTATTGCATTATCTCAACTGCAGAACTCCCTACCACACACAGCAAGTAGTCACAATACCCACTACGGGTATATCCCCAGGGTACTGCTCAACAGTCAATGTTACTGTATATTTGTCTTTGTATTTTACTGATTATGCTTGAATAAACTGCTTTTAATTCTATCATCTATTCATCTATTCATCGAGTCTGTCTAGGGTATCTCTTGTTACAAGAGTATTTACAATATTCACATACAGTATTTGAATTATCTCCCTTTCTACTGTGCAGATACTATATAGTATATCACTTAGGTGTTAGAGTGCATGTTAAACGGGGACTTTCTGACGCTCTGCTTCCATCTGGATGCATTAGATACCAGCGTTCTCTTCACAATTGTTATATATGCTAGGCTTGCTAGCCTAGGTCAAACAAACTCAGATGATCTGATGTGACTACTGCTGCAGACTGGCACTGGACGCACAGTTTTCCTCAAATCAAACAATAGGAATAACTGCATTTGCAGAGCTTATGTGTCAAAATAAGCATATTTCACCTTCTTGCACACGTTTTGGGAAGCCAACTGCCTTCATCAGGATTTATAGAATAGTGCTAATAGTCACTCTTAATAGTGGATATTCAACTCATACAAGGTCACATTACAGCTAATGAACGGTGGTGGAGATGCAGTAGTTCTACACTACTGTGATATTAACTAGTTAGGTGGGGTGGTGTCCTGGTGTGTATGGATACTGGATTTTGGTTTCTTTATAATACTAACAGACAGTTACTTAACAGTATTAATTAACTATAGAACTATAAGTAACTAAAATAATACTATTATCTAATCAAATATTTGAGCCAACAGCACAGCACTAGTCTATAGCAGCAGCACAAGAACACAATGGCTTAGACCAGAGGCTGAAAACCTATGTATAATCCTCCAAAACCTAATTTTTTAATGTATTTTTGATTGCAAATGTTGAATAATAGAAAAAAATACAAATGTGCATTTTTGAGCCTGAGACGCGAATCTCTGCAGCTGGAAGGATCTGGCCAATTTGCTGCTAATACAAATCTCTGCGAATAATTTGCCCATCTCTAAACAGCAATAACTACTGGTGTCCGCCCCGTTTGTTTGTTTATTTATGTATTTAGCAGCAGTGATTCAGTGAGTTCAGGTGCCAACAAAGAAAAACAATGATTCAATAAATAATAATAAATTATTCAATGGATGTTTCAAAAATTGAAAGGCTATAACCTTTTTTTTGTTACATGGGGAGTATCAATTCCAGCCAAAGCCTTCAGTCTACCTGCTGCAGCATGGTAATTAATTCATTACAGCTGATTCCTGCCTTTAAATTTTCAAGCATTTCCCAGGCTCCATTGATAGTTGAAAAATCTTAATCCAACCCTCATACCTCTTCTCCTGTACGCTGTTCTCCATAATAGCCTTTTTACAATAGGCAGAAAATGAAAATGTTTTCTAATTCAATAAACTGTTTCCAAAATGTCTTTTCTCGTCTTCCTACATGCTGTCTTTAGATCTTTTGCATTACAGTATATCCCTATTTGTTACATTGTTAGAGCACATATAATTGTACCCTTTTTTATAATATGATACTAAGGGGCTGATGTATCGAATTCTCCTGGCTGCAAAAATGGGGCAAAACTAGTGCACAAATCTGAATCAAATTTATCAAAGAAAAAAATTCCATTGGAAAAAATGGGTTTTATGCATACATTTGGTGCCATTTTTTTGCTCCGGTTTTGATCCCCTTTTGCAGCCTGGAGACTTTGATACATCAGCCCCTAATCATTTATTTATTTATGCATGTTGTGTGGTCATTTCGATTTTCATATTGGCCCATATTTACTGAGACGTTCTTAGCTATAAGAAACCTTTAATTGCTAAATACACCATATAGCTGTGACAGGGCTGCTTGTACATTTAAAGCAAAGTAAATGCATATTTGTTTTCTTGCAAGCAGTGCATCACGTTTCTGTCTTTACTGTTTTCTTTTTGCTGGGCCCAGCTATCTTTTCTCTCTTATACCCTAAACTTTACTAACCTTTCATGTGGTGTCCTGAAGGCAGTCAAATGAATGCAGGAATGGTTTATTTGCTGCACAGTTTTAATGTATTGTACACATGCAGGCAGTTCTAGCAGGAATGAAGGGGGTTAATTCTTAATGGCCAGGTATAATAAATATAGACAAATCCTTACCTGAACTAAATCAAGGTGGTGTGGGTATGTGATGTTGCTTGTGCAGACTGTAAAAAGAAAAGGGCCTTTCCTTCCTGCAATACCTTACATGGTGGATTATACCATTGTATGGGGTTTAAGCTCATAACTGGAACTAATAACAGGGGCCACCCACCCCCCCCCCTTCCCAGCTTTTATATCCCATGGTGACATAACTGATATAAATAGGGAGGGTCAATGGCAGGTGCCTCCAATGTTACTGGCCCCCCTGGTTACTGGCCCCCCTGTTTGGTGAGTTAAATGCAACATAGGTTTTGTTACATAAAGAGTTATATGAAACTTGAAACATTCCACCCTGAACACAAAGTTAACCCCTGATCCCTGAAGTGCTGGAACAAGGCTACACATAGGTTTGCCAGGTGGCTTGTCCAAAAATTCTGGACACAATGGTAAAAAAATGTGGTGCGCTCGAAAAGTCGGTGGGGAGGTATGTTATTATTAAAATTCTCAGACGATTACGTAATTTTTTTGAAATTTCACTCCATGTATGTACCAATTTGCACTATTTCATATTCTATTTCATAAAAAATTCTGGGAGGGTTTTAGTGATTGTGCGCCCTTCCAGCATTTATTACAAAATAGAATATGAAATAGTGCAAATTGGTGCATACATGGAGTGAAATTTAGAAAAAAAATGACAAAACGGTCAGATAATTTATAAATAAAATACCTGCAGTTATACATGGGGAGCTATACTGATCTCAATGCTTCTCTCCCACTACTGTGATGGTGAAGGGTACCCAGGCTAGTAAATAAAGGTATTATGCCCAGCTGGGTGCCCCTGAGTCATATTGTAAATGTGAAGAGTCAGCTCTGCAGCCCACTACTGGCTGCAAGCCTGTAAATGCATTAGAATTGTCTGTGTGTGTCCTGCTAGGAATAAGGGGATCACACGCATTATACTAAGAAACATTGTATAAGTGCAGTCTCAGTTATAGATTAGTTCAGAGTTTCGCAACCACGATTACCACATCGTTACACTACGTTACATTGTATGAGTGCGGTCACAGTTATGAATTAGTTCGGAGTATTGCAACACTGTTTCACTGTCAAACCGCAAAGGGAAAAAAGGGTTTTAAACGCCAGCCGCTTTTTCACACAGCGCAGACGCAGGGAGCTAACTTAGGTTAGGAGTATGCCAGCACTATGAAATTTGGTATGAGTGCTGCTGGGATTCCAACAGTAAAGCAGTTATGCTTTCCTTGTTATAAACTTTTATAAAAAGTAGTGAATGAAAGTCCCCCTCTTTTTGTGTATTAAAATTATAAAGAGCCAGGGCATTTACATTCAAGCAGGCGGAGCAGCGGAATCACTTGGGTCACAAGTACAGTGATTCCCAGAGTTATGACCAGCCATTCCGGCCAGTGAGTCATTGTCATGGTAGCTTATGACAAGATATAACGAACACCAAATATCTGGGTTGAACTGAACAAGGCATAGATATAATAAAATATAATTTATTCCTTAAATACAATTACAATTATTCCTTAAATACAAAGTACAATTAACAGACAAGAAGATAACACTTACTTAGGGTTGGGGGATGGAGAAGTATCCGCTAGCAATTCTCCAGCAGTCCAGTG